>CM076579.1:989227284-990427284 GCA_034641835.2 Pinus albicaulis | reverse complement strand
GTATATTTTCAACAATAATAGTCATAAAGTTTGTGTCTTTTTAAGTTAAAAGCTTCCGAAAAGACTGTTTAGGAATTATGTTTTCAATTTATGTGATGACCAAAAAAAGGTAGAAATTAGTCGAGTATGCACGAAAGAAGAACATGCTATTAGATATAAGATGTAAAACATACTACATATTTGTGATTATAATTAGAAAATATTTGAATCACAAAAATTACCTTTAAAATGTAAAAGAATTAATAAATTTATCAATATTTAATATATGTCTTATTTTTGTAAAAATATTTAAAAAATTACATGATGTAGAGAATTTTGAAGATAATATTAAAATTATATATATATATATATATATATATATATATATATATATATATATATATATATATATATATATATAATTTATTTCTCTTTAATTTTGTTAAATAACAAAAATAAATTATTTATACAAATTTATCTCAAAAAAATGTTCAAATATTTTTATATTAATGGAAAAATAATTTTTAATTTAAAAATACGTAACATATTTTTTTTATTTAAAAATGAAATTTGCTTCTCCATGTTTAAAATTCAAATTTATATAATATCACTTATGAAATTAGCAAATGATATTCCTTTTAAAAATTGAGATTTATTAGTAACCTTTACCTAGTGAACTTTATCTTAAAAAAAAAAATCACATATCAACTTTTAAATTTGATACGCTCATGGTAAGTCCAAATTAAAAGAAAAAACTCATTAAAATATTCCAAAGCAAGGTGGGTTACTACACCGTTAACATATATGGGCACTTTATTTATTCGAATAATTTATTCTAGGAGATTGGTTCGAACATATATGGGCACTTTATTTATTCGAATAATTTATTCTAGGAGATTGGTTCGAATAGAATTTCTTTAATTTTTATATCATGTGCAAGTGTGAAAATATATCCTTGCTTTCAAAATAGCAACATTGATATTGTATTGTTAAAAATAAATCTATTGCATTTGTCCCTTATGGCGCATTTTCCATGAGACTATAAACATGTTGGAGAGTTTCTTCCTGTCACAAATTTGGATGGTCGTTCATGTAATATTATATGGTAGAAGCCACCTCACCTTCAAGTTTCTCCACCAGAATTAATGATAGCTAGCAACAATTCAAGAAAAATAGAAGCATCTAAGGACCTAAATTATATACTAGACTATAAATAATTGAGTAATATTCTTCGTAAGTTTTGGTATTATTTACCAAACGTCTTATTAAGCTTACTAGATATGGAAATTTTGAGGGATAATCTATTTGGGAGTGTATGTGATTTGATCTCTGCTAAAAATATCAAACAAAAATTGAAGGAATAAATAATCTAAAAAAATCTTATTATGATACATAAAAATACAAATTAAAAAAAAAAACGCAAGAAACATTATAACACACTTTGTACATATGTTTTATGAAGAATTAAAGATCCACATATGTTATCTTTAATACATAATCTGATTTTTTGCAGTGATAATGACATTAACTACAATTTAACAATTGGAATCATTAGGACAAATGTGGGAATAACTGCCTCAACTATCCATGTAGGATATGTGCTAATTGATTTTTATGGGGAAAATTCTTTTGTTTTTCATGTTGTTTTAAATATATAAACAAGATATTATTATATTTTATATCCTTAGAAACTTTGTATAAAATTAAAAAAAATGTGTTTGTGTTCAAACATTAAAGGTTTTCATCCTTTAATTTTACTACTACATGTTAAAGCCTTGAAGGAAGCATAAATAATGGTAGGCATATTTATGCTAATACCTTCTCAAAAAAAATGAAAATCATCGTATATTTATTGCAACTACATAGAGAAATTATGGTAAACAAATCTGAGGTAGTTATCTACATGGAACAAAAATAAGACCCAAAGTTATGATCCACTCAAATGTTTGAAAAATAATTTTTTGAATAACATTAAAAAATAAATATTTGTTTTTCAAAGTTAAAAATTATAAATTGCAATGGTCAATTTGAAAAAACAATTATGAACATGCAAATCTACTATTAGGCTCTTGCACTCTTTCCTTCTAAGGGACTAATAGCAAAACCATAACATATGGGTTTTTTTTTTTAAATTTATCATTACGAAAGTAGGCATGGACTATTTCAAAATAAAAATTCCATAATTTCTATTCTTTCATATATAAAAAATAGGTATGATCTAAATTTCATAATCATGAAATATTATTGGTCATATCCACAATCTCATAAATGAGATTGAAAGGATCTTTAACTGTCAGTTTCAAATCAAGAACAAAGGATTTCGAAACATTTTTGTTTTCATGGGAAACCATCATTTTCGACAAATGCAATAAACTCGTACATTTTTTTTAACCAATCTTTGCACTTAGTTGACTCATTTTCATTTCAAATTGTCAGCTATGTATATTTTCCATTCACTAAACAACGTGATGTTTCAAAATTGGCATTATTTATAAAATCTTAGAATATAAAGTCTATTCCAACTCTACTCAGAATACGAGATATTTGCTAACATTCTCATCCCTATCCCATCTGATTTATTTCAAGGAGAGAACTCTATTTTCTCCTGTGTGATTCAATTCTCATAGAGGAAGGTATAAAGGTATACATAAATCCACTATCATTGTCTCCATTATGATTTCGTCCATTCATATTGACATTCTGTTAGAATAACATGTATTTTGGTTGGAGAAATCCACAATGGAAATAGGGTACATGCTTTATGTGAAAGCATTAGGTATTGTTGAAGATAATGGATAAGCTATATTAGAGAGAGTTGGTTCACCTGAAACTTAGATTATAAGTTTGTTCCTATTTCTTAGGTATTGGTTCTAACTTCCCTATTTTCATGTAAGCTATATATTGTTTGATCTCTAATGAGAATGTAAAGTGACTTGCGGACATAGTCCCTCTTGGTGTACCCTCTCAGAGTAGAGATAACCAGTACAAATTTCTATAATTTGATTTTGTCATATATTATCATGGTATAAGAGCTCCAGGGTTGAATCAAAGCCATAGTGCTTTGATCCTTGTGAATAAGCTAGGTGGTAGAGGAGAAGCCCCTAATGACCTAAGGGTAGCCTCAGTGAGGCTGTGAGAATTTTTTTTTCTTTTTTCTGGGAGGTAAAGCTGATCAACGCTTTTGTCTCCCTCACAGATGCGCTGATCAATGTTGATTGAAGCTGGAGAAAAGCATTGATACTTAAAATCAGTGTAGACATGATCAGAGAAACTGCACTAATCAATGCTTACACTTATGGGATTTCTATGTAGCGCGAAGAAGACGACCTTTGCATGATTCTAGAGCACCAACTTAAGTATCGCTGAGCCAGAGAGCTCATGACTGGAGGAGCCAATCCCATTAGATTGAAGGATCCAGAGAGCTCGTGCCAGGAGGAGAAAAAGTGCTCATGTTTTGGAGTGTCATGGAGCCAGAGTGTTGATGATGCAGATCACCGATTGAAGCCAAAGAGCTTCTGCCTGTAGAGCTAGAGAACTGGTGCCTACAGATCCAATGAGATCGTGTCAGAGGAGCCAGAGAGATGTGGCATCAGAGTCGATAGCAGTGGGAGGATCGATGTAAGCGTGACCCATGACAGAGTCAACATGTGGAGCCGTGCATAGAGCAGCCTGCCAAAGTGGTCGAAGATCATGTAGATATTCTTCTTTATATTTTCATTTTTTGTGGATATAGGGTGGATCTGTTTGTAGATCCAATTTTCTGTCAATTTCCGGAGGTAATTTTTTATTTATTTTCAAGATGAATAATTTAATGGAGGTATACTTGAACAAGAGCAACAATCTTGACATTTCCAATTATTCCAATTAGAAACTCAAGTTACAGACTATGGTGGAAGGGCATAGTGCATGGGGGATCATGGCTGGAGATGAGGTGAAACCTATAATTGCAGAAGGTGCAACAGATGAGAAAATACATGAGTGGGAGAAGAGGGAGAACAAAGCGAGAATAATGTTGAAGATGGAAGTCAAAGACTACATCATCCTTAACATCAGAGACTATAAGTCTGCGAATGAAATCTAGACAACTCTCAGAGACCTCTACTAAATCAGAAATACAAGTTTCCTGTTATTCCTGAAAAGAAAGATTTTCTCCATCAACATGGAGGACAATGAGACAATAGCGGCTTTCATCTCATGCATCAAGGATCTTAAAGACACGATTGGAGACATTGGAGAGACTGTAAGTAATATTGATATGGTAACTATTACTATGAATGGTATGATTAACGACTACCAGATGTTTATAATAGGCTTGAATGATAGAGAAAAATGCCCCAAATTCAAATAATTGACAGGGATTCTCATGCAAGAGAAGGAAAGTAAGATGACAATTAAACCCAGAACTCAAATCTATCTCTAATGGCGAGGACGAATCCATTCGGAGGAAAAGAAAATGGAAGACAGAGAGGTGGAGGAAAAACACTGAAAATTATGAATCCATCTTAACGCCTGTCACCAAATAGGAATGATGCACCATTAAAATATTTTTATTGTGGAAAAATTGGCCATATGGCTAAGCACTATTGTAAGAATAAATATGATGAAGGTTAGCAGAGATACATGAGACATGCAGGGAATTTTGCAGATGATGACCATAACCAATATATCATATTGTTAATGGTCAAATTTGATGAAAAGGATGAAGAAAATACGTGGTATATGGATTCATGTGCATCCACCCACATCACACACAACATACAATAGATTGAGGACTTCAAGGAAACCAACACTGCAAAGAAAACTGACCTTGGAGATGATAGGGTAATGTTCCTTTAACATGGTAATGTTCCTATAATTATTCCTGATGGTGATATTATGCACATTTAGAACATGAAATATGTACCCAAGATTAATAAGAACCTAATTTCTATTTCAATGATAATAGATCAGAACCTTAAGGTAGAATTTTATAAATCATATTGTTTTGTTAAATATTTTCTTGATTCTATGAAGACATTGCAACATGGATTTACGTGGGCATCCTTTACAAGTTGAATGTGAGGAGTGTGCCACATCAAGCCTTCACATCGTTAGGTATGTCTGCGGAAGAAATATGGCACCAGATATTTGGCCATATAAATTTCAAAGATTTGTAGTTACTTTAGACGAAATGTATTGTTACCAGTCTTCTTGACTTAATGCATAGTCATGTTGATTGTGAAGTGTGTGCTCTTGGGATGATACAGAAAGATGAGTTTCCTATTAATGTTAATAGAAATTAGAAAGATATACTAGAGTTAGTCCACGCTGATTTATTTGGGCCAATGCAGTCAAGGTCTTTGTGAGGTGCATATTACTTCTTATTATTTCTCGATTACTATACTAGATTTATGTGGGTATATTTTCTCAGAAAAAATACCCATGTTTTTGAATATTTCAATAAATTTGGAAGCATGATAGAGAAGAAGACAAGAAAATACATCAATATTCTCTGCTTGGATCAAGGGAGAGAGTACAGGAAGGATGCATTTAGCAAATATTGCAAATAACATTGAATACTGCCACAATTTACAGTACCCCACTCTCCTTAGTAGAACGAGGTTGGAGAAAGGAGAAACAAAGCCCCCCTGGAGTGTGGTCGTAGTATGTTGAATGGTATGAATATTTCTAATGGATTTTGGGATGAAGCGATAAACACTTCTCTGTATTTGAAAAATAAGAGTCCTACAAAGAGTCTTGAATTTAAAACTCATTTTGAAGCTTTAATAGGGTTTAAAACTTCAGTCGAGAATTTAAGAATTTTTGGATCGAAAGCCTTTTCCTATGTACCAAATGAGAATAGAAATAAAATGGATTCAAAAGCTATCAAATGTACCTTTGTTGGGAATTGTACATAATTTAAAGCTTGCAAGTTATTTGATCCCTCTACTCATAAAGTTTTTGCGAGTAGAGATATATTGTTTCATGAACATGTACATGATGAAATCATTGTAGACAAAAATGATGAATGAGATATTCCTTTGGTGGTGGAAGAAGAGAATCGTGAAAAATGAGAAACCCATGAGTAGTAGCAGGAACAACAGCAAGAGTAGAAAAAGGAAGAGGAAAAAATTTCAGATACATCTATCAAACCAAGTCCATCAAGGGATAATCAAAATAGGTTGGTTTCCACTCTGACACCCAGAAGATCAGGTAGGAAAACACAACTACCTACTGGATATAGAGAGAATTATTTTATAAATAACATGGTAAGTGTTGTTGAACGCTCTAGTTATAAAAATGCAAGTCAATATAATGAATGGAGGGAAGCCATTGAAGAGGAACATGAATAAATTCTTAAAACAAAACTTGGGAGTTACTTGAATTACCTGAGGGAAAATAGACCATAGGTTTCAAAAGGTTATACAAACCCAAATTGAAAGCAGATGGGAGCATAGATAATATAAAGCTAGACTGGTTGCAAAGGGGTATTCACAAAAAGAAGGTATAGACTATGAGGAAACCTTTGCCCCTGTATCTAAACTTAATACAATCAGAATGTTAATTTACTTACATACTAAACATCATTGGAAGATGCACCAGCTAGATGTTAAATTGATTTCTTGAATGGGGAGTTGAAAGATGAAGTTTATTTAGAGAAAATCAAGGGATTTGTTAAATAGGGAAAAGAACATTTAGTTTGTAGATTAAAGAAAGATTTATATCGACAAAAGTAGGCTCCAAGATCATGGTATGATAAAATTGATTCATTTTTCCTCTAGAAGAGCTATAATAGAAGAAAAAATGACCCCAATCTCTATACTATTTTTGATGAAAAGGGGCGAATTATTTTGATTTATTTATATGTATATGATATCATCATTACCAGAAATGAAAATAAACTCATTAAAGAAATCAAGGTGCAGATGTCACAAAAAATTGAGAGGAATGACCTTGGTAAGCTTCGCTACTATTTGGGTCTAGAGATGTGGAGAGATTCAGAAAATAATTTTCTAGCAAAGATTCAGTATGTCAGGAGTCTTCTGAGAAAGTTTAATATGGATCAGTGTAAGGTTGCAACAGTGTCACTACAACAGAACACCAAACTTCACTGTGATGACAGTTCAAAGGAGGCATATACAACATTGTACAGGAAGTTGGTGGGGATTTTAATATACTTGACCACTACTACACCATATTTGTCTTATGCAGTCAGTGCATTGAGCCAATTTATATCCAAGGCACTTGAGAGCCATTGGATTGCAACTAAAGGTGTGTTAATGTATCTAGAAGGAACCTTATACTATGGAATTTTATATACTGGTGCTTGTGATGTGAAATTGACAGGATTTTCAAACTCCAACTTGGCTGGAAATGTAGATGAAAGGAGATTCATAATAGGCTATGGGTTTATCACCAGGTTTGGGTTAATTGCATGGAGTAGTAAAAATAAGAACATAGTTTTCTTGTCTTCAGTGGAATCATAGTACCAAGCAATGTATGCAATGATTTTGGAGGCATTTTGGTTGAGGTGACTTCTCCAAGGTGTAGGAGAAGAACATAAAGCTGCAAAAGTTGTGAGATGTGATAACCAAAACTCCACCAAATTTGCAAATAATATATTTTTTCAAAAAATCACTAAGCACATTGATACACAGTTCCACTTCGTCAGGGAGAAAGTTCAGTCTAAAGAAATTCATGTTGAATATTGTAATACTTCTGATAATGTTGCCGATATTTTTACTAAGCCTCTTGGTAGAATTAAATTTGAGAAGTTTAGGGACAAGTTAGGAATATTTGTGAACCCTTTCTCCACTAAGGAGGAGGGTTGAAGGTAATGGAGAAAATATATTAGAGAGAATCGATTCACCTGAACCTTAGATTAGGAGTTTGTTCTTATTTCTTAGCCATTGGTTATAACTTCCCTATTTGAATGTAACCTAGATATTGTTTGATCTCTAATTAGAATGTAGAGCGACTTGGAGACGCAGTCCCTCCTAGAGTATCCTCTCAAAGTAGAGCTAACTATTACAACTTTCAATAATTTGATTCTGCCATATTTTATCAGGTATTACTTTGGATGACTACTATAGCTATTGGCAATCAGTTTACCGAGACATCTCTTGGTTTAATTTTGTTAGGTAATCATTATTTTTTTCTCAACTATTTCTTTAAATCTATAATGATGTTGTAAGGCCTCTTCTACATTCAAATGGAGTAAACCCTTAGAGATATTATATGTTTTGATTATGTATTATGGGTTCAGGTTCGACGAGATTGTTGAGTTATTACACGTTCACTTCATTGATGTTGGCAGAGGTTTGTATTGCATACTTTTGTCTAAAAATACCAAGTACAATGAAATATTTATGCTTAAATTAAGCGCCGAGTCCCATCGCTTTGATAGATATCTAGTCAGGTTTTTGGTGAGAGCGGCAAGGTAGAAGAGATGGGATTTGAGCATATTTTTCCTATGGAAATATGAATAAATCGTATGTGAGAAATTATATGGATGGAATTGGTTGCAGGTGAATTCAAACATAGAGAAACAAATATATTGATGATGTTTCTTCTCACATCGATTTCGAATGAAAGATGGAAACACTATATTGGAAATATGGATCCTTACAGATGGAGTGAAAATTGAACCCAAATAGACTTATTGGCATTTATTTTGTCTCGGTTATGTTGGTTTTTGAATGTCATTATCCTTTCTTCCAAACGTTTCTAGAATAGAATTTGGTTTTGGATGGTAGAGATGTTTTGTTCATGTGTTTATAAATTGGTCTATATCCTCTCACATTTTTTCACGAACTTGTTTGCCAATAGGCGTATATATTTCAAGTTAGAGTGGAAGTACATCTCATGAATTTTTATTTTTATTTAAAAGAACTAATCATTGTATTTCTTTGGAATATGCTAAGAATATGCTTTATCTTAAAGGTGGATTAACGACTAGGATAAGATAAGGAGTGAAAAACCTTACAAAAAATATTGAGTGCGAAAGGTTGAATTTAAAATTGAAAAGTTGAAATTAAAATTGCAAATATTTAAGCCAGCTACAACTGTTGATGTATTTAAATCATTTTCAATAAATAATGTTATTGAAATGTCGAAGAGGTAGCCCCTGTGGTCCAATTAATGTTACAATGGCTATTGAAATGAACTCCATGGGGTTGATTAACGCGCTCTTGTTGAGTCTATTGATCATCCTGCTCCTCCACATCCTTGGATTTGTTCACCCAAATCACTCGGTTCAGATCTTGATTGCTGATTATGAGACACGAATCCCCAACTGAATGTTAGATAAAATATCAGTATGCAAACTCTATTCAAATTCTATATTATTAATCAAGGATATTAGACACATATTTATACATGAAATAGTCTCAAGATAGGAAATCTATCTTGGATGCACAATAATGTGGTTGAGAGATTCTCTCAACCACACACTAAACTAGGAATGAATATAGTTCTAGCTAGTTCCTATACTATAGGAACATACTCCTCAAATAGAGAATTACAACCATACACAAGTAGGAATTAGATATTCCAACTCCCCCCCCTTAATGACTACTTGTCATGATGTTAATTGACAAAGTCTTGTTGTGGTCAAAGATAACAAAGGATATGTCGACGTCCATATAAAGGAGCAACCATCCACCAGAATGCATGGGTACCAACCGCTGCAACTGCTGGTCTCGTAGGATGTCCTTCGCATACATTATTCTGTCAATCATTATTACTGCATATATGTACCTGTATCTACAAATCCACCATTACCGGGTGAATTGCATGTGTAAAACCTTCAAGAACTTCGATCTACCACCACCAGGTAAATCCAATCTGCCAGCACCGGGCAACTTCGATCTGGCACCACCGGGCAAGTCCGATCTTCCACCACCAGGAAAATCCACCAACTTGAAGATGCCACCACCGGGAAAATCTGCCAACTTCAATATGCCACCACTGGGAAAATCCACTAACTTCAATATGCCACCACTGGGCAAGTCCGATCTGCCACCACCGGGAAAATCCACCAACTTCAATATGCCACCACCGGGCAAGTCCGATCTACCACCATCAGGAAAATCCGCCAACTTCAATATGCCACCACTGGGCAAGTCCGATCTACCACCACTGTGCAAATCTGAAACTTCAATATGCCACCACTATGCAAGTCCGATTTGACACCACTAGGAAAATCTGCAACTTCAATATGCCACCACCGAGAAAGTCCGATCTACCACCACCGGGCAAATACAAAACTTAAATGTGTCACCACTGGGCAAGTCCAATTTTCCACCACTAGGCAAATACGGAATTTAAATGTGCCACCACCGGGCAAGTCCAATCTGCCACCACCGAGCAAATACAGAACTTAAATGTGCCACCACCGGGAAAATCCTGTAGCCACTAAGGATCTGTATGTGATTTTTGTTTCACCACAAACCATCACTTTACAGTGACAAAATATGGTTTCTGGCTGACCATAAACCATTACAAGGTGGTTTTGAGATTACCACGAACTTTACACATGCCTTTACAAGGCTTACATTCCATACTTCAACTTTTGGAGTTTCCAGGTACATAACACGACCACTACAACAATTTTCCTAGAATTTCTTATAACATGCTAGGGACTCTATCCCAAAAACCCACACTAACTCAAACAAACATTTACTTTGTTGTCCATCATAATATTTTTTGTTGCTTCATTACCTTCTCTTTCGTTGCTCACATTTTGGGCATCTTTGACATTGTCAATTAAAACTTGGAACTTCACGTTTCACCTGTGAGGGGTCCACTGATAAAGAAACAAATTGATGACTTTTCAACTGGACTCAATGCAGTGCATTCTAGCTCTGATGATCCGAACATAGGCACTCACAACCATACAAAGAGAAACAGTAACAAGATATCTCTCTCAAAACAAGAATCCAAGACTCCATGGTCTGATCCTCCGTCGTCCACAAATTCAATTCAGCCAGGCTGATCCAAACACAGGAAACTAAAAGCCTCCCAACAATTCTGCGTTCTTCTGCACCTCTTCTGACACCTGCAGAAGACCCAAAAATATATCGACCTATTCGCTGAAAGCTGTATTGTTCAACTCGAGCATGTGGATGAAGCCACCACTGATTGGTTCCAATGAGAAATTTAAAAATGAATTGAAACCAAAACAAAAAACTAACATTCGAGGACTCGACCCTTCTCAGTGGCCTTGTCCACCCTCTCGCCATACAACGACCAAGCACTCAAATTATCAATGAACTTATCTGTAGCAAAAACACACACAAGAAACATATGTTGTGCATATCAAAACTTTTCCATCTGTACCAGCACCAACGTGATCTCCCTCACACACAGGCATAAACAAGACACTTGAGCTTCCTTTATCATCCTACACCGGTCCATAGCTCTCAGGCATCGAATCTCCCAAAAGTGAAAGCTTTTCAAACTTGAGGAAAAACACGAGAAACTCTATGTGTAATGCATATCTACTTGCAATACACAATTTTCCAAATATCTAGACCTCAATATCATTTATGTACATAAAAGCAGCATTTATGTACATAAAAAAAGGATTGTATGTGAGGCGTCTATGCAAAGGTGCATACATGATCCACGGCTGCCCAAAAGTGCATATAAAACACAATGCCAGATACTCATATGCACTCATGCCTCTAACTGTAGTAAATGAGTTGATCTATTTGAGGTGGGATTTGTTTTATTTCAGTGCCAAATTCCTGCTCAATCTTGTACAAATTAAACCGATTCTCGTATGTAATCAAATTTACAGCAAGTCGTAGATGACGAAACCTTCCAGATCACCCTACTCTGTGCAAATAAGTTTCTGAATTATTAGGAAAGTCAAAATTGATAACAACATTAACCGCTTGAATATTTATTCCTCTCGTAAATAGATCTGAGGACACCAAATTTTTAAATCTCCATTTGCTACCACTAGTGCAACTTCTGCCTTGCCTTTTCAAATTTCATTGCAGCAAGATTCTTTATCAAGATTCTCTCAGAACCAATCCTTGATGTTGATTGAATTTGGGAAGGCGCAAGCATCGCTTGTAAGTTTAATATTGTAGCAGGGATTCATAGAACGGAGAATACCACCCAATGAAACGATGTCGAGAAATTCCTTTCTCAAAAATTCAAACCAACTCAATCTCTCAAGCAACTGATCTCTGGCACTGAAGTTGAGAAAACATTACACAAAATCATGTACGTAGGCACTTACGATTTTTTTTTTCAAGTGACAATTCACGCAACAGTAGGTAAATATCTGGGAATTAAAAAAGAGAAAAAAACTCAGCAACCATGTAAGCGACCCGCAGGCCTCCGGCCCTGAAGCTCTCGAGAAACTTCCATCCCTCAGCATCGTGGCAAGCTGCCCCCTTGATGACCATCCTCACAAGCACACCACACACTGCCTTCTATATTCACTGCTTGTAGGTAGACTGCGTTGGGGTCACAGCGAACAACATCATCACAGGAGTCCAGATACCCCACTCAACGGCAGCCCATCTTCCATGGTTCTAGATGTGTGCATCAAAACCCTGACACTACAATTCTCCCAGGTGCCATATCGTCTCATCTTGTTCAAACAAGGATTGTTCATCCCTGATCTGCATAGGGATGATATTGCACTATAATAGACAACCTGTTATGTTCTTACCGTAAGAGAACTAGACCAGTTGTTGACAGAAATTGCTCACTGCCTCGTTGTACTCGCTCTGTTATGAGGACGAATTACTGACCATTTGACTGCCTACTCGAGCTACTGGTGTGCTTATACACAGTGTTTACTTAACTATCTTCTTGCTCTTCAGCTCGTTGCTGCCAATTTCTGAAATTGTGTGCTTGGGTTATTTTATTTAAATTGGGAATGGAATCTACGACATCACTATTAGCTATGAAATATGCCAACCGATCTCTCTACGCACAACAATAAGTCCACAGGGGATCAAATATGACTTGATACCTGAGTTGCACAACAACAATTCAGAATCGGGCCTCCTTTGACAACGTCGTCGATGAGAGCTCGATAGCGGCAGTACTCCGGTAGCTCTCCGTGTAGCAGTTTCTTCGATGAGCGCACCACACCAACTCAGCAGAATCCTATTTGAGGAACAATTTTCCTCCGCAGAGAAAAGAATGAGTAATTATGTGAATCAATGGAGCGGTATCCAGTTGTCGGGGTGCCGAAATCAATAATGCAGCTGTAGAATTCCTTCCAATCGGCGTATTTTTCTATTTGATTCAAGAAATAACCTCAAGAAACATTCCATTCATCTTCATAAACATTGTAGATAGCTGCAGATTGCAGAAAATCATTGTGTCGACCTCCTCTAGGTGGATATCGAACGCCCATCAAAACCAGCTTTCAGATCTGCACACAGAGGGCAGCGTTCCTTTCCCTACACGTGCATACTCCCTGCAACAGCGAGCTCTTTACGACAGATGTTCCCTTTCATCCCAAAGATCGCTCCAAGAGAAACACTTGAACAGCTCCATTGTAAGTAAACACATTACCAGAGAAACGCAGTACAAAAATTCCAGACAATGCATCGTGGATCTATAGTAGCCAATGGAAGCTGCGCCAAATGGACATGCAATTCTCCAATCCCCACACAACTCTTAGAGCATATATATTCAATTGACAAACAAAAATAAAGGAATACAAATACTGATTTATATTTCTATGCCCAGGAAGGACGAAAGGCCCTTACGGGCTCTGATACCAAGATAAAATATCAATATGCAAACTCTATTCAAATTCTATATTATTAATTAAAGATATTACACACATATTTATACATGAAATAGTTTCAAGATAAGAAATCTATCTTGGATGCACAATAATGTGGTTGAGAGATTCTCTCAACCACACACTAAACTAGGAATGAATATAGTTCTAGCTACTTCCTATACTGTAGGAACAGACTCCTCAAATAGAGAATTACAACCATACACAAGTAGGAATTAGATATTCCAACTATGTTTTCTCACATGCCTACAAAATCACCAATTTTATATAACAACCCTTTTATTTTAATGATAACAAAAATCAATGGGAGAGAAATTAGTGATAAACAAGCCTCATCTTATTCGAAACGTCATGACCATTCTTTCTTTATAATCTTTCGGTTTGAAATCCATTTTCTCTCTGAAATCTTACTTATTATCTAATATATAATATATTATGTGAATGTGTATTGCATTGGATTGAATATATTGGTGTGCAATTGAATGATAAAAACTATTACATATGAAGAGGATGGGATAGAGTAGAAGCGAGGTTGCATTGTCCACTATTGGCTCCACACTGCCATCATGTGTTGGTAAATGTGAGAGATGCATTCCTTGTGATCCTTTGCAGTGGGCTATCACTCCAGAACTACAATGCCTCGTTACTCCCAAACGTGGATACGATATTTTTTTGAAGTGAAAACATCTATTAAAATAAATCAATACTAGTGTTTATTTTTAATTAACTAATTTTTTCACTTTACTTCTTAAAAATAATTATTTATTCAATCGATAGTATTCAATAATATTCTATTATTGAATTTATGTTTCTTAATAGAAAAAATGAAAAAAACCAACATAGTCTGCAACTAACTAATAGCGATACCCTAAATATTAATACATGTGTGAGCTGATATGATAATACGAAAATATATGCCATACAAATTTGTTTTGAAATACAAATCTCAATGCAAATATCAATATCTAGCCCCAAACATTTTGAAAACAAATCTCTAATAATTACTTTGAAAACTTAAACCTAAACATGACAAATATTCTTTTCTATCCCTAGATTTCTGAATATTTTAAACAAATCACTGGATGATTACTTGAAGTCTAAGAAATATGAGGTTGAGTTATGCTTGATTTTATTAATGATAAGAAACGTGTATGAACTAGGTGAAAAATTATATATTCTCAGTCCGCTTTTAAAAATTTAATAAACAGGAAGTTTTCCTCGACACACAAAGTTGCGGAGAGATGTTTCTCCAAACAATACAATTGCGAAAATTAATTCATATGATTTTTTTTTTAAATAAAGAGTGGTGGAGATTAAAATCAGTTGAAACTATAATCAAGAAAACAAAATAAAACAAATTTACTGAGGATAAAAAAAGGTGGTTGCAATAAAAACGATACCTAAAATTTCCATAATAAACTTTAGATTATAATTTTAAAACAAAGGAAATACATTCATATGGAGGTTGCGGTCACGATTCAAACACTACCTTTTACTGAGATTTACAATCCCCAGGGGTTGTAGAGTAAGACAAAGTAAAACTTGTAACAAACTATTTTTTTGCGCCCACCAAAATTTTCTACACCATCTTCTCCTCGTCTTTCCACACTTATATTGGCCACAATACATAATCTAATATACATACATGTATTCTAAAAACATATATTTATAACACATTAATTCATCATAGGCAATATTTAAGACAAGAGATGGGAGAACATTATTTTCTCAACTTGAAGAGGTTGTATACAGTAAATATAAATTGCAGAACTAATTTTGACCATACACTTTTATCAACCATGCATTAAATTTCCATTTGAATTTAATTATTTAATATATTTTGGAATGGGTAGTTTTCCCCCTGTTCAAAAATTCTTTTTCCCCATGTCTTTTAACCTACAAACTGAATCCTCAACCTCCAAAACATTTACTTTAGGTATGGTTGTTTTCAGAAAATTAAATGTGGTGGTTGAGATTAATTTTCCAACACTCCCTCTTAATTACAACTTCCACCATTTACCATTCCCAAACAATATGTGAGATAAAAAAAAAATTCCACATGCCAATGGCTTTGTGATATGAATTGTTCCTATGACCTGTAGTGTTGCAACACAATCTCACCATTGTTAACTAATTCTCTTATGAAATGATATTTATCATCAATGTGCTTTGTACTCTTGTGAAAAATAGAATTCTTTGATAGTGAAATTGTTGAGTTGTTTACACATAAAATAGTGGGTTTTCCCTCTCATTCATGGCATAAATTGATCAAAATCCTTCTCATCCATACTGCTTGACACATTGTTGCTATTGCGTTAACATATTGATATTATTCTATTGAAAATGACACTATTGACTACTGCTTGGAGGCCCGTGAAATGTCTCCCCAACATAAATGAAAAACATATCTTGACTTGCTCTTTCTGTCATCAACACTTCCTACATAGTCACTGTCAGTATAACCATCCAACCTAAAATCATTTTTTACAGTGTACAAAATACCATACTCCTTTGTCCCATTTACATACTTTAAAATCATTTTTACTACTTGCCAACGTGTCTCTTTGGGTGTCTCCATGAACCTTGACACCAAAATCACTACATAGATTATCTCATGCCTAGTTGTGGTCAAATACATCAAGTTTCCCACCATAATTTTGTATAATATCGGATTGACATTGCTGTTCTAATCTTCATTGCTCAACTTCAAACCCATGACTGTTGGAGTTCGTGTTGGCTTTATTCTCTAGATATTAAACCTCTCTAAAATGTCTGCAACATAATTTTATTAAGAGATAAAAATACCATTTTCTTTTTTCTTGATTTATATGCCCAAAATTATCTTAACAACCCCAAGTCAATCATTTCAAACTCACTTTTCATGAATTTTTCGAAATTAGTGATGAGGACATCATCACTCCCTATAAATATCAAATCATATACATATAAAAAAAGAAGAAGCTTACCATAATTCTCTTTCATGTAGAGATTATGTTCACCATCACATTTATCGAACCCATTTTCCATAACGTAAGCATTTATCCTACTATACCATGCACGCGGTGCTTTCTTCAGCCCATAAAGAGCTTTCCTCAACCTACACACCTTGTCTTGTTGGCCTTCTACCTAATTTCCAAGAGGTTGCACAACATACACCTCCTCTTTCATCACTCCATTCAAGAACGTTTCTCTTACATCCATTTGATACAATTTCTATTTATGTCGCACGGAAATTGACAACACTATACGCACTATCAACATCCTCGCGAATATTGCAAATGTCTTTGCATAATCTCTTCCATACTACTGCTTGTATCCTTTGAAAAAGAACCTTGCTTTACGCCTTTCAGTATTTCCTTCAACGTTTCTCTTGACCTTATAGGCCCACTTCACTCCAATCACTTTTTTTCCTTGCAAAAGATTCACTAGCTGCCATGTGTTATTCTTTTGTATTACTCCTGTTTCTTCATCCATTTCCACAACCCATTTTTCCTCTTTGATTTCATCCTCAAAATGGATTGGGTCATTTACATGACAAAACAATGCAAATAAGGAATTCAGACCAGCATTATTATCAACTTCATTTTGGTCATATATTTCACTTAAATTTCTGAATTTTTGTCATCTTATGCTTGGGGAAACTGGGATTGATATGTCACTTTTTGTTGTGTTTGGTGTAGATGGTGTTGTGGATCTTTGTAGTGTGCTTGGAGAATCAATTCCTTGACTATGTGACATTGTCGTATTATCTGTTGGTGGTGTCACATGTTGAATGCTTTTTTGATCTTGTGTAGGTGTAGGAGGAGTCACCGTTGAGGAATTACTTGATGCGGTCGATTCCTCTTTTTCTTCATGTGGTGGACATATATTCACATTGATTGTCTTCTCTAAACTTCAATCCCACGCTTCCTCTTCTATGAATTGAAAATATTCGCTGATTACGACCTTATTGGTTGATGGATTGTAGAGTTTGTATGCCTTCGATTCGTCACTATATCCAACAAATATACATTCCCCCAAATTCTTGTCTAACTTATTCCTCAACTCATTTGGGACATTTTCATATACCACACATCCAAACACTCGAATGTGAGTAAAATTATGATTTATTCCACCCCATGCCTCTTTAGGAACTATGTTCTTGACACTTTGGGTGGGACATGTATTAATGATATATGTTTCACAAGTGACAAATTCAGCCCAATAATCATTTGGTAAATGCTTTTCTTTCAACATACTCCTTGCCATTTCCATAATGGTCCTATTCTTACTTTCTGTGACTCCATTTTGTTGATTTTTATACATTGTTGTAAATTTCTTGTGAATTCCATGCTCCCTGCAAAAATGTAGGAAGTTACTTGAGATGTATTCTCCACCTGTGCTAATCCTCAACACTTTAATGTAGTGTCCACTTTTCTTATCAACAAGAGATTTGTATTTTTGGAAGCACTCATACACTTCACTTTTATATTTTAGGAAGTAGACCCATGTCTTCCTTGTATAATCATCTATGAAGGTGAAAATATAATAACTGCCCCCAATTGATGGTGTTTGCATTGGTCCACATAAATATCAATGGAAAATATCCAAAGGTTCCTTTTCCCTTATTGACATTCATGCTGGAAATGATTCTCTATGTTGTTTGCCCAAGGTGCATCCTTCACATAGGCGGTCTGGTTTTTATATGAGTGTAAATCCCTTCACCATCCCTTTCCTATGCAACAAATTCAAACCTCCAAAGCTTATATGACCAAATCTCAAATTACATAATGAATTTTCTTCTTTGACTTCTCCCTGAAAGTGTACTTGTGTGACAGTTGCAAGTTTTCTTTCATTCTCTTGTGAATTCATTGATAGTTCAGCTTGAGAACCTTTTTCCTTTAGATCTTATTTTAGCTCGAGAGGAAACATTTGATTACTTGTCATCTAAACTTTTGCAATCAATTTTCTACTTGGAGACTTATCCAAAATTGTACATAAATAATTTTTTAATTAGACATTGGAGCCCTTTTGCATGTTATGTCCAATGCTTATTAGGTTATGCTTCAAATCAGGAACAAAATAAACATTTGAATTCTATTTCTTCTCCCCCTTCTTTGTTATAATATTAACTCTTCCTTTGACCATGACTGAAACTTTGCTATTAGTCTGTAATGTGAGTTCAGATTTTACACTTTCATCTAAATTGGAAAAAAATTCTGTGTGCCTTGTCATGTGTTTGCTACACCCTGAATATAGAAACCATACATCTCCTTGTTTTTCTTATGCTACATTACAAGCTAAAAACATGCTATCGTGGTTATAATTTTCCTTTATGAAATTTTCACTTGGTTTGTTACTTATGTCATATTGATTCTTTCTACATTCATTTACATAATGACCATAGTTCCTACAATAATGAAATTGAACTTTAGATTTATCATACCTCTACCCTTGTGCTTGATTTTGGCTTGAGCCTTGAATTGGATTTTTATTTTTTCCTCTTCCACTTTAGCTTGAAGGGTTGATTCTTCCTCCTCTGTGTGGGGTTATTTCTCATCCTCTATACTTTGATCTTCCTCGACCTCTACCTTGACCAAATGAAACTTGTGCCTTGAAAGAATGATCCAATGAGGACTTTTTTCTCTTCTTAGTATGTGTTCATTAGAAATCAACGAGGCATGAAGCTCATCCACTGAAAATTCTGAGGGATCCTTTGTCTCTTTTATGGCCACAACAATGGCATCAAATCTTGTTGGAATACTTCTCAAAACTTTCTCAACTATTATCATTTCCTAAAGTGTGTCACCATGAGACCTGATTTGAGTAACCAGTCCAATTAAATGTGTAAAAAATGAGACTACATTCTTAGACCCTTCCATACAAATTGCCTCAAAATATCTTTGTTGCATTTGTAGTTTTGTTGTCTTCACCTTTTCCATTCCTTGGTAGGTTGTTTGGAGGGTATCCCAGGCGTTCTTGGAATTTGTTGATGTTGCAATTGTTGGGAAAATACTTTCATGAAATTCTTTAAAAATTTAGAAGAGGGATTTTGAGTCCTTATTCCTCTTATCCCTCAACAAATCCTTTTCTTCTTTTGTCAAAGAATTTAATGCTGCATATGCTAGTTCTTGGAACCATTCTCCAATTAAATGAAGCCTTCCTTGTTATATCCCAATAATTGTGAACTTTTCCATTAAGCTAAGTTATTTGTGGATTATTGAAGCTTGTGCTTGTTGCTGCCATTCTCATTGTGTAAAAAAAAAATTCTTCTGGGTAAATAGTTTTTTTCTTCCTGCTTGTGAATACAATTCAAATAGAATTCCTTCAAAAACAACTTTTAATTCCTTGACAAAACACTTTCTCTTACAATCATAAATTTTACACCCACTCTGCTACCATGTTAAAAATTTAGACGCTCTGATACAATGTTAAGAATTTAATCCACATGGATTTTTCATCAACACACAAAGTTCGAGAGAGATCTTTCTCCAAGCATTACAATTTCAAAAATTAAATCATATGATTCTCCCTTTTAATATAGGGTAAAATCAGTTGAATTGCACAAGTATAATTGAGCAAAAAAAATTAAACAAACATACTCACAGTAGAACAAAGTAAAATAGAGTGGTTGCGGTAAAAATGATACATGAAATTTCTAGAACCATATCATGAAAAACAAAAATTTAGATTATAACTTTAAAATAAAGGAAATACATTGATATGGAGGCCACAACTCCTTCCCTAGTAAAACACTACTTTTTAGTGAGATTTACATTCATCAAGGGTTGGAGAGTAACAGAGAGTAAAAACTGTAACAAACTGTTTTCACGCACCCACAAAAAGTTTCTCCAACCATTTTATCCTCCTGTATTTCTAGACTTACATCCACCACAATACATAATCTAATATATATACATGTATTCTCAAAACATATATTCTAACACATTAATTCATGACAAGCACTATTTAAGATACAGGATGGAAGAACATGATTTTATGAACTTGCAAATGTCACATACAATATATATGAGTTGCGGAATTAATGTTTGACTATACGTTTTTATCAACCATGCATTAAATGTTCTTTTGTATTTAATTATTTAATATTTTTTGGAATGGGTAATCGTCCTCCTATTCAAAACTTCATTTACATCATTTCCTTTAACCTGCAAACTCAATCTACAACTTGCAAAAAAAATTACTTGAGATTTAGCTATTTTCAAAAAATTAAATGCGTTAGTTGAGATTAATTTTCCAACCTGCACTTAATGGTTAAACTGAAGAACCTACAATAAATCCCTAACCCCACTTCCTTGGAACTTCTCGAGAATATTGAATTGATGTTTGTAATACAATAATTCGGAATTTAAATCGTGAATAAAATATGAGAGCAATTGGATGTAATATTTTGTAGGTTCATTGAATCGTAAGTGGAAATTGAAGTTATTACCTGTCCATTCGTTCACCATCATAAAGGTACCTTTTGTTTATGGCTATCAACGGATTACTATTGACATTCCTTTCATGTACATCGTTAGCACAATGCATTAATTTATAAGTCTGTTTTTACGAGGATAATGAGGTGGGGACTAGGTCGTTGCCAGTTTTAATAGTAAATATAAAAACTAACTATTTATTAATAAAATTATGTTATCAAAATTATGTCAAACTGTCTTAAACCTAAAGTATTTCGAATTTCTGTTTTTTAAATAATTTATATGTTTCAATTTTTTCAGAAAATTTTCATTTCAAATTTCATAAAAATAAAATTTCAGAGGAACTAACTAATTTACATCTAATTAATATTATTAATAGATATAATTCTCAAATCCTGGAGAGCAACCTCCTATTATTTATACATATTACATTGTCATATGAATCGCATAAATCCATCGGGCCGCAAAAATTTATATTTGTCGTATTTTAGATTTTAAATAAAGTATTTAATATATTATGATGTTTCTTCATTAAGTTACTTATAATTAAAAATATATTTAATTTTAAAATTTAAAACCTTTTTCACTAAATTACTTATAAGTAAATATATATTTAAATTTAAAATTTGAAAATAATAAATATTTTATTATATTAATTTTGTTATTTATTTATAAATTAAAGAGTTTCTCTATATGAAAGAGATGTTATGACATAATATTGGATTAAATAAATATTTACTAAAATATAAACTGCTTAACAATATTAAGAATACTTAATTTACAATTATTAAAACTATTTAATTTGCAATATTAACAATGTTTAATTTATAATATTAAAAATATTAGTAATCATTGTCAACCATGCTTAATCATGGTTAATGAGGTTGAACCTTGGTGAACCATGGTTAATCACATTTTATAAAATCAAACATGGTCATCCATGGTCAATCATCATCAACCATGGCTGAACATTGCATTGTCACAAAAAATTTGTTGATAAGTTTTCTCTAAACAATGTGAATTCGGAAATTAATATAATAAGTATGTTTGAAATCAATTTAATATGTGTAGTTTATATATAACTTTAAAAAAAAATTATGCTAAATGGAAAATGAAACTTGACATCAAAAATGCCATGGCTCACCATTTAAGCTTTATCGAGATAATTCACGATTTTATTTCTAATTTATAATTCCAAATATTTAATAAGAATGAACATTATTTTATTATATATTAAAATGATATTACATTAATTATTACAAATAAATGACCTTAAATAAATTATGTGTGTGTGTGTGTGTGTTTACTTTTGTGGTTTAAGACATGGACAACCATGGTAGATGATTTTAAACTACGATCAGACATGGTTGAATATGGTGAACCGTTGTAAATAATAGTTGAATATAGTAAAACATGATCACACATGTTCAAAAATCATCAATCAGTATTAAAACATGGTCCAGTTTCACGTTGTGGAAAAGGTTGTCTCGATATTAGAACCAACCCTAATCAATGATCGTCGACCATGATTAACCATGTTTGTACATCACATTTTGACAGAGATTGTTTCAATATGAAAATGAACCATGCTCAACCATGGTTAATCATCATGAACCACGATCAATAATCATTGACACATTGCGATGAATAATGTCCCTTGTTCCAATGTCACATTATGAAAACTATGGTCAACCATGGGCCAATGTCGCATTGCGACATAGATTGTGTCACTATGAAAATCAACCATTGTCAACCATGTTCCAACATCGCTTTGTGACGAAGATTGTCTCAATATGAAAATAAATCATGGTAAATTAAGGTTCAATGTTGCATTGTGAGAAATATTGTATCAATATGAAAATCAACAAATGGCAACGATGGTCAACCATGCTTATTTTAGGGTTTATAATATTTATCTTAGGGTTTATGTACCTTGGTTTTTGATCTGGTGCTAAAAAATATGCTTAAAAATCAAAGTTATTGGAATGGCTCGAAACCTATGTGCGTGTGTATATATCATTATTCTAAATCCGATGCATCTCATTTCATGGAAAATCAACATTACATGCTCTAAGAAATGAGTTATGTTTTTTTCCCACAAATGTAAAATTTTGGCAAAAGTTGTGTAGGGTACCTAACCAGCAGTCCGTACAAATGACTAGGCCTAATAACTTGGCAGGGTTGACTGGGCTCCATTGGGCCAATCATATTTCACTGCTTGTCACAAGGTCATTGGCGTTGATTTGGGCGATTTTAATTGGTGGGTTGGTGGCCAACCACAGGCAGCCACATGGCTCAATAGAGGTCACCACGTGGCAACACATGGGCCACCGAAATATGGTTGGAATTTTGAACTAGTCTCTACAGGAATAGATACCATGAACTCTTATCTATCAGAGCGAATCCTTAACCACTCGGGCTAATCGTTAGTCCCAATTAAACCAATGAACCAAACCATATTTAAGTTGAGTCTGTGGAGGTTATTGGGTAAGGGGCTAGGGCTTAGCCCTTACCCACCATATATATACCATACAACCCTTGGCCAATAAGACGAGCTATGAGGATGCAGAGAGGGCCTAATATGACCACATTGGAGAATAAGACCATGGAACATACCCCCCTCACATGACATAATTTTTGGGATGTTACGTGCTGGCGAACTTTTTAACCAACCCATAAATTCAACTGGAATTCCACCAGATTGGTGCTTTGTTAGCGGAACTAAAAGAAAATTTGTAGGATCTGTGTCGGATTTTTGGGAAATTGTAGAGCCACTAGTAGCAAATCTAGGGAAACTCATAAATTTTTCAGTTTTTGACCTTAGTGGGAGAATAAAGAGGATAAATAAGGGTTTTGGACAGTTCTGAAGCTAATGGAACATGCTTTGAAGCCATTACAGCACTGTAAAAATGATGTAATCACCATTTTTTTTATCAAAATGATATAGGGCCAAGCCAATGGATGTTGGACCAAGAGTAGCCAAGGCAGGGTGAACTCATTCCTCACTTGTTGTGTTGTGGTTATTTTTATGGCGTATTTGTTTGTTGTTTTCTGCTATTTCATATTTTAAATTCATGCTTTATGTGTATAGTAATTTAACATAAAATATCATAAAAAACTCAATTTCAACACTTGGAAATTATATAACCCCAAGCACATTAACATATAGATCTCATTCAGATCAGGTTTGGTATCAAAGCTTTTGGTTTTCTTTCCTAACGTGAGGATTTAACTGTTTGCAAGTGTTTCTGATGATTACAAGGTTGAAGCTCAAGAGAAGAGAATGAAAGCTTGTGGGTGAAAGTTCTCAATTTTGGACAAGGAGAAGGGCATCCCATTTGCCTCAATTTACACCACAAATTTCACCTCAAGTTATACCTGAAGCTTGAGTAGGTATGTATCATGAAGGAGGAGATGATAATATGTCACATGATGACTAGACTTTCGAAAAAAATTTCTTTGACATAATTAAAATGGTGAAAGTTCTCTATGAAGAGAGAAATTCAAGATTCTAGGGAGAGGATTCTTTTAGAAGAAAAGGAGGAAAAAATGACAAGAATTTAAAAGGAAATGGTGATAAACCACCCTCTTCTCCACCATCATCTTCACCTTAGTCCTCACCTTCATATTCACCTTCTTCCACCAAAAAATTTACTCAAACACCTCCACATACCCTAAGGGTTCATGGAAAAACTCCCATATCAAAACTTGATATCAAATTTGAAATTCCTATGTATAATGATGAATTGAATGCTGAAACAATTGATAATTGGATTCAACAACTTGCAGTTTATTGCAGGATTCATAACATCAAATATGATGAAACAAAGATTCAACTAGCTTCATTGAGGTTGGAAAGTGCTGCTTTGATTTGGTGGGAAGCCAAAACATAAGAGGATATGAAAATCATGATAAGTTCTCGAACTACTGGATAGAATTTATTGTTGACCTTAGAAGAAAATTTTATCCATTATCTTATATGCAAAAGGCCATTATGGATTGGCAGAATTTTAGAGAAGTAAAAGGCCAAAGTGTGCAAAGTTACACCCAATATTTTAGAATAATATCTCTATTTTTATTGTATATATTTCATAACAAGACACTTTGATGAAATATATTGGGGGTTTACAAAACTATTTAAGATATACTATCCTTATCTTTAATCCTACAATTTTAGATAAGGTATGTGTTAAGGAAACAGATCTTGAAGCAAGAGCGAAAAACAATTCACAAGAGGGTAGCAAAAAGCCATTTCAAAGTGGACAGAAAGGAAAGAGAAAATTCAAATGGAAAGGAAAGAATAATGCATCTGTCAAGAAGGAAGGATAAAAATTAGCATGCAAACATTGCTCAAAATATGGTCATGATCAAGCTCATTTTTGGATGCTTCATCGTGAGATTAAACCAAAGAAGCTTAATAACAAAGGGAAATAAAATACAACTGCAATTACACAGAATGAATTAGGCTCTGATTCGAGAGATGAAAAAAACATCACAGTAATGGGAATGAAAGGTAAGAACATAGAAATAACCATCTCTTCAAGTTGTCAAAATGATACTCAAGATGAAAAAACAAGAATTTAAATTTTCCATATTCGGGTTATTTCAAAGCATACCAAAATTGATACAGTCATTGATAGTGGCTCACAAGAAAATTTGATTTCTAAAGACTTAGTTAACGAGTAAAATGTAGAGATCATTCATCATCCAATACTGTATCCTTAAGGTTGGATATGCAAGATTTCAAACTTACAAGTGACAAGGAAATGCATATTTAGATTTGCAATTACAACAAATTTTCTTGATTAAGTTGAACTTAATGTAGTTCCACTTAATATTTCCATTATTATTTTTGGAAGCCCATATAGTTATGATAGGAAAGATATTTTCCATCGCTATGAAAACAAGTACCAATTTTTCAAAGTTGGTATTGAGTACATTGTTAGATCACATCAACATACACTAGATCTTTCACGTATAAATGCTAGAAAAATGAAGAGACTCTTTAACTCTAGAAAGAATTTTTTGCTTCTAATGGTCAAATAAAAGAATGATGTTGAGAATGAAGATTTTCAAGGTTGCGAATCAAGATTCAAATCTGATTTGGTTAAGTTTGTTAACCAATATGATGAGATGATTCAGGAGCACAAAATAACTCCTCCCAAGAGGGGAATCCAACATGAAATAAAATTGCAGCAAGATTGTGTTCTTCCTAACATTGGCCTGTACAAGATGTCAATGATGGAATGTGTAGAAATTAAAAAGTAAATTCAAGATTTTTTGGAAAAGGGGATCATAATACCAAGTACTTCATCATGCATGTCACCTATTGTTTTTGCGCCAAAGATGGATGGAACATGGCGCATGTGTGTGTACTTCCATGAATTAAACAAGATTATAGTAGAGAAGCGTTACTCGCTTCCTAGAATTAATGATTTACTTGAACAATTGAAAGGTTCTAAGTATTTTACTAGGTTGGACTTAACGTTTTGATATCATCAAATTATAGTTGTGGAAGTAGACATATGGAAGATAACATTCAAAACATAACAAGTTTTTCTTGAATGGCTAGTTATGCCTTTTCGTGTTTGCAATGCTCTTTCTACCTTCATGCGTGTGATAAATGATGTACTGAGGCCATTTCTAGATAATTTTGTGATAGTATACTTAGATGACATCTTAATTTTCAGTAAATCACATGAAGAACATGTCATCAATGTCAAAAAAGTGCTTGATGTTTGGAAGAAAGAACAATTGTTTTTAAATATTTTAAAGTGTGAGTTTGGAAAAACTTATTTAATGAATTTTGGTCATATTGTTGGAGGAGGTGAATTGAAAATAGATCCATCCAAGGTTTATGTCATTTTGAATTGGAAAAAGCCCAATACAGTTATGGAGGTAAGAATATTTTTGGGAGAATCACAATATTGGAGGAATTGTATTGCTAACTTCTCTTCTATTTCAACTCCATTTCATGCATTGAAAAGTGTGAAGCATTTCTTATAGTGGGGAGGTAAACAAAAAAAGGCATTTCATTCATTGAAGGATAATATCAATTTAGCTAAAGTATTTTCACTTCCAGAATTCAGATAGTGAGTTGAGATACAACCTCATGCAAGAAACTATGCCATGGGTGTAGTCCTCATGCACATGGAAAGCCCATATGTTTTAATTCAGAAAATTTTAATGGTGTAGTGATTATTTATCCTACATATGATAAGGAATTGTATGCATTGGTGCAACGTTGGAAAAGTGGAAACACTACCTGATGGGTAAGCAAGCAAGCATTCACACTGATCATCAACCATTTCAATGCTTGCAATCATAAACAAAGTTGGAGAAATCAAGGCACTTCTCATGGATGGGTTTTCTTCAAAAATTTCACTTGCTAATAAGGTATAAAAAAGTTATCTATAAAAAAGTTTTTGGTATTATTCTTTCTAGTCCTATTGTTAGTGTTGCTACTATTCTTAAGCATAATTATGTTTTACATGACAGCTATGTTAACAATATTCTTTAGATAGTTATTTTAAAGATGTATATGCAAGTTTGCATCAATAGAACCAGGTATAGGAATTGGATTATCATATCCATAATAACTTGTTGTACCATATTCGTAAACTTTGTCTTTCATAGGGAGAAAGAGTCAACATTATAAGAGAGTCACATACTCTCTTATTGCTAGTCATTTCGATGTAGGTAAGAGGGTGGCACAACTACAAAGGTATTTTTATTAGCCTCCTATGCTTGAAAGCGTGTCAAGTTTTATTAAAAGATGTTCATTGTGTGTTGCCCATAAGCCTAGTAATCGAATGTTAGGATTGTACACACAACTTCCAGTACCTTCTCTTCCGTGGGAGAGTGTTTCTATGGAATTTGTTGGATGTCTTCCTATGTCAAAAAGGAATCATGATTATCTTTATGTAGTTGTGGATAGGTCAAAAAAAATGTGTATTTTGATGCCATGTGAAAAGAAAATTATATATGAACAAATTTCTTAGTTATTATTCCAGAATGTATGGGTGGATTTTGGATTTCCCACATCCATTGTTAGTGATCGAGATTCTCTCTTTGTTGGGAATTTTTGGTCAAGCTTGTGGAGATTCATGGACACCAAATTGAAAAAGAGTAGAACATTTAATCCTCAAACAGATGGTCAAATAGAGGTGGTGAACAAGATGGTGATACATATTCTTCGTGGTTATTGCAAAAAATATCCTAAGTTGCGGATGAACATTTGCACCATATTAAACATGCTTAAAATCAGGCCAAGCACTCTTCAACTTAAACATTGCCATTTGAGGCACGTTTGGTATACTTGCCTAAATATCCTTTGGATTTTATCTTTAGAAAATATGTTGTTATTTATGGTCATAGTAACATAGAAAAAGCTAAAAATTTCATTGAACAAATCCAATTGGTACATCAAGCACTTCAAGAATAATTGGGAAACAGTGAAGTCAAGTACAAAACAAGGCACAACAAGCATCATGTAGATCACAATTTCCAAGTTGATGAAGAAGTTTTTCTTTGCATTGGCATAGAAAGGCTTCAAGGAGAAGGTAAAAAAATGAAACTAATTTCATATGGTCCAATCAGAATTTTAGAAAAGATTGGTGATAATGCATGCAAGTTGGATTTCCCTTCATATATGAAAATTTATGTTGTTGTTAATGTTGAGAACTTAAGGTTTTATGAGCCTCCTTTGATTAGAAGATCAACAAGAGAATGTTTACATTCATTTTATTTAGGATTTCTCTCTTGAATACCTTAAATAACTACAAAAAGACACCATTCTTGATGAAAGAACAAGGACTTCAAAATGAGGGAATTTGGAGTACCTTCGTGTGGGGCTGAAAGGAAAAAATCCAAGCATATCCAAATGGATTGAGATTATAAAGGTGAGGGAACTATACCCTCATCTACTAAAAACTAAAAATGATATTTTGGGGTCCAAAAGCTTCTAGTGGGGAGGAGTGACCTGGCGCTAAAAAATATGCTCAAAAATGAAATTTTTTGGAATGGCTCGAAACCTATGCTCTTCCGTAGATATCTTTGTTTTAAATATGGTTCAACTCGTTTCATAGAAAACCGACACTGTATGCTCCTAGAAATGTGTTATGTTCATTTTCCTAAACAAACAAAATTTTGGCAAAAGTTGTGCAAGATTCCCAATCATTAGTTTATATAACTGATTGGGCTTGCTAACTAGGCATGGTTGACTTGGTTCCATTGGGCCAATAATATTTCGCCACTTGTCAGAAGGTCATTGGCACTGATTTGGGAAATTTTCATTGGTGGGTTGGTGGCCAACCATAGGGTGTCAAGTGGCCAAACTAGAGGCCACCACATGGCAGCATGGGGACCATGAAAATTTGTTTGGAATCCCAAAGTAGACTCCACAGGAATCGATCCCACAACCTCTTAACTAAATTGAGAGAGACTTAACTACTTGGGCTAACCGTCGGTCCTTGTTAAACCAGCGAACCAAGCCATATTTAAGCTAATTTGGTGGAGGTTATGGGGTAAGGGGCAAGGGGTTAGCCTCAAACCCCCATATATATACCATACGACCCTTGGCAAATGACCACGAGCTCAGAGGATATTGAGAGGGGCCATCTGCGAGGGTGCAACCATAGCTCATTGGAGCATAATACCCTGACACATGGCCCCCACACATGACCTAATTTTTCAAACCTTAATCATGGGCATACTATTTAACCACCCTAGAAATTTTGTCGAAATGTTTCCAAATTTGCGCTCCGTTAGCGGAATTTGGGCTGAAATTGTAGGACCAATGCCATATTTCAGGGAAATTGTAGAGCAACTAGCAACAAATCTAGGGACTATGATAGGTTCATTAGTTTCTGACATTTTTGGGAGAAAAAATAGGCTAGATAAAGGTTTTGGATAGTTCTGAAGCTAATGGAATAGGTTTTGAAGCCATCAGAGTACTATAAATGGGTGCAGTCAAATTTTTTGAGCATACTCATATAGTTCCAAGCCATGGAAGATGGAAAAGGAGATGTAGCCCATGAGGGGTGAACACCCTCATCACTTTATGGGTCGTGGTTATTTTTATGGTGTACTTGTCTGCTGTTTTATTCTATTTCAGAGTTTAAATTCATGATTTATCTGTATAATAATTTAAAATAAAATCTCATAACAAAATCAATTTCAACACTTGAAATTTATACAACCTCAAGCACATTGACATATCGATCTCATTGAGATGAGGTTTATAGTTCAACCATGATCAATAAATGGTCAACGATGGTCCAACATCACATTGTGGCAAATGTTTTCTCCATATTAGAATCAACCATAGTCAATGATCATTGACCATGGTAAACCATGGTTGTACGTTGAATTGTGACAAAGATTGCTTCAATATGAAAACAAATAATTCTCAACCATGGTTATTCATGTTCAGTTGTGGCCAATAATCTTGGACACATTGTGATGAATATTGTCTCTTGGTCTAATGTCACTTTATGACAACCATGGTCAACCATGGTCCAATGTCACATTTCGACATTGATCGTGTCACTAAAAAAAATAAACCATGGTCAATCATGTTCAAATGTCACTTTGTGACAAAGGTGATCTTAATATGAAAAGAAATCATGGTCAACTATGGTCCAACATCGCATTGTGTGAAATATTATGTCAATATGAAAATCAATGAAGGTCAACGATGGTCAACCATGCTTATTTTTGGGTTTATAATATTTATATTAAGGCTTATGTACCTTTGGTTTATAGTTCAACCATGGTCAATAAATGGTCAACCATGGTCAACCATAGTTTTATGTTGCATTGTGACAAATATTTTTCAATATGAAAAGAAATCGTGGTCAACCATGGTCAATAATAATTAACATAATGTCATGAATATTATCCCTTGATCCAATGTCACATTATGACATAGATTATGTCACTATGAAAATCAACCATGTTCAACTATGTTTGAACGCCACTTTTTGGCGAAGATTATCTTAATATTAGAATAAATGATGGTAAAATATGGTCCAGCTTCACATTGTGACAAATTTTGTGTCAATATGAAAATCAATGAAGGTCGATGATGGTCAACCATGCTTACTTTAGGGTTTATAATATTTATCTTAGTGCTTATGTACCTTGGGTTTATAGTTCAACCATGGTCAATCTGGTTAACCATGGTCCAATGTCACATTATGGTAAAGGTTTTCTCCATATTAAAATAAACCATAATCAATGATCGTCGACCATCGTCAACCATGGTCGTATGTCACATTGTGACAAAGATTGTTTCAATATGAAAATAAACCATGCTCAACCATGGTTAATCATGGTTAGCCATGTTCAATAATCATGGACACATTGTGATGAATATTGTCCCTTGGTCCAATGTCACATTCTAAAAACCATGGTCAACCATAGTCCAACGTCATGTTGTGACATAGATTGTGTCACTATGAAAATAAACCATGGTCAACCATGTTCCAAAGTATATTTGTGATGAAGATTGTGTAAATATGAAAATAAGTTATTGTTAAATATGGTCCAGTGTCATATTGTAACAATGATTGGGTCAATATGAAAATCAACAAAGGTCAATGATGGCCACCGATGCTTATTTTAGTGTTTATAATATTTATCTTATGGTTTATGTAACTTTGGTTTACAGTATTTAACCTATAGGTTCATATTACTAGGGTATACTATGATTAATATGATTTATAATATTAATCCAAAGGTTGAATATAAATCCCTTGGGTTTATAATCATGGTCAACCAGGGTACAACATCACATTTTCAGAAGAATTGTCTCAATATGAAAATTAACCATGCTCAACCATCACCAACCATGGTCATTCATGGTCAACCATAGTACAACATCACATTGTTTCAAATATTGTCTCCATATTAAAATCAAACATTGTCAACCATGGTCAAATGGCCCATTGTGACAAATATTGTCTCAATATTAAAATAAATCATGGTCCACCATGGAAAATCATAGTCAATCATGGTCAACCTCGGTGGATCATTGTTAATATAAAAATCGACCATGGTCAATCATGGCCAACACGTGTCTAATGTCATGTTGTGAAAAAAATTGTCTCAGTATGAAAATATATTATGCTCAACCATGATTAACCATGGTTAATAATTGTTAACCATCATCAACCATGATGTAACATTGCATTGTCATAAATATTGTATGAATGTGAAAATTAACCATGATCAATGATGGTCACATTTTGATAAATATTATCTCAGTATGAAAATCAACCATGTTTTTTAATTGACAAATTCGGTTAATATTTATATTCCAAAAAAGTGGGGATAGAGATCCCTGTTACATTCGAATGATGGAATAGAGAAACAAGGAGGGGTGATGTGGAAAAATACCATGCCTCCTTTAATATGACTATTACTACCATGCCACATATCCAATTCATGGTATATCCTAACAAACTGAGATAACATAAATGTGAATTTAAATGACATGATAATAGTGGAGGAAGATGGATGAGTAAAGACTAGTACTTACTGCTTTTAGGACCATTTGAAGTGTCAATGTTGCCATGATTGTTGCCTGGGTTGACATTGGGAAAGCTTGAACTCAGAGAAGATCGCTTGTCCACCATGTAACACAGGATCTGCAGGGATTCTTCTATGTGATCACAGTGATTATTAGCTCCCCTCAGCTACTCCTCAAGGGATTGAGATTGATGTTGAAGGAGACGATGTCTTCCTGGTGTTTTTCCTCTATGATCCTTAACTATTTTATTATCAAATCAATCTCTGCTTGAAGAGCGACATAATGAAAAAAATTCTCATTCCTCATGATGTTAGAAGGAGGAAAGGGGAATGTCACTTATGTGAGGAAGAATTCGGGGAGGCCACAGAAACATTGTTTGACAGTGAGGGAATATGAATAGAGTCCTATTGTGAAAAGGAAGTATGGTAGTGGCGTTGTGCTATGGGATGTTAGTTGATGAAGAGGAATCCACATTGCAGAGGATGACAATGAATTATGGAAGTGTAGAACAAAGGGGAAGCTAGATTATTGGAACAATGAACAACAAAAATTCAGATATTCAGAAAGAGCATTGTGCAATAGAGGATCAACAACGAATAAGGGGTCGGGATGGTAAGGGAGGGGAGACCGGATTCAAGGAGTCACAAGGGGACAAAGAAAGGGAGCATTAGGATCGAAGGGAAATGAGATATGGGCTTTGCACATTTGGTGATTATCGATGAAAGGAGAGGCGAGATTTAAAGAAGAGGAGGGGGAAGCAGGTGGACTTAGAGTTGGAGGAGGGTGAGAATCCCAGGGAGATAAGGTCACAAGAATAATGTAGGGAGGGGTATATGCATAGTGGACCAGCCATGATGAGATCCCAGAGGCTCAGAGGTTTGTGTAGATTGAGATCACTAACAGGGGAAAAATCATGGTAAAGGTGAGAAGGAGATGCTATCTTGGGAAAGGAGTTGACCTGGGGGTTTGCAACATGCATTGTTGGTTAATGAGTCAACTTTCCTATTGTTGGACCTGAGAATATGGTAGAATGTGAGGTCATAAAAATCAACCATGATCAACCATGTTTGTTTTAGGGTTTATAATATTTTTCTTAGGGTTTATATACCTTTCGTTAAAAATATTTATCCTTTATGTTTTGGAGTTTTTAGTATTAATCCCTTGTGTTTATAAGTGCCTTTAAGTTTAATACTCTTCCCTTGGGTTTAATATTATTCCTTTTGATTTATAATCCCTTGGGATTTTAATATTATGACAAATATTGTCTCAATATGAAAATAAACCATGGTCAACCATGGTCAATAGTCATGGTCAGATTGTGACAAATATTGACTCTTGGTACAACACTACATTATGACAACCATACTCAACCATGGTCCAATGTCGCATTGTACCAAATATGTGTCACTATGAAAGTCAACCATGGTCAACCATTTTTGAACGTTAGTTTGTGACAAATATTGTCTCAATATGAAAAACGATCATGTTCAACCATGGTCCAATTTGATATTGTGACAAAGATTGTATGAATATGAAAATTGACCATGGTTACTGATGGTAAACCATGTTTATTTTAGGATTTTTAATATTTATATTAAGGCTTATATACCTTGTTTTTATAGTATTAAACTCTTGGGTTAAACACTAGGATTAATAATGATTTAATTAGTTAATAAATACAAATGAGTAAATGAATTTTTATTATTTTATTAATTTTTATTACTATTTAATAAAACATAATTATTTATTATTAGTTACTTAATAATGTAATATTTAATAATAATTTATAATAATAATTAATTAACAACATTTATTGTTATTATTGTTAACTATAAATGATAAGAATTATAAAGAAAACCCATATTTATACGTCTTCATAAAATATAATAATAATAAATTATTTATTTATTATAATTAATTAATTAATTATTATTAAAAAAAATTAATTATTATTATTATCTATTTAATAATTATTTAATTAATTCATTAAGTAATTAAATTAAATAATAATAATAATTAATCATTATTATTATCACATAATTAAATAATAATAATAATTTATTTATTTGTTTTTATTTAATAAAGAATAAATTTTTATTTATTAATATTCATTAATTTATAAGGATATTAAATAATAGCATTAGTTAATAATAATAATAATAATTAATTTGTAATCATAATAATAATTATTATTTGTTGTTGATGATGATGATGATGATGATGATGTCTATTAAGACCAATGCAGTCTATGAGACCTTAAGAGAGGAGAAATAATGTAAGTTTGATTCTTCAAATTCTTGTATCTATGGTCAACGAAAAGGGAAATAAGTGCTCCAAGATTACTTCTATACGTGGGTTGGCTTAATAGGTCAAGAAGATTGGAAGTGTGGCAGATGGTAGGGAATTGAGAGAGAATATGAGTAAGATTCAAGCAGTCTAAAAGGAAGTTATTTTCATCTTCCACCTGCTTAGAATCACAAATCTCACATATTATATCATTCCAAGGGGTCTTGGGAATATACCACCGCCTAGTCTCCCTCCGAAAGTCATGGGAATTAGTTCTTATCTTAGCGATGTTCATTTTTTTATTATTGTTGGATTACGCAGAGAGATAATTATGATTATCAAGGGTGGGGTTGATTACTTCCTTATAGTAACTTAGCTTTCTTTTACCCTCCAACTCTTGATCTTCCCACAAATTGTCCTTAAACTTGGAGGTAATAATAATTTTGATATTATATTTTCTTCCCATACTGAGCTCCTCCTTAATTCCCCATTGGTTGAGACAGGACTGGGCATCCTTATGCCACCCGCACTTGAGGCAAAGTGAGGGTTTTGACTACAGCTAGAAGCAATTCTAGGGAGCCTTTTTTATTCCATTTTTTCAAACATATTCTTATACATGAGAGATCTAAACATAGCCGTAATTTAAATGGGGGAAAGACCAAATTCAATCAAGAGGGTATGATACAAAGTATTTCCCTTGATGTTAAGGTTGTACGTTATGAATTTCTTTTGAATAATCTTAATCTTCCCCCATGACTCTCTGGATATATTGCAACCTCAAACTTCTCATTCATATAAGACAATAGGGGTGACAAGGGTCTCAAAGAGAAACCTATTTTTACTCCAAATGTAAATATCGACCAGCTTACAATTGTTTTCAAGCTCATAATAAGCTTTCCAGCCCCGAATAATCCTTTTCTCGATGCTATAATTCCAGTTGAGATGATGAGGGAAGTTAATGCCTAAATAATTATAAGAAGAAACCTGCTCTAAGCACTGGTTATTATACACGAAACTACCATGGGTGATCTTTTTGGATTTAATGATCATGACTTTACTCTTGTCAGTATTAATTGTCATACCCATCTTGGAGCAGTAGTCATGAAGAATATGGAACTTCTCTTCAAATTCATCATGGATTTTTGCAAGAGAACGATATCATCGGCATAGAGGAGAATAGTAATGAGAACACTAGAAAGCTCAGTGCCCTTGCACCCCACAGATTCTAGACACTCCTCTAGCTTGTCAATGTATATGCCAAAAAGGGTAGGGGATACAAGACACCCTTTCTTAACTCCAATATTGCATTTAATGTCTTTAGACCAACCCTCATTTTTCTTAAGCTTGGTAGTGACGGTCTTGTAGAGACGGATCACAACAATCCTCAGCTCAAGAGGGACCGTGATCTCTTTATGTCTCTCCCAATTTTTATCTTGAGGGACATTGTCGAAAGCTTTTCTAAAGTCCACAAAGTAACAAAAGAGATCAGATCTACTATTGCGACATTCCTTCACAATGATTCTAAGAGTGATCATATGGTTAATAGTCGAGTGATGTCTCCTAAAAATAGCTTGTCCTTTAGCTCTTTTTCCCTAGCTTTAAAGCCAAAGGTTAAGCTTTTTTCCCAAAATGAGCCCATAAAGCTTGGTTAGGATATGGCTAACCATAATGGTCCTGTAGTTGGATGGAACACTCTTGCCCCCATTTTGAAATATAAGGACAATAAGGCTTTGCCTCCAAAGCCGAGGGAAGCCATGCATTACAAACAAATTGAGAAGCTTGTGCAGATAAGGAATGAGGATAGATCTTCCCATTTTAAGGATCTCATCTTGGTATCCTTGAATATCTTTAGCCTTCCCATTAGAAAGCTTATTAATACCAGACTCAATGTCGTCAAGAGAGAATACATCCTCCTTAATTGGAGTGATTAAGGTGGTGCCCATAGTTTCTGGAGAGTCATACACCTTCTTAAGATAGTTGTCTAAGTTTTCTAAGGGGATAGAATGGTTATCTTTGGTTTTATGGAAAAGAACATTCCGCCAAAAATTTTTGGGCGAAAATTTAGAAGGTGGAGAAGATAATCCCGTATTTTATTAATATATGATCTTTTCATCCTCTTGATGATCTTTTTTTATATTGATATTCTGCAGCTTAATGATTTCATTAGGAGCATCTATGATCGCTCTCTTGGAAATTTTGCAATCTTTGTCATACCATGGATTGGAAGTTTTAGTAGACTGCTTAAACAAAATCTCATTAGAAAACTTGTTCATGGTGTTGGAGAGGATAGTAGTGAAGTGGCAATAAATTTAATAAATGTTATTGTATTAGTTATTTTTGTAGTTGTATTATTATTATTTTTATTATATATTTATTAATACAATTTTAATATTAGTATTAATATTAGATCTATTTCATTTATTATTATTATTATAATGATTAATTATAATTGAAATATAATAATATTAGCATTTTTTTTATAATAATAATAATATTAATATATATTTAAAAATATCAATATTAAGTATGTATCATTAATGTCTATCGACGTTCTTCAAGCACATTAGCTAATGTCTATATACGTCTATTAATGTTTATCAACCACATTTATTAATATAATTATGTTCGTATAATTTATTTGTGTTATCCATTTAAATTACATATTTGAGCATTTGAAACATCAATACCTAATTGATTTTTAACTTAAAATTAAATATACCAGTGTGATTATTTAATTTTTGTACTATGATAAGAGTGAATTTATTAAGACTCGTAAGAAAACATTTTTGTTTTATGATAATGAAAAAATATCATTTGAGGATAATCAAAATTTATTCATATTAATTTAACTCATAAATTATTTAAAATTCAAATGTTATATCTTATGATTACATCACTCACTGGGCGTAGATCAGAAAGTCACATAGCATTATGTCAAGGGAATTTGTGTGTAAAGGTCACTGGTCCATGTCGAAGTCTTTTTATATTTCAGTGATGTCTAGGTGGAGTAAGTTTCGAGAATTACATTTATTTGTGTATTCAGTAATTTGTTATTTAGCTACTCATGTTTATATATATATATATATATATATATATATATATATATATATATATATATTACTATAAAAATAAAACTCAAATACTCAAATATATTTAAATTAATTTAATAATATTAGTTATGATTGTTATTTCAATTGGTAAAGTTTTTATTTTTAAATTAATCTTTTACATATTTATGTTTAGGAGTTTCATAGTTAAGATGACCAGAAGTGATAATTTTGAAAACATCTTGGTACAAATATTTTACGGATGTAGCCATAAATAATATAAATATATAAATATGAATGGAAAAAAACCATTAACACAGATCACATATCACTGCTACTTGAGTTGCGTCATTGGTGGTAAAGAGATTGACATAGGATAAGGTCTCTCTCGAAAAGATACATGCAACTGATGGTGCCAACCAAAGACACTCTCATCAGTTTTTGCGTAGTGGATAAATGAGAAGGATGTCTCTAGAACAATTAACTCAGTGAAAGATGCTAAAGAGAACTCGCAGCTGACGTCAGCTTCAGGTCCCTGGATAGTGAGGAGTGCGCCATATCCAAGTCGTTGGTATCTCGCTTTACACTGTTCAGATTCTTAGTCAGTTTTGAAGATGAGGGAGAGGAGTTGCACTCAAAGTGTTTTACATAATGTCGTTCTGAGCCGCTCTCAGCCATAATGGTTTGGCCCTCGAACTATTTCTCAAAAATCTGAACTTCAATTCGAAGAACTTCCCCATGACGGTCTATAATCATTCGAAGAACTTCAATTTTTTGGTATGTGTCGTTCTCTAGTGTCTATAATATAAATATCTGATATATAAATATGAAAGGAAAAAAACCATTGACAGAGATCACATATCAAGTTAGGGTTTCAATCGTTCACTGCTACTTGATTTGCGTCATTGGTGGTAAAGAGATTGACATAGGATAAGGTCTCTCTCGAAATGATACATGCAACTGATGGTGCCAACCAAAGACTATCTCATCAGTTTTTGCGTAGTGGATACATGAGAAGGATGTCTCTAGAACAATTAACTCAGTGAAAGATGCAAAAGAGAATTCGCAGCTGACGTCAGGTTCAGGTCGCAAGTCGTTGGTATCTCCCTTTACACTCTTCAGATTCTTAGTCAGTTTGGAAGATGAGGGAGAGGAGTTGCACTCAAAGTGTTTTACATAATGTCGTTCTGAGCCGCTCTCAGCCATAATGGTTCGTCACTCGAACTATTTCTCAAAAATCTGAACTTCAATTCGAAGAACTTCCCCATGACGGTCTATAATCATTCGAAGAACTTCAATTTTTTGGTATGTGTCGTTCTCTAGTGTCATTAGAGTGCTCATTTTTATTAGAAAATTTTCCAGCCAGTGGATGCCGCAGGCCTTCCCAGAGGTGTGTGGCATTTCGCGGATGGTTGGGATAAGGATAACCGAGGTCTCGAGGATGTAGCTCTTCAAAATTCCCCATTTTTGTTTTACCCTTATCTATACATTCCATGTGTCTTAAGGTAGAAGAGGCGGAGACTATAGTTTCAGTGGTTGTGTACATCAGATTTAGGTATTCCAGTGTGAGTGATTCAATTCCTCTAAGGAGGAAGGATATTGCAGTTGGCACAGGATCTAAAAGAATATGGAATTACAAAGGTTTCTACTATCTCCTCAGCTTGGTATCTAAGGAGGTACAAGGAGAGGTGAGGCTTATTCTTCTGGTAGACCCATGCCATTCAAGCAATCCCTTAAGCCGAATCTTAGTCCCAGGGTTCCCAAGGAGCTTGCAAGTTAGGCTTTTGTGGTGGAACAATCCTTGGAATTCCCAACTGTCAAGGTGAATGATGCAATTAATAAGATGAGAAAATTTTATTTGAAAGGTTGATGATTATATGTAATTTTAATGGATGTTGGCCTTTGGTATCTACTATGTGAGATTGGGTCCACTAGAACTAGTCCAAATGTTTAACCTTTATTTTATTCGAACATATACCTTGTGGTTTTCTTAAAATATCTGGAAGACCGAAAGAAGGTTTTTGGACTGAGGCACTTGGATTTGGGAATAGGATGGGCTCTCAATTTAGCCATGGTTTTCATAGTTTAATCCTCTTACCATGAAAATTTTGTAAGTTCCCATTTGGGTTAGACTCCCTAACTTCCTATTCATTGGATTTTGCTAGGGATCTTCAAGGAATTTTGAAAATCTATAGGAAGCTCCATTATGGTTGATAGTGGCATATTATCACATGGGTTTGTAAGTTTTGTCCCCATTTGTGTGGAAGTGGGTCTCAACTAACGGTTAGTAGATAAAATTGTCCTTCAATGAGAAGGAAAGGAATATATCCAACCATTGGACTACTAGAAATCTTGCCTTCACGTGTATAAGTTTACAATAGCCATGACACTCTCAAAATTCATGTCCCTCTTCCAAAGGGTCTTTCTATAGTTATGAGCTAAATATAAACCACCATAGCTAGAGAGATACAAAGGCTGCATCAAATTCAACAATTTTAGCATATCAACATAAGAAAAATCCCCAGAATAAGAAGAAATCTCCCAACCATTCAGTCGTTTAGGATACCAGGTAGCCCCCAGTTGCATTAAAACAACCCTCAATAAATATAGATAATTAGGTCAAATACAATTAGAGAGAGTCATCCATAATTGTGGTTGAAATTTGTGGGTAGAAGTAGAAACATGAGTCTGATCATTCTTATAGCAAGAAAGATCAATCTAATTCAACCAATAAGGATGCTATGGAATTTTTTCAGCAATATGAAGAAGCAACATTATCCTATGTTCTAAAGGATGACTCGAGATGGATTGATGTTCGTAGGAGAAATGGTAAAAAATGAAAAACCCACGAATCAATTTGTTGTTTAAAACCAGGGTTGAATTTTCTAAACAATTTTGAAACTTCATGGTTGTGAAAAATGTGAAGTGTATTCAATACATTTTTTTGGTCCTTAGATTCGTGTAGATTTAATATCCTAGGTTACTATCTCGTACGCATTGTTGCTATTGTGTAGGGCTTGTATTCATTCCCCTTACTTTGCATGTCTCTTGGTTTTTTTTTTTGTTTGGGACACTCACTGGTTTGAGTTGTCTCTATGGTTTATGGTTTGTATTCATTTCTCTTATTTTTTGGGTATTCCATTATTTATCAACAACTATCCTAGTTTCTCCTTGCTTTGGACACTCCCTCACCTAGTTTATGTTTCTCTTTTGTTTGTGTACGAAGTAAATTTTTCTTTTGGTTGGAATGGATACCATTTGTTTCCATGCGGGTCTTATTGTTCTAGGTTGTAAACGCTCTTGGATCTTGGGTGGAATTGTGATATTATTTTTTGGTAATATTTTTGCTCTTGATTATTTCAATATTTCACTTGATAGTATTGTTTTGGTTGTTTGTTTGTTTAGTAGGTTGCTCATTTTATTGCATTAACCTCAGTTTTTGAGATGGAGCATCTTTCTTATCTAATGGTCCAAGAAAGAAGTTATAATGGGTTTGTGTTTATTTAGAAATTATATGATAGTTGTGCCCGACAACTTTGTAAATCTTTGGTCTTGGAATGAAATATAATTTTTTTATATTTAAAAAAAAAATATTTATATAAATATAAATATCAAAATAACAATATTTTTTATAAGAAAAAATATATAGATTAAAAAAAAATCAAAATTCTCCTTTAAAAGGTTCACTAAGACAATCACCATAGAAAAGCTATTAACCAGACAAAAGTAAAACAAAGAAACCAAAAAACCATGTCAACAAAAGAACCATGTCGAACAAAGCCATGCTCCCACCCCAACACCATTACAAACTCCATGCAACACCAATACAAATTCCACGTGTCACGTAAAAAAATCCATTACGACACTATCTTAGCCAATCAGAATTAAGAATAAGGTTATTAAAAATAATCTTATTCTTATTATTAAGAATAATATTATTAACAAAATATAATAATTTCATTAATAATATTAATAACTTAATACTGATTTTCAATTGAATGTATTAATAACTATATATTAATACAGTAATTTCTAAATTGATTTAATAAAAATACAATTTAAATATACATAACAAATTAATAATACATATCTTATTAATATATAAATATATTAATTGAATAAGTAATCTATATGGATAAACTCTTCCCCATAATGTTTGAGAAAGAGGAAAGTGGGAAATTATGGAGGAGGTCTTCAAAGGAGGAGCTCAAAATGGGATTTCATAGTTTTTAGAAGGACAAGGGCCATGGGGTGGGATATTGAATTTTGTTTTGGGTTGTATTAAATTTTAGTCTAAATATAAATATTTTTCTTGCAGTTGAAGAGTCCAAAAAAAAGAAATAATGCATCTAGATTTTAATATATTGAAGGTTCAAACAATGAAGGTTGAAAAGAAACAATAAATATAAATAGATATATATGATATATCCATGAGGTATAACATTGAAAGTAAATAATAAGCTATAATACTAATGATTTTTATAGGTGTTGACAATTAGAATTAGAATGACAAATTGATTTTTTATTATTAGGAATATAAAGAGAGGGTCGAAAGAAGAAAGGGCATAAAGAAGATAAGGATAAACACACACTGAATAAGGATAAAGGATGAATAGGAAAAATATTAGGGAAATTGAATTAGAAATCACCCAAAATTCTAGACAAACTTACTCATCTCCACAATTTTCTTTCACAAAATAACATCAATGTTAAGCTTACTCTATCTTTATTTTTATACTTAGAGGGAAATATTAAGGATAATGGTCCCAATATAGGAAATCATTTTGATGATATCTATTACTTTTTATTTGTGGTAGCATAATTTTTTATTGTTTATTTTTTATTCTTTCTGGCTCTAGAGGCCCTTTAGATATGTTTGTTGATGCATTTTTGATTCATCAATGCATTGCACTCGATGATATTTTGGTTATATGAAGTAGTTATATGATTGAATTTGTATTATCATCATGTAAAATTGATTTTTTAGTTTCTAAATTCTAAAGAGATTTGAATCTTTCTCCATATTAAATTTTTCTATCTGTAATAATTCACGAATGTAGTACACACATAGATATATGTATATGTATGTGTGTATGTATGTAATATATCCTTTGTTTCTAATTTACAGTGTTGTTGTGACTCATCTCAAACCATAATTTCCATTTCATGTGTCATCGTTTTAGATGAATTAGGTAGATATTATGAAAAATAATGTCACATAATTTTCTTTTAACTATCATTATAATATATGGTACTAGAAATTGATATTTTATATGGAAATTATGAGTGACAAGGAAGTTATAAGATGGAATGGTGTTGTATTAGAGAAGATAAAATATATTTGTGTCTACTCTGATAGGCTTGGTTAGGGGAGTGATTTCTTAGTTTGAGGGAGGGGAGGAAGCAGTGGGTGTCTCTTCAAATTTAAAGTATGATTGATAAAGTAACAATATTAGGTATGTAAAATTATAATTGAGAGCAAGAAAATATAAGATAGAATGGGTGTATGCTTGGTAGAATTTTTAACATATATTTGCACAAGGGGTGAAGGGATAGTGAGTTTATGGATTTGAGAATAAGTTGGAGAAGGTCTAGAAATGGTAGGAATGACATGAAAATCAAGAATGGTAAGGGAGTTAAGTGTTTGAATGGGTTGTAAATTAAGAAAATGTTAAACATTTTGTTCAACATCGAGATCATATATAAAGGATTGGTTAAAGGAAGTTATTTTAAATAGAGACATTTCAATAAATAAAAAAAATAAAAAAATAAAAAAATAAAAAAATAAAAAAATAAAAAATAAAAATAAATAAATAAATAAGAATTGAATTAAATTTAAGAATAGATAACTAATAGATATAAATGATTGAATTTAATATAAATCCATGTGAACTCCTTAACGTAATTTTACATTTTTTGGATTGGACCTTGCTATAATTGTAAACTACATGAACATGAGATTGGTAATGTATATTGAATGGTAAAGGGGTTTCCCCAGATAATCATGAAATTTCCCATGTATTTATGCTCTTTATACTTTATTTAGAGCTAATCATATTAGTAATGTTGATATAGATGGTTTGTTCTAGATAATGAAACTACCATTAATCCTAGTAAATACCTTCAAAACGGTTGTTGGAAAGGATGAATAACTAAGATTACAATATATTACAATATGTATGGAATGTAAGTTGTGAGTCTATATATCCATAAGTCTAAAACTTTCCCACTCTTCTATTCAACATATTTTGTTAAGGTTATTTTGGTATCAAACTAGAAGAGAGAGGGATGTGATTTTCACATGAGGAATTCTTATAACAACTCCATGAGCTCTACAATGAAGGGGTGTTTGCGGGGCTTCAAGGCTTTTAAAGGATGATTATATATACGGATGCACGAAGGTATTTTTATTAGATAACTTTCGACTTATTATAATTTCATTAATTAATTATATTATTCTTAATTTTAAATTAAAAAATAAAATTGTTTTAATAATAAAAATATCATTTGCCTCGTAAGATAAAATCTTTCGCTAAACTAAATCCCAACAATTGGAAGTTCATAACGAAACACCAATTAAAATATTAATTTTAAATATTTTTAACAAAGAAATCCATCGTAAATTCCAATAAAAGATACTCTCTTACATTTTCAAGCTTTGAACATATTTATAAAGCCTAATATTAAATGTATCTTAACCATTTATCCAAAACTCTCTAATAAAATTGCATTACATTATTTTCCTTAATTAGTTATTTGATTCTTAATATTTAAACCAACTAAATAATTTTAGTTTATTAATAATCATAATAATAAATTACTTTCCTCTTACGATAAAATATTTCACTAAAATAAATTCCAATAATTGGAATTTGATAATGCATCACCATGTTAAATTTGAATTTTAAAAACTATTAACAAATTATTTCATCCTAGATTGTAATAAAAAATTATTGTTGTATATATTCAGACTTCAAGCTTAATTATAAATTCTAATATTAAGTGCTTCTTAACCATTTATTGAATATTTTTTAATAAAATTACGTCATAATCAATTTCATTAACTAATTATTTGATTATTCATCTTTTTTTCTTTCTTAAGTTGTTTATGATCCTCAATGATTGACTTGTGGCTTGAGAAACCATGACCCAAGGGAATCTAATCTCTCAAAGTCACCCATATAATTCACCGAACCTATACCACACCATAGTTGACATGATTTTAGCGTGTCACCTCCCTCTAGAATGAGTACAAAAACCTTCGTGAGGTTTGATCATGGGTCTCCTTGCTAACGAGACCCATCCTCAACTGGTTGTGCTAGTGGGAGCTGACTTGATTCTTCATATTTAAACTAGAGATTTTTTATTTTTTTTTACAATAATAAAATATTTTCTGCATCTTAGAGTAACATATATATATCTAAAATAATTTTCAAAAATTGGAGTTTTATAATATAACAACATGTTAAATTTTAATTTTGAATAGAAATAACAAAGAATTTCATCATAGATTCCAATACAAAAATGTTTTCCTAAATTCCTATTAACCATTTTCACAATTTTCTTTAATAAAAATAGCCTAGATCCATCTTAATGACAAATATATCAAGCACTAAGAGGGGCAAAATCTCTCGACATGCAAAATGTTCCTCATGTATTGCACTAAAATAAAGATATTTTCACCTCAATAGATTTGATTCCACTTAGCACTTCCTAGATCCAATGTTAAGATATATCTAGTGTGGTTTCAAGCGTGGAGAGTCACTGCAATTTTTTTGCGCATCTAATTATCTTGATAATTTTAAATATGTTATATATGTAAATATTAATGTGGTCATTTTAATTTTGAATTTACTCAATTGCGTTAGTTTTTTGAAATGATAGAGTTTGTTAATAACTTGAATGATAGAAAATGATGAAATAATAATTGTCAATCAAAAGTGACAATGTGATATTGTTGAATGGTATCAAAATTTTGTTGAAAATTTGTAGCTTAGGAGGTGTTTCCACAATTCTTGGGTACTTCAATTGTCAAAAGAAAGCCCACTTTGGAGGGAATGTACCCAAGGCTGTGGATGGACCTAAAGTTGCGGGTTTAGAACCCAAAGTTATTATTTGTTTATTTGATTTATTTTCGAGGACACCTTTGATGGAAAAAATTGGATTCCAAGGAAACATTAGAGAAAATATATATTTGAGATACTAATGGAGAGGTGTCACATCCATTACAATCCATTATACTGAAGAAAATTAGCAAATGAAGGAGATGCAGTACCTTAGGAGAATCCAATATAGAAGAGGACAAGAGGAAGTATTTTGTATGCATGTGAAGAGGCCATATTTTCCCAAAAGAAATTCCAAGTTCATGTTTGTGTTTAGAACCCTAGTCTAGGCTGAAGCAAGGAAAATTAAACATGCTATCAAATATACTTTAAAGGGATAGCTACATTAGAGTGGTCAGCTAAAGCAATGTAAGAGGGAGTTGGTTAATTTATTGTTGAAGGACTAATAACATATAAAATTTGATTTCTAATATGAAGTACAAGGACAAGTTGGATGGGATAGATAGATATGGCCCTAGGAAATAAATGATCGAGAAGGTATTGCTATTGATGAAGATACAAGAGTTTCGTGACAAGGATATTGCTAAGAAAACATATCCTAAAGAAAGGATCAAAATGGTCTTATTGGTGAACAATATATTGGAATTTTCACATAAGGATATTACTAAGCCACCAACTCCTAAATATTTATAGGATTTTTAAGAGTTGGATGTGAAGGCAAAGTTTATTATCCTAGATGGAGTAAAGGATCACTTGGTACCTCATCTTACTAAGAAGATAACTGTGCATCATATGTGGAAAGCTCTTTAGGACTTGTTCTATAATAATAAAAAGAACATATTGATGGTATTGAGAGAGAAGCTCAAAAACACCAAATTGTTGGATGGCCATACTATGGCTTGATATGTGGAAAATGGTTTCTCAAATTGGTGAAGAGCTTTCTCACATTGGTGAAAACTATATATAATATGTGTTATGATATATTTATGATTCTGGACAAAAGCATTTGCATACACCTAGTGTATTGATCTAAAACAAGAAAAAAAAAATATAGAGTTTCCCTTAGGGAAATTGAAAGATGGAAAGAGGCCTACTTGGAATCTGTCACAAGTTTTAATTTCCTCTCGACTTTTAAGTTCTAATCCCAATTTCGATTACTATTATTAGAAACTACACTTACAACTAAAAATATATAGGGGTCTAAAAAATCTACATATCATGATTTAATCCCACTATTCAATGAATCAGTGACTCATTCAAATACATGAATGTAAATAAAAAATAGCACATATAGAAAAAAATATACTCTTTGTATTAATAGAAATAGGATATAATTTACAACCAAATATAGTGTTGATCTTATGGATATCTCCCCATGTTGACTTGTCCTTCCTTTTCACAAAGTACACACCAATGTCACCGTAATGCATGAAGATGATGACCCTCTTAGATTCAAGGAAGCAACCTGAGGGCATGATCAACATCCAAAATCCAATCATGATGTTGTGGATGGAATTAAATATATAGGAGAGTGTATAGGTTTAGTAATTATTTGTATTTAACAACATAGGCTTGAGATCCACTTATGATTTGAGGATGAGCTCAAGGTACAAGATATTAAAACTCCAAGGTAGGATAATATATTATTCAAGCTTATTATCGAAGGTAAATGATGAAAAAAACTCCTAAAAGCTTCTGGAAGTGAAATATTCAAGCTTATTTTTAATTTTTCCAAATTTATAGAATCTGCAAACCCTCATAAAGGGAAAAAGTGTTGTTGATCAGTGTTGGTGTAGAAGGGAGAAACCTGCTATGGTACATAGGTATTTAAAGGTGAAGAGTACGTTGGGGCTTAAAAACGATATTTTGCAGCAGTTAGACCCATAAAATCAATTATTTGAAAACTTCATGCTTAAAAATTTGTGTAGGTATGATGACAACATGTTCATAGATGACAATTGATCTGGTTTGTAGTCCTATGACTAATGTGCTTTACCTTATGAAAAGTCCAGATCAAGACCAATTGGTCGATATCATCATTTGTTACAATGAATTTTCATCATAATATCGTTGTTGATGGAGGCATACCCATGCTTAGCACAGGAGCTAATATTACATTTACAATGATCCAAAAGTCATGTCCACTGATGACAAAGACTGAACCCATGCTTGGATGACTATGTTTATGATCATAGAAATCATGCTTTGTATTATTGCATTAATATTGAAAGCCCAACCCATATGGATGGAACCATATATGAGGTCTTCTATATCATTCACTTGATTTCCTAATGTGCAATTCCAACCATGAGAGTAAATGAGCTAGAGTCGAACATGGTAGACACCATCTGATTACCAGCCAATGATGTAAGTTGTTAAAATATGGGAAATAAATAATCGATGGTGTTAATGGATCTCAAGGTATTGTAGTACAATCCATATGATTTGAATAGATGAGTTTAAGTTGAACACCGCACAAAATATTTTAGTCGAAGGCCAGCTGTCAAAACCTGTTTCTAAGAGTGTTGGCTTGAGCGGTCGTGACCTAGGTTTAGAGTTATCGTACAACCAATAAAACCCTCCAACTACTGGCCCTTTCGGTAGTGATATACTTGCTGAGAACAAAGTCTCACTTGAAGCAGTATGGGGCAGTGGGGGGGTGTTAGAACTAGGTTTCCGCACTGTGAGGGAGATTTGGAAGTGGTGGCCCTAATTAGACTTAACACAAATAATATAACAAATTTGTGCAGCCATAGTTAATAGATCTAATCCTTTTGCAAATTTCCATAGAATATTTTCATATATTTCGTGCACAGTAATTAAGTGTAATTCATTCAGATCTAGTTATCTAACATAAACTAGTTCTTGCACATCGACATAATTAACCAATTACAAAAGTAAATACGCAATAAAATAATAGATTTAGATCTACAACAAATAAAAAATAATCATGATAGTCAACCACATAAGAATTTGTGTTCGCCAAAAATGCCTTCGTTATTAAGAGATATGAAATTGATTATAATGAATCTTTTTGCGCACATAGCAGTAGAGTCCACACATAGCTCAAGACTTAGGTCTCCATGCACATAGCTAGCAGGAGCCTTTCTATTCAGAGAAAAACCCACACTAAACAAGACTAATAAATATCATTCATTCATTCATCATGTCATCTCTATCTCTCTCGAATATTACATATTAGTACTATTGAAACGCGCATATACCATGGTCTCAAACCATGGTTTGAGACTCATGGTTTTCCCTCTAACCCTTTACAATAATTTAAGGGACTTTAGCCATCCCCAAAGCTACTTTGACCATTTGCGTCCAGCGCGTACAACAAAACTTAGAAAAAATTAACCCAAAAAATATCCCTAGGGGGAAAAAATCGAAGAATCCCCCAACACAATCTCGTGACTCGTCTCGAGTCACTGGGGGCGGTTGCCTTCATCTTCGCCTTCAATGATTCCAGAAATCTCTTGAATATCACTATGAATTCACTACCCTGCACAACAGAACCTTGTGCTTCATCGACCAACTTGGATGTTGTTGGCCCCTCTACTACCAAACTAATGCTACAGTGAGTTTGTTGTAAGGTTTTGAAGGAGATATCAAGGTTCTGTGATAGCTGCAGGGCTTCCTCTACCCAGGGTTTCATTTGTATCTCCAGTAGTTTCTCTCGATGGAAAAGGTCCTCAATCTCTATCTAAATGGCGCTGACTTCATGAATTATGGCGAGCCTTTGCGTTGCCACCAAGGTTGGCACCGTTATTCTGATTTTGGTAAACATTTTCTCTTTAATTTTGATTTTTTTCTTAGTTGCTGGACCATTTAGTCATTCTGAACAGACGTCCAAACACCCATGGCATCAGCTAGTAGCGTACCACATTTTACCACTATTTCTGCTATACTATTAGTGACTGCCTTGAATTTAGCTGTGCATTGCGCTTAGACCTCTAGTGGTGTCTCTAGTTGTAGCTTCATTTGCAGCTTGGCTATCTTCTACTCAAACTCTTCACAGATGGTCTAGATCTTTGTGCGCGATTATTTTAGTATAGTGGCTAGGCTCTATAACTTCATTTTGGACACAATTAAGGTAGGAATAGTGACCTATGGAAGTTCACTGCACAATCGATCAATCATGGCTTCTAATGTGGCACATCGATCCTCAGCTACGTGGTGCACCTCCTCTACATCCTAGTGCTTCTTCTATAACAATTCTTCTTGCTGTTGAGACTCAGTGGTGGCTTGGAAGTCATGGGTCTCTCAGTACTGCAACTCATCCATGATCATGGTCTAGATAGCATGGAACTTTCCTCCAAGTAGCATCACTAGTTAGATGCTAACCTCTACATAGGTGTGCAAATTAGTGCACAAGATAGGCGACTTCACTGTAATGGCCAGTCATGAAACATAAATTATTTCTATTTATAAGGGGGATGGAAGCATCATGCTGATGGGTTGTGCACATTTCTATTTAAGGGTGGATATTGGCATGCTCGCTTGTTTCAAGATCACTTGCTTCATGGTCTCTTGAATTGGGTTCACTTGCATTTTGAGCTCTTAGAGGCGCCATTGTACTCCCTCAAGAACAAACTTATACTGCACTTCGATGTCATTCTAAATATCCTCCATGGCCATCTTTACAGTGTTATTAATTTCAGTGAATTCATCTACAGTGACAGTGACGTCCTCTGTTCTAGCCAAATTGGAACCCTTCATCTTCTTGCGTGGACAAACATTGGCCTGAGAACCTCTCTTGGTTCCTTTAATTTTCTACATCATAGGGTGTTATGTGCCTTCACCATATTTATCCTTTGCTTCCTTCTCCAAATCTATCATTTTGCCGATTATGGTAGGTTTGCTGAGTATCCTTAGTTGTTCGTGGCTTGGTGGGAGTCTTTGGCATAGATGAAGAGGCACCCGAAGTGGTGCATGACTCTAACCAAGTGGCCACTCTATTTTGATGCACATGAGGTCATCCTTTGTGACCAGGTATGGAAGGTCATACAAAAATCCCTCCATAATGCCCTTTGCACGGATATGCATGTTGTGAAATTTTTCTTTGAAATGTGCAATCAACTTATATTTCTTATAGAGCTTCGATGAAAACCTGGGCTTTGACAGGATGGCCTGGAATAGCATAGAGTCGAACATCAGTCAAAAAATCTTGTTCTCCGTGACTCTGGATGGAATCTTCAAGTTCCATAAGGCTGCATACCACACAACTTCACAAGAGTCTGCCTCAATGTCAGGGAACTGGGTATAAGGAACAACAACCAATCATAGTAGAAGTGCTTCCCCTCTTCTTGGAATTCACAGACATTAGCCAAGAATTCAATGCATAGGTATTGGGGCCAATTTAACTATATTCCCTTCTTACATAGCCCCGCTAGCGCAATGAAATGGGTCAAAACTTCCTCGGGCCTACATATTCGCATAACCCTGCATGCGAGGATCATCATGCCCATTTGTAGTACAAGATCATTAATTTCATGCACCAAGAAGCCCCGGGTATTGCATGAGACCTTATACTTCTCCTTGACATCCTCTACCACCTTGCACTCTTGGATATTTCCTCCAAAGGCCGTTGCAGGGTCCTCCCCCTAGTCGGTCAAGTTGGTGATCTGATTGATCAGCGCAACAACAATCCGAATCAACCCTACTAGCCATAGTTGTTGGGTGTGGAGCCTAATTATCTTCTTTATTTATATGTATCTTAGCGTCGAAACCCCTTTTCTTAACGGGGTGGCAATGCTACCTGTCGTTGAAAGTGACTTTATGGAGCCCCTCCCTAGTAGGGAGTTTTGGGGGCCGCACCTCCGAAGCTTAAAAAAATGTAAAATTTCCCTATAAAATATTGTAATTTCTTGTCAATCTGGGCCGTTCATTAGCCGGATCATTTTACGATATAATTTATGTTTAATTTAGGGTTTTTTCCCATATAAGGAAACCCCTCGTTTTGTACGAAGGTATTGTATTGCGGTTGTGTGTTGTATCAATATTATGAGCAAGAACCAGAAAGGGGGACTGTGAGAGAGAATAGAGGATATTACAAGAGATCTGTTATAGGTTGTGTCTCTTTAATTTTTTAAATAACAGGAAGGAAGGACTAGCTGTTGGAGGTGGATGTAGCCCAAATTGGGTGAACCATGTATATCTATATCTCTCTTGTTTTATATGTTTTCTGTTTTTTTGTTTCCGCATATATTCTATGTGTTCCATTTCTCTATAATATATAATTTTTTATCAACTGGTATCACGGTTGAAGGTTTTTTTGGCTTATAAACTCGCAGGAAAGAAGGGTTCTTCGTTCAAATGGGAGAAATGGTTAAAGATGCAAATGGAAGATTATCTATATTAGAAATACCTGTACCTACCACTGAGTGGAAAAACAAAGAAGTTAGTGAGTATGAGAGACATAGAATCGGATATTCTCGATAGAAAGGCACTTGAAACAGTACAGTTGTGCCTCATGCCATTTGTAGCCTTCAATATTTAAAAGGAAACAAAAACATAGGCAAAAATTAAGGCATTGGAAAAACTATATGAAAAACCCTCGTCCTCAAATAAGGTATTTCTTATGAAATGTTTGTTTAATATGAAGATGTCGGAAGGTGGATCTGTTGCTGACCATTTAAATGCTTTTAATATGGTTAATAGTAAGTTAAGTTCTGTAGGGGTAAACTTTGCTGACTAAGTTAGGACTCTGTTATTTTTGTGCTCATTGCCAGAAAGATGGAATGGTTTTGTTATGTCCACTAATAACTCTGTCTCTAGATCTAGTACTTTGAATTTTGATGATGTTGGTGGTGTTATCTTTAATGAGGAAATGTGACGGAAAATCTCCTATGGGACATCAGGTAATGCTTTAAGTTCAAAGACTAGGAGAAGAAAAATGGAAAGACGAAAGAGTTCAGGGTATCGCTATAAATAAAGGAAAGGAAGATCCATCTCCAGATCTGGGATCGTTTGCTGGAATTGTGGAAAGAAAGGACACCTGAAGAAATATTGTAGATCTCGGAAGGGAAAATAAGGAAACACACAACAAGAAAACAATCATGAAGAAAATGTGAGAGGTGATGTGTTACAAGATGCTTCGATTCTTTCTTTAGAAAATGTTACTGATTCTTGGGTGGTAGATTTAGGGGCCTCATTCCATGCCACACCTGATAAGAAATATTTTCATGACTATGTTCAAGGAGATTTTGGACAAGTTCATTTAGGTGATGATAAACCCTTTAAAAATTTTGGAATTCGTAAAGATCTTGTGACACAATAGAATGGAAACCAATGGTTATTAAAGGAGGTAAGGCATGTTCCAGATCTAAAGAAAAATTTGATTTCAATGGGAAAGTTAGGTGGTGAAGGTTGCGTGACAAATTTCACATAAATAACTTGGAAGGTCAATAGAGGAGCCCTCGTAATAGAAAAAGGCGAAAAGGTTGGTACATTGTATTTATGCAATGGTATTTCTAACTCTCTTAGTGCTTTAAATTCCAAAGGAGCATATGTATCATTATGGCATCATAGGCTCAGACACATGAGTGATAAGGGGATGAAGATTCTTCTCTCAAGAAATTTATTGCTGGGTTTGAAGAATATTGATTTGGATTTCTGTGAGAATTGTATTTATGGAAAACAAAAGAGAGTTAGATTTCTTAGAGTTGGGAAAGAAAAGAAGAACAAAAAATTAGAGTCTGTGCATACAGATGTATGGGGACCTACTCAGGTATCATCTCTCGGTGGCTCTCGTTATTATGTTACTTTTATTGACGATGCAACTATAAAAACTTGGATCTATTATATTCAAAATAAATATGATGTATTTGATACTTTGAAGATATGGAAATCTTTGGTTGAGATTGAGACAAGAAATAAGTTGAAGTTTCTGAGATCAGACAATGGAGGTGTATATCGCGACAAAGAGTTTGATAGGTATTGTTCAGAGCATGGAATTCAAAGAGAGAAGAGAGTTCCAAGTACACCACAATCATGAGCAAAACAATCATGGAGCGTGCAAGGTGCATGAGATTGCATGTAGGATTTCCTTTACAATTTTGGGTAGATTTTGTAGATACTGTTGTTTATCTAATAAATGTAGGGCCTTCAATTTCCTTCTATGGTAGTATTCTAGAGGACGCATGGACAGGAAAAAAGGTAAACTAATATTTTTTAAATCCTTTTGGTTGTGAGGCGTTTGTCTAGATTAATAACGAAACTAGAACAAATCTTGAGGAAAAATAAAAGAAATGTACCTTTATCGGATATGGTGTTAATGATTTTGGTTATCACTTATATGATTATGAAAATCACAGAATCATTAGGAGAAAAGATGTAATATTCAATGAAACCGTCTTGTATAAGAATCAGTTGCAGGAAAAAGAACACCGAGAATACACAGTTCGTGATGAGATCATAGAAAAACTAGAGGGGTCTGAAAATAATAATAAAAAACAAAAACAACCACCAAAACAGAAACATGCACCTCAAACACCTAAAAGTTGTGTCAGAAGATCATCCAGGATAAGTAGAACCCCTGAACGATACTCTCATTCATTATATTATTTATTGTTGAGTGGTTCTCATGAACCTGAATCTTATGAAGAAGAAACCAGGAAGTAATGGGAGCTATCCATGAAAGAAGATATGGAATCCTTAATACATAACCAAAATTTTGAATTAGTCAGGTTTCCTAGAGGTAAAACAACATTGCAAAATAAATGGGTGTACATGTTGAAGGAAGAAGATGGAGGAAAATAGAGGTACAAAGCTACACTTGTGGTGAAGGGGTTTACATAGAGGAAAGATGTTGATTTTGATGAAATATTTTCTCCTGTTGTTAAGAAGATTTCAATCAGAACTCTTTTAGGTCTTGTAGCAGTGGAATATTTGCATCTTGAATAGTTTGATATAAAGATAAAATTTCTCCATGGAGATTTGGAGGAAGAGATCTATATGCAGCAACCACAAGGATATGAGGTAAAAGGGAAAGAAAAATTAGTGTGCAGGTTAAAGAAGAGCTTGTATGTCTTAAAACAGGCTCCAAGGCAGTGGTATCTAAAATTTGACAAGTTTATGTCTAAACAAGGTTATGCTAGATGTCACTATGATCATTGTGTTTATCTGAAAAAGCAAAATGATGGCAGCTATGTTATATTTTTATTGTATGTTGATGACATGCTTTTTGCCAGGTCTAACATCTAGGAAATAAATGTGATCAAAAGAAAATTTGCAAATTCATTTGCAATGAAGGATTTGGGAGTTGCAAAACAAATCCTTGGTATGAGAATAACTAGAGACAGGAAAAATCACAAATTAACATTGTCTCGGAATGAGTACATACAAAATGGTGATGAAAATATTTAATATGTATCATGCAAAACCAGTTATAAAACATTTGGCTAGCCATTTAAAACTTATTAAGGAGATGTGCCCCAAGACCCAAGAAGAAATGGATTATATATCTAAAGTTCCATATGCATCCGCAGTTGGAAGCTTAATGTATGCATTGGTGTGCACAAGCGCTGAAATTGCACATGAAGTGGAAGTTGTAAGCAGGTACATGAACAATCTAGGAAAAGAACATTGGATGGTAGTGAAATGGATTCTCAGGTATTTGAGAGGTATCACAAATCAATCATTATGCTTTGGTGGTTAAAACATTTCTCTATAGGGGTATGTTAATGCAGATATGGTAGGTGATAGAGATAACAGAAGGACCACTACATGTATGTATTTACTATATGTGGAACAAATGTTAGTTTGGTTTCAAATATCCAAAGCATTGTTGCACTTTCAACAATAGAAGCTAAGTATGCTACTGCTACAGAGGTTAGTAAATCAATGATTTGGTTACAAAGGTTTATGGATGAATTGGGTAAGAAGCATGCGATGGGCATGTTATACAGTGACAAACAAAGTGCCATTCATCTTGGAAGGAAATAAACATTTCATTCCAGGACTAAACAAATACAACTCAAGTACCATTTCATATGGTTAGTGTTGGAATATGGAGAGTTGAAGTTGGAAAAAATACACACTAGCTAGAATCCCACGGATATGCTAACAAAAGTTGTAACCAAGTATAAAATGAGATTATGCTCAGTTTAAATTGGTTTTCATGAAGATGAAAAACAACCAGGTCCAAAGTTGAGTAATTTTCCAACAAATGAAGGAGTAGAGGAGTTGCTACAGTCAGTCTCCAAGTGGGAGATTGTTGGGTGTGGAGCCTGATTATCTTATTTATTTATATGTATCAATGCGTTGGACCCTTATTATTAACAGGGCAGAAATTCCTCTCATCATTGAATGTTGCCTGGGGGCTCCATGGGGGGCCACTGCAACTTTATGGAGCACCCCCCCTGGCAGGGGGTTTTGGGGGCAACACCCCTGAAGCTAAAAATTGATGTCAAATTTCCTTGTAAAATATTGTAATTTCTATTTAATATGGGTTGTTCATTAGGCAGATGATCTGAAAGTAGAATTTATGTCTAATTTAGGGTTTTTTTCCCTAGAATATGACCCCTCATTTTTTTGAGGGTATTGTATTGCGGCTGTGTGTTTTATGACTATTATGAGCGAGAACCAGAAACAAGGACTGTGATAGAGAACAAAGGATATTACAACAGATCTATTGTAGGCTGTGTCTCTTTATTTTGATGGATAATATAAAGAAAGGACTGGTTGTTCAGGGTGGAGTAGCCCAAATTGGGGTGAGCCACATATATATGTGTCTCTCTTGTTTTATATGTTTTCTGTGTTTGTGTTTTTGCATATATTTTACGTGTTCCATTTCTATGTAATATATAATTTTATAACAATAGGAAGTCATCATGGATGAGGTCAAGTAGCTACCACACACATATATCATTTATTAGGTTACACTCGAAGTGAATAATGTGTAGGAGGTTGAGAAACCCAAATTTTTGCGGGTTCAATGCCGAGGATTTTGGTTCGACCATGAATATCCCACCGTCATACGATATCTTTTCTAGGTACCTAGTGGGTGCAAGCTCTAAGAATTTCTTCTAGTCTTTTATGTCCCAATCCTGCATCACCAGTAGTGGGATCTTCATGAACATATCACCTTCGACAGGCACATTTTCTAGGAGCAGCAGCATGTTGATGTATGACCACACCTTATCTAAATCCTTGGGGACCTTTATAAGGCTTTGTGTGGCACGAAATACATAGGAAACCATGATATAGGAATGACTACTTCTACAACATCCTCCTCCATGATGGTTTCAAGAAATTTCGCCATGGGTTTCTTCTTCCCTCTTCAACAGTTGAGCGCAACTTTGGGTTCTTCTGGCGGGGTGATATCCAAGACCCCAAGGACTACCACTTCTAAGTTTGGACTGGCACAAGGGTATCTTTAAGAGGCATCGCAGAAGATGTGGGCTTAGTGGCTGTTATGCATGGCATAATCATGTGACCCAAACCTTGGTGACACAAATCCTCCTCAAAGATTATATCAAGGCCAGACATAAGCTTCAGATAATACTTGGAGAGCAGAGAGAAAAAATCGTAGAGATAGCATAGAAATCAAAGGAAACTAATGCAACCCATCTAATCATATTTATAGCGTAGGAACATCTTAAATGATCTTCTACTCATTAATGTAGCCCCATAAATGCTAAAATGACTCTATATATGGTATAGTATCCTCATTAAATGCAGTTTAGTTTTTCCTCCAAATAATAAGAACATTGTCTTGTCTAGAATTATTATTCCAATGACTATGTTTTGGCACTTATACTATCAAGTCAACCTGCTCACGCGGTTGTTGCGCATGCATTTCAATTTCTTGCTAATCCAACATCCTTGTTGCACAAACCCATACTACTGGCCATATAGTCATTTGGTGCATGCAGGGAGGGGGTCGTCCCTGTATGGTTTCAAATGAATTCCATTAATATACCCAAGAATGTCTTCTCCGCTTAATGTGGATAGGTGTATTACACCTATTTATATGATTTATTGGACGATATATGGTCTGAACTAATGCATTTTGAACTTCCCTAGGTGGCACCCAAATTCGTAGTCATATAAAAAAACCAGATCCTATTCCTTAAATAGGTTTTGTCTAATGTGCCTATCATTCCAAGCATTTTTGGATGCCTTTTGCACCTACTGATGGAAGTATGTAATGTGAGAGTCTTCTTCCAGTGCGACCAATTGAGACAAATGTTCTTCCATAATATCTTGCTCCTCCATATTAGTGAACACTGCAATGTGAAAAATTGGGACAGTATACTCCATAGGAATAAAACATTCCTGCCCATACACCATTTTAAATGATGTCCTTCCCTTGAACTTGCATATGGTTATGTATGCCTAAATAAACGCAAGTATGCACACATCCCAATAATTTCTATTAGCATTGCAAATATTAGTGAGTCGCATTCACGAATATCTTATCGAAATATTCGACTGCACCATTCAGCTATGGGTGATACTGAATAATTTTATGGTGATGAATCTGGAAATATTCTGTTAGAGCTTCAATAGTTTCATTCACAAAGTGTGTACCCCGATCAATCATCAAATTCTTGGGGCACCCAAAAGTAGTCAAGATGTTCTCAAAAATGAAGTTTAGAGTTTTTTCTGCACTACAATCCTTGACATGCTTATCCTCAGCCCATCTTGTCACATAGTTTCTCGCAGTAATTACATAGGCGCACCTGTCTTCTTTCCTGGGGGGTTGAGTGATCGAGCAAAATCAATGCCCCATTTTTCAAAATCTTGCAAAGCATTTTTTGGGTGCAAGGGAATTTCATCTCTGCACGCCAATTTCCCCATCCCTTAGCATACATCACAAGCACGACAATATGCATGTTTGTCATTGTGCACTGCGGGCCACCATAAACCACCATGTAAAATATTCTTCGTAGTTTCTTTCCCTACATAGTGACATCCTCGAACTCCTCCATGAGCCTAAGATAATATATCTTGTATCTCAAATTATAGCAGATACCTTCTTAGGACTTCATCTGCACCCATTTTGTACAGCTGACCAACAATTAGAGTAAATTCAGTTGTGCACGTGAATTTTTTTTTCTTATCTTGCAATGTATATTATGTGGGCACACTTCCAGTAGTAAGAAAATGAATACTATTTTCAAAATGATCATCAACTACTTTAATGGAAAATATTTCTGCTTCTAGTAAGACATCTTCTATGCTAGTTGGCTCTTTTACACTTTCAATACATGATAGATGATTTGGCCCAGCATTGAGTCTCCCAGGTTTCACAATTACTTCTCAATCATATTCCTGAAATAACAACAACCATCTGTAGATATTTCCCCCCAACACAGGATTTTTGACCAGGTACTTCAGAGAAGGGTGGTGTTTAAACATCTTAAAGTGGCCTCCCAATAGATAGTGGCACAATTTCTACATCGCATAGACCATATATAATCCTTCCCTCTCCGTGGTTGAGTAGTTACACTCCACATTCAATAATTTCCTACCTGCAAATGCAATAGGGTGGTCAATCTCCCTAACTCTGGACTTTATTAAATAGCTCTAAGCGCGATGCAGGATGCATCGATGTGTACATGGAATACCTTCATACAGTCCGGAAAGACCAATATGGGCATAGTGACCATCTTCTCCCTAAATGCGAAGATCTTCTAGTAGTATGTGTCCCAAAAAAATGTGGTATCCTTATTTATTAAATTATCCATAGTCGCAGTGATCAACGCGTAACCTTGAAAGAATTTTCGGTAAATCCCTGTATTTCCTAAAATTGAACGCAGTTGTTTCACATATGCAGGGAATTCCAGGTTAAAAATAACAATGATATTTGCGGGATCCAGCATCAAAATTTGTTGGCACACAATATGACCCAGCAAGATCCTGAATGGGATGTAGAATATACACCTTTTCATATTGAGAAAGATCTAATACTTTCAGCAAGTATCCAACATCAGGCACAGGCTCGACACATTCTTATTCAATAACACAAATACGATCCAGTAATCAAAGCATACTTCTAATAATTTATGGATTTATTCTTTGAACATGGATACTACCATGCACAAGAAGATAGCTGGTGCATTCTTTAGACCGAATGAAATGACTGTGTACTAAAAGGATCCCCATTCTCTCGCAAAGGTTGTCTTGCTTCTATCTTCCAGCACAATTATTATTTTGTGGTATCATAAGAAACCATCCATGAATGATTAGGCCTCTTGTCCTCCTACATTGTGCAAGATTTAATCATAAAATGGAGTTAGGAAGGGTTCATGTATGTAAGCATCTTTCAATTTGCGCAGATCCACACAAATCCTTATTTCTCCATTGGTTTTATTGTCCTGCACCACCATAGGGATTACCTAATTTGATTCTTCCACTCGTTATATGATTCATGGAATGACCATTTTCTATAATTCCTCTTTGAATTTTTGCATATATTTGGGATTCAGCCTATATGAGCACTGCTTCAAAGATTGCACATTTGGTTTCAGGGTGATCTTCATTACCCAAAGATCTCCTAATATCCCCTTTAGGTCATAAAATTTTGTAGGAAACAACTCTTGATATTTATTCAGTAGCTCAATGACCTTACCTACCATATCATCATCCCAATAATCCCCTATGTTTTCTAATTTTGGTTATTCCTCTGAGCCAATATTGACTTGTTGAATCATGAGAGGCTTAGTTACATCTAGTGGCTCAATTGTAGGCCCAACAACTGTGCACTGTCTTTCAGATTCAAGGATCATAATGTTCCCTAGGTATTCCTTATTATCTTTAACTGACAAATTTTAACAATTAACGATGTCCTTCATCTGCGCATCCCATGCTGGCAAGGTTCTCTCCACTGTCGGTTTTGTGGTGTCAAAGGTGACTCCCTGGATATCTTTCATTGCCTCATCCAGGAATTTGAACCCACTTTCAAAGCTAAAGGTCAGGATAAATATTTTTTTCAGTGAAGTCCATTTAATGGTTCCTTGTTTCAATTCAGTTTCCAAGTAATAGTTTGTAGGCACCTTCCCCAAAGTGTGGATAAATATGTGCACCGATTCTGGTCTCGGCTTTGTGCCCCACGTTTCAATCCATCTAGCCAATTTTTTGTGAGGATCGCGTTCCCTAGAATAGGTCTCTCCCATTATGGTATTTGGATTCTAAAATTGTAGACGCATCATGCGGGTGCATTCTTCCCAATTACCAAAGTTTCCCTTGTGCATCTCCCACCAGCATGTTAGGTTTGAGCACATTTTATATCAAATTCATCTAAATGTTGTGCTTATGGAAAAAAAAATTCAAGTTATTCTAAAAGGATTTTAAGATTAGTCAGACCATCATAATAAGGAATTTCATACCTCTTAGGATATGCACCGAAGAGATTTTGTCATGCGATTGCAATGAAACACATATACTTCATGCAGCTGGTTCTATCGATTTCTAGTATCTTGTCTGAATCTTAAAAGCATGAGTTATCCCTCTTCCAGTTGAGTCTTCCATCGGCTTGCGAGTTGATCCAATACTCATCCTGTGTAGTCAAATTATAGATATGATCAAAATCATTATCTTTGTGCACTGGATCTGTATATCAATCACCTTCTGCAGGATCTATATGGACCACAACCTTGGTTCCATTATTCTCAAATACCATACTTTTTCACTTAATATTGATGATTCCACCCATACATTAGGGGAATTTTGAGGTCTAAAATGGGCCTCCTCTGGAAATTATAAAATAATAGTGGATAAAACAAAATAATATTTGATTACATCATAAAATTGAAGAGGGAAGAAAGGAAAAACTATTTTTTCAATTCATATTTTCAACTTATCTCCCTATGGATTTACTCAAATTTCGAGCAGAAACACCCATTGGATGGAAAATTTTATTTCTCACCCAAGGAGTACCCATGTAGTGTACTTTTGATGGACCCTGCTATACAAAAAATGATAAATACATGAAAATTTTTATTGTAAACAGGTTTTTTCATGTATTTCTCATTTTTCGTGTAGCAGGGTCCATCGAAAGTATGCAACATGTGTACTCCTTGGATGAGGAATTAAATTTTGCATCCAGCGAGTACTCCCACTTGAAATTTGAGTAGAACCTTAGGGAGATAAGTTGAAAATGCGAGTTAAAAAAGTAGTTTTATTATTTTATTATTTTTTATTATTTTTACTTTTTTACTCCAAAAATGGTGAATCATCCCCAATGGTTGACTTCATCATCTTGAATCCTATTGGTTCTTATGAAGTTTATTTTTGTTGTACATTTTTCTTAGGAGGCGCATTTTAGACTTTAAAATTCGCCTAATGTCAATAGCCCAATCTGAACCCAATAGCATAGTATAGGGATTGGTATCATAAAAAATATGTATAACTTCAAAGTCTGCAAATACCCTTAGTCCTACAATATCTACTACTACTTGTGAGAGCCTTCTTATTGGGATAATATCTTGCTAATTTTCCATGTGCAGCTGGATAATAGACCATTCCAACTTTGGTTCTGCCATTCGTTTCCAGGTCTGCATTGGTAGAACATTTGCATCAGATCCCAAATCTAGAATGACCTGATCCATCTCATATGCAGCAATCTGAGTAGTCAAGTGAATTTCCTGTCCAGTAAATTTTTTATTATTCTAAATCTTATTAGAAAACTTTTTCTCCCTCTGGGGTATTATTTATCTATGCGGTTGTCTATCAACGCTCGGAGGTTCTCGACCTCCTTCTTATTGTGTAGCAATTTGATACAAGCATGCAGGAAGGGCTTTATCTCTTCATTTCCTTAGACCATTTCCATAGCCTTGCTCGATACTTTGGATGTTGAGGAGCCTACTTCTATAAAATACTTCTTCGTCGCTACAAATATTTATTTTTCTCATTTTAAGTTGAATAATTTCTTATTTTCATGTGCTTTCTGAATCCAGAGATCATTATCAAGGTTTATCCCTTTGTCTTCACCAATGGCTACACCACTCATACTAACTCATAGCTCATTCAATCATCAAATCAAAGCTGCGATAGTGCTACTCGTTATTTCCCATCGATGAGAAACATTTGTAGAAAGGGTGCTTAAGCTCAGATATATATTTACCAATCCTCAAGTAGAAGTTCTTTGTGTGCATACCCATTCCTTGACAAATCACACACCATAATGTGAGATTTCCACTTGGTCCTGCCTATAGGTTTTAATCCTGTACATAAATTATCTGCAAACTAATTCTTAAAGATAGAAAATAAACAATATAGAGAGCATAAACATAGAGTTTATATCCAAAAATATTTTTCCCCTAGATCCCAAATTGGGACAAATAGCTTGATTTCTCGTTATATTCTTTTTAGTTTTACAACACACACACACATGTTGAAGCATTCATAAAACCCAATCATTGAACCCCAGATTAGAACATAATCATATTTCCCTAGACAAAATCTACAAAATACCAGGGAACTAAAACCATCATGCCCCAAAACAATGTGCAAGCCCATGAACAAAAACATAGGCAGGTGCGCCAACCTAAAATAGGGTCAATTGTTTTTTTCTTAGGGCATTTCCTCAGACCCAACATAGGGGGCTACCCACCCCCTATGAACCCCTAAATAGGGTGGGATGCCTTCCCCCATATGACCCCCTGATGTGCCCGACACAACGAACACGGGGAACTATCGCCCCCTTTGTGATCCCCCTACGCGTGCGACTATTCGTGAAAGAATATAACCAATACCAAACATTTTCCCACTTGTTGTTTTCTTTCAGTAGAGGGGCACAAAAGAGCTTAGTCATTACTCCAGCTCTGCAACACCCATTGTTTCTCTAGACCAAGAGAACTTTCGAGTGCTCAGAAAATTCATCAATGCATCCTCAACATCCTTCAAAGTGTCAACCTTTACTAGAAACACCTTTTTATCCTCAACCATATCTCACACAAAGTGATATTGAATATCAATATGCTTCGTATTTGAATGAAAAACAACTTTATCAGAAAATACAATTTCACTTTGGCTATCATAGTCTATCCTTATAGCTTGTTGCAATAACCCCATACTTGAATAGAATCTCTACAACCAAACTGCTTCCTTGCTTGCATGAGAGGCTGCCATGTATTCTACCACTATAGTTCAAAGAGCCACTAGAAAATGTCTTTTACTCATCCAACTGACTACACCTCCAAATAGGATAAACACATACCCACTTGTATATCTTCTTTGGTCTAGATTTCTAGCCAATTCTGCATCAAAAAAACCATGGATGTCCAAAAATCTGTCCAATCCTGGTCTTCCATGGTAGCACAAAACATAATCACTAGTGCCATGAAAATATCTAAAAACGTACTTTACTGCTATCCAATGCTCCTTCCCTGGTTTTGACATAAACCTGCTCAATACTCCCACTACATGTGCAATGTCTGCTCTAGTACAGACCATTCCATACATCATGCTACCCACTGCACTTTCATATAGAACACATGACATATCCTCCTCTTCTTCTTCTGTCTTTGAACATTGTTCAGCAGATAGATTTAGACCTAAAGGAATAGGAAACTTCACCGGCTTACTATAATTCATATTGAACCTTTTCAATATTGTCTCGAAATACTTCCTCTGGTTTAAGAAAATCATCCTCTTTGTGCAATCTCTTTTAATTCCCATGCCCAAAATATAGTTTGGAGCGCCAAGATCACTCATGTTGAATTTGGAGAACAATTGGGTCTTCAAATCTTTGATAATTTATTTTTCATTTCCAATCAGGAACATATCATCCACATACAAGACCAAATAAATAACATGGTCACCAATTAATTTAAAATACATACAGTGATCCTCTTTTCTTCTAGTGAATCCAATTCCCTGTATATAGGTATCAAATTTCTGATACCACATCCTTACTGACTGTTTTAACCCATATAGACACTTTTTTAACCTGCATACCAGTTCTTTCTTACCCTTCACTGTAAAGTCTTTAGGTTGCTTCATGTAGATCTCCTCTTATAGATCCCCATGAAGAAATGTTGTCTTCACATCCATTTATTCTACCTAAAAAAAAATGCAACAACAATAGATAAAAGTAATCTAATAGAAGTAACCTTCGCAACAGGAGAAAAAATATCACGAAAATGAATTCCCAGCACCGGGGAATAACCTTTTTCTACCAACCGAAATTTGTATTTCTCCACCTTGCCTTCTATATTCATCTTCTTCTTAAAAACCCATTTGAGCCCGACGGAATTTCTTCCAACTGACAAGTCCACCAGATTCGATGCCTCATTTTTGTGCAAGGATTCCATTTCATAAACCATGGTATCCTTCGAGATTTTTCCATCCTCTAAATCCCCTCCCTCCCTGATAGTTTTTGGATCATCATAAGTGATAGTTAAAAGAAAAATTTGAACATAAGTAGATGGACTATACCTTTACGAATAGCTTCTATCTTGAACTGATCTTCTCCTGGCTGGAGTTTGTGGCACTTCCTCTTTTAAATCTTGTTCTGTTCTAGAGTCTAGTTCATCCTCCTTTAGCTAAAACTCTATCTTATTAGGTTCCTTCGGTATGACTTCATGTTTAACAAAAACCTTAACCTCTCTAAACACCACATCTCGGTTATACAAAACCTTCCTTATTCTTGGGTTCCAAAGCTTGTAACCTTTTAAACCATACTTATACTAAATAAAGATGCAAATTTTAGATTTATTATCCAACCTAGTCCTTTTCTGCTTTGGAACATGTAAATATACATCACATCCAACTACTCTCAAATGTGAAAGAGAGGGTTTCTTATCATTCCATAGTTCATGTGGAGTCTTATCCTCCAACACTGATGAAGTTGATATGTTAATCAGGTAACATGTAGTCTCCACCTCCTCTGCCCAGAATTCTTGTCCTAGCTGGGTTCATGCTTCTTGCCTTTTCCATCAACGTTCTCTTCATTCTTTATGCAACTTCATTTTTCTAAGGTGTGTATGGATTAGTATTCTATCGTGATATACCACACTTCTTACATAACTCTTCAAATTCCTTCTTGCAGAAATCTACACCATTATCTGTCCATAACACATTTATCTTCTTATCTTCTCGGTTTTCCACTAGAAGCTTAAATTCTTTAAATCACTCAGAGACTTCAAATTTCTTTCTGGAGAAATATATCCTTGTATTACCTGAGAATTCATCTATGAATGAAACATAGTACACAAAATTTCACAGCAATGGAATATACATAGGTCCAAACACATCACTATGCACAAGATCTAATATTGTGTTTGTGCTCTTAACACAAGAAGGAAAACTCACCCGATTTTGCTTCAGATATACACAATGTTCATAAAAATATAACTCCAAAGAGAAACTAGACATACCTTCTACCATACCATTACCACGCAATATCCAAAGTCCCTTCTCTCCAATATGTCCAAGACTTTGATTCCATAGCATGGTATTTTCTCCAGAGATGGCTAGGATTTCCACTCCACTTTGAGGAACCATATAACTATTTCACCCATCAATAACAGTGCTACCATGAAGCTTGTACAAATTTCCAATCTGAACTCCCCAAACCACCTTGGAGGTATCTTTCTAGAACACTATTTTTACACTTGCATCATCCATCTTTCTTATAGGAATCAAATTTCAGGCCAATGGAGGAATATGCAGAACACTAGGAAGTGTTCTAATCCTTCCACCTTATTTCTCTAGCTTTAATTTTCTATGTACTACGATTATGGCCTTCGTATCATCCCCTAAGAGGACATCACCACCATCATACTTCTCATATTCTCAGAAAAAGTCCCTAGAGGGAGTGAAGTGATGCACCTATTTCAATAAAAAATGCCTCATGATCTACATGTATATTTAAAGAAGAATCCAAACACACGTCCCCACCTTCATCTGACATCGATTTTGCCTCTGCAGTAGGAGCATCATCAAATCCCTTTCCTTTCTCAAGAGATTTAGATCTCCAGTAATTTTTGAGGTGCCCTTCCTTTTCGCATTTCCAGCACACCTTTACAGGCTTTCCTGGAGATTTAGATCTCCCTCTTGATTTAGATATCCCACTCGAAAACTTATTTTTGTTTCTGTTATGGGACCTTCGATGTATAGATAAGGCATCTCCATTATGGCCCTCCATATTTTTCTGTCTCATTTTCTCTGACAACAAGGTGGAGACAATTTCATCAAAATGTAAGGTAGTTGTATTCCTGCCTATTGCAATAACTTGGCTGTCCCATGAATTTGGTAGAGAACACAAAAAATTGATGCACTTATCTTCATCTAATATTTTAATATCAACAAATGACAACTGACTTAACACAATATTAAATGCATTGAGATGCTCTATCACTAAGTCTCCATCCTTTATCCTCGCATTATACAACATTTTCCGCGGGAACAATTTATTGACCATAGACTTAGATTGGTACAAATTCCATAACTTGACCCACAAAGTCTTCATCATAGATTCCCTACACACATTTAGCAATACTGATTTTGAGATACACAACTGTATTTTACTCGTTTCCTTCCAATCCAACTTCGCTTACTCTTCACCTGACATTGCCATTGGTTTAGTACCAAAATCTACTGTGATCCACTAATATTTATCCCCTATCAGATCCTTCATCTTGAACTTCCACAGCTCAAAAATCTGACGATTAAATTTCTTGATCTCTATATTTCCACTGCTCGCCATCTTATTTCACTGCAAAAATAAATCCCATGATCTCCCACTGAAAATGGTCTACCAAAGGCCCAAGCAAAAAACCCCTCAAGAGAAAAGGTGCCCCCTTGAATCTGAAAAAACTCTGATACCAAATGTGGGTTTTAAATGTGTATATAAATTATCTGTAAATTAGTTCTTAAAGACATAAAATAAAAAATAGAGAGAGCATAAAACATAAAACAAATATTCACATAGATTTTTCCCTTTGATCACAAATCGGGACTACCAGCTTGATTTTTCATTATATTATTTTTAGTGTTACAACACATAAAAATATACATGCCAAAGAATTCATAAACCCAAATCCATTAACCCTAGATTAGAACATAACCATAGTTCTCTTGATCGGATCTACAAAATACCAGGTGCTGAAAACCAGCATGCCCCAAAACCATGTGACAACCCATGCAAAAAATCATAGCCAGGTTTTCCCAGCGCATAGAATAAGGGAAGCTATTGCCCCACCTCATCCCCCTCGCACGTGTGACTATTCATGGAAATTATATATAACACACCTAACACTATCATGCTCTTCAACATGTTTGCTCCTTCGGCCTACAAATATTCATTGAATATAGGTGATTGATCCTTGTGATGCTGAAAAAATTTACAAAATATATACCATACATATGCCCATGCCTCCTTTCCATTATCCTTGTGTAGGCTCTATATTTTTATGTGCATTGCCTCCAACTAGATTTGGATCTGCAGGGTCCCAATTTGCAGAGTTGGTGTCGGTGAAGATTTTAGATTCATTGAAATCTCTATAGCTTCGCCCTATGTAGCAATCTTCTCATGACTTAGAGGTTGCCACAGATGTGGTAGAAACATGGGAATAAACCAATCTTTATTTTGTGTGTCATCAATTGTAAATCCTTCATATTTGATTGTCCGCTTGAGCCATTGATCTGCGTCCCATACAGATTTGTTCAATTCTTGGTGAATCTCCTTTAACTAAATTACACATTGTGCTAATGATTCCATCTTCATGAATTGTTCCTTTAATTCAACATTCATATTATCAATAGTTACATTAGGTTATTTTGCCACATGCCTTATGTACCAGTCTAGCATGCGGTCTTGAAAATCAGTGACCAATTGCTCTTTCTTGACATCCTCATTATTAACTTGTTGCGTTGTCTATACGACGTCAGTAAAAAACTAGAATTGGTCTATATATTCATTCTCGATGCCACAAAAAGTAGGTAACTTGATGGAGGCATCCATATCTTCATCCGGTGGTGGAGGTGGAGGTGGAGTGAATGGATTTTTCGAGTGAGATGAGTTTGGGAGTGCACTGGATGCAATATATACTATGGCCAATGACACAATACTATCCTGATGTTGCAATTACTCTTCTTCAGTGTGCACAAATTCACCGGATATACTAACTTGAGATTTTTCTTCATTGTTAGGTTTACCTTTGAGAGGGCTATAAAAGAACCTTCTTCTATATCTACTCTGTAAGTTATTCCACTCTTGGTAGTTGGGCCTCTATGGGACATTCACTCAATATGACTACATAGAGTACCCTGTTCACACAATAAAATTTTTATCCACAGCTTCAGAGAGCACATGAACTTACCTCTAGGGCCCTTGAAAAAAAATTATTCAACTTTAGAATATGATACAAATTGATCAATCACAAATTCAGTAAGAAATCCTCTTAGAGCGATGTCGATCGAATGATCTACCGTGCAAGTGATCTTGTTTCTAGTTTTCTCTGATTGTTGTACCAACTCCGAGGTCCACTGGGTGATCACGTCATCCTTTGTGCAATTTTGGAATTTAGAAAGCCAAGACAACCACTCATTCAACTCAGTTACAAAGGAAGCAAAGAAAATTTCATGGACCTCTGTGTAGATATACCTTTTCACCCAATATTCGGCTTAAAATTTAGAGCTTCTATTTTTCCTGGATTTTAAATTCAAGTATGTTCTTACCAAGCCAATCATGTATTTCATTCTACGTTAGATGGCACAACATCAAATCTCCCTAAAAATGATCTCGGTCCTCACAACAAAACCATTTTTTGGCTTGAGGGATCCTGGCCTAGGTTTAGAGTTAACAAAACCCTACAACTACCGGCCCTTTCGATAGTTATTTCCTTATGAAGATCAAAGTCTCACCTAGAGCAGTATGGGGGGATGTTGGAACCAGGTTTTGACACCATGAGGGAGATTTTGAAGTGGTGGCCCTAACCAGAATTAACGTAGCTAATATAAGAGTATGTGTAGCCACTGATAACAAATATAATCCTTTTGTAAATTTCCACAAAATATTTCCATATATATCGTGCACAGTAATTAAGTGTACTTCATTAAGATATATTTATATAACATCAAGTAGTTCTCACACATAGATGCAATTAACCAATTATAGAAGTAAATACGCAATAACAAAATACATTCATATCTACAAAAAATAATAGATAATCACAACAGTCAATCACATAAGAATCCAGGTTCACCAAAAATTCCTTCTTTATTAAGAGATGCAATTCAGTACAATCAATATTTCTATGCACACAATGGTAGAGTCGGCATAGACCTCATGACTTGGGTCTCCATGCAGACAACCAGTAGGAGCCTTTCTACTCAGACAACTAAACAAGAATAATCAATATCATTCATTCATTCATCATGTCATATATATCTCTCTCAATTCTTACATATTTATACTATCAAAATGAGCACATACCACGGTTTGAGATTTTATTTTTTCCCTTTAACCCTTTACAATAATTTAAGGGGCTTTGACTGGCCCCAAATCCCCTTTAATCATTTGTGTGCAATGCATACAACAAAAATTAGACAAAATTAACCCAAAAAAGTACCCCGGGGGCCGTGCTCCAACAAAGAGTGAGGAAACGTGTCATTGATGTATGCAATCCCCAAAATAACAAAGGGATTTTCTAAGTTAAATTCCTAGGTGATGAGATGATGTCAACAAAAACTAACAAATCTCAGGAGGGCCTTGATGTATCCCTGATCAATGGCATGAAATAGGTATCATGATTTGATATAGAATAATTTCAATTTTGAACTAGTTCAGGAATGGAAGAATGATTGTAACCTTAAGAGTATCGTAGCAAAGATCAATTGAAGCACTTCTCTTTAACATATTGGCAACATTGAATGGAGTTGGTAGCATTGATCCAAAATTGAAAGTGGCGGTTTTGATATGATGTGAGGAACCACAAGAATAGAATATTTACCAACCCAAAAATCATGGAGATGAAGTAGAAGAGTTTCATGTTCAAGAGAGATTCACTTCCATTAATAGGTAGATTATCTTGTTTCCCAATTTACACTACCATTTTTGGTCAATACCTATTTATTTTCTAACAATACTAAGGAGGATAAAATATGATTGATTTTTAAGTTCATCCTTTGTATGAATCCCTCTAAGTATCTTGAACAAACCCTAAGAAGGAGTGGTTCAGTCTCATGATATTCGTTGAGCTAATCATTGTTTGATGTTCTTAAAAATCCAACGAAGGTGAAACTAGGCTCCTTTTTCATGTTTAGAGAGTTTGAAAAAGAGGTGAAAAAGAAAACTCCAAAGGTTCATTTTTTAATGAGCTTGACCTAGGAAAGGAATTATGCTAAATACACCTTGTTTCATTTTTTAACGAGCTTGACACAATAAAATGAACTATTCTCTAGGACCTTGTTTCATTTTTTAATGAGCTTGACATAAGAAAAGGAACTCTTCTTGGGCAACCTTGTTTCATTTTTTAATGAGCTTGACACAAGAAAAATAACTTTGCTCGAAGGAACCTTGACCATGGCCCTCAAGAGGCTATGGATTCTAAGAGGTTCTCATCAGATTGAAGAACATTTCTTAAAAAAGGATACATATGAAAGGATTCAAAATAAATATTAGGATCCAATTCCCCCAGTAAATTACTAACCATATCTCCTACTAGATCTAGGTAAAAATAAGTTAAGAAAATAATGAGATGCTCCTATTCGACAATAGGTAAGGGCATGGGATAGGTTTCCACATAATTAATCTGTGGAAGGGGAGATACCACTTGCATTAAAGGACCATTTAGGGAAGCTCGTTGATTAGGAGTCAAATTAGGACCAAAAAAAGAAATTTTTTCAATGTTCATGATTCTTCCTTCATGCGGAAAACACATCACAAGAAAGAATGAAGAGATAATAGCTCCCATGTCATAATAACAGTTAGACATAAGGAGCAAATTAAAATCCAAATGGCCTTGGAAAACCATTATATTGATATAAATTGTCTTTCCTTCCAAAGAAATAGGAAACTAAGGAAGGATCCCTAATGGCTGATTGCTTCCTATGTTAAAATCCAACAAATTCTATGTAACGGGCGTAAGCTACAAAGAACCTAAAGATTTTCAATTAGTTGAATTTATAATACTAACATAAACACCTTCATCTATGATGGTTCCAGGTATGGGAATATTATAAGCCTTTACTATGACCTTGAAGGTCACGTAAGGAGGAAGATGATATCCTACCACTTGAATCCAATGAAAGGAAGTGACCACACTAGTTGGAGGAGGTACCATGGGAATATAAAAACTTACCCCTTATGCTATGGGAATAGGATAACTCCTCCTGTGTGCCATTTGAACGAGATTATCTCCCCCAATTCATTGAAATATGAAAAATGAGAAGAGCCTGAGCGGTATGAGGTTCACTCTCTACAGAAAAGGTACGATAAAATGAAGGTGGAATCAAGTCAACAATTTTCTCAACCTAATGTTGGTTAGGAAAGGAATCATGGGATTCACATTCAGAGAGAGTGGGATTGACTAGATTTGGATTCTGATCAATCACTTCATCAACTAGTGGAGGATTCGGGTAGAGCTTTTGATAACTAGCCAAAATAAAAGGTTGAGAAGTTGTGATGTTTTCTAACACTTTTGAGGCTTCATCCATATCAGGGAAAAGGTGAATACGATTATTCCCTTAACATAACCTACCGGGAATATTACCTTTACCCTTTTTCCTATGGATATTACTATCACTAGTTGAAGGTTTATCACCACCATGATATATAGAGGTTGATTACAAAGGCTGGTTTGAGCCTCTGGACCACACTTATAATACCTTGGGGATACTAGGAAAATATCTAAGAAAGTCATCACCCTTACATAAATTTCAAGGGAATTTAAATTTGCGGTGTTGATTGGAAGGCTTATCCATACTAGTTTCATAGGTATCAATGGTTTCTTGGATGCAACCCTCCTTATTTTCCTTCTTCTTCTTCGTCATTTTATTCTTCTTTTTAACTTCCTCGTTACTAGAATCAATACTTTAAACAGGAGAGAAGGAATAAGTAGACGAATAAAAAACATGTGAAGAAGGAAAATGGTCAATTGTAGGATCAACATGAGGTTGATGTTGTTCTGGAGGATGAGAACTTGGTTTAGAATAATTTTGGACATTTAGAAACATAAGGGGTTGAAAACAACCAAACTGGAAAACCAATGGTAAGTCCGAGAAGGGGCAATGTTGCCATATAAGGAGCACCAATATTTCCAAAAGAAGGAAACGGACCAGGATTCCCGTTAGATGGGTTTCATTAGTTGGTATACATGGGAACTGTTGCCATTATTCTCAACCTAAGATCCACTAAGCCGTTGTTCCATAGTGAGGATGTTTTTATGTGGTCAGTTAATTTATTTTAGAAATTAATGACACAAAATAAAAAAAGGGGGTAACTAGTAAAAAGGGTTTATGAAGTAACCATCAATTACAATATACCACCTTACAGAACCAAGTATTTATGTATGTGGATGAAATCTCCCTGAAATTTGTGTTTGTTATATCACAATGTACAAGATGACCAATTCAGTTACCTAAGGTGAGCATAGAAACCTAGTGGGGACTTCCAAAACATACCCTAACGTACGTGGAAGTGCATTCCATAGTAGTGGTGTCTAATAAATAATGGTATGATGAGATTGTTCCCATATACCTTTCATGGGTGCAACACCATCCAATATACTGGGAGCTATGTGGAGAATGGTCTAATACACTTACATATGTGGAACAAGATATCACCCCTAGATGAAACACTGGAAAAAATGATAGCTCCTTTGTTTAAAGATGCTAGAACATGTCTATAGCCTAGACCTCTAAAGATTTTGTGTGTATGTTTTAAATTCTTTTTAAGGTTGATTTAATAAATTTTAAATTTTATCTTGAATTATGTTTCAATTTTAAAGGCTCATCATGAATTTAACCTGAATATCCTAAATATGCAATCTAACACGACAAAATTAAATTTCCTTTTCAATGAAAATCTACATAGAGGAGGGAAGAGAAAAAGGAGTAATGAAACATACAATATACAACAAACAAAATTTTTGAGTCAATTCCCTTAATGCAATTGTTCTAATTTCCAATTTCTCATGCAAAGCCCTAAATCCAATGTTAAATACAACTGGTTTTTCTTTTCGATCCAGTTGATTTTTAATTTAGATGAAAACTAAGATGCTTATGAGATTACTTACAAAATAAAATACACATAATGATGATTGTACTATTGATTCCCTCAACAAATCAATGACCAAGAAAAAGTTTGTTGATGACCTAATTAACAAGAACAAATAAAAATCCAAACAATTTCTCATCAACGGCTAAAAAAACAAAAAGAAAACCAATTTAAGTACTTTCAGAGACCAAAACACACTCAGAGACAAGGAATAATAACTAAAAAAAGACATATTAGGGAGAAAGAAAAAAAATGGAAATTTGTTGCATGTAACAGGGATCAACGTAGGTGTTCAAAGGGAACCATTGCTCTACAATGTAGGTGTAGATAAGGCTAGAGTGCACTGAAACGCTCTGTCTCTAGAGTAGGGAAGCGTTGATGCAAATCCGACCAAATTACGACATAAAAAATAAACTGAAGCTCAGATAAAGGTCTTCCAAGGGTCAATCAAGTTCTGAGTGAGGTAATGAAGGTCTGTTCATCAACTGAAACAACTTATAAGGTTAAGGAAATCACTAATGGAAAGAGAAAATACTCAATGTAGTCTCCATTTTTTAATGTGGGATTTACGATTGCAGAAAAAAGTATTTCCGCTATACCTAGTGGACTAGCCTAGAACAATTGAAAAAAAATAATATATGGTTTCCCTTTGAGAAATTGAAATATGGAAGGAGTCCCACTTATAGTCAGTTGCAAGATTTACTTTACTCCCAACTTGTAAGTTCCAATCGTAGCACTGATTGTTGCAATTATAACCCGCACATAGACCCAAAAAAAGCCAATGATCTACAACATCTATGAAGCATGATTCAATCACTCTATTCAATGAATCAACGAGGAATTTAAATACATTAATATAAATAAAAAATGACACTTATAGGAAACAATATAATCTTTGTATTAATAGAAATATGAGATAGTTTACAGCTGAAGATAGTGCTCATATTGTAGAGATCTCCCCAGGTTAACTTGTCCTTCCTTATCGCAAAGTACACCTCAATGTTAGCCTAATTCATGAAGATTATGACTCTATTAGATTTGAGGAAACAATATGAGGGCATGATCAATATTGAAAACCCAACCCTGATGTTGTCAATGGCAGTAAATATATAGGAGAGTGTGGTATTTTAGGAATTCTTATCCATTTACGAATCTAGGCTTGAGATCCACTTAATATGAGAGGATGAGCTCAAGGGATCAGAGGTGAAAACTCCAAGGTAGGATGATATAGGATTCAAGATTATTATCTAAGTTAAATGGTTAAAATAACTCCTAGAAGATTTTTTGGAATAGGACGCTTTAGGATTTTTTTTTCATTTAACTAACTTATTCTCTGCCAGGGACAGTTTTATCATTACAGTAAGAGAAATTTTTTGTTGAACATGGGCCTATAAAGGGGTAAGGTGTGCTAGGGCTTAAAAAAAATAAAATTGGAGGAGTTAGACGAATAGAAGTAGTTATTTGGTAATGTCATGCTTAGGGTTTTCTGTAGCTACTATGACAACATGTTAACAAATTATGATTGATACAGTTTGTAGGTCTATTGATCAGATTAAAAAATATAGCCTATAATAATATCAATTAGTGAGTAATTCCTTGAAGGGCTGCTGGTGAGCCCTAGTATTGTAGGAAGAGTGGTACAACTTGTAGAGGATAATCAACCTTACTTATCAACCTACAGTTCATACAAACTTGGAGGTGATAATGCTATATGCATAGCAGATGATCTCTACTCGTGCCATCGTCATCTTAATTCTCCCATGAGGTGCTAGTAACTAGGGCTACTCTAAAAGAGGAATTTTGTCAAACTTCTAAGTGCAACCTAATACTAAAAGAAAATCATAACCATTAGTCTATTAGCGAGAAAATAAGCTACATTAGGTTTCATGCATTTATCTATTTAATGTCTACTTTTGCAATGAAAAATGACTAACACTCATTCTAAGTATAGGAAAGGAAATTATACTTGATTGCATTCATTTTCTATAATACCTAATTGACTTGCATAAAGGAATTAATATATCATTGCACACATCCTGAATAAATGACTAACTGAATTCCATCTAATTCATTCTAGCTATTGTGCTAATGAAGTATCCTCTGATGAACTAATCACGCTCAAATTAATTTGCTTTGAAAAAAGAGAAGAGGGTGTGGGGAAATGTCAACAAGTCAGAGACGTATGAAGTTTCACAGACGGATTGCCACAGAAGTTTTGTAATGATACAATAAACATGACGAGAGGGTTTGGAGGCCAGTAAGGGTGGAAGGAAAAAAGGATGAAATATCCACAGTTCCTTTTAATTTCCTTCATGATAGGAGACCTTTCAACATTTGAGCCTGCACTGTCACTCTCTCATTTAAGAAATACTTTTTAAAAATGTGGCTGACACGATATCGTATAACATGGTTAGGTTTTTTATCTCCATATGTGTGAGTGTCAACATTTTCTAACATCTCATTATCGATAATGATTTCATCTATACATATTTGAAAAAATAGTACATATTCAATAAATCATTAAATTAATAAATATGTCAATAAATATTAGGAAAAATTTAATTATATCAATAGATCATAATATTTACATTTACATATCCGCTTCAATTTCTACTTGAGGTTGATTTTCTTCTTCAATATTTTGGGGAGTATCTTTGTCTGTTTACATTAAACAAAATATATTTTAAACTAGTTCATCAAATCAAAATTAAGCTTCACATTTTACATTGGGAAAATTTTAAATATATCAATAGATCATAATATTTACATTTACATACCTGCTTCAATTTATGCTTGAGGTTGATTTTCTTCTTTAATATTTTGAGGAATATCTCTGTCTATTTACATTAAACAAAATATTTTTCAAACTAGTTCGTCAAATAAAAATTAAGCTTCACATTTTACATTGGGAAATTTTTAAAAATATATCAATAGATCATAATATTTACATTTACATACCTGCTTCAATTTCTGCTTGAGGTTGATTTTCTTCTTCAATATTTTGAGGAATATCTCTATCTGTTTACATTAAACAAAATATTTTTCAAACTAGTTCATAAAATAAAAATTAAGCTTCACATTTTACATTAGGAAAATTTTAAATATATATCAATAGATCATAATATTTACATTTACATACTTGCGTCAATTTCTGCTTGAGGTTGATTTTCCTCTTCAATATTTGAGAGGGCTTCTAACTTTCTTTTGCAATATTGTCCAGTGTCTTCTTTACGTGCCTCAGGGTCTCTTTTTCGATCATATTTTCTCGCACAAGTTCTTCGATTTCCCATGATAATAGGTTATGAACTTCAAGAAATTTCCTTCAAAAAAGTAGACAAAAACTCAATTACAAAAAATATCACAAAAGATTTAATTTTAAAAAATTCAGTGCAAATTTTTTGCAAAAAATACATATTCCAATTCAAAACACTTACTTTAAAAAATTCGAGAGAAAAATGTATTATAAAAATGAAACGAAGCTCAAAAGATTTACTTCAACTCAAAACACGTACATAACTCCAAGAAATGTCTTTTGAATGTACGTCTAAGAAATTTTTTTTACATTTTTTGCCAAAATCACGCCGCCTCTAAGAAATGTCTTCCAAAAAAATTCTTTAAACCCAAAATTGTAAAATCAACCAAGAAATGCTCTTAAACCCAAAATTTGAAGAAATTTTTTTGAACCCAAACCAAGATCTTTGTAAAATGAGAAGAAGTGTGCGAAATGTGTGAAAATTGTGAATAATTTCGCGGCAATTTATATTGACGTGAAATGTGTTTTAGTAGGGGGCTCCGCAAAACTTTCGAGCTGACGGAAAGTTATACAAGAGTTCGGCCGAACTATTGATCAAAAGTTCGGCCGAACTATTAAGACGTTAGATTTAACAAGCCTTTGGCAGAAAACATAGTTCGGCCGAACTCTGACTAAAAGTTCGGCCGAACTAACGCGTCACCAATTACGCAAAAACCAGGCTTTGAATACGGTTCTGCAACTTTGGACTAATTAAACTCCATGAAAGGTTGTTAATTAACTGTCGGAACCAAGACAAGCATTTTCAGAATTGAATCTACTTTCAGGAAATATAACTTTTATGGAATTTCATAAACGTTTATTAATTTTAATTATTTTTCTAATAAAATGGGTGCAAACAATTTCTGAGGGTCATTGTGATTTAGTGAAATTAAAATTTTTTATCTCCCAAAATACATTGTAAAAAGAATTGAAAAAATTATGGGGCATTACATTGGTTCGTCTTCTCTAATGGGTAGCTTTTAGATTTTTAGTTTATAACTTATATGTTAAGAAATTTCTTGCGACGCGAAACATATCCAAAATACGTAGTTTGTTGTATTGGACCAGTGCAAAAAATTCTAGTAATTATGATATGCATCCATTGGCTTTGTAAATATGACAAAAACAAAGTAGACTCTGTCTAGATTGTTGTAACACATTTTTTTTTTTCAAAAGCACAAATTTTCAATGAATACAACATTGCGTCATAACATGACTTCTTATGAATCCTTTGATTGTTAAGAAACACACACTCAAAGAAATGCTAAGTTGACATATCAAATCTACATAAAAAAGTTTCAAAAAATAAGTAATAGAAAGCTAAAAAAATTTCTCACAACTTTTATTTTTATCGCAAAATGAAATTCTACACAGAAATTTTTTTATAGTTTGAAGAAAGTTTAAGAACCGAAAAAAAAGAAATTTTTTTCTCAAAAAAGGGCAAAAAGTGTAACCCAGCTAGACATTTTCACGTAGACAGGAAGTTTTGTAATGATACAATAAACATGAAGAGAGGGTTTGGAGGCCAGTAAGGGTGGAAGGAAGGCTATAAATGGTGAGGGAAAGCTAAATCCATGGAAATGGAGGATGATAAACCCCCTTAGCCAAGCTTAGAACGCTCAGAAGGCTTGTCTTGCACCAAAAGGGTTGCTCTCAGTGGTGTTTTGGTGGTCTCCAAAATAGGGTTGTGGGTCACTTAAATCAAAGGTGACTAATGGATGGTTGAACCTCAAAGTGATAGTGTTGAAACAGTCCTTCTATGAAACTATAACCAAACCCGCAAACAAGACATCTATTCATGCATTCATCATCAACAAATTTATCAATGAATTAGTGGAAAAGGTAAGTTGAATTTAACAAGAACTACTCATGCACTTCAAACATAAATCTACCTTTGAACCTAAAGCATACTCATGATAATCAAAGTCAAATATATCTTCACTTTTCCAAAAAATCCTAAATTGAATATGTTTGGTCTGTGGTGGAAGATCTTCCTCCTCAAACACCAATCGAAGAGGTGAGAGAGGGAGACTGTCAAAACAATTTTGCTATTTTATATGCTACCAAAATGTAATTAAATTAACCAAGTACTCAAGAATAAATGAAAAACACAAATGTACACAAGAGAGACTACAACCCATGGATTAATCCCTAACCCACAAGATTCAAATCTATGAAATAACCTGAGTGAGAAATAGACCAAATTCTCATTCTTATTTCATAACCAGTCTCTTACATTAACAATGAAAGTAAAAAATATCTAATACAGAGCCACAAGTTCTCTAGTAACATATAATCCTAATGAGCTCTTTCTCTTTTCTATTTATACAAAAGGGTAGCTACCAACATCTCCCTAAAACGTAGGTGTTTTTACCCTTGATCTTCGAAAGAAGTGGAGCTTGGATCCCTCTTATCATTCACCTTCTTGGCTGCCTTTGTATTTTAACTTTTGGAGGGGGATATGAGGATATATTGGCTGATTCTAGGAGTGAAGAAGGTGGTGAACCTCCCTATGATTTCTTGTCATTTTCTACTCTAAGCCGTGACATGAAATTTCACTCAAAACTAGCATTATTTCCTACAATTAAAGCATGTTAGGCTTCAATTCATGAAAATCCTTTCTACACAATTCTCACTAAGCACAATATGACAAAATTTAATTAAATGTGTGTGTGAAAGAGTAAATAGGCTAAAAATGTGACACTATAACCCCTTAAAATATACCTAATCATGGCCCTCATTAGCTTCACTAAGGAATAAAATCCATTTATCAAAGGAATAGTTTCTTGACACAAGTTTCCATATGAGAGAAAGTTATGGGATGACTTCATCCAAGAGGAACTACGACATGAGGATAATCATAAGAAGGAATTGGATGGAGAGAATTTTTTTCTTACTAGTAATATGCATTAGAGGAAATGTCATCCTAAAAGTGTCCATTAAATTTTCATGTAATTTCCATGTCATTATATGTAAACCAATAAAAAAAATTTAAATTTAAAAATAGGTACATGTAAATATTTTGGAGGGAAAAGAAGAATTTTTTTTTGTTTTAATTGTATTTTTGGCTTATCTCCTTATGCATTTGCTAAAATTTCAAGTGTATACACTCATTGGAGGCGAAATTAAATTCCACGTCCAATGAGTACACATTATGCATACCTTTGAGAAGACCCACATTGATAAAGAAATGAAGATACATTAAAAAAATGTGTTCAAAACATTTTTTTAATGTATCTTCAATTTTTATCAATGCGAGTACTCTCAAAAGAATGCATAATGAGTAATTGTTAGATGTCGAATTTAATTTTTCACCCAAAGAGTGCCTACACTTTAAATTTGAGTAAAACTATAACGAGATAAGTTAAAAATACAATTCAAAAAAGTAGTTTTTTTCTTTTCCCTCCAAATTTGATAACCAATATTTTATTATTTTTCCTTAGGAGGCCACCTTTAGGCAGAAATTTTCTCTAATAAAGAAAAAAATGAAGAAGGAATTGATCAAGATGAATTTTTTCACAATTGTTGAGCATCATCATTATGTGAGTAAGTTCCAATGTCAAAATAAAGGAAATAGTGACAAGAAGAAAGAGATTGCAATGGTTGGTACATCTATGTATGAGCAAGACGACTTTGAAATAAGTTCCAAAGGTCTTAAGTATCTCATTTCTGTAAGGGTGACATTCATGAGAGTTCATGGTTCATTGATAGTAGAGCATAAAGGAATATGACATGATCATGAGAAGTATTAAAGACTCTGACTGAATGAGACTTTAAATTTCACATGGAGGTTAGTGATAGAAAATAAAATATTATCAAAGGATTAGGTATAGTGCCATTCAGAATGGAGTAAGGAGGGTTTATATAGTTGAGGATTTATTGTGAGTACTAGAGGTCAATTGAATAATTTTTTATGTTTTAGTGATTCAAGCTAAGGGGTTTGAAGTATTCTTATAGGATGGAAAGTTGATGCTCAACCCTAGAGGCTCGAACTACACATGAGTAATTATTGGATTTATGGAGAGTGGTATATACAAGGTGATGATAAATCATATAGATAAATGGAAGAAGTAAGTTCCTAAGACTCAAACAGAATTTATTTCAAGTGATATTTTATAGAGTCAGAGGGGTACTATGTAACACAAGAAGAGAAAACATTAATTGGGAAGTAAGGATACTTCTACAAGTAGAAGGAAGGAGCCTTGATTTGTCCTAAAGGCCCATCATGAGAAGAAAAAGAAACATTATTTTGGTTGGAGGAACACTTTAGAGTATAGTGTTGTTCATTTTATAGGGTTTCTTATAGTGATGGATGTAAAATATTGAGATTTTGTTCCGAACGGGTTACTTCTAAGGAATAAAACTATGTCCTGTGCAAAGAGGGAGTGTTTAAAATCATGTAGCTTGGTAGGTACTCCCACAAGTCTTTGATTCTTGACTTGTAAGGAGAAAACCAAAATGTGGAATAAGAACCCAAGTGTGTGGGTTTTCGACCCAAATTTAAGATCTTATAATCCAAATCTATTATTTTCATTTTCTATTTTTTATGGAGGACACCTTTGATGTAAAAGAGTGGCTCCTAAGGAAACGCTATAGAGTGCATATATTCGATAGACTAATAGGAAGGCCTCAAAAAAATTAAAATTCCTTCTTCTGAAGAAAATTAGCCTATGAAGGAGCCATAGTGTCTCAGGATAATCGATACTGGAAGAGCATAAGAAGATCAAAGAGGATTAAGAATCAACATCTACATTGAAATCAACACATCTAATTCAATGAAAAACCAAAATACTCATGACTATCTAAATCCAACTTCTTTTACCTTTCGTAAAAGTAATACTTCTTCTTCCTTTATCGTTAATAACATTAAAATGATACTATACAATATATGTATCCGTCTCTTGGTATCCCTTCTTCTTCCCTCTCTCTCTCTCTCTCTTTATATATATATATATATCCCTCCTTCCCTCTCTATGTCTCTCTCTTCTTCCCCTATCCCCTCCTTCCGTCTACATCTCTATGTCCTTCTATCTCTACTCATTTCGTTGTCTATGTCACACCGCAAACATAAACACTCCCTAAAAACCTCTATCTACATCTCACTTTATGTCCATATCTATCTCTATCTCTCTCTACCTCTTCCTCTCCCTCTCCCTCTCTTTCCCTGCTCTCTCTCTCCTCTCTCTCTTTCCTCCCTCTCTCACCTCTCCCTCACTTTCTCTTTATCTCTCTATTTTCACTCCATTCTTCTCTCTCCACCTTTATCTTTGCATGTATTTCACCATCCATTCCTCTCCCCCCCCACTCAAAATTCGTCTCTCTCTCCATCCATCTCTCCTCTCTCTCAAGTCCTATTCTCCTACTAACCTTCCTTTCTCTCCATTTTTATATCTTACCCAAATGGATAACTCTCTCTCTCTCTCCCCTCTAACTTTATAATTATTTGCATCCCTATATCCATCTCTATATCCCCCTCAGTCTCTCCCCCTCTCCCCCCCCTTCATCTTGTCTCCCTCTCCCTCTCTCTCTATTCCCTCCTTCTCCTCTCTCACCTTCACTCTCTCTCAATCTATTCATGCCACTCCCTCTCTTTGTCCACCTCTATCTCTCTAAGTCTTGGTTATTCCCTCTATCTCCTCCCCTTTAACTCCATCTCTCTACCCCCCTTAAACTCCATCTCTCTCTATCTCTCTCTCCTTCTCTTCTTCTCTCTTTCAAGTCGTCTCTCTCTTCCTTCATCTCTCTTTCATTCTCTCCCACCTCCATTTGTCTCTCACCCATCAATAATTGTTTTCTCTCTCTCTCTTCTCTCCAAATTAGATATTATCTCCCACCCTCTCTCCTTCTCTCTTCCCCCTCCATATCTCTCTCCTTCTCTCTCCCCCTTCGATCTCTATGAATCTCTCCCTCTCTCTCTTCCCCTTCTCTTCCTCTCTCTCTCTCTCTCTCTCTCTTGTCTCCTTAGCGCCATGGTATTGTAACATAGCTTAATTACAGGTTAATAGTATCCATGGTAAAGTGGCGATGAATATCCATGGCTTAAAATATTATTATATTGTAAGCCTATTGTGGGTATTAATTTTTTATGTGCTTATTAATTAAATTTAAATATGGTTATTAAATAACTCTTATTTTAGCATTAACTAATGCTTATAATGTTTAATTTTGAAAATTAAATATTCTTCTTTTAATATTCTTAAAAAACTTATTTTCAAACATTTGATTAGACCATAACTAAAAGGTTTTATTGTAGCCTTTTAAAAATATAATGCCATGTGGATAACTATGTTACATATTTTATGCCATAATTTATGGATATGGTTTCGATATTCATGCATGAATTTTTAATATTTGTGTAGTGACTTTTTATTCTTATCGTTTGTAGGGAAATCATCCAAAAATAAAATCCTTAGAAATATTTCATAAGCAACCATAATTTAAGCAAGTATTTGTATAAAAAATGAATAGGAATAAGATTTAAACAAATATAATTACCAAGAGTTACTTTGCATGATTCTTTATGTTTTGTTTAGCAATTATGTATGACTAAAACTATAAATTTGTAGACTTACTAATGGTTACTACCCAAAAAAATATATAAAAGTTCTTCTAGTAAGAAATTCACTTATCCACTCGACTTCTTAATTTACGAGCGAAAGAAAGAAAATAGGATGATTTTCTTATCCACCACTATTAACTAAGCATTGGCCAATGTTTTTTATAATTATTTATGAAATTGTCCCTGATTTCTAACTTGAATGTTTACTCATTTAAAATCATACAACATCTTTAACATATTTGGCTCTATTTTAATTTTAGCCTTTTATTATTTTTTAATTGCTATGAAATATAGATGTTAAATATTAAATGTTTACAAACTTTTACACCATTTATTTATACAATTTTCTCTGATTTCTAAGTTGGATGGACAAACCTACCTTGCAAAAAAAATTACAATAAGGCAAATTGAATTATAATGTTTTCTTTACTTTTAACATTTTATTGCTAACTGAGCCAACATTTAAATCTTTAATCATTTAACATCCTACAACATCTCTGACATATTGGGCTCCATATTATTTTTAGCCTTTTATTATTTTTTAATTGATATGACATATAGATCAATACATCACCCCAACACTATTATATTATATTAATTTCATTAATTAATTATTTGATTTTTAATCTTTAATAAAAGAAATATTTTAAATTTTATAATAATAAAATATTAATCATTTATTAATATAAAATCTTCCACTAAAATAAACTCCAACAATCAGAATTGTGTAATGAAAAACCATCTTCAATTTCAATTTTAAATATTCCCAACAAAAAAGTTCAGCCTGGACTAAAATAAAAAATACTTTCCTACATATTCAAACTTCAGAAATTTTTAAAATTCAAAACGATCTTAAATTTAAATTTAAAACGTTTTTAACAAAACCGTTCATCCTAGATTACCATAGAAAATACATTCCTACGTATTCACACTACAGACTTATTTATAAAGTCTCCTATCAAGTGTCTCTGAACCATTTAGCCAACGTTCTCCAATAAAATTATGTTATGTTATTCACATTAATTAATTATTTCATTCTTAGTATTTAATTAAAAGATTTCACAAAAAGATTCCAAAAATTGGAATTGAATACAACGTTCGTTAAATTTGAATTTTAAATATGGTTACCAAATGATTTCATCCTCACTTCCGATAAAAAATATTTTCCTACGTAATGAAACTTATAAAGTAAGATCATTCCACTTATTTATAAAGTTTAATCTTACTCGATTTTTTTACTAATTTTATTAATTATGTTTTTTTCTTGATGGTGAAAAAATCTATCATAACTCAGTTGTCCATGAAGACATTCATCTTTTGCTTCTATTCCTAAATAGAGGATGACTCGTCACCGTTATTAAAAAAAATGCAACGTGGACTAACCTATTCGTGGTTACACTTTCGGTAACATCCCTTGATGGATACAAAGATAAATCAACTATGTATTTTTACAAATACCATTACACAACAACATCGAATTGTTATATTTTCACATAATTCAAACTTATGCACCTTGATATTTTAATCCGGATTGACATAACCAAACTCTTTCATTTATAAATACATGTTTGTAAATAATTCTTATTGATACTGTCATATCGTATTGTATCCAATTGTGTGAGTCATTTATTATTGTAATGTCATATGATAGTTATAGGTATGATCGCCAATAGGCTAGCAATCCACAACTAAAAAAATTAATGTCTCACATTCGTTTCGAGTACATTTTGTGACAAATTATATAGTCTGTCCAATACTTTTGAAATCAATTAAATTGCAGTAAAATTATCCCACGTGGGGGTTCAAGAATATTTGGGTGTGGCTACCGAATATTTGAGAGGTGGAAATTTTTAAGCCTTCGATCCACATCTAATACAATTGTCTAGATGGCTTGAGGGTTGGTTAGGTTATTATTCTTGCTCAAATCCTTGACATGTCACTCATTTTCCCTTGCCTCCCTAGTGATTTTTCTTTGCAACTGTTGATACTTTACACACTTATTTGGCCATTACTCGCTACACACAGTCACTAGAATACTTGCTAGTTTTATTTTTCTGACATTCTTCTCACCTTCATGGAGTACATTCACTCGAAATGCTTCCTCCTTGCGACAAACATCCATCCATTTCACGTGTGCTCGAATAGGAGATAAAATACTCTGGTGAGTGAGTTTTTTGTTGATTTATTTTGTGTTCCTTCTCAATATACTATGGTTGGGAATTTAATTCATTTCCTAAATTTGAACAACAAGGAATATGGATCTACAAGCGATTCTAAATTATTCAGGTAATTTATTTTCTTCTAGAGTGACTAATGCAAATCTATACTGCATATTTTTTTAAAGCCTTTGTCTCGTGCTATCAACCTATGTTGGAAATACTGAGAGGGGGGTGAATTAATATTCCTTTCAATTATTATTATTATTAATCTCTCAGATCATTAGTTAATCTTCCATTAGGAGAATTTTGAGGTCTAAAATGGGCCTCCTAAGGAAATTATAAAATAATAGTGGAAAAAATCAAATACGATTTGATGACATCATCAAATTTTAGAGGGAAAAATGAAAAAACTACTTTTTCAATTCATATTTTCAACTTATCTCCCAAAATTTTTACTCAAATTTCGAGCGGACGCAGAATTTAATTCCTCATCCAAGGAGTACCCATGTTGCATACTTTCGATGGGTCCTACTACACAAAAAATGAGAAATACATAAAAAAACGTGATTACAATCACGTTTTTTTATGTATTTCTCATTTTTCGTGTAGTAGAGTTCATCGAAAGTATGTAACATGGGTACTCCTTGGATGAGGAATTAAATTTCGCATCCAACGAGTACTCCCGCTCGAAATTTGAGTAAAAATTTTGGGAGATAAGTTGAAAATACGAGTTGAAAAGTAGTTTTATTATTTTATTATTTTTTAATATTTTTACCCTTTTATTTAAAAAATGGTAAATCATCCCCCATGGATGACATCATCATCTTGAATCCTATTGGTTCTTATAAAGTTTATTTTGGTTGTACATTTTTCTTAGGAGGCCCATTTTAGACCTCAAAATTCCCCTAATGAATTATTATCAGTGTTTGTACAATGATAGCAGTAAATAAAAGGAACACAAATGCACAAATTTTTAAGGTGGAAACCATCTCCAAGAAAAAAACCACCTAAATTATTTTCTAATAGTTCTTTAATATTCAACTCCAATTAAAAATAAAGCTCCAACTTCTTAGAATCTAGAAAATCATTCTTCTCCAGCTCCCACTAGATGGACGCTCCAACGCTCAAGGTTCTTCAGTAGTCAACTGAACGGATGCCCCAACACCCAATGAGTTATAACTCACCCTAGCACCACACTACCACCCTAAAGTTTTCACAGCCTTGAACTTGTTGGTGGCTTCATGCACTAGCCTAGCACCACCCTACAACCCTATACACGAATAAAAGAAGAATGGCCTCATGTTCCAGGGAAAATGATCCACTTTACAATAATATAAAATGATGTAGAAGAGGAAGACACACTAGACCATAACCCCAACTATGACACAACCACCTAAAGATGATCCTAGACCTCCTGAAACTGTCCCTTCAACTCTTGCGAGATAGAGACTTGTAAAATTTTTACAATGATGTATTTACAATGAATTAGTACAATGATACCTTTATAATGACTGTATGTAGTGCTGCCCACTTGATGATTTCATGTGGTGAACTTATTTCTAATGTTCTGCACCTTGATTTTTTCTCTTTTCATGCTACCCTCTGCTGCACCTTGCTTTGCTTTGCTACCCTAGAAATTCTGGTCCTTTGCAGCCCTTGATAACACATGATCTAGCTTTTTCTTTCCTTCTAGGAGCTCTATATTGAATCTGGTGTATCTTTATTATTTCAGATCCCCAATATGTGATTTTCAGTCCTATAGTATTACACTGAGTATTCTTTCCAATGCCATAGGTCTAACCCAATTTGGATTCTTCAAGAGAGAGTTATGCCCAATCTCTCACAATGCCATAATTCTGGACTGTTTCAACAGAGCGCACTTGTATTTTGTGCCATAAAAATTCATTTTTTCTTTATTCAACTCGAAATTATAAAGAAAAAACTACAAATACCGTTCCCTATTTGCCACATTTTATAGAATCTAACTGATATCTCGTGAGGGAGATTTATGATGATTTTACCAAGGTCAGAGATGAAGTTGTGAAGTTTAGGAGCTTGCGAAAACACTAACTTCCACCGCATCATCTCGAAAATATTGTGCACCTTGATCTAAAATTTTTATAGAGCTCTTAAAATTCGCTTAGCCTCAAAAAAAATTCAAGATCTAAAACTCCGATTCAGGTGGATATTGGTGGCCACCCGCCTATTCCACTTAGGGCCCCACCATTGTCTCTTTCAGTTTTTTTCACAACTTACTATTTTTATTAGTTTTTTGGGTCCTAAACTTTTGGAGCCGTTTTGAAGCCCCAAACAGAGATAGTATGATGAAGTTACATCCTTGGGAAGTTGAAACACCGATTTACCCAAACGGGGCCCATATTTTTGGTGCTTCATCTCCTAGGGTTAGCTTTTTGGATGTTTAGAATTATCCATTGTTTTTCCATAATAAATAGGCCCTCAAGCCTCACTATAATATAGTTCAGAGGTCTGTAGTCACCACATCTCTTCTCAGAGATTCGCTATTAGCACCCTAGATATTTTATTTCCATCATGTTTGTAGGCATATTCTATGATTCTATTGCATTCCTGCATAAATCCGGATCAGTGGTATCAGGGCGGTTTGATTTTTCTCGATCTATTAGGTCCCTATATCACTAGTATAGTCCCTTATTATTGTTAGTGTAACCCCCTTATTGTTATTATTGTACCCTTGTAACCCCCATTTTGTTATTATTGTGCCCTTAAATTATTATTGTTAGGTCGGCTAGGATTACATTGTGGCCCACTAGGATTACATTATGGCCCCATGGACTCCTATATATAGAAAGGAGGTTTTGTGAATTGTATCATCCAAGAATTGTTCATTCATGTAATGTAATTGGAGGTTGCCCCCTCGAAGTGGCTTATTTCTAAGGCGTTGATATCTCTTTTATTCTATTTTTGGAGCTGGTTACACAACATTTGGTATTAGAGCTTTGGATTCTAGGGCTTCGCTGCTCCAAACAGGTCATTGTGGAATTTTCGTTATAACGTTTTTTCTACGAAGTTTCAGAAGCTGAAATTTTTAGGGTGCGACGCTGAAATCTTGAGGAATATTTTCTAAAAATTTTAGAGCCTAGTTCGCAATATTGTCGAAGATATGATCTGTGGAAGTTAGGTCTTTTTTCAGGCTCCTAAACAGGTCATCGTGGCATTTGCGCTATAACATTTTTTCTACGAAGGTTCAGAATCTGAAATTCATATGGTGCGAAGCTAGAATCTTGAGGAAATGTATCTAAAAATTTCAGAGCTTTTTTCGCAATATTTTTGGAGATATGATCTGTGGAAGGTAGTGATTTTTCAGGCTCCTGAATTTCATCTCAAAGAGGTGATCGTGGGAAAATTTCAATAACTCTCTCTCTGGGCATCAGATTCGAGTGCCGTAAAAAGTGGTTGCAAGCACACAGAATGTAGTTTCTTGGCTATCAAATTCAGAGACAAAGAATGAAATAGTGACATGTGGAAAGTCGTACAAGTTCGCTCTATTGAACCTGACCATAATTAGGTCATTGTGGGAGATTGGACACAACTTTGTCTTGGATAATCCAAATCAGGTCAGACCTGTGGCATTCAAAAGAGAATTCAGAGGGCTACTTCAGTACTGAATTTCAAATATTTAAGATCTGCAATCACGGAGACAATACAATTTCAATATCGAGCTCCTCAAAGCAAGTAAAATGTGTGTATTTTTTTTTTTGAATTGCATAAGTCTTGTTTGAAGAATCAAGTTGAATTGATTGCAAGGGCCTATTGTAGAATATATATCAATATTGGATTCTAAAATTGCCTCTAAAAATAATTCAACACCCATTAAGCCTTTAGAAGGCTCTAGTATGACTCATGAAGATGAAGAATGGCAACATGACATATCAAAATTACAAGAGCAAGTGCAACAAATTTCGCTCTCGCAAAGAACAACAAAAAATGAAATGGAAGGTTTGAAGAAAGGTGTGGAAGCTAAGATGAATGGTTTGGAAGCTAAGATGGATGGCATGGAAGTGGGCATGGAAGCTAAGATGAATGACATGGAAGCTAATATTGATGAAAAAATGAAAGACAACATGGAAAACATGAAGAAAGATCTAAAAGTAGACATCGAAGGTTTGGGAAAGTTGATACAAGAAATTTTTCCTAATGGTAAAAAGATAGTAGAGGAAACTCATGATGAGAACAAAATAAATGTTAATCATGATTTCATAAGCTCTATTGTTGGAGGGAAGAACCACCATATTCCAAAAATGGATATGAGGAAGTTTGATGGAAAGGATCCTGTAACATGGATACTACAGTTGGAGCAATATTTTTATCTCCATAATGTGAAAAACACACAAAAGGTACGCATTGCAACTTTACATTCAGAACAAAATACATTTGTATGGTATCAATGGCTTTGCTCCCATAAAAAAATTGTCACTTGGTCAATTTTTACGGAGGAAATGATAGCACATTATGAGGATACAAAGAGCAACACCTTCTTTAGCCAATTGATAAATCTCAAACAAAAGGGTTTAGTGAGGCAGCACATTGAGGACTTCCAAAAATTGAATATAAGGGTAACTGATATTCCAGAGGAACACAGGATTGATCTCTTCATAGGCACTTTAAAGGATAACATCCAACATGAAGTTCGTGTTTTGGAACTTGATTCATTGGAGAAGGCATTCAAGTTGGCAAGAAAAGTTGAATGTAAAACTATGGCGACAAGGAAGCCTACCACTCAATTCTATAAAGAAGGAAGTGTTGCTACACCTAGATTTCCACAACCTACAAGGTTGACACCACAACAATTGGAAGAAAAAAGAGCAAAAGTGCTTTGCTACAGTTGTGATAGCAAATACACTAAAGGTCATAAGTGTGCTGAGAAGAAATTATTTTACATATATTGTGAAGAGGAAGAAGAAAATGAACAAGAAGAGGATATACACCAGGAACCAACCCTAGAAGAGGAAGAAATGAATCCGACCATATCGTGTATTGCACTGGCAGGAATTACCACTCCTCAAACTCTCAAGATACAAGGACAAATCATGAAGAAAAAGGTAATAGTGTTGATTGATTCAGGTAGCACCCATAATTTTATTCATTGTAAGGTAGCCAAGGAATTAAATTGTTTCTTATACCCAGCACCAGAATGTCAAGTGATGGTTGCAAATGGAGGAACTATAAATTTCTCCGGAAAATGCCATAATATTAAGCTAACCATGGGGGAATATGTATTGACTAGTCCAATTCTTTCCATTCCTATGGGAGGTGTTGGTGTTGTACTAGGAGTACAATGGTTACAATCTTTGGGGACGGTAGCTTTTAATTTTCAAGAAATTTTCTTGAAATATTTTTCAGAAGGAAAGGAAGTCGAATTACGGGGTATTGAAGGGAAGCCAGGAAGGATAATAAGCTCTAATGTCATGACAAAGCTTCTAAAGAAAGAACAACAAGGCGTAATTGCACAATTATGCTCACTAGAAGTTCCGACATCAAAATCATATATTTCTATAGATCTCCAACAAGTCTTGGACAATCATTCCAAGGTGTTTGAAACTCCCAAAGGACTCCCACCTATTCATGATCATGATCGTGCTATTCATTTGATTCCAGGAAGTGTTCCTCCAAACATCAGGCCTTATAGATACCCTTACTTCCAAAAGAGCGAAATTGAACGTATGATTGCAGAAATGTTAGAGGCGGGTATAATTCAACCTAGTCAAAGTTCTTTCTCTGCTCCTGTAGTATTGGTACACAAGAAGGATGGATCATGGCGAATGTGTCCGCATTATAGGGAGCTCAATAAGCTCACCATTAAAGATAAATTTCCCATTCCTGTGATTGATGAATTATTGGATGAATTACATGGAGCAATTTATTTTACCAAGTTGGATCTTCGTTCAGGATATCATCAAATTAGAATGAAGACGGAAGATATTCCAAAAATAGCATTTCGAACTCATGAGGATCATTATGAATTTTTGGTCATGCCTTTTGGTCTTACCAATGCACCTTCTACATTTCAAGGGTTGATGAATTCCATTTTCAAACCCTTCCTTAGAAAATTTGTGCTAGTATTTTTTGATGATATACTAATCTACACCAGGTCTTGGAAGGATCATGTTGAACATGTTGACAGGGTGCTCAAACTATTGTAGGAGAAACAATTATATGCAAAAACATCCAAATGTTTCTTTGGAGTACAAGAGGTGGAATATCTGGGTCATATTGTATCTCACGAGGGTGTTAAAGTAGACCCTAACAAAATTAAAGCCATTAAGGAATGGAAAGTCCCCACAACAATAAAGAAGTTGCGAGGATTTCTCGGGTTAACAGGGTATTATCGCAAGTTTGTTAATAATTATGGGAGAATAGCAGCACCTCTAACAACATTATTGAAGAAATATGCATTTTCATGGACTCCTGAAGCAACTAAGGCCTTTGAACATCTTAAAGAGGCAATGTGCCTAGCACCGGTCTTAGCTACGCCAGACTTCACAAAAACCTTTATTGTGGAATGTGATGCCTCAGAAAATGGAATTGGTGTTGTTTTAATGCAGGAAGGAAGACCCATTGCTTTTGAAAGTCGTCCAATCAAAGGAAAGTATTTACAGAAACCTATTTATGAGAAGGAAATGTTAGCAATACTGCATGCACTAAAGAAATGGCGAACTTACCTAACGGGAAGACACTTCAAGGTAAAAACTGATCATGATAGTCTTAAACACTTTTTGGAACAAAGACTATCTTCAGAAGAGCAGCAAAAATGGGTCACAAAGATGTTTGGTTATGACTTTGAAATAATCTACAAAAAAGGAAAGCTTAATGTTGTTGCAGATGCACTCTCAAGAAAGAATGAAGAGGTGGAAGCATTGCTTTGTGCCATTTCTATTATCCAACCAGATTGGATAACTCAAGCAAGAGATGAATGGAAGAAGGAAAAAGATGTATGGACACTCATTCAAAAGTTGCAGCAAGATCCTAGTACATCTGATACATTTAGTTGGAAAAATGATTCCTTATGGTACAAAGATCGCTTATATCTTTGCAAGAATTCTCAACTAAAACAAAAGATTCTTCTGGAATTGCACACTTCTCCTTTAGGAGGACACTTGGGATTTTTAAAAACTTACCACAGGGTGAAGAAGGAATTTTTTTGGGATGGCCTTAAATCTGATATTCAAAAGTTTGTGGTGGAATGTTTGGTTTGCCAACAGAATAAAGTGGAAACAATTAATACTTCTACAGCCTTTATCCATTCCAAGTCAACGTTGGGAGGAGATTTCAATGGATTTTATCACAGATTTACCTAAGTCCAAAGGAAAGAGTGTCATCATGGTGGTAGTTGATAGACTTACCAGGTATGCACACTTTTGTGCATTATCTCATCCATTTAAAACAAGTACAGTTGCTACTACATTTATGGATAGAATTCAAAAGCTACATGGAAGCCCAAGGGTTATTGTGAGCGACAGAGATCCCATTTTTACTGGAAATTTTTGGACGGAGTTATTTTCTTGTTTGGGTACTCAATTAGCTCATAGCTCATCTTATCATCCTCAATCTGATGGTCAAACTGAGATCGTAAATAAATTCTTGGAAGGATATCTTCGTTGTTTTGTATCTGATAAACAAACACAATGGGTCAAGTGGTTACCTCTTGCTGAATGGTGGTATAACACTTCCTTCCATACTGCAGCAAAAATGACCCCATTTATGGCACTTTATGGATATCATCCACCATCCATCACATCATCTTTGAGGGAAAATTCGAAGGTTCAAGCAGTGGAAGATCACATCGAGCATCAGCAAGAAGTTCTCCAACTCTTAAAGGATAACCTGAATTTGGCACAAAATCGAATGAAACAAAAGGCAGATCAACATCGCAGCGAGAGAAGTTTTGATGTAGGAGATTGGGTATTTTTACGGCTACAACCATACAAAAAAATGTCCCTCAAGCAAGCTAAGAAGGATAATAAATTATCGCCAAAGTACTATGGTCCTTACAAGGTGTTGCAAAAGATTGTTACTATGGCATACAAATTGGAGCTTCCTGCTTCTTCATGAGTACATCTAGTTTTCCATGTTTCATGCTTAAACAAGGTTATAGGTGAAAATCTTCCAGTTCAAACAATATTGCCAGAACTTGATGAGGAAGGAAAAATCATATTGGAACCTGAAGCGGTCATGGAAACAAGAAATCGACAGCTACGGAATCGATCAATTTCAGAGTATCTCATCAAGTGGAAGAACTTACCCACTGAAGATTATACATGGGAGGATGAGAATTTTATACAGAAGCACCCGGAGCTACTCAAGCGTTGAGGACAACACTTTTTTTGAAGGAGAGGGGCATGTTAGGTCCCTATATCACTAGTATAGTCCCTTATTATTGTTAGTGCAAACCCCTTATTGTTATTATTGTACCCTTGTAACCCCCATTTTGTTATTATTGTGCCCTTAAATTATTATTGTTAGGTCGGCTAGGATTACATTGTTGCCCACTAGGATTACATTATGGCCCCATGGACTCCTATATATAGAAAGGAGGTTTTGTAAATTATATCATCCAAGAATTGTTCATTTATGTAATGTATTGGAGGTTTCCCCCTCGAAGTGGCTCATTTCTAAGGCGTTGATATCTCTTTTATTCTATTTTTGGAGCTGGTTACACAACACGATCCTTATTTGCATGTCCCTAATGAGGTAAAGGTATAAGGATTTAGGGCTCGATCTGGTGGAATCTTTTCAATATCCGCCTCGCAAACCCCGAGGGACGCCCATGGGGGACGAAAAGAAAGATGAGGGAGCAGGAGATCATATCAAAATGCTGCTCAAGGAGGTCCTCAAAAGACAAAAGAATGCGGTGATGGATAACTTTGCCCAGATCCTTCAACGACTACCCACTGATGGTGCATCTGCATCTAGCAGCCACTCTGGAGGCGCAACTCCCTTTAAGGTACAAGTAAACTTTGACATTCACATATTTTAGGGTCAAATAGATGCATATTCCTTAGATATATGGCTGAATCTATTAGAAGGATATTTCTGAGTTCATGAATTTTCCGACCAGGAGAAGATTATTTTTGCACTCCTAAAAGCTACCCCCCATGTCAAGGACTAGTGGGAAACCTACTGTGAGAAAAAGGACGAGACAAAACCCTCTCTGTCCTCAGACGTACCCACTTGGAATTCTTTACAAGATGCCATCAAGGAACAATACTATCCTGTGGGGAGCTATGAGGACAAGTATATACAATGCACCATTGTGCGGCAACGAAGGGATCAAGATGTGCATGAGCTAATGAATCTGTTCCATACCTTGCGCACAAAGTTGGGTATCAAAGATTCAGACAAAAATTTGATACTAAAGTACCATGGTTCTCTACACATATACATTTAGGAGGAAATGGAGTTTCTCGACATCTCCTCGCTTGGTATGGCATATCAGTATGCTACTAGGATTGAGCAAAACTTCAAATAGAAGAAGCGAGAATTTGGATCTTCGAATCAAAAGTAAGGGAAAGGTGCCTCCAAACTGCAAAACAAAGGACAAAGCCAAGGCATGGCAACCCAAGACAAGCTGCCAAAGACACAAGCAGAGAAAAACACCACGAAGCCAAAGAAGGACACGGGAAAGTGGTGTGAGTTCCATAAGAGCTCCACTCACAACACAAGTGAGTGTCAGGCCAAGCAGTCGTTGGTGGCCGAGATGAGGGCTTTTGAATCAGATGCATGCTCCGAATCTGAATCAAAACCTAAAAAGGTGAATGAAAAAGGGAAGCAGATTATTGATGCGGAGCCTAACACCACTGTTGCCACTACGAAGATCGAGAAGGAGGAGCCAAAATATCCAGAGGAGGCAGAGCCTCTCTTCCACTCCCAAATGTGGGTAAAGTGTTCTTCGCTATGGTTCATTGTCGACAATGGGAGCCAAAAGAACCTCATTTCAGTAGATGTCGTGAAGAAGTTCGGCTTGCCGACTACAGTTCACCCACAACCACATACCGTCGGGTGGCTTCACCAAGGATGGGATCTCCGCGTCAGCTAGCAGTGTCACCTTCCCTATAGAATCAAGCCCTTCACAGATGAGGTATTGTGTGACATTTCTCCTATTGATGTTTCTGATGTATTATTAGGCCAACCATACTTGTGGAAGCGACATGGTATGTATGAGTCTCGGCCTTGCGCTATTATTGTTACTTTGGGAATTAAATTGTACAGGATACCAGAGGTACCACCACCTCCCACTATCTCTTTAATTACTACGAAACAATGCAGTAAGCTCATTTCCCAAACTAGGAAAATTTTTTTCCTGATGATCTGCCCCTAGGAAAAGAAGAAGATTGTGGCCACGACCTCCAGACATGGTTCCTATGCATGACAACAACAAATGGACAAGGTTTTGGAGGAGCACGGGGACATATTCACCTCACCCACAGGGGTGCCTCTAGACTATCAAGTCAATCACCCCATGGACCTGACCCGAGGCGCATCGGTACCTAATGGACTGATCTATAGGCACTCTGTTCTGGAGAATGATGAAATCAAGAGGCAGATTTAGGAGCTGCTATAGAAATATCACATCCGACCAATTTCATTGCCCTGTGCAAGCTTGATCGTGTTGGTACAGAAGAAGGATGGGACTTGGAGACTCTGTATTGATTATCGGGCACTGAACGAGATCACTATCCAGAATAGGTACCCGATCGCATAAATTGATCACCTTCTGGACCAACTCAAAGGGGAAAAATATTTCATCAAGATCGACTTGAAGTCTGGGTATCACCAGGTACCAATCGAACCCTTTGATGTGTGGAACAATGCCTTCAAAGCTAAGGAGGGTCTTTTCAAATGGATCGTCATGCCTTTCGGATTGAAAAATTCTCCCGCAACCTTCATGAGGTTGATGGATGACATCTTGCGTCCATTCACCAACTCAGTCATAGTGGTATACTTCAATGATGTTCTAATCTTCATCCAGACTTGGGAAGAGCACCTCCACCACATCCGAGAAGTCCTCCAAACACAACAGCAACACAAGTTGTGTGCCAATTTGGAGAAGTGCACTTCTGGCATGACCCAGGTTCAATATCTGAGATACATTATTGATGAAAGGGGGGTGCATGTGGATCTAGCCAAGATCCAAGTCATTTGAGATTGGCCAGCCCCAACCACCCTAACAGAGCTTCACAACTTTCTGAGTCTTACTAATTTCTACCGCAGGTTCATGTTGGGATTCTCTCATATCACTTGGTCATTGAGTCAAGTCACCAAGGGAGGAGAAAAAGTAAAATTCTGTTGGTCGGAGTCTCAATAGAAGGCATTCATAGAATTGAAACATCGCCTCTGCTCTGCCCCAGTGCTCACATTAACAAACTTGAAACAACCATTTGAGATCGAGACAGATGCCTTTGACTATGTTATTGGGGTAGTTCTTACTCAACATGGGCATCCAGTGGCATATCACAGTGAGAAATTGTCCAACACAGTTCGAAAGTACCCCACTTATGACAAAGAAATGTATTCCATTGCGCAAGCTTGTCGACAATGGAAGCACTACATCTTGGGGAAGGAGATAATCATCCACATAGACCACCGACCCCTCTAGTTTATATAGACACAAGGGAAGTTGTAGAAAGATCACCATCAAAAGTGGTTCACATATTTGCAAAAATTTCATTTGAACATCAAGTACAGGAAGGGTAGCACCAATAATGTTGCAGAATACCTCAGCCGACCACCGATCATGGCCATAACTACCATTCTCAACTGTTGTGGGCATGAGACTTCTGATTTGCACTTCTGTACAAGAGAGATCCAAAATTCAACTACACATACAAGACACACTTGGGGGGTATGCAAGTTCCAAATTTTCACCTCCAAGATGAATTATTATATCACCTAGAACACCTTTGTGTTCCTTCAAGCGAGCATGCCAAGATGATATGGGAAGCGCACTACAGTCGAGTCGTTGGGAATTTTGGGGTCGGGAAAACTGTGGTAGTGCTGCAGAAGTATCTCTATTGGCCGAAACTTCGACAGGATGTTGGGAAGTACATCAGATCCTACACTGATTGCACCATTGCCAAACCAACCATCAAGAAGCAAGGGCTCTATATTGTGCTACCTACCCCTAGTTGGCCTTGGGAATCCATATTCTTTGATTACATGTAAAGCCTTCCTTCTACTAAGCATGGAAATGACTGTGTTTTCATGTTCGTTGACAGATTCTAAAAAATGGCCATTATGGCGCCTTGTAAGAAGAATATCATAGCAGAAACCACTGCAAAACTCTTCTTTGAATGAGTGTGGGTGCACTTTGGGATCCCAAAATTTATCATATTAGATCACGACAGCAGGTTCCTCAACACATTTTGGTCTAGCCTTTGGTCAATTTTGGACACCAAGCTCACCAAGTCCACAACCTTCCATCCCCAAACTGATGGCCAGACAAAGGTCGTCAATAGGATGATCGTACACATTAAGTGCATGTACAATTCAAATCATCCACGCATATGGGATGAGAGCCTTCCCTATGTAAAACACAGTTATAATAGGGCTCTCCACAACTCAAGAACACACAACCCCTTTTAGGTGGGTTTGGGATTCCAGCCACTATGTCCCATTGATGTAGACATGCCATTTGTAACTATTCAGGCCGATTCGGCTTATGTGAAGTCTGAAGCTGACAAAGCAAACAACTTCATTGAGCGCATTCAGCACATCCGCCAACAAGTTCATGACATATTGGACAGAGCCAATGCTAATTACAAGCAACAACATGATCAACATAGGGTGCCACACAACTTCCAGGTGGGTGAAAAAGCATGGCTACAATTGTAGATGGAGCGCCTCACTAGACCCCACCACAAGATTTGCCCGCTCCGATATGGGACGCACACCATCACCAAGGCTATAGGGAACAATGCCTTCAAGCTCAGTATTCCACTATTCCTTGGTCTGCGTCCATTATTTAATGTAGATCGCCTTCTTCCCTACTTCCCACCTCTATTAGAGACCTCTGAGATTGTAGAAGAACTCACACCAAATGAGTTAAATCTAGAATGCATGGAACATGCCACCACAGAATGTATCATGGACATGGAAATCAAGAACAATTGCCAACAACAGATCCAACTGTATTGGATCGTTAAAGCTGGCCAAATCCTGCACCAAGGCAAGTGGTTCGCCAGGGACCAAGTTCAACCAAAGTTTCCTCACCTAATGGAGGAAATAAATGTAATGGGGACCATTTATTCCTAAGGGGGGAGGAATGATCTAGGTGGATATTGTTGGCCACTCGCTTATTCCACTTGGGGCCCCACCATTGTCTCTTTCAGTTTTTTTCACAAATTACTATTTTGAGCATTTTTTTGAGTCGTGAACTTCCAGAGCCATTTTGAAGTCCCAAACAGAGATAGTATGCCAAAGTTATGTTCCCGGGAAGTTGAAACACCAATTTACCCAAACGGGGCCCATAGTTTTGGAGCTTCATCTCCTAGGGTTAGGTTTTTGGACGTTTAGAGTTCTCCATTGTTTCCCCATAATAAATAGTCCTTCGAGCCTCATTGTAACATAGTTCAGAGGTCTATAGCCGCCACATATCTTCTCAGAGATTCACTATCAAAACCCTAGTGATATTATTTCCATCATGTTTGTAAGCATATTTTTGTGATTGTGTTGTGTTCCTAAATAAATCCAGATCAAAGCCTTCATAGAAAAAAATTTATAGCTCAAATGCTACAATGACCTGTTTCAGGTAGCGAAATCCCTACCAGAGGAGGATATGAGGATCACAATTTATACAAATGATTAGGTTGAGAGGGTCTTCAACAAGTGAATGTGGGAGGGGTTTTAGGGGCTTAAGAATTATAAATAATTGAATTTTCAATGACACATGCCACAACCCCATCTGGTTTTAGCCGACTAGCTGGGGTCACAAAATTCAAACATGAATATCTCTAAAACTGTGAAGAATTACATGGCGTGCCATATATCAACAGAAACATCTCGACAAGTAGAGACCATAAAAAATATTATTGACCTAGAATATAGTAATTTGTTAGGTAAAAATTACCATGAAAGATGTCACACCTCCAAATTTCACACCCAACAAAAAAAAAAATTTCTTCATGAACTCAGAATTTTAAGGTAGTTTTATTATGACATTTCACCTTTTTATCATGATACTTTTCATCATCATATGCTGTCGCAATTAAACCCTCTACTCCTACTTCTTACCTTATGTTATTTGCATTTCAAGGGTGAACGTATTTTTCATGTCTTTGACCTTTACACATGTCTCGCATACCCTTGCGAATTCACCTTTGACTTAAGGGTCGCATAACTCATTTATTTAATTATTGAGTATAACGTAACCCTATGGCCCATTAACGCGTATAACAAAACATGATTTAAATGAACCTTTCCACTATCCATAGTTACGATTCCTCCGCCGTGTATCTTGGTATAGACTTGAGGGAATGATTTGTTTTTTTTTTTATATGATTCGACATAATATTGTGAATGGATTGGTTTCCATGCGTTTGGTATTAACCCCCATATCCGCCTGTTGACATGACCACACATCACGTCACATAAGATTTACAAATCGACTTCAGATATTGTATTTTGAATTGAAATCAATATACACGTAGAGCGTATGGTCAAAATGGATTTTAGTTGCTATGTGCATCGCCGCGAGGAAGCTTGTATCCACGTCAAGCGTCATAATAAATAATTGAATGTTGTATGGTTTGTGTAGTTCGTCATACCCCTTCGCTCGCTTGCCTGGTGAATCCACGTCGACGTGCTAGCTCGACTTATGGAGTGTACAACAACCATGCCAATATATGTACAGGACATATCGACTTAAATTCGGACTTACACTCCATTAATACGATACGATGGTCTTAACTCTCCACTGCTACCCTCGATCCGTGGCTTGGCTTCCACGATTCTGCCAAGTGGACGATGGTGATCGATTCTAGTTAGGGTTGAGGCGGTTATCGAAGAATTATATAAGTCTTTAGGGTAGAGCTAAGTCGGGTTTTTGCATTCTTCAATTCGTTGTGCACCTCTGTGTCGGCACAATTCTACATTCGGCCGAGGGTTTGTGATTCTCTATTGCAGAGAAAACCATGGCGCTTCAGTTTCATCAAAAAGATATCAAGTAATTACCTCAGTGTTCAATTTAACTTTATTGTATGATTAAATGTTTTCAGGACGTTGTTCAACTCTGGCCATACGCTGGTTCTGAGTATGCATTCAATCCTTAGTAAGGGGAATACCTCTTGTTTTAGGCTATGTGAGTCATACTCTCAGCGCAAAATGTGATTGAGTTCCACTTTCAGGGTTATAGTCGACCCTACTCTGGCGGGTTCATAGGATGAGACTAATTCGTTTTATGCCTCTGGTGTAGTGTGCTTCGCATCCTTTCAAGCAGACGTCTACTACTCCGGGGATTTTTGTGAGGTAGGTTCTTGTGCGTCTCGTCTCTGCTTTAAATTGTAACTTCCTCCCTATTCTCTTCGAAGATGTTGCATATTAATCCCTCTCTGTATACAAATTTTATTTCAGGGCTCGACGTATCTGGACATTACGTTCCACAGGTATTGTTTTAACCTCATTATTATTTTCGTCCTTCACTTGTTTCCCTACGCTATTGCAAGTTGACTAATTCCCCTTTTTTTTCTTTGCTTACCTTTGTCGTTTATAGGTAAACGAAGGTTTATGGCATGCTTATAAACACGGTACGTAATATTTCCAATCGTTATGGCTGCTAACGTGGATCTCTTGGCCGTCTAGGTCGGTATTCTTATCGGATTTATTGCCCCTCTCCTATTGCGTTGTTTTCATGGGCGTCAAACTATCGTCCTCTTGTGTTGTTGCGCAGAAGGGCGCTTGTTTAGATTGGTTCTGTTGAGATAGGGGTTGCAAGTTTTTACACCCCAGCTGGATAGGCTCATTATGTATTTTGATACTATGGGACATATATATATATTCCCTACGCTGTTAGGTTGAATTTCAATATGCTATGCCATAGTACAATTTTACCTGGACTGTATAAATCGTGTGTATTTTTTTTATACCATGAAGTTTGGCTTTGTTTTGTTTGCTCATCAGCACAGAAATAGAATTTTGGTAATACTAATATGATTCCAGCTCATCAGAATTTTCAAGAAGATTATATAAAATTTCTATCTCTTCTTCTGATGTATTTTGTTTCTTATTGTGTCATAATGACAGTTCCTCTGTTCATGATTATATTGAACTTATCTAGGCATATGGATGGCATGCTGGAAATTATGTGTCCATTTTCACCCCTAACATAGGTTAATATTTATGGAAGTCTAGAAATTATATTCTCCTATTTTTCCAGAATTATCTACATACATTTCTATTCTTCAATTTCTTCTCGTTTTTTTATATCTAGTTACCCAGTTATTGTCTACCTGTGTACATGGTAATAAATGTTTCTGAAGACTGGTTATGGGATTGGAACCCATTCCCTTTTCCCTCTTGCTCAATGGAAATAGTGTTTATATAAATGTATTGTACATACTGTTGAAATAATTTTACTCTTTGCTACTGTAGTGCTCAACTGCTTACTCATAATCTATACCTTATATGAAATCAATTGTAGTGATATGATATTAGAGTAGTTAATTACAGTGATATGATATTAGAGGAGTTTCATGAGGCCATAGTCTCTTGTACATTTTGTTTAGAAATATGTACTCCTTTCCTCCACTAGACAAAGTGACTCATGCACAACCTGGTTGATTTAAACCATTTAATTTTCTGGAATTATAACAGAATTTCTTGGCTCAACCTGAAATCAGTTTATTGAATCTCTCCCTCTGTTATTTCATAAACAGTATAAGTTTTAATTTATATCCTGCTATGGTTCTGGTATACTATAGTGAATTTCATTTCTCTCTATGGTAGTTGTAAATAAAATTATGCTAGGAAACAGAGGCAGATTAAACCAATTTCACAATGGTTCCTAAAAGAACACGGTTTCCTCAGATTTAAGCCAACCCTGGGTTTAAACATTCTGTGGAACTCTACTTTACAGGATTTTCCTCTACAACTATACAGAATGACCAGGTCACTGCCTGGTAATTACATTCTGTTAAATGTAGAATAATGAAATATAATATCTTAGAGACAAATTTTGTTTTTATATGTAGCCAATTCATACCATAATAAACAAGAAGACAATTTTTCTCAGAGACATACACTAGTGCAGTAGACCAACCTCCCAACCTTAGAGTCCTTCTATCTCCCAAAACTCAACCCGGAGCTAAGATCACCTCCTGTAGCAGATTAACCTCTAATCTGTACAAGAGCAGCTTATTTAAGCTACTGTTCCCCAAAGCATGTTTCTAATTCCGCGTCCAGAATCTCAGGATGCTTTTCTTCCTATTTGCCTAGGCTTCCCAATTAGGGATTCTGTAAAGATGTTTTATGCTTTTCCTCAGCTTTTCCAGATTTTTTTACCTCTTCCCAACTACTCTCCTCATCATTGGGGAAATTCAGATTTTTCCTCAAAAATCTAAATTTAAAACTTACTATCTTTCAAGGATTTTTGAGAGATTGTGGGGAAATATTTGCCTTATCCATCCTCACAGATTTAGAAAGTGATCTCATAATCTCATTTTTGGTCAATTTGCACCACAATAATTTATTCATTTCCTCAATTAAATGTTTAATTACATTCATAAAATAATTATCCTTTGGGGTCCACTCCCCTTAGGATGTAAAGTTCAAGTATCTAACTTTAGAATGCAATCACATGAATTGGGGGTGTTACATATTCCCCCTCTGAAAATAAACACCGTCCTCGGTGTTGTTATTGAACTACTAGAGTTTATTTTGCAAATAAAAATGGATATTTTTCCATCATTTCAGTCTCTCGTTCCCAGGTAGCTTCTTCAGCAGTAAAGTGCTTCCACTGCACCTTTACTCTGGCTACCGTTCTTCTTCTCAATTCAATTTCTTCCCGCTCCAATATTTGAAGCGGTTTTGGCAGAAACTCCCCTTCTGGTTCCACCTGTACAACATTCCAATCAACTATGTGAGAAGCATCATGCACATATCTTTTTAACAATGAAACATGAAATACATCATGAACTCTAACATGGGGTGGTAAGGCTAGCTTGTAAGCCACTGGTCCCACCCTTTCTAATATTTCAAAGGGACCACAATATCGAGGGGACAATTTTGCACAACTCCCAGCATAAAGGGTGCTCTTTTTGGGTTTAATACGCAGATATACATGCTCCCCAACTTTAAATTCTCTATGCACTCTTTTCTTATCTGCATAACTCTTCTGGCGATCTTGTGCTGTCTTGATGTTATTTTGTATCTGTTTGACAATTCCTTCCATTTCTTGTAAAGCATCGGGTCCCAACATCAGTTTGTCTTCTGGCTGACTCCAGCTCAAAGGGGTACGACACTTCCTTCCATACAGTGCCTCAAACGGACTCATTTTGATGGAGGATTGATAGTTTTTATTATAGGCAAATTCAGCTAAATGTAAGAAATCTTCCCACTTTGAGGGTCTATCCATCGCATACATTCTCAGCATGTCCTCCAAAATTTGATTAGTTCTTTCCGTTTGACCATCAGTCTGAGGGTGGTAGGCAGTGCTAAAATTCAATTTAGTGCCCATTCCTCCAAATACCCCCTTCCAAAATGCTGTTGTAAACTTAGCATCCCTATCAGACACAATCACCTTAGGAACTCCATGGAGTCTTACTATCTCCTTCAGGAACACATTCGCTACTTGAGCTATTCCAAAGGTGGATTTCACTGGTATAAAGTGAGAAGCTTTGGTTAAAGTGTCTACTACTACCATTACATAATCATGCTGGTATTTGGTTTTTGGTAATCCTGTAACGAAGTCTATGGAAACGGTGTCCCACTTCCATTCTGCAATGGGCAAAGGGTTCAGAAGGCCAGCAGGATGCTGATGTTCCACCTTAACTAATTGACATTCCATGCATCTACTTAAATATTCTGCTACCTCTCTCTTCATTCCTGGCCAGAACAACTTCTTTTTCAGGGCAGTTAACATTTTCTGATACCCTGGATGGCCTGCATAAGGTTGTTTGTGGTACTCATCCAGAATTTCTCTTTTTAAAGACTCTACATTGGGAATATACAATCTGTTCTTATAACAAATCAACCCTTTTTGGTTTTGGGAAAAGTCAGTTTTCTCCTTTTTCTGTAATTTCACCAAAAGTGTTTCATAATTTGGGTCTTGGTTGGCAGCCTTACTCACCAATTCTTCTACATCTATCTGAGCACTACTTCCAATATTATTGATATGCTGACAAGCATTTCTGCTCAATGCATCAGCATCTTTATTCTCCTTCCCTCTAATATGTCTTATGTCCATGTCAAACTCACTTAAAAAGGACAGTCATCTGGCTTGTCTGGCATTCAGTTCAGTTTGAGAAAAGAAATATTTGAGACTAATATGATCAGTCATCAATGTAAATTTTTTCCCAAGAAGATAGTGCCGCCACATTTTCAAAGCATGAATAACAGCTGCTAACTCTAAATCATAGGCACTATAATTCTGTTCATGTATCTTCAGTTTCCTGGATTCATAAGCAATCACTGAATTTTCCTGCAAAAGAACTCCTCCCAATCCTTCTCTACATGCATCCGTACATACCACAAATTCCTTATCAGGATCTGCAATCTTCAGTATAGGGGCTGTGGTAAGTTTCAGTTTTAATTTGTCGAAACTTTTTTGGCATTTTTCAGTCCATTCAAACTTGACACCTTTCCTCTGTAAGGAAGTGATGGGATGTGCTATGGCAGAAAATCTCTCCACAAATCTGCGATAATAGCCGGCAATCCCCATGAATGATCTAACGGCTGAAACATCAGTGGGCACGGGCCATTATTTTATAGCCTTTATCTTCTCCGGGTCAACAGCAAGGCCTTGTTCAGAAATAATATGACCCAAGTATTGGATCTTGTCCTTATAGAACTCACATTTGCTAAATTTAGCATATAGCTGATTTTCCTTTAGAGTTTGCAATACTATCCTCAGGTATTCTTTGTGTTCTTCCTCACTGTTTGAGTAAACTAAAATATCATCTATGAACACAAGGACAAATTTATCCAAATACTTGTTTAACACACTATTCATTAGGCACATGAATGTGGCAGGGGCGTTTGTCAAACCAAAAGGTAGGACTACAAATTCGTAGTGGCCATACCTGGTTCGAGAGGCTGTTTTGCTGATGTCTTCCTCTTTAATTCTGAGCTGGTGGTAACCAGTTCTTAAGTCAATTTTTGAGAATACTGAAGCTCCTCTCACCTGATCAAAAAGATCATCAATTCTAGGCAAAGGATATCTATTTTTAATGGTCAACTTATTCATTTGCCTATAATCAATGCACATCCTGAAAGTTCCATCTTTCTTTTTCACGAACAACACTGGTGCTCCCCAAGGAGACACACTTGGTCTGATATACCCTTTATCTAGTAGTTCTTGCAATTGCATTTTCAATTCCATAAGTTCAGGAGGACTCATTCGATAAGGTGCTCGTGAAACAGGTGTTGCTCCTGGCACTAGATCGATTGAGAAGTCAATCTCTCTTTTGGGGGGAAGATGAGGGATTTCCTTTGGAAAAAATTCCTTGAATTCCCTTATTACAGGTACAGCATCCAGTAATTCTTCTTCAGTTTTCTGTTTTGTTTCTTCCACATGCACTGCATAAACCTGATATCCTTTTCTAGCTGTTCTTTTTAATTGCAACGCTAAAATTTGTCTGACAGAAATAGGTTTTTGTTTCCCTTTTAGAATGAAAGGTTTCTCTTCCTCATCTACACAATGCAAAGTATTATCCCAACAGTTCATCAAGGCTTTCTTCTTTTCCAGCCAGTTCATTCCTATCAGCAAGTCATAAGAACCTAGAGACGGTATGTTCAGATTTACTTCTGTTCGAAACTCATTTAATTGGATTTCTGTTCTGGGCAGTTTATGTGTTACCTTTGTTTTTGTTCCAGTGGCCAGCTGTACCAACCATGACTGTTGAAATTTTTCAGTTTTTAAGTTACATTTCTCTACAATATTTGGACTAATGTAACTCAAAGAAGCACCTGGATCAATCAGAACAGAAACAGGTAGGTCAGAAATCTTACCCTCCATTTCCACCATGGTTGCTTGATGTTCTGCTTGCCGATTTTCCAGGGCTGCACTGATAGTTGGTATGTTTCTGGCTATATCATTTACTTTTGTCGGTTCTCGATCTCTCATGATCATATGAATGTTCCGATGAGGGCAGTCCCTCAAAAGATGGGGTTCTCCACAGCCCCAACATTTCAATGGCTCCTTCATTCTGACTGTTCCCTCCTTTTTACTGTCTCCATCTACTGGTTTCGAAGCCACCTGAGACTGTGCAGTTTGACTTTCTTTTGGTTTACTAAACCTTTTCCACTGATGATCTCTGCCAAAATTCTTCAGATAGGCTAGTTTTTGTTTTCTCCCTTTGAATTCAATCTTATTTACCCAACTTTTTCCTTGATCAGTTTTTCCTTTGAACTGTTGGTAACACAATCTAGCTTTTCTAACAGCTTCGTCCATTGTTTTTGGGTTGTCAAACTCAATTTTATCTTTGTATACCATTGGCAAACAATTCAGAAACCTCTGTACCTTTGCCTTTTCTTCCCTTATGTAAGGTACATATCTTAATAGATTGGTAAATTTAGTAACAAACTCATCGATAGTGAGCTGCCCCAATCTAAGCTCATGAAATTCTTTTGCTTTTTCATCATAGTATCGCTCATTAAAGTAGCGATTCTTGAATTTAGCCTGGAAATCTTCCCAAGTAACTGTCTTTTCATCTATGGCATGCACCATATTTGTCTCCTCCCACCACAAGGTAGCCTTACCTTGTAGCTGGTAGACAGCTAATCTGGCCTTCAAATTGCTTTCATATTCATAAACCTCGAAATACTTAATCATATTCAGCAACCAGGCTTCCGCATCCTCCTCCTTTTCCCCATCATAGGAGGGAGGTTTGATTTTTCGGAATTCCCCTTGTAATTCCTTTTTCTGCTTATTCTGATGTCGAATAGCATCTTCCTCATCAGATTCATCAGTCTTCCTCTTCCCGGAACCTTCACCTTCTTGGCTATTCCGTGAGGTTAATTCCTTGATGAGCTTTTCCTGCTCTTCGCTGGCTAATGACAATCTGTCATTCTGGCTTTTTATCTCATCCAATTCTTGTTGCAAATTTCGCAACATAGCCATCATGGCCGCATTGGGATCTGGCTCACCATGCAGATCTACATAAATTCCACCACCTTCTTCCATTCTATCACCTCATTGTACACTACACAGCACAGGTCAGTGAACAGAAAAAAAAAAAAAAAACAACAAAAACAAAACTTTTTCTACAGCAATAAAATTACACAGTGAGTACACAGCAATCATGAGCACAAAGTCACCAGCCCAGTTTTATAACTTGGGCTCTGATACCATTTGTCACACCTCTAAATTTCACACCCGACAAATTTTTTTTTTCTTCATGAACTCAGACTTTTAAGGATAGGTTTATTATGACATTTCACCTTTTTATCATGATACTTTTCATCATCATATGCTGTTGCAATTAAACCCTCTACTCCTACTTCTTACCTTACGTTATTTGCATTTCAAGGGTGAACGTATTTTTCATGTCTTTGACCTTTACACATGTCTCACATACCCTTGCGAATTCACCTTTGACTTAAGGGTCGCATAACTCATTTATTTAATTATTGAGTATAACGTAACCCTATGGCCCATTAACGCGTATAACAAAACATGATTTAAATGAACCTTTCCACTATCCATAGTTACGATTCCTCCGCCGTGTATCTTGGTATAGACTTGAGGGAATGATTTGTTTTTTTGTTTATATGATTCGACATAATATTGTGAATGGATTGGTTTCCATGCGTTTGGTATTAACCCCCATATCCGCCTGTTGACATGACCACACATCACGACACATAAGATTTACAAATCGACTTCAGATATTGTATTTTGAATTGAAATCAATATACACATAGAGCATATGGTCAAAATGGATTTTAGTTGCTATGTGCATCGCCGCGAGGAAGCTTGTATCCACGTCAGGCATCATAATAAATAATTGAATGTCGTATGGTTTGTGGAGTTCGTCATACCCCTTCGCTCGCTTGCCTGGTGAATCCATGTCGACGTGCTAGCTCGACTTATGGAGTGTACAACAACCATGCCAATATATGTACAGGACATATCGACTTAAATTTAGACTTACACTCCATTAATACGATACGATGGTCTTAACTCTCCACTGCTACCCTCGATCCGTGGCTTGGCTTCCACGATTCTGCCAAGTGGACGATGGTGATCGATTCTGGTTAGGGTTAAGGCGGTTATCGAAGAATTATATAAGTCTTTAGGGTAGAGCTAAGTCAGGTTTCTGCATTCTTCAATTCGTTGTGCACCTCTGTGTTGGCACAATTCTACATTCGGCCGAGGGTTTGTGATTCTCTGTTGCAGAGAAAACCATGGCGCTTCAGTTTCATCAACAAGATATCAGGTAATTACCTCAGCGTTCAATTTAACTTTATTGCAGGCTTAAATGTTTTCAGAACGTTTTTCAACTCTGGCCATACGCTGGTTCTGAGTATGCATTCAATCCTTAGTAAGGGGAATACCTCTTGTTTTAGGCTATGCGAATCATACTCTCAGCGCAAAATGTGATTGAGTTCCACTTTCAGGGTTATAGTTGACCCTACTCTGGCGGGTTCATAGGATGAGACTAATTCATTTTATGCCTCTGGTGTAGTGTGCTTCGCATCCTTTCAAGTAGACGTCTACTACTCTAGGGATTTTTGTGAGGTAGGTTCTTGTGCGTCTCGTCTCTGCTTTAAATTGTAACTTCCTCCCTATTCTCTTCGAAGATGTTGCGTATTAATCCCTCTCTGTATACAAATTTGATTTCAGGGCTCGACGTATCTGGACATTACGTTCCACACGTATTGTTTTAACCTCATTATTATTTTCGTCCTTCACTTATTTCCCTACGCTATTGCAAGTTGACTAATTCCCCTTTTTTTTCTTTGCTTGCCTTTGTCGTTTATAGGTAAACGAAGGTTTATGGCATGATTATAAACGCAGTACGTAATATTTCCAATCGTTATGGATGCTAACGTGGATCTCTTGGCTGCAGAGGTCGGTATTCTTATGGGATTTATTGCCCCTCTCCTGTTGCATCGTTTTCATGGGCGTCGAACTATCGTCCTCTTGTGTTGTTGCGCAGAAGGGCTCTTGTTTAGATTGGTTCTGTTGAGATAGGGGTTGCAAGTTTTTACACCCCAGCCGGATAGGCTCATTATGTATTTTGATACTATGGGACATATATATATATTCCCTACGCTGTTAGGTTGAATTTCAATATGCTATGCCATAGTACAATTTTACCTAAACTGTATAAATCGTGTGTATTTTTTTTATACGATGAAGTTTGGCTTCGTTTTGTTTGCTCGTCAGCACAGAAATAGAATTTTGGTAATACTAATATGATTCCAGCTCATCAGAATTTTCAAGAAGATTATATAAAATTTCTATCTCTTCTTCTGATGTATTTTGTTTCTTATTGTGTCATAATGACAGTTCCTCTGTTCATGATTATATTGAACTTGTCTAGGCATATGGATGGCATGCTAGAAATTATGTGTCCATTTTCACCCCTAACATAGGTTAATATTTATGGAAGTCTAGAAATTATATTCTCCTATTTTTCCAGAATTATCTACATACATTTCTATTCTTCAGTTTCTTCTCGTTTTATTATATCTAGTTACCCAGTTATTGTCTACCTGTGTACATGGTAATAAATATTTCTGAAGACTGGTTATGGGATTGGAACCCATTCCCTTTTCCCTCTTGCTCAATGGAAATAGTGTTTATATAAATTTATTGTACATACTATTGAAATAATTTTACTCTTTGCTACTGTAGTGCTCAACTGCTTACTCATAATCTATACCTTATATGAAATCAATTGCAGTGATATGATATTAGAGTAGTTAATTATAGTGATATGATATTAGAGGAGTTTCATGAGGCCATAGTCTCTTGTACATTTTGTTTAGAAATATGTACTCCTTTCCTCCACTAGACAAAGTGACTCATGCACAACCTGGTTGATTTAAACCATTTAATTTTCTGGAATTATAACAGAATTTCTTGGCTGAACCTGAAATCAGTTTATTGAATCTCTCCCTCTGTTATTTCATAAACAGTATAAGTTTTAATTTATATCCTGCTATGGTTCTGGTATACTATAGTGAATTTAATTTCTCTCTATGGTAGCTGTAAATAAAATTATGCTAGGAAACAGAAGCAGATTAAACCAATTTCACAATGGTTCCTGAAAGAACAAGGTTTCCTCAGATTTAAGCCAACCCTGGGTTTAAACATTCTTCGGAATTCTACTTTACAGGATTTTCCTCTACAACTATACAGAATGACCAGTTCACTGCCTGGTAATTACATTCTGTTAAATGTAGACTAATGAAATATAATATCTTAGAGACAAATTTTGTTTTTATATGTAGCCAATTCATACCATAATAAACAAGAAGACAATTTTTCTCAGAGACATACCACACGTGCAGTAGACCAACCTCCCAACCTTAGAGCTCTTCTGTCTCCCAGAACTCACCCCCGAGCTAAGATCACCTCCTGCCACAGATTAACCTCTAATCTGTACAAGAGCAGCTTATTTAAGCTATTGTTCCCCAAAGCATGTTTCTAATTCTGCGTCCAAAATCTCAGGATGCTTTTCTTCCTGTTTGCCTAGGCTTCCCATTTAGGGATTCTTTAACGCTGTTTTATGCTTTTCCTCATCTTTTCCAGCTTTTTACCTCTTCCAAACTACTTTCCTCATCATTGGGGAAATTCATATTTTTCCTCAAAAATCTAAATTTAAAACTTAATATCTTTCAAGGATTTTTGAAAGATTGTGGGGAAATATTTGCCTCATTCATCCTCACAGATTTGGCAAGTGATCTCATCATCTCATTTTTGGTCAATTTGCACCACAATAATTTATTCATTTCCTCAATTAAATGTTTAATTACATTCACAAAATAATTATCCTTTGGGGTCCACTCCCCTTAGGATGTAAATTTCAAGTATCTAACTTTAAAATGCAATCACATGAATTGGGGGTGTTACAAAAGATCACGGTAGCCCCTGGTGCTTCTTGGGTTGACATCAGTGACAACCATTGATCAACAATATCCCCCTTTGGCATTGATAGCAACATAAGTACTCCCCCTGTGATCATGATGCCTCTTCCTACAACATCATCTCCCCCTTTGAAATCAATGGAAAAACGTAACTCCCCCTGACACACAACCATCCTACGGACCTATACACACTTCCACTCCGCCTTTATATTTTGAATAAGGAAAATATAATGAGAACTTGGGAGAATCCCAAGCTTCTGGAAAAGATATTCAAATGCTTCATGAGTACTCTTACGATCATCAACGGGTCCTGCCCAATATGCGTATGTAAAGGCTTGAATAATGAGATTGTTACCCCTAGGATACAACAATCCATATTCTGTTGTTCCCTTTAGATATCGAAGAGTTCCTTTGACAGAAATAATATGTGATTATTTTGGTGTTGCTTGTAATCTTGCTACTTGTCCAACTTCTTGCATAACATGTGGCTGGGAGGCTATTACATATAGAAGGCTACCAATCATAGATTTGTACAACCTCTGATCCATATTCTTAGATGAGTCATCTATGCTCAATTTGAAACCTGGTACCATCAGAGTGAGGATGGGATTGAAATCTTACATTTTGAATTTCTTAAGCATTTCCTTGATGTACTTTGCTTGACATATAAATATTCCTTTCACTTATAGAGATATTTGAAGCCCTAATTGGTATGTTAGCTCACCAATTAAAGACATCTCAAACTCACTTTGCATATTTGTAGCAAATTTCTTACATAGTCGATCATTGTTGCTACCAAATATTATATCATCCTCTTTAGCTAGTAAACATGTTTTAGTTGCTTCATCCAGAACATATATGTCATTTGGAGCTTGAGTTTCTGTAGCCACAATTTTGTGGAGTTGAATAATATTGTGTGTCCTTGATCACACATTTTTCCAACACTGAGCAGATTGTGATTCATGTTTTCAACCAATAGAACATTCTTGGATAGAGCATCTTTTCTTCTGAGAGTGAAAATACCCGATCCTATAACATTCGAAGATCCATCATTTCCAAAGGACATGGTTCCATCCTTCTTCTCTTTCAAAGATACAAATTTATTTATATCTCTAGTCATATGCGTTGAGCAACCAGTATCAACATACCACACATCTTTGTTGTTTTGAACCTTGAGAGCAAGAGCACAATTATCAGTCTTCTTCTTCTACTATGTTCGTTCGTTCTATGGCTCCAAAGATTATTCTGGAGGATTTTCAAGTCTGCAATCTATGCCTATGTGTCCAAAGTTTCTACGTTTGTAACATTCAATATTATTTATTAAATTTTCAAATATATTGATGTTTCATTGAGCCCTGGGAGATTCATATTTGATATATCTCCTGGAACTGTATTGGTTCCTAGGGTATGTCCAACATTCTACAGCTTTATGACCAAATTTTCCACATGAATAACAATATCCATAAGAAATATGTTGGTACCTAGATGGAAATCTTCGTCAAGGAATTTTCTTCCAAGGCTATTGTTGCAAATCTTTTCCAAGGAAGACTACATTCATGTCAGATTCCATAAGTTCATTGTATTTTGTTGTAGAAGGTCCTTCTTCTTCTTCCTTGTAACCGAGGCCAGTTATTTCATTGTAATATTGTTGATTATTGATGATTTCTTCCAATGCCCTTGAGTTTTTGGCATAGTTTTGGAAAAAATTTCCCTTCTTCACTTCCTTACAAAGCGAGACTTTTTTGGCTTCTAATTCTTCCTTTCTTCATTGATTTCTTCCAACTTCTTTTGAAGTGAATCTTCAATACATTTATGTTCTTCAAATTCAATTTGGAGACCTTCAACTTGTTCTTCAAGAGTATTGGATGGGATCTTCTCAGCCTTGAGATATTTTATAAGCTTGATTGCCTCAGAAAATTCTTCTATGGTCAACCGTTCTTGTTCGTTGTTTGATATCTCTTGTTTAATGTGCTTGGCCATTAACAATACTCTCTCATTTGCTTCTTCTTCATTGTCATTGTCTTCATCAAATGATGAGATATATTATTTAGAGAGAAAGTTCCTTTGAATCCTTTATTTTTTCTTTTTTTATTGATTTTATTAAAGCCTTTCTTCTCTATTGAGTTTCCATCACTTCTGTTCGGAAATTTTGTTGTGAAATGCCCAACCTCACCACAGACGAAACATATCAATGGAAGTTTACCCTTGAATTTTCCCTTACCAATTTTTAGTTTTCTCATAAAGTAAGCATATTCTCCATCTGAAACACCTGATTCATCATCTTCCTTTTCTTCACACTTGCAGGTGAAATTATGTTCCTTTGAAGGTTGTTTCTCCTTATTGGTTTTCTTAGATGCAACGAATGTAGTTTCTAGATGTGAAGTACCCTATTCTTTATCAAGTCTCATTTCATATGCTATGAGAACTCCATGTAATTCCTCTTCATTGAGTTTGTAAGGATTTTCACTATATTCTAAGACCGATTCCTTTGGGTTGACTCTCCCTAGCAATGTTCTAAGAATATTTCATATAATAGTCTTCTCGTCAATAGGCTCTCCCAACCCTTCTAGAATGTTGGTTATTTCATTAACTTGTTTGAATTATGCAGCAATGTTGTTATCTTATTTCATTCTGAGTTGCACAAATTTTCTCTGTAGATTTGAAGCTTTTCTTCTTTGACATTTGTGTCACTTGCATATATATTCTCAAGCTTGTCCCATACATTTTTGGCGGTTTTACAACCCAACACCTTACGATAAGAAGATTCAATAAGTCCACTCAGAATAATATTCTTTTATTTTGCATCATTTACCAAATTATTCTTACGTTGTTCATCTGTGGTTGATGTAAATCCATTTTGAACAGTGTCCCATACTTCATAATCTTGAGCCAAGAGATAGAGCTCCATTCATCCTTTCAGAGTGCAAAATTATTTTCATTGAACAGAGGTACACAATTCTTGGTATGCTCCATAACCTCCTTCCGGCTGTTAAACTGCTATTGAAGGAACCAAGCTCTAAAAAAAATTGTTGGAAATACTGAGAGGGGTGGTGAAACAATATTCCTTTCAATTAGTATTATTTTTATTCTTTCAGAGCATTAGTTAATCTTCAATTATTATCAATGTTTGTACAATGATAGCAGTAAACAAAAGAAACACAAATGCACACAATTTTTAAAGTGGAAACAGTCTTCGGGACAAAAACCACCTGAATTCTTTTCTAATATTTCCTTAATATTCAACTCCAATTGAAAATAAAGCTCCAACTTCCTATAATCTAGACAAGCATTCTTCTCCAACTCCCACTGGATGGATTCTCCAATGCTCGAGATTCTTTAGTACTCAACTGAACATATGCCCCAACACCCAATGAGTTACAACTCACCCTAGCACCACCCTACCACCCTGAATTTTTCAGAGGCTTGAACATGTTGGTGACTTCGTGCACCAGCCTAGCACCACCCTACCACTCTATACGAGAATAAAAGAAGAATGGACTCTTGTACCAGGGAAAATGGTCCACTTTACAATGATATAGAATGATGTAGAAGAAGAAGATACACTATACCATAACCAAAACTATGACAAAACCACCTAAATATGATCGTAGACCTACTGACACTGCCTCTTCAACTCTTTCCAGATAGACACTTGTATAATTTTTACAATGATGTATTTACAATGACTTAGTACAATGATATCTTTATAACAAATGTATGTAGTGCTGCCCACTTGAAGACTTAATGTGGTGAACTTCTTGTTGCTGTTATGCGCCTTAATTTATGCTCTTGTCCTGCTACCCTCTGTTGCACCTTGATTTTCTTTGCTGCCCTAGAAATTCTGGTCCTTTCCATCCCTTGACAACATATGATCTAGATTTTTCTTGCCTTCTAGGAGCTAGATATTGAATCTACTGTATCACTTTTATTGCAGATCCCCAATATCCGATTCTCGGTCCTGTAGTATTTCTTTGAGTCTTCTTTCCAATGCCATATGTCTGACCCAATTTGGATTCTTCAAGGGAGATTTATACCCAATATCTCACAATTCCCTAATTATGGAATGGTTCAGTAGAGCGAACTTGCATGGTGTTCCATGTATCACTGTTTCTTCATTCGGCTTTGAAATTGGTACATAAAAAACTACAATTTTTTCACTATCCGCCACTTTTTATAGAATTCCAATCCCAAGGTCACTTCTTTCAGATAAAGTTCATGAGCCTGCAAAAACACCGACTTCCACAGATCATATCTTCGAAAATATTGCCCACCTTGATCTAAAATTTTTACAGGAACTTCCTCAAGATTTTGGATTTTCCTGATAAAAATTGCAGCTTCTGAACCTTAGTAGAAACAAAATTATAGTGAAAATGCCACAATGACCTATTTTAGGTAGCGAAATCCCTACCAGAGGAGAATACGAGAATCACAATTTATATAAATCCTTAGGTTGAGAGGGTCTTCAATAAGTGAATGTAGGAGGGATTTTAGGAGCTTAAGAATTATAAATAATTGACTTCTCAATGACCCATGCCACAAACCCATGGGGTTTGAGCCCACTAATTGGGGTTACTAAATTCAAACACGAATATCTCTGAAACCGTGAAGAATTACATGGTGTGTCATACATCAACGAAATTTTCTCGACAAGTAGAAACCATCAAAAGTATTCTTGACCCAAAATATAGTAATTTGGTAGGTAAAAATTACCATGAAAGATCAGGGTAGCCCCTAGTGATGCTTGTGTTGACATCAATGACAACCATTGATAAAAAACCTACACCTAGTGGCTTGATCAGGTACAATTCATTTTACCAGAACTCACTCTCTAGCTTCCTTTCCATTTTTTAGGGTTTAATCTACCTTAGATTTATGAGATATTTACTCAGTCTCTCAGCTTCCTTGGCCTCCTTGGTTATTATTTAGCTTAAACATCTTTTGTAAGGGAAAAAATCTTATGTGTATTGACCGACTATGACTCCAGAAGATTATGTCTATTTAACTTTTAATTTATGATTGTTATTCGACAATCGGTTGACCCTCGGGTTTTATGAAATTGCACCTAAGTTGTTCCCGCAAGTATGTTATTTCATGTATCCTTGTCTTGGAAAAATTGCATTTGATATATGTTTGAAGTTTGTAAATATTTTGGGGTTCTAACTTATGGAAAACCATGAAGTGTTTAAGTAGAGGTCATTTTTTTAATGGTGGATATGATAAATATATAATACAACCATTTTTTCTATTATTTTGATTCTCAAACTTGTATTGTACTTAGAAATTATACTATTATGATGGAATAATTATCCTGAAAATTATTTTGTGTGTTTTTGTATTACTAGACCACTTTCCTACAAATGATAGCTATCAGCCTTCAATGCTATAATGAGTTGGATTTAAGCCTTTGTATTCCATTTGCATTTTTATTCCTGCAAGGAATAGTTACTGTTTTTAATTTTTCAATAACTCAAGTTAGAGCTTTTGTAAGCCATTGAATTCTTTGGTTTAAATATGTGTTTGGACAATTTATTTTCTTCCTAATGTACACACTCCATTCTAGTAGTTTTTCTATTTACATTATTACAATTATATGTTAGTTTGTTTCTTTGTAGAGCAATTCTTCGAATTTAACTTTCAACACATACATTCTGTAATTACATTGTTATTTGCAGATCTATGTTTCAAATTGAAATTTGATGCTTTCTGTATTTTTCCAATTCTCTTAGAATTATATTATCTTCTTTCTATTTCATAATTCCTAGAATAGTATTGCTCATTCTACTTGATTTAATTAAATATTATACAAATTAAGTTCCTAGACCACATTATCATCCTTATGTTCTCTTTAATACAGACGACTGCCCGATCTGGGTCCCCTCCTAGATCAAGCTAACCATTTTCTACAAGTTTACTTTCAAATTGGTCCTTATTTGCATCGTTTATTTAGCTAAAGAACATTACTTCATTATGAAGCATACAAACTAAATCAATTTCCAGATATTGCATTTATGTTGTACCTCTCACAGGAAACCTAATGAAATAAATTCATTCTAAAGGAACACCACAATAGTTTTAATCAGAAAGTCCATATTCATAAACATGTGACTAAATAAATAGTCACAATACCCGTAATTTTACAGCCACTTATCTATTGATAGAAATATTGAATAGGAAAATAAAGCAGAAGAGCCACCCCCCACTTCCAATGAGATTGAAAATTACGTTTGATTCTCCCCCCAAACACGTAATACAAGTAGAGACTATGACACTGTTCTATCAACCAACCTTGTAGACCTCAAACGTATTCTAGGTTTAGTCTCGCACAGGTCTCGAGGTAATCCCACTAGTTCTAAGCCCAACTATATAGTAAGCCTCCCATGCGATCTCTTGACTCCATATCAGTTGTGTTCTCTTCTTTAATTTCCTTTCCATATTCTTCTAAGGGTTTAGTCCCTCTCCTCCCACCTAATATTATTCTTATCTCTATGAAGAAAGGACCAAGAAACAGAACTATCTAATTGTATGGTAGTTAGGTAACTATAATTGGGCCTCTTCTCCTGAGTGTCAAGAATTCTTAATTATAGTTCATATAACTTATTTTTTTCAACCATGACAATATAATATTAATTAACATATAATTATAAATATGACTATGTTCAAAATTATAAGGCAATTTTAAAATAAATAAACTCAAAATAATTTTAAATATTAAATTCTATAGTTCGTTGAATTTCTATAGTAGAAGTAAATCAAATATTTACTTTTAAGTGGGGATGTTACATCTTCACCCCCTTGAGCGAAACATCATCCTCAGTGTTTCCTAAATTTGAACATAGGATGGAATATGCTTACGCATAAAATATTTATTCCCATTTTCAGAGGTAGTTCTTCCTAGCTAAAGTATCTTTGTTGCACTTAATGCAGTAACTAATTTTTTTATGTAACACCATTTCCTATAAGTGAGAATAATCAAAGGTTTGATTATGGTCCTCCTTTCTAGTTTGAACTGCATTCTCCATCCTTGTGGTGATTATTCTCTCATCAATACTTATTTAGGGTCATATACACATATATCGTTTCAATCTTCATTACTACAAAAAAAAATGTTAGCATACATCATAACCCATCAAAGTTTAAATAAATTGCACTCAAATGGAGTTTGTAGCATAATCATAATAGTATCAATATAAATTCTTTTATGTACCAAATGATTTCACCAATCAATAAAGACCGCTCCAAATATTACTATTACAATTTTCAATCCACCTTGGTAACAACTTTATTTGTACTACTTTTTAATCAATAAATAATGATATATTGAGAGTTCAATCATTTTGCTTCTTATGAGATATCACACTAACCGGCACCATTATACCTTTATCCCTCTTCACTTGTTTATGAATACTATTTTTAGAGTAGTAAAATTCAAGATGGATTGAACCTTGAGACTAGATATGACATCTAGTCTTTCCCTTAAGATCTTCTCCTCAAGACAATGTCAGTTAACATTATACGTTAGAAAATATGAACATCAAGACTCCTAATCCAGTTCAGTTTTTTTTCCTTTCTAGGATTTACCCCAAGAGTCTCCAGTGGTTTATTACACATAGCTCACGAGAATAATTCAAGCAATGTCCTAACCATCCTTAAATGTCTTCTTGTCCTTGCCCTTAGTATAATGATGTCTACTTTCCAAGGTGGCTTAATTATGTTCATCTTGGATACCCCCACTTCTATCTAGAAATTAAGTTATTTGGAATCCATTGCAACACGAAGTCCATTTTGCACCTACTTTTCTTTTTTGGCTCCTTGCTTTGTCACAGTACAGGTAATGGATAAATGTTTAATACTCATATATTTATGATCACACTTATAGCAATTCTTCAACATGTTTCTCACTTTAGTGTGTGAGCGGGTTATCAAAGCAATATGAATCTATTTTAAATACACCAATACTACAAATGAAATTTCATTTACATGATTTATTGGTAGTTCCACATATCTATCTAGTGACTCATATTATAATATTGAAACATCATATGTCTCAAAATTCATACATATTCCACAAACCGATTTAAAATCATGCAATCTACAAATTCATGAATATACATTTTACCTTAAAATTCAACTCACTAGATGCAACATAAAAAATGTTGTCACTATGATCGAATTATGATATTAAATGATTTAACCATAACAGTTGAAATATATCAAGGATGCATCCCTCAAATATTTTCAAGGAGATCAAATCCAACTTTATTCATTTTCCTAGTATTCTAGTAGGATGGAACTAATTTGTATAATCATTTTGGACACTTCCTAAAAACAAACTACATTTAATTAGTAAGCTATCCACATGGATATAGCCTGCAAGTATGTGGATGAGGACCATCAAAAGACAAATAGACTAATTTTTTCTATACATGCATGCCCTAGGATGCTTAACAAAATCCCACTAAAAAAATTACATACATCAATAGGGTCGCCCTTCTATATGGAAACATCTATGTCCACAATCTCAAAAATATCTTGGGCATTATTTTTCACTTCTAATGGTTGACCTAGCCCTATGCTAGCTTTGCATGATCCTTTATAGCTCATATTTTTATGATAACTCCATATTTATTTAGTGCCAAGGACTTATTTGATACATGAGTCTACCACCTGGAACTGCAATCCATGGTGTATGATTGGCCTTGCATTCCTGTTATGATGAAAACATGCGAAATCTCCATTTAGATTATGAGAAGTGCCAATTAAAAAATCCATGTCTTTATCCTAGGTAATCATTACTGGGTGTTCTGGTCAGACACCACGATTGACTAGATAATAGTTCAAGCAAGAGAATCTGTGTTACATCATCAACACTAAACAATAATTAATCTCATTATATATATATATAAGAAAAAACAAGAAAGTAATTCTCATCTAACTCGATAATATTCCTACAAGGACACAACTAATGACATAACTCATCATCCAGAATACAAGTACCAAATACAAGCCATCATTTCCATTCCACATGCAATTCCATCAAACCATTTCATTGTGCAATCAAAAACTTTACCCACCAAGAGAGTGAACTATCTCTTGTTCATTTCTCATGCATTGACACCTAGAATGTACATTCTTTTTTGGCCAGCAAGAGCTCAAGATATCAACATAATTTCAAAATATTTATGGTTTCTCATGAAAACAATAAAGACACAAATTTAAAGGATCATCATTCTTCACCTTGGATATGAGTAGTTACCTTTAACCATTTTCATTAGTCCTCTAAGGTCCCCCTTGCACAGTCAAAATTCTACTATTTTAAGTACAACTATCAATCTTTAATGCCCAATTCCAAGTGCATATTTCATAGTTATGATTTTGTTGGTTTTGAATAAGATTTATTTCCTTCAAGTAAAGACATAATTTTTTGTAAAAAATCCTTCCCATGTCTCATATCAAGAATGTATGGAAAGTGTATTAATTGCTCACCAATACATATTTTCTCATCCAAACAAGAAATAAATTTATTCCAATTTTTAGAATACTTCTTGTAATACAACCACTTGTTCAAAAGAATAATCGACAAGGTGACTAAGCCATCATTAAATTATAGTGGAACTTGTTTTACCTCTACACAAAGGTTTTATTCTTCTCTCTTTATATATATGTTATATCTGTAGGAAGAAATAACATAGTGTGATAATATTCTCTTGAAAATTCCCGTTAACCTACACGATCAAATATACTCAATAATAGTAATTTGGGTACTTTTGTGTTCCAAAACTCAACTTTCCTACTGAGTATAAAAACTCATTTCTCTACAATCATTCTTATCCATGCAAGATGCAAGTGTTAAAACTTCATTTTTTCCCACAATAGTGCCGTTCAAACAAAAATATGGTATGGAATTCCTACAAATAGGAATGCAAACAAAAACATTTGAAATGAAACATAGAAAGAAAAATATTCCCTTAAGGTCAACACCAACTACACGGTGTAACCATCATGAGATGTAATTTTCTATACAAATCATGTGTATCTTTCCCATCTAGTATTTGTATAATGAGAGGATAGGCACATTCAACATGAAAGATATAAATTAGTTTCATGCCTAGAGAGTAATTTTGATTCATCCTTTTGATAACTTCCTACTCAAGTTCGGTTGGTAAAAGAAAATACAATATACAGAAGCCAAGCGAGGGAAATGCATCTATGACCGAATCATTTCACCAACATATTGGGTTTTTTCAAAGAATTTCTTCAAACATTAAGATCCATTCAGCATTAAGATGTTGAATCAACACCAAATAACAGGGTACCCAATCACTGTCTTATCCAATAAGTCAACACAATTATGTATGTCATCTATTTAATTAATTCCTTGATGGTAATTGAAAATATGAAAAATAGATCCTCGAAGTTTATTATACATCAAACTCATCAATTATTCAGTCTGTAAAATAAAATGACAAATACTGCTAAAAACACGAACAATGAGTGGAGAAAATTAAAATGTTGTTTCAACCCTAATTATTGCAAAATGATAGGAAAATGTCACAATTCTAAGACCTCTAAGTGATAGTCTCATGGCTAAACATCAGAGAAAAATTGTCACGGATCTCAAATAATTGATTCTACTATGATAGATACTCTAGAAACTCATAGTAATATCAATGCTTGTAAACTCATGCACATAGTTGTAACGAGACAAAATTTCGATTCTCAAGGATTGGTGTAAGATTCCATGAGACAAAACAAGCTAGCATACCTACATTTTGAAGGGATAATTTTGGCTATTATTTTGTAACATAATATACATATAAACAAGTTCTTATCATTCCATTTGTAAAGTTCTCTTGGGACACACTATCTACTAATCACGTTGTTATGACTAACTAAATAAAATGTGTTAATAAATAAATATTTCGCACAATTGTTGGTTCACCTAGGTGCCTAACATATCACCTCTTATAACTAAGGGAATAACAACAATAACTTCACTAATTAACTATTTTCATTATTATTTACTTATGGTAAATTTGCTCTAGCAAGGTTCTTCTATAGAGTCCTATTCACTCTGAGAGATGATCATCCTAATCCTAGTGAGGGTCATAGGTGCCAGTGTTGAATCCTTTCACTTTGATACCACAAGTAACATCCATAAACACATAAAAAGGAAATTTAACTATGTACTTTTGTAAATACCTTTACATAATAGCATCGAATGGTATATTTTCACATAATTCAAACTTGGTTAAATGATGCACCTTCATATTTTAATGCGGATTGACATAACCAAACTCTTTCATTTATAAAGACATATTTCTAAATATTTCTCGTTAATACTTTCATATCCTATCGTATCCAATTTTGTGCATGGTTTATTATTATAATGTCATATGATAGCTACAGTTATGATCACCATTCAGTTATAAAATCCACAACTAATACATTTAATTTGTGACATTCATTTCGAGTACATTTGGAGATAAATTATATATTTTTTACAATACTTTTGAAATCAATTAAATTGCAGTAAGAAATTCCCATTTGGGGGTTCGAGATTAGTTCAGGTGTGGCTACCGATGGTTGACAACTGGAGGTTTTTAAGCCATGAATCCACATCTAATCCGATGGTCTCGATGGCTCGAGGGTTGGTTAGGGTATTACCCCTGCCCAAACCATCATAATATCCCTCATTTGCCTTTGCCTCCCTAGCGCTTCTACTTTGCAACTGCCGATAATTGCCACATTTATTTGGCCATTACTCCCTACACGCAGTCACTAGAATACCCGCTAGCTTTCTCTGTGCGACATTCTTCTCACCTTCAAGGAGTACATTCAACCGAAAGGCTTTATCCTCGTGATAGACAACCATCCATTTCCCTTGTGCTCTGATAGAAGATAAAATACTCTAGTGAGTGAGTTATTTTATGATTTATTTTGTGCTCCTTCTCAGTATACTATGGTTTGGCGTTCAATTCAATTCCTAAATTTTAACTGCAGAGAACAATTCTAGAGTTACCCTTGTTATTCTATACTATGTATTTTTTAAAATTCTTTGTCTCATGGTGTTAACGTACACCTGGTTTTTTTTCTAGGGTAAAATTCGTTTTACCAGAACTCACTCTCCAGCTTCCATTCCATTTTCAATGGTTTAACCTACCCTACATTTACCAGGTATTTACTCGGTATCTCAGCTTCCTTGGCCTCCTTGGTTGTTATTAGGCTTAAACATATTTTGCAAGGCCGACTACGCTTTAGGAAGCTTATTTTTATCTACCTTTTAGTTTATGGTTGTTAGTCGACCCGAAGGTTTTTGGAAAGTCCACCTCAGTTGTTCCTGCAAGGACATTATTTTCTATAGCTCTATCTTGGCAAAAGTGAATTTGATATATGTTTGTAGTTTATAACTATTATGGGGTTCTAACTTATGGAAAACCCCAAACTGCTTATGTAGAGGTAATCTTTTAAATTTTGATTCTTGTGCTCCTAATGTACTCTGACATTATACTATTATGATGCAATAGTTATCCCGAATATTATTTCGTGTGCTTTTGTATTACTAGACTATGTTCCTACAAAGGATAGTTATCAGCGTTCAATGCTATAACGAGTCCGATTTGAGCCTCTATATCCCATTTGAGTTTTTATTCGTGCAAGGAATATTTATATGTTTTAATTTTGTAATAACTCGAGTTTGAGCTTCTGTAAGCCATTAAATTATTCGGTTTAAATATGCGTGTGGATAGTTTCTTCGCTTACTAATGTATGCACTCCATTTTAGGAGTTGTTCTATCCACATTATTAAAATTATGGTTAGTTTGTGTTGGATACCTAATTCTTTATGGGTAGGTATGGTAGCTGAATGGTCAAAGAGGAGTCCAAGTGACCTTGGAATGTGGAATCCAGCAATCACGTTAATGTAATATAAATACACATCTACGGTTAATAAAATGATATCTCATGCTTATCTTCATTTGTTGGTTGTTTCTACCATGCATTTTTTAACATGGTATTAGAGCCAAGTTGGCTAAAAATACATATTCCATTCTGAGGTTTTCAGACCTATTGAAACTCCTTTCATCATATTTGTTTCTTTGCTATATGCCTGACCCCTGAAATTCAACTTCTGCATATCGTTATACCAGTCTACCTTACACCAGTATGACATTCTTATTGCATTATTTTATGCTGGTCATACTTGCCTGTTACGAAAATAACCTCCATGCCAATTCGACGTGACTATTATATCCAATATTCCTGCAGAAAGAAATTATCAACGTTCATTTAGTTATTCTGCCCCTGTTGTCTCTGTGATATTTTATCTTTGTTCAATGAACAATAACGCCCACCGTCAAAGTTGTTCAAAAAAATTGTTGTCGATTGGAAATGTTTGTAGATAAAATGTAGTTGTAGGCGACCTCCTACCCTGCTCAATTGTGTAAAAACCACTGGTTTTGTGGCCTTTCTGATTGTCAAATCTATGATGTAATTGCACCAAGTGATTTCATCTAAATCTCTGTTCTATTGTACCCTCTCCTTCTTGTAGAAACCTTATTTTTTCCTAGCTTTTATCACTCCTCAAATCCATTTCATTGTTATTTTATGCGTTGGATATCTTGTTGGCCCATGTTGGCATTACTTTCCTCACCATACATTACTCCCATGTTAGTTTTGTTTTCTAGAATGATTTTCAGATTATTATTTTCTTCATTATTATTTATATTATTTTTGCAGACATCATCAGATATATATCAAGAATTATTGGTTTGTCTGATATCCCAAATATTTAGTTTCTCTTTTCCAACATTCTTCGTAAGAGGACTCACTCATTCCTTCCTGATCTCGAATACTGTAATGGAATTGAACTCACTGGCCTTTCGATTGCTCTGATTTTCGTTTCTCTATCCATATTCTATTTGAAGATATCCCTTCACTCACGTGGATGGATTGTGCAGATGCCTAGTAGATAACTCTACAACTCGACCATCAATGTCTTTTGATGGAAAATTACTGTGAAAGATTATTGAGAAGCTGTAATTGAGAAAATTGCATTAGAAGAAAGTTGTACATGAGGGATTTTGGATGAATAATTGCGTTACAATAGTAAGGAAAATATGATCAAGAAGATTTGTGACATTTATGCCCTTGCTTTGTAATCGAGATACATCAAAATTTGAGTGGATATACAGAATCTGAATTCGAGAAGGAGATAAGTAAAAAAAAAACAGGATTAAAAACCAAGAATAATATATATGAATGGTTGGTCACGTTGTTTGTTTATAAAAACCAAGAATGATGAATCAATTATGTATTGAAGATTATCAACTCTAGCAGACTAGTTTGAAATTCGTTGCATATGGATTCATAGTATTCACACTAGATTAATATTATGCTCTGTGCCTTGAATTTGTGAAGCACTAATTGTATTGGATGTTTACTGCGTTGCATTGGTGATGGAGCATAGTCTTTAAAAGGGTGTGGTATGTACATTTAAGTATTATTATTATAACTTCTTTTGAAAGTCATATGGTGTACCTGCTATGCAACATCCTTCTTCTATAACATACATTGGTTGGCTGTGATGAACTCATTTTATTGAAGACCATGTATATATTGAACGAGCCATTTTAGTTGAATTGTTTGATTATGTATACATTAGTATGTTGTTGGAGGCCATATATAAGTGTTGAATGGAAGTTCCCCAGTGAGTTTTTAATGGCATTGCTTCTAGTGAGTGGTGTTGAAGACCATGTCGTGAGTGGTGTTGAAGACCATGTCGTGAGTGGTGTCGTGCGACTGCCAAGAGAAACATTTCAAGGCAGGGTGCACCCCTTTTCTCATTATATTATGTGTTAATTAAAAACTCATCATATGGATAAAATATATTTGTTGTTGGTATAAAAAAAATATTTTTGGTGGAGTAAAATCATTAGTATTCTTCGCCTTAAAGGGATATTGCACAATGGTTTTTTGCTGCACATTTATAAAAATATTTTGCAGTGACATTGTATTGTTAGTGGGTGTTGTTTCTTATCTACATGTTTATAGTTGTGATCATTTTTTTAATATGGAGAAAATTCATGGATTATTAGAGTTATTAAGCACTCTAATATTATCTAGTGGTGGAGACACGATTAAAGTCAACAAGGACACTTTGTCCAATATCTACGAGATGTACAAAAAATATTGATTTTTTGCAGCTTGAGTCACAGCTACAACAAGATGAGATTCAATAGAAGAATTGTCATTATGAACTTCCTTTTGTTCAGAACACTGATAGAAATTTGTATCATCTCACTAAGCCCAGTACAAGAGAAGTTTTGAATGCAGAAGAAAAAATCCAGCCTCCACTTCCCAAGCTCATCATCAGACTTTGGGAAGAGCTTTTCCATAACAAGCATAGAACAGGTCTTTCATATGACAAGTAGTTGTCCTCTCATATTTCGGACTACTCCAAGCCGTTCAAATTTCAAAGTGCCAGATTTCTTCATGATAGCTCACCTATAATTGTTCCATATTCTTCTCTTCTTCCACATCAGCAAAAACAGATTGTAAAATTCCAACACTGTGATCGAGTTGGTCATATGAAAGATCATTGTTTCGATCTTCACTCATGTAAGCATTGTGGTCAGCACACCCATTATTCACACAAATGCTTTAGAAACAAGCCTCTTGCAAGTACAAAGATGTTTAAGTCATATGTCATGTAATATTCCTATAATTTAGCTTTCAGCTAAATGGAATATTATAGTTTATTTCATCACTAGGTAGGTGAATAACTGGGTAGGGAGGCCCATAGATCTCCATAGAAGGAAAAATAACACTCCTAATGTGAAAGGAGGAAGAATAAGCAGCTGGATTAAGCACCTTTGGGTGTGAATTGGAGGGGATACATATTGAATAGGTCAAATTTGACCAAATCAACACCGTTGTCATGGCAAAGTGGCATTTATGATGAGACAACACAGTTTTAGTGGAGGACAACTTGCATCATCTTAGTTGCAAGTATGGATGGGACCCAATGTGGGAAGTCTCACATAATATATATGGAGGGGATGGAAACCATTGTTTTCATATTTTGAATTATTAATTTTTATGTGGTTTGTTTAGACTTTTTTCATTCTTCAACTGTTTAGTTGAGATTGCTGTGTTGTTTAGCACCGGGTGTTCCCGAGCGGAAATTCCACCTCTTTCCTTGAGATACCTCTTGGAAGAGAATTTCATTTCATTTCCATATTCATATTTTAGGCCAAGATACAAATTTCTTCATCAACGCAGTTTCTGCAAGATATTGTGCTATGTTGCAGGGTGCAGCAGTGGAGAATTATATCGGGTGTCTTGAGAGCTATTTTTTTTAGTGGAGGAAGGTTTCCATCCATTGGGAGGTCTCTAAAGAAGCCCCTTGGGATTTATTGACACATTTGGCACAAGGACAAAGGGAATTTATCCCCTACAGCATACTTTCATTCCAGATCTGCATTATTTTAGGGAGGATTTGCAGTGGTAGTTGCAGTGGATGTTTTGAGACGTGATTTCTTCAATGGAGGAGCCATTCTTTCATCTGGAGGATCTATTGTAGAAGATTTATAGTCTATACATCAGCTTTAGCCATATATTCTCATTTTAGTGGTTGTAGCATATCTTGAGCCCTAGGGCTGCAGCTTACATTGGCACATTTTGTGCGTTTTCCGGAAACCCTCTTGGGTTCTCTTGGAAAGATCGTCTAGTGCCTAGATCTATATGTTTAGATTCTATTGGGGCATATATCAGTATTTTTACATCCTTGTATCATCTCCAGTTGTAGTTATATATAATATGACTGTGTTGTAGCAGTTCTCTGGCATTTTTTATTGTAGCAACATCTCACTTTTTTAGAGTGTTTCTGTATTGGAGGCTTGAGTGATCATATTCTATGATTGGTGCCTCATTGTTTTGTACTTATTTGTTGCATATATGATCAATAACATGCCTTTATTTTGGTCTCATGATTTCATGTGTTAAATACTTATTGTTTCTTTCAATTTTATGAGTTATATTGCTGCTAATTCCATTTGGGAATCTTACATGTCAGAACTTGTTCAAAAATATCAAACAATCATTCAGTTGTGTTTTCTCCATCATCTGACCTTGTGCTTGACAGATGTGAAAATGGTGGCCATCTACAAGCTTCAAATCCACATCAAGTGAGCCTGATCCACAACCTCTCATTCTAGATTCAGAGTTATAGCCAAAGACATAGAAGTTCAAGTCAACCTAAGCCACAACCTCTCATTCTAGTTTGAGAGTTGTAGCCAGAGACACAGATTCCCATGAGCATTCCTTTGGTTGGTGTTCAACCTTAAACCATCTCTGCAAGGTTTATATTCTTCCTCTTCAAAGAATTCAGGACACTTCCTCTGGCTGTTTCTAGTTTTGGAAGAATTCCAGGAAATGCATCAAGCATTCCAGAGTTGGTGGTCATCCTTAAACCATCGCAGGTTGTAGACCTCCCTTCTTCTAGGTTTAAGGTCACCTTCTTCAAAATATGAGGAGCACTTCCTCTAGAAGAATGCCTCAGCTTCTTTCCACATTTGGAAGAGTTCCAGGAACTACACTAAGCGTTCTAGTGTTGGTGGTCATCCTTAAACCACCTCTTTATGCCAACATTTCAGATATCTCATTCAACCTAACTGTTGCCATGCATACTTTGCATTTTTTTCTTATAGCTCATTTATTTGACTCACACTTACCCTTTCGACTTAAGGGGGGAGTGTTGGACACCTAATCCTCTATGGGTAGGTGTTGAAGCCGAACAATAAAAAAGGATTCCAAGTGACCTTGGAATGTGGAATCCAAGAGTCACGTCAATGTAATGTAAATACATATCTATGGTTAATAAAATGATATCGCATGCTTATCTTCATTTTCTGGTCGTTTCTACCATGCATTGTTTAACAGTTTGTTTCTTTACAGAGAAAGCCTTCAAAGTTAACTTTCAATACATAAATTTTATTAGGTTGTTATTTGCGGAGTTATATTTCAAAGTTAAATTCGATGCTTTTTTTATTTTTTAAATTCTCTCAGAATTATACAATGTTCTTTCTATTTCATAATTCATGGAATATTATTTCTTAGTCCACTTGTTTTAATTAAATATTATACATAGTAGCTTGATCTCGGGAAGTTAACACGTTTCCTTACGTTTCAAGGAAGTTGATCTCTTAGCCAAGCATAAATTGTTTTAAGGCATACTCCAAGCCTAGTTAGTTATTTGATGTTAATGTGAAACTCAATCAAAATTTATATTATTTATATTATTTTAATAATAAACTATTACTTTTCTCTTAAGATAAAATATTTCACTAAATTAAATTTCATGAATTCGAATTTGATAATGAAACAAAATGTTAAATTTGAATTATAAATATTTTTATTTCAATTAAAAAAAATACTCTCCGACTTCTTCAAAATCTAAACTTTATATTTATAAAAATTTATCTTACATGCCTCTTAACTAATCACACAACTTTTTTTAATAAAATTACATTATATTAATTTCATTTTATTTTTCATATTATTTTTCATATTTAAATTAGAGAAATGTTTTTATTTCTAAAATAATAATAATAATAATATTACTTACATATTGAAATAAAACATTTCATTAAAATAAATTCTAACAATCAAACTTTGATAATGCAACACCCTATGAAATTTGAATATTTTAAACTATGAATCTCATCATACATTCTAATAATAATAAAAAATCTCCTACATATTCATACTCCAAACTTATTTAGAAAGCCTCGTCCTAAAATCCTCTTAACCATTTACCTGTTAGAATGTGTAATTCCTACTTGTCCAGTTGTGACTCTCTATGTATAGAGTCTATTCATATTTAATAGGAGTTAGCTTCCTTGTTTGGTGTGAGGTTGAGATATTCCCTCAACCAACTTATTGTACGTCTAAGATAGATCTCCTATCTTAGGACTAATTCATGTATAAATGTGTGTAATCTATTTGATGAATGAGAGATATAGTTTTGCATATTAAGATTTATTTTGGTATCAGAGGTAAGCGTAGACCTCGGCCCCTCCTGGGCTGAGGGAAATAGAAGAGAGAGATTGGCACATCGACCGATTGATATTTTTAGCTGCTGAGACAGCGTAATGTTAATTTGAGTGAATTGGATCTGCTGTGGTACTGCTTGAAAACAGACGTTGTTGATAGAAGAGACGTCCCGTCCGGAAGAGCCATCGCCCAGCGTGTGAAATTTAAACCGAGGTGAACTTCAATTGCTGCGTTTTTTGTTTTTTGGTTGCTGCATTATTTTGTTCAGCGTGCAGAAGAGTCATCGACCCAGCAGAACAGCCATCGATTGACAGATTGCCGGATCGAGCAGTCAAGTTTTGAATTTGCGCATTGGAAATCGACCAGGGGTCGTTTCTTGAGCGGATCGAGCAGTCAAGTTTTGAATTTGCTGTTGCGGGATCAAGCAGCGTGAAGACTGCTTTCAATCGGATCGTTGAAACCGACTGAAGTGTGGCAGCGGATCTGCACGTGGTCGAATTTGAAGAACAGAGGTGAACTGCATTTTTTGTTTTTGGATGCTGTCGTCAAAGACTTCGTTTCATTTTGCTGTAAGCGCAATTAGAAAACTGCAATTGAGTTGAATTAACATTCAACTCTGGCTTTCAAATGAAAACACTTCATAACTTCGAAGGGGTAATATACTCTTACGAAGGAAGGAGCAGAGTCAATGGTTCCGTTGACTCTGAAATCACACCCTCGGGAAGAAACAAGGACGGAAATCGTAAGGAAAGTGAAAAGAAATTTGCAGGAAACTTGGGTATATAGATTTGAAAAGAAGTATGGCGTTTTTTCTTTAAGTTTTTGGATATTTTTTCGATTTTGATTTGGGATTTCGTTCTTTTTTCAATTATTTGGAGGTTTTGTGCTGCTATTTGGAGCTTTGCAGAAGATGGCAGTCTCCAGTGTTGTTGATACCTATTCGTGAGGGCCAATGTGGCATTGACGGGCTCGTGATCTCTGCGGAATTGTCAGTGAATTTCCGTAGGTTTATTGCTTGCGTTTGATTGTTCATATGTAAATTGCAAGCATGATTTTTATTTCTTTATGCTGCAATATCTATACTTTCAATCCATCAAGATCTTGCACAAGAATGGGACTGGCCATGTTTATGCTGTTTACTCCAGAAAGGTTATTGATTGGAATCTTGCATTTCATTATTCATAGCTACTAATATATGCGAGAGCATTATTTGGAAGGCCTTAAATCCCAGTACAATCAATAGTGGACAAGGTGCAGAGTTCAAGGGAATTGTGTGTATTTTGGGTAAAACAAATAGTGTGGAACTAAAATTAATATACATATTGAGATTAGTCACCTCAATATGAAGTTAAATTTGTTAGAATTGACTACTCTGACAAATGACAGGTTAAGGATGGAGTTCCAAGTTCACATTTCAAAATATGATGTAATGGAGCAGCCGCAACATTTAAATGAGGATGGACAACAAAAGTGAAAGTTTGTTTTGTGTGGTTTTTAATGAGTCACAGAGTTGAATGGTAAGCAAGTCTAGGATGGTTTTGTAGTGGTCATTTTATGTACCTGGTAATTCCAAGATATGGAGTATGTAAGCCTTATAAAGGCATGTGTATCCCTGTAAAAGTTCGTGGTAATCTCAAAACCACTTTGTAACTACAGGTTCATGGTCAGCCAAAACCATTTTGCAGTGTCAGTTTGTGGTCAGCTAGAAACCACGTATAAAGTGAAGCAGACTGGAAAGAGGGCCATGGCAGTGTTTGCCACTAATGAAGAGCATGGTTACGGGTCATCCGATAAAACCCAGGAAGAGCATGGTTACGGGTCATCCGATAAAACCCACGTTGGAGGGGGATATGTAGATACAGGTACATGAATGCAGTGATAATGGTTGACAGAACCATGTATACGAAGGACATCCTACAAGACCAGCGGTTGCAGCAGTTGGTACCCATGCATTCCGGTGGATGGTTGTTCCTTTATATGGACGTCGACATATTCTTTGTTATGTTTGATCACAACTAGATTTTGCGAAGTGATATCAAGACAAGTAGTCATTAATGGGGTGTGTTAGAATGTGTAATTCCTACTTGTCCAGTTGTGACTCTCTATGTATAGAGTCTGTTCATATTTAATAGGAGTTAGCTTCCTTGTTTGGTGTGAGGTTGAGATATTCCCTCAACCAACTTATTGTACGTCTAAGATAGATCTCCTATCTTAGGACTAATTCATGTATAAATGTGTGTAATCTATTTGATGAATGAGAGATATAGTTTTGCATATTAAGATTTATTTTTACCCACCCTTCTTTAATAAAAATATATTGTATTGATTTCATTAATTAATTATTTGACTCTTAATTTTTAACTTGGAAAAAATTACTTCACTAAAATAAAATAAAAATATTCCACTAAAATAAATTCCAACAATTAAAATTTGATAAAGCTATAACAGGTTTTTTTTGTTTTTTTTGGAAATAAAAGATACTTGTAATTTTATCCATAAAAATGAGAACAAACTTATATTTTTTTTAATGGAGAAATTCCTTTCGGAAATATGCCTCATGGTAGTAAGTCAGAAGGGAAAAGAAAACAGTTGAGAAAATATGGAGAATTACATATAACATCCAACTTCAAATGTGGGCAGAGACATTCAACTTATCTTTTCTTTCACTCCCCGCCATCCATCTGGGTTCGGATCAATAAGGACCAAATCTAGATCACGTCCCAAATGTCCTGGAGAATATTTTTTATTTTTTTGTTTTTTTTTAAGAATTCAAACTCTCATATATATGTACTACTTTTTAGAAAATTAACTAACAGAGTAATGGGGAACATAATATATTTTGGAAACATAAATAAGTGATTGGATTGTAAAACATCATCGGCTTGTACCTTACTAGAATCTATAATGGTTGGGCACTAGTCAAAAAGACTTGAGACAATGGTCGGTGTACTCCCTTCGGCAAACAAATTAGGGTATAGAGGTTGATGAATCTTAGTTGATAGGGGATGTAAAGATGTGATCGGATAAACATCACTCGAATTAGAGACTTTCAAGAATGAGTTTTCATTGTGTAAGATCATGGCCAGAGAAGAGTGGGGTTAAAAAAACCCTAATTTTAGAAACCCTAATCTGAATTTTTTCATGGATCTCATCAGGATTGTGACAACCTGGCATAACCATCAGCAGAAGTTGAAGTGAATCAAAATACAGATGGGTCTTTGAATCTTCAAAAGGTGAATCACTAAATTTAGGAGGCTTTGTAGGATCAACAAATGGACAAAAATGAAAATAACCCGAAGTGTGAGAGAATATGTTTCGGTAAAAAGAAAATGGTTGAAACCACAATTCTGATCAGTTTGGGCATCTAGCATACAAGGGTCTTTCTATACTAACAATGAAGATGAATCGGTGAAAAAACCATGTTGAATATACTAAGATGCAAGGTCTCCTTATTCACCGGTTAAATACTATGGATGGAAGAGATCATGAATAGGAGATTCATCATTCTCATAATGAAATTGTGAAAAAACACCCTCGCGGTCATCACTACAACAAACACAAGTAGGAGAAATTTCTAAATGATTTGTAGAAATCACTAGTATGGTAGACTCATGAAATGAATAAGGTAATAACAGACGAAGCAATTCAGATGAGGAGGCACATATGATACCATGACTCTCATCTCGCAAATTAGTGTAATCTAGAGGGAACAATGAACTTGCATGCATGTCATTATCCATGGATTTAGTGGCTCAATCAACTCTATCCGAGAAAAGACCTAGGTCATTGCCAGAAGGTGAATGAGATTCGAGAATACATCCAAGCATATGTTCAATGGACTAAAGATGGGCTTCATCGACAGGGAGAGTTGTTGTGCCAACTTGATCTTCAGATTCATATTTGACAAGATGTATGAAAAACTTAGAGGCGATACAAGTTGTTTCATTTCCTTGCAAGCATTTTCCATCGCCTAAGTTATTTGTGACCAAAATTTCATTAGTGAACGAATCAAGAGGAGGATGAGAAATCTCACAAAAAATAATTTTCTCCTTCGTGGCTTGAAGTTGTTCCTGACTTAGAGGGATAGGCAAGAAAATATATTGCACATGATATCAACAATTTGTAACTTGAAAATTATCATGATACTCATAAGAATTAGGATTTTTTTTTCATATTGAAGTTGTTGATGAGAAATGTGAACCATAAATTGAAATTTTTTTCTTAAATACAACCAATAGGAATCTCTTTCAGGAAATTTAAAGCAAAGATTAACACACCTAGTAGTAAAATTATCTAATGACTCTCCGCGATTCAACTGAAGCTAATTTATCCTTTGAAAAAAATCTTAAAAATCATAACTATCAAAAGCTTGTCGAAGCTTACTGACGAGTTTCTCAAACGAATGGATGGAAGCTGTAGGTAATCTATGGCACCACTACTTAACATGAACTTCGAGTGTGAGGGTAAAAAAATTTCCAATGACATATTTAAAATGTATTTTGGTAGAGTGACAGAAATAAACAACTTGAATCATATGTCCTAAAACTGTTGTTTCACGCTTGCCATAAAATGGCCACTCTGACAAGTGATATATTATTTCCCCTGGGATTGAAAGGTTAATGTTTTAGGAAAAAATTGGGATAAAGATTGACGATGAAGACTAAATGGAGGCTCCTTGGGCTTATTTTTTCATCTTTGCCTCCTTCGAGTGCCAATTTTGTTGACAGGCTAGAATGTACCGCCAATAAAAAGGGGGTCTCCTCGAGGGGAAGGCTCGATTAGACCTCACGTCATTTTCGATAGGATCCCCATCTCTTATGTGGGACGAACTGTCACCATGATTTTTTTTGCTCTTGACTTTCATATGAGAAGGTGTCAGAGTGGGGACATGAGTCAAATGCTCAAATAATGAAACAAAAACTAACCAAGATTTAAAAAATATAGACAACTATACAAACAAGTCTCAACAACGATAAAAGTGGTATTGTGTGAGAGGGATGAGTGAGCCAAAACCGAATTATATAAACATAGTGAGAAAAATATTAGAATTGGTTTAATGAATGAGCTCCTCATGATTTCCTCTAGCACATAATAAAGAGTGAGAGAAAACATTTCCCATTGATTGATGAACAATTTGTGAAACCCCTATTAACAAGTGGTGAACAAAACTTTAGTTGAACGATAACACATTTGAAGACAATGGGCCTGGTGAACACCAACTAGTGGTGAAAGTGAGTGGGTGTGTGGGTGAGCGAGAGCCCAGTGGGTTGATTACAATCTTGTGAGGTTTTATATTTTTTGCATGGTGTTTTCAGGCCACATCCATTGAGGTGAGTTAGGCTAACAGTGATTCTGTGCGTTATGAGTTTATGGGTAGGACATCCACTGGAAAATTTATAATTTCCATCATAAACTTACTGGATGAATAGAGCTTTTGAAAATTGTTGGTTTGATCTGAAAGAACTCTTGGTTTGCTAATGTCACCATCGCTCCTTGTTGGTGTATAAATCGTTGCCTCCTTGTTGGGTATTGTAATAAGAGCTACCGGTAGATCGTGGAATGGTTTGGTAATGAGGTAGATCACTTTATAAAATTGAGCGCTAATGAGTTATTCCTAACGCTCATGGTTTGGTAGCGCTAAAGCTTCACAAGCTTTTGGATTGACACTTCCCATATCGCTAACCTCATTATTGCATTTGACCAAAAAAGATGATAGAAAATCACTTCCCCGTTGATTGATGAAAGATTTGAAAACTACGAGTGGAAAAATCCTACCATAGGCCGATAGCATCTGGAGAATCTAGTGAATGCCACTCAACGAGGTCGCACCAGTCGCACTGGTCACACCTCCTTAGGCTCGATCCTACGACTGATCGCATTCGATAGGTGCAATCTAAAATGTATGGATTTATAATCTTTAGCTAGATCATAGCCATATCTCTAGTTATTTGTCGATTATTTCCCGAAGTAAAAAACCTGTGTTCTGTACGATCAATGATTATATCTATTTCAAATGGAGTTATCTAACAAGACTAGGAATTGTCTGGATGACTAAAATTGGTCAGAATCTGGGCCAAAAAAAATTAAGATATATTACAGTAACTGTGTTTGAATCATGATTTTGATAGTGGAAATGGATTCAGCACCATCAAAAATATCTAGGACACCCAAGACATTAAAGTTTGATAGTTATAATGTATGGATTTACAAAAATCCCCGCAAGAACCCACCTTTATTACCATTATACCTATTTTCAGAACTAGTTTATCTGAATTATAAATAAGTTCAATCTTCAACATGAATGTGCATAAGCAGTGTTGGTGCCCGACACAACACCTTCATTAGTGGCTACAATGGGCCAAATTATCTTCATATATTTGTTTATGAACATCCCAGTGAGAGCCTCATTGCACATGGCATGTCTAGGCGTTAGTGTTAGTGCAAAATTTTGTGACTCGATCCCCACTACGACATTGAAATATAGTGTGAGTCATAAGTTATGTGACTCCATGTCATGTGCATGCTGTGAACCTGGTTTTTTTTTTATCCTTTTGGTTTCCATAGGATTTGGGAATGTGACTTTCCACATGCCCAATAACCTTTCAAAAGAAAACCATGAGTGACAATATAATGTGATAGTAGTTTTCTTCATACCATACTTGAGTGTTGGACTTTCTGAGTATTCCAAAACACATAGAGGAATAAAAAATCCCCAAATTCAACACAGAGATTCAATTAATTTTTTTTGTTTTTGCTGGACAGAGATTCAAAAATTGGTTCTATTTCATTAAAATGAAAATCTATTACAAAATGGTTCTTCCACTGAAATGGGATTTACAAAAGACGTGGAACTGCTTCACATGCAGTGTCCTTCAAAACTCTCTCTATATTTTTACAAAAACGCACACACAATGCTTACAAATCTATTTTTTTAACTTCACTGTGTCTTGTCCTCGGACACACAGTTAAAAAAAGAAACAATACACAGTCTTTTTGCATTTCTATGCTCTACATTACAAATAAGACTACAGGCTGCTTTTTTTTTATATGGCGCAGCATATGATAAGATAAAAAAAAAATTACAGGATATATATATTATAAACTTAAAAAGTTTATAATATATATTATCATTCATTTATGAGTTATAACCAAAGTCAAAGACTTTGTCGCTGCATATAAAATAAATATAACAAAAACAAATATTACAATAAGGTTTGGAATATTAAATCAACCCCCACATATAAGAATTTTAAGCCAAGGTTCATAAACCATAGACCCGGACTTCAAACGATAATAAAACTCTGTTGCAATTTGATTTCCTGTACCAAATGGTCCATACGTCAGTAGGGCCTAATTTTGCGCGATCGACCTCTGATTGGTCGATGTTGGGGCCAACCACACTTCAAATGAAAACTAAACCTCATTTGATGAATTTATCGCATACCAAATCCTTCCTATGACTTCATGCCAAAAACCTGAGTGATAAAACGTGATTGGTCCACGTGTCCTTGTTTGAATTAAATAAAAATGGCGGTAAAACAGAACTGTGGTTGGTGAAGATTTATTACTATGGTTGCATAGGTTTGATGGTGCGACATGGTAGAGTGTTAAATTGTTGGTTGCGTGATCAATGAACCATGATCCTTCAATGAAAATGCAAGAAATGACTACGGCCTTAACGAAAAAAAATTAAATTTGCAAGCTTATAATTTGCTGTGGCATGGAGGCAAAGAGAAAACAATAACTGTTGATTCTGCATTCTCCGTCCTTTTTCTCAACAGTGGTTGAATTTAAAAATTCAACACTCCCCCTTAAATTAAACTGTTGGGTTTTCTTCCATACCCAAAAACTTCCTCAGATAATTAAAACTCTTTTCCCCCATAGTTTTGTCAAAATGTCCACAAACTGCTCCTCTGTTCTACAATGCTTCAGAACAATTTCACCATTGTTCACTAGCTCTCTGATGTAGTGATACTTGGCATCAATGTGTTTCGTTCTTTTATGAAACATTGAATTCTTTGACAATGGTATAGCTGAGCTATTGTCATAATAAATTGTTGTGCCTTTTACCTGTTCTTGACAAAAACTTCTCAACATTCTTCTCATCCAAACTACTTGACATGTTGCTGCTATAACTGCCACATACTCTGCTTCTACTATAGATAAAGCCACAATTGGTTGTTTCTTAGAAGCCCATGAAATGGCTCATGAACCCATGTGAAAAACATAACCAGATGTACTTTTGCAGTCATCTATACTTCTTACCCAATCACTGTCAGCATATCCAATCAATTCATAATTTTCTGAAGTGGTGTATAAAATTCCATACCTTTTAGTTCCTTTCAGATACCTCATAATTCCTTTTGTTGCTTGCCAATGTGCCTCCTTTGGCCTTTCCATAAATATGGAAATTAAACTTACAACATCCATAATATCAGGTCTAGTTGTACTCAAATACATGAGGCTGCCAACTATGCTCTTATATAAACTAGGATCAAAATAATTGCTACTGTCTTCTTTGCTCAATTTCAATCCCACCACTATAGGAGTAATTGATGCCTTGCAATCCTGCATATTAAATCTTTCCAAAACTTCATTTACATATTTAACTTGAGAGATAAAAAAATTATTTTCATTTTTCTCTACTTCTCTTCCTAAGAAGTATTTCAAAAATCCCATACCATTCATTTCACATTCACCTTCATGACTGATCTAAAATTCTCAATGAGGTAGTCATCATTACCTGTAAACATCACATCATCAACATATAAAAAAACAATCAGCATCTTACCATATTTCTCCTTGATGTATAATGTGGGTTCTCCTTCACAATTTTCAAACCCATTTACTAGTAGATAAGCATCTATCCTACTGTACCATGCTCTTGGTGCTTGTTTCAGCCCATAAAGAGCTTTATTCAATCTGCAAACTTTGTGCTCTTGGCCTTCTTTCTCATAGCCCAAAGGTCGTTCAATATAAACCTCTTCCATCAATAATCCATTTAGGAATGCTGATTTCACATCCATTTGGTAAAATTTCCACTTGTGTTGTGCTGCTATGGACAACACTGCTCTCATTGTTTCCATTCTTGCAACCGGTGCAAATGTTTCCTCATAGTCTCTTCCTTGTTGTTGCTTATAGCCTTTGACAACAAGTCTGACCTTGTGACTTTCAATGTTACCTTCAGCATTTCTCTTGGTTTTATAAACCCATTTCAATCCAATAAATTCCTTGCCTTTTGGGAGATCAACCAATTCCCATGTCTTATTTTTCTCTATGGCATTCATTGCTTCATCCATAACATCTATCCATTTCTTATATTTTATAGCTTCTTCAAAATGAATAGGATCATCTACATGACAATACAATGGAAATAAAGAGTTCATACCTTCATTTTCTACCTCTTGCTCATAAATATCATTCAAATTTCTGAATCTAGTTCCTCTTTCATTTGGTGTACTTGTGCTTGTAGAAGCACTCAAAACTGCTCCCTGTGGTGTGCTTGGAGAAGCACTGCTATCACTTCTCAAGTGTGTTCTCATACTCGTGTGTGGTGTCCCTTGTTGTCTTTGTGTTGGTGGAGGTGGTGCTGCTAATGAGGTGTTCCTTTCAGCCATTTCTTCCTCATCATCATCCTAAGACAAACAACTCTTCACATTAACTGTTTCCTCAATGCTTCCATCCCAAGCTTCTTCTTCAATGAAATGAACATCTATGCTTATAGAAAACTTCTTGGTGGATGGGTTATACAATATATATGCCTTGGATTCTTCATTGTATCCAATAAATACGTAGTTCTCCCCCTTACTATCCAAATTCTTCCTCAGCTGATCTAGAATGTGTGCATAAGCCACACAACCAAAAAATCTCATGTGGGTGACACCTTGTTTGATGCCACTCCATGCTTCTTGCGAAACACTGTTCATTACAACTTTGGTTGGGCATATATTCAAGATGTATGTTGTACAATGTATAGCTTCAGCCCAATACTCATTTGGAAAATGTTTTGCCTTCAACATACTTCTTACCATATCCATGATTGTTCTATTTTTCGATTCAGCAACTCCATTTTGCTGCGGTGTGTATCTTGCTGTAAATTGCTTGTGTATGCCATTTTCTCTGAAAAAACACAGATTTTTTTTGCATATATGATCTCCTCCTCTATCAGTCCTTAAGACCTTCATATGCTGCCCACATTGGTTCTCAACAAGAGCCTTAAAGTGGCAGAATTTCTCAAACACTTCACTTTTATATTTCAAGAAATACACCCAAATTTTTCTTGTGAAATCATCAATGAAAGTCAGCATATAATGATTGCTTGCGAGTTATGGTTTTTTCATTGGTCCACACAAATATAAATGGACAATTTCTAAGGGTGCCTTTTCCCTTATGCTCTTTCCTGATGGAAAAATTTCTCTGTGTTATTTGCCCAAGATGCTGCCTTCACAAAGGCTGTCCGGTTTCTCAATCAATGGTAATCCTTTTACAATTCCTTTTTTGTGCAACAAATTCAGACTTCCAAAGTTCAGATGTCCAAATCTCAAATTCCATAACCAGTTTTCATCTTTTTCTTCTCTTTGGAATTTCTCTTGTGTTACTACTGCCATTTCAGATCCTTTCTTCAAATATGCTCTCATTTTGAGAGAGAACATTCTATTCCTTGTCATCTTCACTTTTGTGATGCATTGCTGGCTTGGTGGTTTATCCATGATGGTGCATACATCATCTTCAAAGAAAACATTCTACCCCTTTTGGATGAGTTTTCCAATGCTCAAGAGGTTACACTTCATACCAAGCACATAATATACATCTGATATGGATCTTCCTTCTCCTTTCTTTGTCAAAACACTTGCTTTGCCTTTTCCCATGACATAGACCTTACTGTCTATCCCCAATGTTACTTGAGACTTTAAATTTTCATCTAACATGGAAAACATAGAAATTTTTCCAGCATATGGTTGCTACATCCTTAATCTAGAAACCATATATCCTCATTCTTTTCTTTAGCCATATTACATGTTAAAAATAATTTTTCTTGACTGATATTTTATAATTAGCACTTGGTATATTACCCATGTCACTCTATTTCTTCCTACATTCATTGGCATAATGGCCATAATTCTTACAATAATGACATTGGACTTGGGATTTATCATACCTTTGTACATGTGCTTGATTTTTTCCACCTTGCTATCTGCTGCCTTGGCCTTGGTTCTAATTTTGATTGCTGCCCCTTCCACTTGCATTTGCAGGGCTATTTCTTCCTCCTCTGTTTTGGCTTCTGCCTCTTCAGTTTCCTCTGTAGTTTCCTCTGCCTTGACCTCGTCCTCTTCCAAAGGACATTTGGGTCTTGAAAGCATGCTCCAAAGATGAGTTTTCTGTTCTTCCCAATCTTTTTGCATGAGTCATCAACGCTGCATGAAGCTCATCAACTATAAACTTTGAGGGATCCTTTGTCTTTTCAATGGTTGTGACTATCACATCAAACCTTGAGGGTAATCTCCTCAACAATTTATCCACTATCCTTCTTTCTTCAAGTGTCTCTCCATGAGACCTTATCTGGGTAACCAACCTAATCACATGTGTGAAGAATGATTCTATGTTATCATACTCTTTCATACAGAGAGTTTCAAAGTCTCTCCTAAGAAATTGTAGCTTTGTTGTCTTCACCTTCACCATACCTTGATAGGAAATCCGTAGGGTATCCCATGCATCCATGGACCTCTTAGCTATTGAAATCCTTGGAAACACACTTTCATGCAATGATTGATAGAGATAGAAGAGGGGTTTTGAGTGCTTCTTCCTATTTCTCTTCAACAAGTCCTTCTCTGCCTGTGTTAAGGCATTAAAAGAATTTTCATCTACTGTATGTTCAAAACCATCTTCAACAAGCTCCCATAAGTCTTGAGAGGTACACATGGATCTAATGGTGATTTCCCAGTGGTCATAGTTCTTCCCATTGAACTGTGGGAGTTGATTATTTCCAATACTCGTGCTTGTGCTGGCTCTTGCCATTTCTAGCACATTAAACTATGATCTAAACAAACTTGACTATGATTTTTAAACAAACTATCTCTCTTCTTGAAAGACAAACTCTATCTCTAAGGACTGCATGCTTTATCAAACTCAAAACTCTATTTTTGAGAAATACGTGGACTTTTTCTAAGCCTTCACACTGCTGGAGAAATACTACAAAAACTTCTTCCTTTAGCTTCTTTGACAAACTTCAAAGAGCCTGGACTAGCTCTGATACCATGTTGGAATTTTTTAGTATTCCATAACACATAGAAGAATACAAATTCCACAACCTCAACACAAAGGTTCAATTAATTTTTTTTGTCTATGTTGGAGAGAGATCCACAAACTGGTTCTATTTCATTAAAATGAAAAACTATTACAAAATGGTTCTTCCACTGAAGTGGGATTTACAAAAGATGTGGAACTGCTTCACATAGAGTGTCCTTCAAAAATCTCTCTTTCTTTTTACAAAAACACACACATAGTGCTTAAAAATATATGTTTTTAACTTCATTGTGTTTTTTCTTCGGACACACAGTTAAAAAAAAACAATACACAGTATTTTTTCATTTCTATGCTCTACATTACAAATAAGCCTATGGGCTCTTTTTTTTTTTTACATGGCGCAGCATATGATAAGATAAAAAAAAAATTATGGGATAGATATATTATAAACTTAAATTTTTTATAATATATGTTATTATTCATATATCATTTATAACCAAATTCAAAGACTTTGTCACGACATATAAAAGAAATATAACAAAAACAAATATTACAATAAGGTTTGGAATATTAAATCAACCCCCGCATATAAGACTTTTAAGCCAAGGTTTATAAACCATAGAACCAGACTTCAATCGACAATAAAACTCTGTTGCAATTTGATTTCACATACCAAATGGCCCATACGTCAGCAAGGCCCAATTCCACGCGATCGACCTCTGATTAGTCGATGTTGGGGCCCGTCAGACTTCAAATGAAAACTATACCGCATTTGATGAATTTATCGCGTACCAAATCCTTCATGTGATGTCATGCCAAAAACCTGCGTGATAAAACATGATTGGTCCACATGTCCTTATTTGAATTGAATAAAAATAGTGGTAAAACATAACTATGGTTGGTGAAGATTTATTGCTGTGGTTGTAGAGGTTTGATGGTGCGGCATGGCAGAGTGTTAAATTTCTAGTTGTGTGGTTATTGAACCATGACCCTTCAATGAAAACGTAGGAAATGTATATGGCCTTAACCTAAAAAAATCAAATTTGCAGGTTTTTAATTTGCTATGGCGTGGAGGAAAACAAAAAACAATAATTATTGATTCTGCATTCTTCGTCCTTTTGTGCAGCAGTGGTTGACTTTAAAAATTCAACATTGAGCCATAGATGCCGACGTATTTTCTCTTTCCCAACATATCACACTATCTACCATCAACTTTCAATCTATTTCCTCTGTATAATTTGACAGCTCTTTGTGAGCTGACATGGTCATAATTTCAACAACTAGATTTGTGTTTTCTCAAAATTCTCCTTTCAACAAGATACATGCCCAATTTCTAATTGAATCGAAGACCAGTCATACAATATGTCAAAAAATGTGCCTTCTTTGATATCTTATTGTTTGGATAGGTTTATGGCCCATCTTCAACTTCTTTTAAAATGATAGCCAATGCCTTATTTAAATGCTTTGCCATATTATCATGTTCCTCAGCTGGTTATTTGAATGGTCTCTTCACTTGAGAGGTGGTAGTGCATGGATTTCAATGATCATGGTGTGATAATGTCGATAATTTTTTAATGTGTATACAACAACATCTTTAGCAATATTATCGTTTAAGAAAAAATTCTTCAATTCAGCTTCACTATGTATAAGCAACATCCACCTGGAGACCATGCTAGAAAAAGGAGTCGCCACTGCATTAAATATATTTGAAATAGGAATCAATAAAGATATTTTTTGTCATCTTTAGCACCATATCTATTTGATATTTCAATTCAACTTCATTTTTTATCCATAAATCTGTGATCGAACCAACTCTCCCCTAACTAAAAGCTTGTCCACAGTGGTCATTATTATATCTGGTAGTTGCATAGAAATTTTTTCTAGCTACATATATTTTTCAAATCGAACAGAAACTGATGGTAAAATATACTAAAAAAAATTCCCCAATGAAGCATAGTTATTAAAAAAATTTATGAGATGCAAACCGTGACCCCCCATTGACACAATCACATGAAGCATCCATGAGCCTATAGCTTTCACAATTTCAATCACAATTTCAAATATGAATTGTCTAAAGGGAACAAGAAACTCTTTTGTTTTCCTACAACAATAATGTGTGATCCTAATTAATGAATGACCACAACTATTAAAGAAAAATTGATCTTGGACTACGTTTTTTCTTTGGCAGTGATTTCTTCATTCAAAGGGAAGAATGGGACTTCTCATATGGATCTCTTTTAATTTGCTCAGAAGATGCCATTTTAAAAGCATGTGTTTCTCACAATAAAAAAAAATATATTGAGAGTTATTCAAAACTCGAATCTTCCATGAAAGGAACCTGTAGCGTTTTTGGCCTTGCAATGTTTCTAAGATTGTCTAGCAAGCATCAACATCTACCTCTTAGGAAGGAAGATTCAAATTCATTTTAGTGCTCAAAGGATATGAAATGAAATGATATTTTAAGGTCGAAGAGACTAAAAAATAGTCTACGAGACCATAAATTTCTTGCTTTTGGCCTTTTTCAATTCAATCATTTTCTTATTCAAATTGATGATTAGCTTGCCCAACCTTCGAACAATCTCCTTGCCAAAAATAAAATGTGAAGAAATTGATGCTAACATATTCGCATAAATTTCTCTAATGTTTTTGAATGCATCATATAATTAATGGGTGGATTAAATGCATTGGACTTCATTAAAGGCTGCTACACTTTGTCCTAACTCCATTTCACAGTCCCATGATTTTCGTTACACTCATTCCACACATGTGCTATCACATTTAACGTGTCCCTTTAATATTGAATCCTACACAGTGTTGGATGAAATATATACCAAGAACAAATCGCTCCATGCACGATTTTATAGAAGGTATTTGCTTTACATAGAGCGTTTAGGTATACATTAACCCACCACATGTGTATAGGGATAGAACCTTCAATTGTGCCTTCATAAGAGTCTTGAGTGCACCAATTTTTGGCCATGCATGGCATAAATTAGCCACTAATAAATGAAATTATGTCACGTAATAAGGCTTATATTTAAAATTAATCTAAGAGGCATGACAGGAATGAAGCACATGCATGTGATCTTCGAGGGATATGTCTATATGTTCAATTTATTTTGATATACTAGTACCCCAAGCATTTGCTGATGTTTTGCAGGATTATCCTATCATACCCGAAGTGGTTTTTATCTCTAACAATGTGACAGCAAGGCCCCAAAATAAAATTGATCATTAAAAGTGATGCAATATGTAGTTACCTTCTCTACATGATGGAATGATAGGTATATCCCACATAATTCTCAAGATAAAGTGTGTTAAATTCTAGTAATACATATATTCGAGACTCTCATCATGCGGATTTAGGGTTTAGAGAAATGTGGGTAGAAGAACAACCTTTCTACACCTAAAAGTGCTCGAGGATACAAGGGAAGATGTGCAATATTACCAATGGCGCAAACGTATCCCTCTCTCTCCCAAATGTATACACATAGAGGGATAATACTTAATAACATATTGGTTTCCCAAAATGTAATTAAATTAAAGGGGATGAGGACTAATGCGACACGAGCTACCTTGCAATCCCTAACGCATATGAATGATGAAGTCTCAAGGTAAGATGTGAAAGTGGATATAATGACAACCCTAGGAGTGATAATTGATTCAACACAACGTTGGACCTTCAATCACATACATATAGGTTTACAAGGATGAAAGGGTAGCATACCATTCTCGTAAACCCTAATGCACATGCTGAGGGGTATAACCAATCAATAAATTAGGGGAATATGTTATGAAATAAATCTCTCAATGATGTCGTGCAATGTTGATGAGAATGTATCCCAAGAGCTATGTGAATAAGGTGCAAACATGAAGGGGGTCACTCTCTTTCCATATTATGGTTTCTCCCAAATCCTAGTATAATGGTAAACATAATTCAAGCTAGACTGAAGCCTTGTATGTCAGTTCTTTGTTCCCCCACTAATTAGTGATGAATCATGTGTAAAATATACCTTTGAAATCATGGAGGAACTCTCATAAATTTTTGAAGTAACAAACCCCAAAATCCTAATAAAATCATGAGACAAAAAGAAAAATGATTGTGGTCTCCATCACACGAATGCGCGCAGTGACACGGTTTGGTAGGAATAGGTCATGGGAAATTCACCAACTAGAGATAGTATCGAAACCTTAATGAGTTGAGTGAGTAGAGGGGGACCTGAAATTTAGAATATGCCCAAAATTTTCTAGTGGTGTTGTAGCAACTACAACAAAAGGAATGTCTAATTTCTCTCTGGATTTCTATTTGTGTGAACATTTTGTATATGGGAAACATAATTGGGTGAATTTCCCCTCTGGTGCTAAGAGGGTGAAAGGGATATTACAACTTCTGAAAAGTGATGTTTTTGGAGCCGTGTCGATTCCATCGCAGGGTAAGTCTGTATACTATGTATCGTTTATAGATGACTTTTGAAGGAATACCAGGATATATCTCCTTAGTAACAAATTTGAAGTCTTTGATATATTTAAATAATTTAAGGCTGTGGTGGAAAACCAAATAGAGAAGAAGATAAAGGTGTTGAGAACATGTAATGGTTGACATTTTTGCAAGAAGGAATCTAAAGGGTTTTCTAAGAAATGTGGTATAGAATGAAAAATGTATACTCCATACACACCTAAAAAAAAATGGAGTTGCATAAATAATTAACAAGACATTAATTGAAAATGAAAGAAGCATGTCAGTGGTGTCAGGTTAAAACAAAAATTCTCGGTAGAGGATGTGGAGACTGCATTTTCTCTAGTTAATAGATGATTTTCATCAGTATTAGAGGAGAGGACTCCACATGAGGTATGGAAAGATAAGAAACCCTATATTTCACATCTGAGGGTATTTGGCTGTGATATATATGTACATGTTCCTAATGAGAAAAGACCCAAATTGTATATTCAATCTGAAAGTTGCATCTTTATTGGGTATAAGGATGGTTTAAAGGTTATATGCTTTGGAACCCAGAAACAAGGAAGGTTGTGTACAACCGAGATGTGGTGTTTATAGAGGTGAAATATATCATTGAATGTCAATTCCTACGAAAGGAACTTGAGAAGAGAGAGTTTGAGCTAAAGGAGGAGAAACATACTCTCCAACAAAACATCAATTAGAAGAGGAACATCCACAAAATTTATCTTTGAGAAGATCTATACGAAAAAGAAGGAATCAAGAAAGGTATACTCCATTTACTTTCTATTCAATTTTTTCTTTATTTATTATTGATAATGATCCCAGAATTGTCAAGGAGGCAGTAGATTGAGAGGATGGAAAACTTTGGAAAAAGGGCATGGTTGATGAAATGGCATGTTTGGAAAAAATAATGCTTAGTATTTGGTGGAGTTTCCTTCTCGAAGGAAACCCATTGGAAGATAGTGGGTGTTTAATAAGAATATGAATGCAGAAGGAAATGTGGAGAAATACAAATCTCAGTTGGTGGCAAAACGTTATTTCGAATGTTGAGAATTTATTTTGGCAATATTTTTTCTCCTCTTGCTAGGTTAGATTATATAATATTAGTTTTATCTCTTTTTGCTAGTTTTTATTTTGATGTGGAACAGATGGATGTGAATATACCATTTCTTCATGGGCATCTAGAAGAGGATATGTACTTGAAGAAACGTAAATGATTTGGGGTGAACGGTACGAAAGAACTAGTATGTAGGTTAAAAATGTCTTTATATGGGTTAAAATAGTCACCAAGGATGTAATATCAGAAATTTGATACATATACACAAGGGCATGTATTCACTAAAGTAAACTGGATAACTGTGTGTATTTTTAATTAATTGGTGATTGTGTTATTTATGTGGTATAGTATGTTGATGATATGTTATGGATTGGAAACGACAAATAAATTATTGAGGGTTTGAATACACAATTTCCTTCCAAATTCGACATGAAGGATATTGGTGCTGAAAAATATATTTTAAACATGGAAATTAAACAAGATCAAGCAGAAAGGAATATTTGGATAAACCAAAGGAAGTATGTCGAGACAATATTGTCGGGGTTAAATATGTAGGATAGTAAAGTAGTGAAGGTTCCTATTCCTGTAGTTGTAAATTTATCTACTGAACATTGTGCCAAGAATAGGAAGAGGAATATGACATATCCTATGCTCCATATGAAAGTGTAGTTGGTTCCCTAATGTACACAATGGTTTGTACTAGAACAGACATTGCACATGCAGTGAGAGTATTGAGTAGGTTTATGTCAAAACCAGGGAAGGAGTATTGGATAACAGTAAAGCATGTTTTTTGGTATCTAAGTGGCACTAATGATTATGATTTGTGCTACCAAGGAAGAAGAGGATCAAAAAACGTTTTGGACATATATGGCTTTGTTTATGCAAACTCAAATAGATATCTAGATCGAAGAAGATCTACAAGAGGGTATGTGTTTAACCTATTTGGAGGAGAAATCATTTGGATGAGTACAAGGAAGTTTGTAGTGGCACTTTCAACTACATAAGATGAATACATTGTATTCACTCATGCAATAAAGCAAGAAGTTTGGTTGTAGAGATTTTTCTCAGGAATGGGGTTGGAGAAACGAGCTATAAGGATAGACTCTAACAACCAAAGTGAAATTTTCTTGGAAAATAACTATTAGGGGAATTTTGAGGTCTAAAATGGGCCTCCTAAGTAAATTATAAAATAATTGTGGAAATAATAGAATAATATTTGATTACATCATCAAAGTTTAGACGGAAAAAAATGAAAGACTATTTTTCCAACTTGTATTTTCAACTTATCTCCCTATGGGTTTACTAAAATTTCAACCAGAAACACTCGTTGGATGTAGAATTTGATTTCCCATCCAAGGATTACCCATGTTGCGTACTTTTGTTGGACACTACTACATGAAAAAAATGATTGTAAACACATTTTTCATGTAGCAGGGCCCATCAAAAGTATGCAACATGGTTACTCATTGGATGAGGAATTAAATTTTGCATCCAACGAGTACTCTTGCTCGAAATTTGAGTAAAATATTAGGGAGATAAGTTGAAAATATGTGTTGGAAAATTAGTTTTATTATTTTATTATTTTTACTTTTTTACCCCAAAAATGGTGAATCATCCCCCATGGTTGACGTTATCATCTTGAATCCTATTGGTCCTTATAAAGTTTTTTTTTTTTTCATTTTTCTTAGAAGTCCCATGTTAGACCTAAAAATTACCCTAATGCCCGCTTATCATCCAAAAACAAAGGACATTGATGTTCAACATCAATCTATGAGGGATATGGTTGAGGACAAAAATGTGATGTTAGTAAAGCTGGGACGCTTTGAAGAATGTTGTAGATGTATTGGTGAAGTCTGTGAGGACTGAGAAAATTTCTTGGTATATAGAAACAATAGGAGTTGCAGGATTTGACTGATGACTAAGCTCTCCTCTCACCACCATTGTGGAAAACATAACAACAAGTGGGAGAATATTGGGTGTGTGTTATATTCTTTCCACAACTAGTCTCACGTACGGGGGTGGGGTGTAATCTCTCGATGTTCATTATGTTGGGCACATTAGTGGGGTGGTATCCCCTTTGAAGGGGGTCCATAGCAGCACCCCATGATTTTTATTCCTATATATATGCAGACCCAAGGATGGGGAGAAGACTCAAAGGTGGTGGGAAGACCTACCAATTTTTATGTGCATGGCTTTTATAGATGATTTTGGGTATGATGGTTTTCTTCCCATGGTATTTTGTATATCGGGTAAAGGGAACTATGGTTATTTTCTAATACTGGGTTAATGTATTGGGTTTTATCAATGTTTCCACATGTATATATATGTATAATAACATTGAAAGGAATATAATGAAAAATCAATCTAGTAGACACGGTTTTGGGATCCAGGGGAAAGTCGATGTGTATATTTATCTTATGTTTTAGGTTATCGTTGTTGTTTATTTTCTGTTTATGAATTTTTTTGCAATTAATTTCTTTTACTGAGTTAAAACCTACAATAATCGTGTTTAATGTGTTTCTTAGAAAACTTTTATGACTACAGAAGAAAGAAAAAAAGAATGATATTGGGTCAAAGAAATACTCTTATAATGCCTTCTCACCTCTCCAATATGAAACAAAATGTTGTTTTTGAAATAAATTTGGGCATAAAGAAACTAAATGAAGAAGGAAAATTAGGTTTGCCCCTCAGTGTGCACAAAAGGAAATAACATTGAAGGTAAGGAAAAAGAAAACCATAGAATCTGAAAAATTGTGGTTTAGATTTGGATGCAGGAGATTAGGATAATTTATGGTACATTGATAGTGGATTCTCAAAGAATATGACAAGTGAAAAGTACAATTTTATGTCCTTTAATGAAATAAAGAAAGAAAATAATGTAACTTTTAGAAATAAATCACCTGTTGTTATCAAAGGGAAATGATCTGTTTGGCTAAAGAATAAGGTTAAAGCTGGAAATGTTTTGTTTGTTGATGTATTAAGACATAAATTTTTGAGCGTTAGTGAAATGTGTGACCAGGGGCATGAGGTTTTTTTCAACTCAAATAATTGTGTGGTAGAGTATCTCGATATAGCTAATATTATAATAAAGGGAACAAGAATTCCAGGTAATGTATATGTCTTGGAAGATGACGAAGAACATCTAAGCTTCAATCAATTACACAAGTTAAGAATAATGGGAGAAGTACGTCACTTGCCTAACATCCCTCTACCAAAAAATAGCATATGAAAATCATGTCAATTTGGTAAGAAAACCAAAGTTACGTTTAATATTAAAGAATGTACTTCAAGTAAGCCACTTGAACTTATTCATACTGATTTGTGTGGTCCTATGAGAAATAAGTCTCCATGGGGTGAAATTTTTTTAATATTGCTCATTGATTATTTTACAAGAATGTGTTGGTTTGGCTTATTGAAACATAACGATGAAGCATTTGATACATTTAAAGTTTTAAAATCTCTAGTAGAAAATGAGTTCGATTTGAAAATAAAATTTCTTAGATTTGATAGATGAGGAGAGTTTATATCAGATAATTTCTTCGAATTTTTTGAACAACATGGCATCAAAAGGCAATTTTCTATAGCTAAAACACTTTAACCAAATGGAGTGGAAGAAATAATGAATAGAACAATCCAAAAAATTGTATGTGTCATTCTTGATGAGTCTGGAACACCTCACACCCTTTGGTGAGAAGCAACACATAGAACCATGAATATCCTTAATGAATATCATGTACAATTGTTGAGGAGGTAAATCCCCTCTGCGGACAGAGGCGATCCCTACTAGCCCAGCAGGGGTCTAGCAACAAACAAACAATGCTATGACGCAAGCTCCTAATTACGAATGAAAGACTTGGGATAGAAGCCTACCTGGATTCCAACGCTATGATCTGAAGAAGAAGTGTCCCCGTCCTTCAGCCCCGGCAGATCACAATCCTTCCACGATCTCCGCGGATGAACACCTGCACATAGAAGAAACGAACAGATACAAGCATAGGAACCAGCATACGTAACTAAACATCGGTCATAAAAGATATAACTCGCATTAACATGATGGAAAACGGAGTGGAACCATAATCATAGTCATCTATTAAGTAATAAACGAATAGAAGTTACAACCAAGTTCTGACGTCGCAGCTTCCTTCGAACGGGTCTCCGGTCGTCCACGTCTCGCAAAGCTCGCCAAGGAAAGGGAAGACCTCTCCAGAGTCTCGTAACAATGGTCTCCTCGCTTGAATGGGCCTTAAGGGAAAGAAGGGATTCTTTACAACACAAAGGCACTTGGGAATAGGGAGATGCAAAGCTTCAGCACTTCAAGACTAGCTTGCCATGGATCTGAGCAGGCTTTTATAGATGGGGAAGGAGGGAGTTGGGATCCCTATTATTATGGGATTGGCCCTATCACCAAGGAAGGTTCCATGGGAGGTGGCAAAACCAATTCCCTTCCATAGAACTCCCGCAGCCAAACCTCCCAACTCAAGATAGGCAGTGGTTTGTGAGTTTGTTTGAACTCAACTTCCGCCATCCATATTTAAAAAACAGTCCCTAAAATGGGTGGTGCGATTGCTACTCTATGACAGAGCGCCAAGTGGCGCGACCTCTTTACAGGATTTCCCTGATTGGCGCGAGCACTGAATTGTCTACCCGCGCCAATGCAAAAAGAGTTGTTTTTCATGAGTTTTGCAAGGAGATGTCTCAAGGGGAAATGAAGCTCATACTCAGAGGGATGCATTGATGATGTTTTCAAGGCATGACAGTGTTCACAGGTCACATAATGGGTCCTCCATTGTGCGGGACGGGGAATGGTAGGGATGGTGACAAATTACTGTGTAACAACAATTAAATAGTGATAAAAGTCCTTATGAACTATGGTTTGGTAAGCGTCCATCCGTACATTTTTTTTAAAAAATTGGAAACAAATGTTACATAAAGAGTAATGATGATAAGCATGGAAAGTTTCAATCTAGAGCTGATGAAGGAATCCTCCTTGGATATTCCTCTATAAGAAAATGATATAAATTTTATAACAAAACACCTAAAAATATTGTTGAATGCATTGATGTTGTGATTGATGAAGCATCCATAAGTACAAATAAGGAAGCACCAACAGAAGACAAATTTGTTCCTACTACAAGCCAAAAGGTTGTAGGAGAAGTGATTAGTAAAGCATCGAAAGAAGGAAATGAAAACATAGAAGCATAAAAAAAATGCCTTGAAGGTATGTTTAGAAAAAGCATCCAAAATCTTGAACTCTAGGTGAAAAGGAAGTTAAAGTAAAAAATAGGAGAACCCTTGTTGGAAATTCTAGTTACCTAGCCTTACTATCCACAATTGAACCTAAAAATGTAAATCAAGAAACAAAATATGAATTTTGGATTATGGAAATGGATGAAGAATGTGATCAATTAGAAAATAACCATGCATGGTAATTAGTACAAAGACCTCATGACAAAAATGTTATGGTGAAAAATGGGTGTTCAAAAACAAAAATGTTATTGGGAAAAAATGGATGTTCAAAAAGAAATTAAATTAAAATGGAGACGTAATGAGAAACAAATCAATACTTATATGTAAACGTTATGCTCACGCAGACTAAATATATTTTGAAGAGACATTTGCACCGTTGCTAGAATTGAAGACATAAGAATGTTTCTTCCATTTTCAATATTTCATAACTTCAAATTATTTCAAATGGATATTAAAAATACGTTTCTAAATGGTGATATAGAAGAGGAATTTTATATTGAATAACCTGAAGGATTCATTCTATGCAATGATACAAATCTTGCTTGGAAACTTGAGAAGCCATTGTATGTATTAAAACAAGCTCCTCATGCATGGTATTTTCATCTTGACATGTATCTTCAAGAATAAGGCTTCACAAAAGGGTGTACAAAGAACAATATATATATATATATATATATAATATGATAAAGACAAAAATTTTATAGTTGTTGTTAATGTTGATGACATCATATTTCTAAGTAATGTAGATTCTATGAGTCAAGAATTTTCTTCTGTTATGAAGAAATAATTTGAGATGTATCTACTTGGTGAAATAGCATACTTTCTTGGCCTTCCAATTCAATAAAAAAAGGATGGTATCTTTCTCTCACAAACCAAGTACCTCAATAATATTTTGAAGAAATATGGAATGGAAAATTGGAAACCTGTATGAACACCAATGGTAGTAGGATGCAATATTAGTCAAAATGATGATTCTCATTCAGTTAATCATACATAATACAAGTATATGATTGGAAAATTTTATCTACCTTACTCGAACAAGACCATATATTGTGCATGCAGTTGGGATTTTTTGACGATTTCAAGCCAATCCTAAAGAAACTCATCTCCAATCAGTTAAGAGAATATTTAAGTACCTACAAGGAACTCAAGACCTTGGTCTATGATATCCTAAAAGTTTATACTTTTGACTTCATTCATTAGAGAAATTTTAAGGTCTAAAATGGGCCTCCTAAGAAAAATTTACAAGCAGGATAAAATTTATAAGAACCAATAGGATTGAAGATGACGACGTTGACCATGGGGGGATGATTCGCCATTTTTTAGGGTAAAATAGAAAAACATATTAAAATAAAATAAAATAATAAAATTGTTTTTCCAATTTGTATTTCCAACTTATCTCCCTATGGTTTTACTCCCATTTCAAGCGTGAGCAATCATTCGATGAAAATTTTAATTCCACATCCATTGAGTACTGATGTTGCATAATTTCGATGGACCCTTCTGCACGAAAAATGAGAAACACGTGAAAAAGAATGATGGAAGTAATTTTTTTCATGAGTTTCTTATTTTGAGTTTATTTCAGACGTCGAAATTATGGAAAATGGGTAATCCTTGGATGAGGAATCGAATTATGCATCCAACGAGTGTTCCCACTCGAAATTTGAGTAAATCCATAAGGCGATAAGTTGAAAATACGAGTTGAAATGGTAGTTTTTTTCCCCTCTAAAATTTGATGATGTAATATAATATTATTTTATTATTTCCACTATTATTTTATAATTTCCTTAGGAGGCCCATTTTATACCTCAAAATTCTCCTAATGCTTGATATAACGAGTACTAGTGGAGGAGAAGCTTACTTGGAACCTTTCTTTGTATCAAGGTTAAGGAAGAAACAAATCTTCGTCTCTGTGTGTACCACTGAGGCATAATATTATGTTGTTGCATATCGATGTAATCAACCTCCGTGAATGATGAAAACATTACAAGGCATTCAAATCACTTTTCCAAAACCTTTAGCTATTTTTTGTGGCAATACTAATGGCATAAGTATTTCTAAAAATCTTGTCATGCACTCAAATACCAAGCATATTCCAATAAAATATCACTTTGTGAAAGAACATGTTCTTGAAAAAAAGGTAAATATTGAATATGTTCCCTCAAAGGAACAAGTTGTAGATATATTTACAAATCCACTTCCACGTGAGTCCTTTGAATATCTCAGACAAAAACTGGGAGTGATCTCTACTTCATCATTTTGTTAACTATTGTAACAAAAATTTCATGTCCATGGGTATTTGAGACTGCGAATTAATACAATTTACTATATATACGTCAATTAAATAAAGAACAATCACATATATACATGACTTTTTATCTATATAGTTGCGTGTGTTTCACTGAGATGAAGAAATAGTAGGACAGACTCAAGGAAATTCTTTTATATGCTTCATTCTATTATTATTTCCAGTTTTTACAACTATTGGTTACATTTTGTTAATAATGCTCAGATTTTACTTAGAACTGATATTGATTTATGATGATTCATGAGGTGTTGCAATATGAAATTACTACTTTGGTTCACTTTTTTGATGTATTCACTACTTGATGAGTTGGATATGATCAAACCTGACAGGAGATTAACTGGCACAGCTTCAGGGGGAGCATATTTTATAACAGAATGTTGTTTGAATTATATTTTCTTGATAAATACTTTCTAAATGGTGATATTTTTCATTGCTTTCTGACATTAGTGAAGTTAAGCGGATGGTTATTGATATGTTTTTGCATTAACTACTTGGTCATGCCTGAAATAATTTCATATTTGGTCACATATTGATGTTGTTGAAGATTGTTGCTACATTTCCATGATCATGATATTCATGTTGCAAGATTTTATATGGTGTATGATGGTTGTTGATGACTATCGTGGTATTTCTATTGATATATTTGTTTTGGGCATAAATGTCATAACTTCCTCTTGATGTCAAGGCCATGAAAATAACCATGATGTAGTAATTATAATATTAGTCATGTTTGGACTTTTTGGGCCAAGTAATTTATGTATATAATTCCATGAGTCCTTGTTGATAGGAAAGTCCATTTTTGGTTGATGCTAGAGTCATGTACTTCTTTTTATATATTCCAGAAGATTCAAAATATTCTCAGGGAGGGCGTGGTAAGATTACAATTTTCATATTGAGTAGACCATATATATAATGCTCATACCTACAAAGGAAGGAAGAAGTCGTCTTTCAACACTGGTCATCCCTTTTCCATTGATGTCAAAAGGGGAGAGAAGCTTGGTATCTGGAGAAGAGTCTTGGTTGTTAGAGCGATTATTAGTGGCTTGGGAGAGAATATTGGTATGTTTACAAATGTATTTGCATGTATTTATGTAGGGTGGTGAAAAAACACGGAAGTGGTTCCCATCAAGAAGAAAGGGAAAGATTCTTGGCATTATGGCTAATGTGTTTTCCTTGATGGGAATATACTTGATAAAGATTTCAACATTATGGTAATACGATGATTATACAGGTTGGTACAAATGTGACAGGTGAGATGGAAAAAGGAAGACTAGTTCAGAAATATAAGAATGATAAGTTGAAGTTTACGAAAGTATATGTGGGTCTTGTGATTCTGTGAAGAAAGATCGCGTACATACACATGTATGGTGAAGAAAACTCACATACATTTTCCACACCATGGTATTATCAATACCAGGGGTATTTAACATGGTATTGGCTTATAGTAATGATCATGAAAATGTATATTTTATCTCGTAAAAGAATACCATCCACATTATTAAGGGTCTGGCCTCAGGTATTTTCTAAGGCCTAATATATATCAGGAGATGGAGATCAAAGTGTTATGTGTGAAAGTTCTAGGTTATTCATGAATGATTTCATCTAAAATAGGTGTGCACCAAGGAGCATGGAAAAGATTCATATCTGATAGATATGAAATAATAGTAGAGACTAATGGATATGCTTACTTGATCCTTTATGATTATTACTAGTAATGATTTATTTTTTATGGTGATGATACTCTAGCATGAACATGTGATAGTAAGGGAGTATGTTTTGTGGGTGTGGTTAAGGCATGATTCAATGTTTACAAATATATATGTGGGTTTGTATATTATTATAATTCATGTACATACATGGATATACTTTTGGGTATTAACGTATACATTCTACAAAAGTTTTGAATCTGTACACGGGTGTCAAGTATGAAAAGCGTGTACATACGTGGATGTGCAATGTAAGGGTTGCATACATTTTCTAGGGTTTTGAAATATGAATTGTTAATAGTGTTTCATCAGTTCTATCATGATTCTTGTTGTTTGTTGATGACGTCTTTCTTATCATAATTTTTTTTTGATAGTTCAACTTGGGTCAAATTGATTATAGTATGGAATGTTGACTTGTGATGATATTTATTTATGGTGATTTGTATTTTTTTTTAGTTATGGTTTAAGTATGTGAGTAAGTGATTGATTCACTATAACAGTTATTCAAATTCAGTTATCAATACAATATTTACATAGGTTTACTTCAGGGGTGGTGCTTACATACACGGGTATTGTACAAAACAATTGTGTATACCTTCTTGCACATGATTGATTAGGATTTGTAGTGTTGGGATATGATTCATGTGAGGATTAGAGTTTTTTTGGGTATATTGGTGAATGGTTGTGAATTGATATGATGTATTATAAATTGGTTTGTTCTAGTTGCATTGTTTTATTTAGATTTAGTGTTTTTTTTGATGATTTAGTTGGTTCAATAATTGGGTAGCTCATTTCAGAATTGTTGGAGTGGATCCAGTTTGAAACATTCTGAAAAGCGATCCATAAAGAGTTGAGGATAAAAATCTTTAGAAAGGGGCTTGTATCTCACTTCCATTAGTAGCTGGAAAACTAGAGAAGGTTGTACCTTCTGTAGGCAAGAGCTTATGTGCCGCATAAAGTCTGCACTAATACAAGAATGTAAGAAGTTTTTTTTAATAAAAGAAGAAGAAAAATATGACAACAATGGTTTTTTTCTCCCACATTGAGTTTCCAACTAAAATATTGGTGTTCAAATGGTTTTAGTGTGTTGATGTTCTATCTACATATTAACTGCTCATAATTAATGATTAATTGATGAATACTGAAGTAATGATGCATTGATTAATGTTAAGTTGATGATGAAATTAATGATCAAATAAGTTATATTTATATACGCGGGTTTCTTTAATAACAATCACGCATATACATGATTTCCCTTTATAATAGTATCATATACAAATCTGTTAGAAATTTGAAATATGTAAAATATTGATTCACCCACCCCCCCTCTTAGTATTTTTCTTAAAAAAGTTTCTGTAAGAACTCAATCCTTGCTATGAAAATATTGTGTTTTATGATTGTATAATAGAAACTTCCTCTCTATCTTAAAAAAAAGATTTAAACTAAAAAAGTAATTTATTTTTTTCATAATAAAATATTACTTTCCTCTTAATATAAAATCTTACACTAAAATAAGTTCAAACAATTAGAATTTGATCATGCATTACCATATTAAATTTGAATTTTAAATACTTTTAACAAAGAATTTCATCCTAAATTTCAATAAAGCATACAGTCATACATATTCAAAATGAAGCCTAATATTAAATGTCTCTTAACCATTTACCCAGTATTCTTTAGTAAAATTGCAGTATATTAATTTCATTCATTAATTATTGATTCTTAATATTTAAACTAAAGCAATAATTTTATTTGTATTATATTAATAGATGATTAGTTTCCACTTAAGATAAAATATTTCACTAAAATAAATTCCAACAATCATAATTTAATAATGTGAGACAATGTTAAATTTGAATTTTAAATATTTTTAACAAATACATATTCAAACTTCAAACTTATGTAAATCTTAATATTTATTTCCCCTTAACCATTTACCAAATCCTACTTAATAAAAAAAAATTATATCAATTTTATTTATGAATTATTTGATTCTTCATATTTAAACTATAATAATATTTATATTTTTATAATAATAAATTATTACTTGCGTCTTAAAATAAAGTCTTTCACTAAAATAAATTCCAACAATTGGAAACAATGTAAACATTGAAATGGGAACTCTACTCAGTATCCATTTTTTTGAGGTAGCAAAAAAGCAATTCAATCTTGAAAAATGTCCATTCAGAATATGATCTTTTTTTTAGAATATTTTTGACCTTTTCAATTTTATATCGACTATAAAAATTATTTTTAAGATGTTACTGATTTTCACGCTCATTTTGAAAAGTGATGCAACATCAAACCCTTTTTTTAGAAGACTTATTTTTTTACTTTAATATTTCTAATGTGTTGAGCGTGGATAATCTTTAATTTTTTTTTGTAATTTTCATATGGATTTTGAAAAGCATCAACATTGCATCAACATTTTTTTCAGGCATATTTTTTACACTTTAAATTTTCTTATGTCCTACGTATCCATGTTATTTTTTTAAATTTTTATTATTTAAACAATTTTCAAGTTCTCTAACACCTCGACAAAAAAAGTAAAAACATAAAACATCGAGAAAAAAGGAAAAAGGAAAACATATTTAAAATAATAATAATAAGAAAATAAAATATATATATTAAAACATCACAAAATAAAAAAATAAAACATGAAAAAAAAATATATATATAAAATATATAAAAAAATAAAATTATAAAAAAAATCAAACATAGAAATGTAAAAAAAGAAAAAAAAATTAACTTCTATATATATCATAATTTATGAAAAAAATAAAAAAATAAACCCAAAAACAAAGATGAAAAAAATAAAGAAGATATTAAATAATTTAAATAATAAAAAAACATATAAAAATTAAAAACACAAAAAATAGAAAAAAACTTAAAATAAAACACTGAAATATAAATAAAATGAAAAATGTATGAAAAGTGATAAAAATAAAAATAAAAATAAAAATAAAAGGTAAAAAAAACATAAAAGAAAAGAAAAATAAAAATCATCGGGTGTAGGGGTTGGAGGGAGGGACGATTCTCAGAATCAACCTTCCCTCCATGCCCTTGGGGCCATTGCACCATGGGGATGCTAGGGAGAGAGTTTCACACATCTCCCTCCTTTTCCAATCTCGCGGTCCAATAGGCCAAGGTGTATGAGCGAGGGATGATTCTCATAATCATCCCTCCTTCTGCCTCGTGGGCCTGTTGGGCTACACGAGTGGGTGCGGAGGGAGCTGGCTATGGGTGTAGTGTGGGCGGGGTGGGGTTGGTGGGCGACACTCATCCCTCCGTCCCCTGTGCCCATTGGGCCACAGGGGTGGGCGGGGAGGGTATTTCACGCAATATCTGCTCCCCCCCCACCCTCACACACCCCTATGGCTTAGCGAGCTGAAGGAGTGGAGGGATGATTCTTTGAATCGTCCCTCAACCCCCTAAGCCCATTGGCCCGCGAGGTGGGCTGAGCATTTTTTTTTTTTTTTTTTATTTAATCTTGTGTTTTCAAAATCTTTTATGTTTTTATTATTTAATATTTTTATTGTTTTTAATTTCCTTTTTTGTGTTTTTAATTTTTTTTTATTTTAATGTATCTTTTTATTATTATTATTTTCTTTTTAATTTGTTATTTCATTTTTTTAATTATATCATATTGTTTTTTTATTAATTTTTTTTTCCTTAAATTATATTTGTTTTGGAAATATTTTCTTGTATTTATTTATTTATTTTTATTTTTCAATATATATATTTCTAATTTTTTATCATTTATAACTTCATTCTTCTTTTTTTTTACATTTTTATGGTTTTTTAAATTTTTTGTCATGTTTTATATATTTGTTTTTTTTGCCATGTTTTTAATTATTTTGTATTTAAATATATATTTTTATTTACATGTTATTATTCTTTTACATTTTTTTTGGTTTTTTTAATTTTTATTTTTCTCAATATTTTAAATTTTCTTTTTTTTAGTCATTTTTTTAATGTTTTAAAATATATTTTTATTTACTTGTAATGATTTGTTATTATTATTTTGTGTTTTTTTTTGTTTTTACTTTTTTCAATGTTTTAATTTTTATTTTATTTCATATTTTTCTTTTTTATTTATTTATATATTTATGTATTGTTTTGTTTTATTTTATTTTTTTCTGCATGGCTCGTGTCAATCGTCACCTAGCAATATGATCCCATTATTTGTCAATTTTATAGCTGATTTTAAATATTTCATTATAATGAATCAGATTTGACCCCACAATGTGCCAATTTCATGGTTGGACTTTAAGTTTTCGTTACAATTGCTGAGTTCACCTACACTGTGTGTCAATATTATGGTTGATTTTTAAATTTTTGTTGCAATGTGTCAAGTTTCCTTAGGCTAAGATTTTAAAGTTGTAATTTTAGTGTTTAAAAAAAAAAAAATTACTCTTGCTATAATGACTCGTTTATTCAGCTATTCATTAAAAAAAAAAAGTGATAGAAACTTTTCATAATGCCATGGTTGAAATATGTTGAAAAATTAAGGTTTTGCGTACTCATGAACTTTGGTTTTAATTCCATGGTTGAAAGAATGTCAAAATTCTAATGGTTTTCTAATTCATGATATTTTATCATTAACACCATGGCGGAAAATTGTTGGAATTTAAAGGATTTTTAGAGATGTGATGTTTTATCCTTAATATCATGCCTAAAAATCATTGGAATTTAAAGTTTTTTTGGAGTCATGATATTTTGTCCTTAATTCCATTTCTAGGAAAACTTCAAAATCTACCTTAGAAAAAATGAAAGACATTATTACAGCATCAACACTTTGATTTCAAGCTATTTTGTGAACAAAAAAAAATGGTTTTTATTGGATTTTACTGCCATTTTAAAAAAAATGTTGAAAAGTTTGTTTGGAGTTGATAGTACAACAAAATGTTAAATTTGTATTTTAAATGTTTTTAACGAAAAAATTCATCCTAGATTATAATACAAAATACTCTCTTATGTATTCAAACTCTGAACTTATTTACAAATCCTAATCCTAAGTTCCCATTAACCATTTAATGAACACTATTTAACAAAACCAAGCTAGATCCATCTTAACCCCAGATCTATCAACTGTCAAGAGGGATCAAGTCTCCCGAGGTATAAAGAGTTCCTCTATTTTTTCACTTTAAAAAAGGTTTGCCCCTTGCAAGATATAATCCATCCCGTTTCTTCATAGATATGTGGTTAGGATGGATCAAGGATATTTTCAGTCGTGCACAGTCACAATTTTTTTTTTAACATCTAATTATTCTTATCATTTTAAATATTAGAAATATGTCTAGCATTAATCTAGACATTTTAATTCTAAATTTATGCAAATACCTTAGTTTGTTTAAATGATAGAGATAGTTATAACTTGAATGATGAAAAATGATCAAACAATTTTTTTAGTGCAAAGTGATAATGTGACACTGTTGAATGATTGAATATGTGAATAGTAACAATTTAGATGATTAAAAATACTCTTAATTGTGATCATTGTAAAACTATTTTCTTCCACTATTCTTATTGTCACACATGTTAGTTTTGTCATATTTTCATTTCAATGATATAAAAAAGGTGGTTAAAATCATAAACCATTTAGATATTTAAATTAAGATATTGTATTAAATGTCATACCTTGTCTCTCTTACTCTCTAGTATCCATAGTAGTGTTTTCCAATGTGAATCATTATGAATTATGGAATTTTAGGCCCTAAGTAAGTTTCAATTGTAGTTAATTTTTTTTACCTCTTCTCAATGCAAAGTGGATAAAAATGTTAAATTATGGAAAACAAGAATAATAAGAATGTAGTCAATTATATATTGTCTACAATTTAAAGAAGAAAATTTTAACTTTACTCATTTACCTTATTTTTTTTAAATGATAAAGATTGTTAATAACTTGAACAATGAAAAATGATAAAATCATTTTTTTACAGAAAGTGACAAAGTGACAATGTTGAATGATTAAAAATGTGAATAATAAGAATGTAATCAATTATAAATAGTCTTCATTGTGAAAATTCTCAAATTATTTTCTTCTACACTTCTTATTGTCACACCTGTTATTTTTTCCATCTTTTCGTTTTGATCATATGAAAGGAGTGATTCAAATTCTAGAATATTGAAATATTTAACTCAAGCTATTATACTAAATGGCATATCTTATCTCTCTTACTCTCGAGTATTAATAATTGTATTTCTAAATGTTAGTCATTGTGACTTATGGAGTGTTAAACCCTAAGAAAGTTTCAATTGTAGTTGTTTTTTATAATCTCATTTGAATGCAAAGTGACTAACAATGTTGAACTGTGGAAAATTGGAATGCTAAGAATGTTGTCAATTACAAATAGTTTACCCTTTCAAGAAGAAACTTTTTTAGGTGTGTAAAAATTTCATTTAAGAAGAAAATTTAAGTATTTTATCTATGGCTGAACTATTGTAACATATAAATCAATGCACATAATTCTTAGTGTTATTTACTTACATTGAAATAAATGCACACTATTAATGTAATTACCTTGAAGTTAATGTCATCATACATCTAGTTCCATAAAACTAGAAATAAATATCTACATGGAAATCAATGCATATATTGAAAGAAATCAATAGGTTAACAAATAAACATACACACTAAAATCAATGCATCTAGTCCAAAAAATCAAATTGGATTATAAATCAACACATACATTGTAATCAATGCATTTACTGCAAGCAATCAAATAGGATTCGAAATATACATCTACACTAAAATAAATGCATCTAGTGCAAGAAACCAAATATGATTAGATATCAAAACTAACAATAAAGTCATTGCATCCAGTGAAATCAATTAAATAAGATCAAGAATGAACACCTTCATTGAAATCAATGCATATATTTTAGTGAAAAATCAAAATATTCATGACTTTCTAAATATAACTTCTTCCACCTTATGTATAGCCCTTAATTATTCTTTCCCTATGATTATTAAATTTGTTCAATATTATATAACACTATATAATATCTATATTTTTCTCTTAGTATCTCCTTCTTCTTCCCTTTTTCTATCTTCTCCATCTTTGTTTCTATCTCCCTCCTACTTTCATTATCTCTCTCCCCTATCTCTCTCTTCCCCTCCTTCCCTCCCTCTCTCTGTGTCTCTCTACTTCCCTCTCTCCCTCTCTCTTTCTCTCTTTTCTCCCCTCTCTCTCTCATCATATACCTCTATCTCCCTCCATCTATTATCATTTGTATATCTATATTACCCCCCAAATATACAGTCGCTCTCCCCATATCTATCTATTTTTTACTATCTCCCTCCCTATTCTTCTCATTCTTTCTCTCTCTTACCCTTCTATCCCTCTCTCTCTCCATCTCTCTCTCTTCCCTATCCCGCACCTCTCTCTCTCTCACTTTATCCATCTCTCCCTTGCCACTCGCTCTTTCTCTCTCCAAATTAATATATTTATATATTTCATGTTTTGTCCCTCTCCCTCCGTATCCAACTCCATCTCTCTCTCCATCCCTCTCTATGTATATTTATCAACTCCTCTTCTCTATTCCTTCCTTTCTCTACTTTTTTGTTTCTCCACCCCAATCACTCTCTCTCCCTTTCTCTCTTTCTTACCACTCACTTTATCAATATCTCCCTCCTTATCTCATTCTCTCTCTCACCTTATCTCCCCTCCATCCTTGTGTCTCCCTCTCTCTCCTCCCCTTCTCTACCTATCTCTTTCCCTTTATCTCTCTCATCTCTTTCTCTCTCTCTCTTCCCTCCTTATATACTCTCTCCCTAGCGCTCTCTCTCTCTCTCTCTCTCTCCCTTGTCACTCCCTCGCTCTCTCCAACATTTTATCTCTTTGTATTTGTTATTCCCTCTCTCGCCCACCATTCAACTTCATATCTCTCTCCATACCTCTCTCCTACTATCTTTCATGTCATCTCTCTCTTGATTCCTCTTTATCCCTTTCTTTCCCACCTTGGTAACGTCTCTCCCATCTTACATAGGAAAGTATGTAAATTTCCTAGAAATTTGTCATAACATTTTTTTAGAAGGTAAATATTTCCCAGAATTACATAAAAGATCATTATATGTGATATTTCATTAGGCTACCAAGTCTTACATTACCTGCTGCAACCACGTAATATTTATTATATCTAGAGAGTTCCCATCACATTCATTACAAATTTTTTTCCACATATTCATTTTCTCTATGCATGCTTGTTCAGGTTTATGGGATAAATTTCTAAATCCTAGTGTAGAAAAATCCGGGGTTCCTTTTCCCTTGATTATTAAATCCAATAATTTTATTGATACATATATATGTACCCATGATCTTACTACCCTTTCCATATATAATCTCTCTCTCTCTCTCTATATATATATATATATATATATATATATATATATATATCTGTGTGTGTGTGTGTGTGTGTGTGTGTGTGTGTGTGTGTGTGTGTGTGTGTGTATATATATATATGTATATGTATATGCATAACATGTATACAAGTTGAAACTTATCAAACTTTGGTGAGTGTGAAGTATTCAAAAGGAAATACATATATGAGCATGCACTCCCCATCGTTAGAAAACATTTGAGCTCTAAAATGGCCCCCCTGAGAAATATTATAAAATAATAGTGGAAATAATAAAATAGGATTGTATTACACCATCAAATTTAAGAGGAAAAAAAGAAAAAAACTACTTTTTCAACTCATATTTTTAACTTATCTCCCTACGAGTTTACAAAAATTTCAAGCAAAAGCACCCATTTGATGTGAAATTTAATTCATCATCCAAGGAGTACCCATGTTGCATACTTTTGGCAAAACTTGCCACATGAAAAATGAGAAATACATGGAAAAATGTGATTGTAATAATGTTTTTCATGTATTTCTCATTTTTCATATGGTAGGTTCCATCGAAAGTATGCAACATGGATACTCCTTAGATGAGGAATTAAACTATGCATCCAACGAATTATCCTCCAAATAATTTTTGTAAAAAAGTTGGGAGATAAGTTGAAAATATGAGCTGAAAATTTACTTTTTACTTTTTTAATATTTTTACTTTTTTTTAGTTTAAAAATGGTGAATCATCCCCAATGGTTGACAGTAGTAGCTTGAATCCTATCAACTCTTATAAATTTGATTTTGGTTGTACATTTTCTTTTTTGAGGCCAATTTTTTACCTCAAAATTTCTCTTATGTCATGGTGGCTCCCACATACGTGAATAAGTTTTGGGTGGCTTGGAGTCCACACTGCACACATGATAGCCACCTGGGGTTTTCATTAGTGAATAACTGGTCTTCATTGAACAATGGTGAAGTTTTACTAGTTTATGGTTAGGGTAATTGCTCTACCAAGTCCCGTGGTCACTATTTCATTATGTTTTTGCATCAGTTGTGAAAAATAAACTTTGCAATTTACTTTCGATATGTAATGAGACAAATGGTTTTTTACCATTTTCTTTTAGGAATTACTGCCATTATTTTGGTTGGTTTTTATTGAATAACTATCTAGTTCTAAATATGATCACATGCATGATTTTTGTGCGGCTCAAGTTCACATAGTTGATACTTTTCCTTAGAAATATTGCTTTCTATTGTTTTTTTTTGGGTTTATTGATTTATATAGACATCATCATCAATTTAATCTTTAATCACCATTCAATTATCTTCATATGTGTCAAATCTCTACGTTAAGGGTTTCTTTGGTCATAGGGTTAAAATTTTACAAGGATTTCAATTTGACTCTGGTCATTCCAAGAAGTTTAATATGGAAAGTTTCCTCGTGGTAATTTAAGAAAAAAATAGCATTGATATTTTCATTTACAAAGGGTTTTATTTAGCTCTTTGAATGTCTTGTTGATGAGGACTAAAATACATTTTTTTCTCAAAATAATATGGTGACCTAGTTTTATATCCATAGGTTTAATAAATTTCAAATCATAGGTTCTTAATTTCATACAAGTACTCTTCAATGGAAACACAATTTAAAAAATCAAAGGTTACTAGAAAGGTGGAAAGGGTTTCTTTTCCTTTGTTTTATATTTCCTTTAGTGACTATAGGTTATTATTAAACCTATTTAACTCTTTATTAGGTATTTTGCACTACAATGACATTCTATCACATTCATGGTTAGCCATAATGTATATTAGATTTTTTATTTTGGATTTAGGCCTTATTTTGGCTATAGACTACTTCTACTATGTGTGAAAATGTTGTAAACATAATTAAGGGAAAATCCTAGTGTTTATAAATTGTTTGCTAAACATCTCTTGGACTTTATTATTGAATGTATGATGTTTTTCTCCTCCATTCAAGGGTTGTTATTTATAAATTTTCATTCGATTATTTTGGTTCCAAAATGATACTTGTATATTTTTGGTTAACAATTTCCATAACAATAATTACATATTGCGCTATATATTGCACTATGGATGTTATCTAAAAAAGGTTTTTTTGGAGAGTTAATGATTTTGTTTTCAATATATGAGGCTCAGGCCTCTAGGAATAAATTATTAAAACATTCTATGTTTTTAGTAGGTATACAGTAATATGTTTCTCTATGCACTTTACCAATTCATCTTGTAGCTCTATAAAACATTAACAACGTAGTTTTTGTTTGCTAGATTTACTCGGTTGTCCTATATGTATATGTATATTTGTATGTATATGTGTGTGTATATGTATATGTATATTTTTAGCTATATATATATATATATATATATATATATATATATAATTTAATGCTTCTAGAGAAAACATTGTAGTTTCGGGATCTTCTATATTCAAATTTTATCTATGTATAAATAATGTCCTCACTACCTTCAAGCTTTATTTACCTATAAAAAACACAATTAGCCACAAAATATCTACACAAAATTCAACAAACTCATTCATTCCAAATGTTAAAAAATAATAATTTTCATTTAAGAATTTTTAGTTTTAGAACCATCTAAATTTCATGGTAACCATCTATTCTACATTTTCCTAAATGGATTTATCAATAAAATTTATGTGGTTCATAAATTAGATCATTCATGTATTCATGTATATTATCCAGGAAATAACTTAAAGCCTCCCATGTCCCTCCGAACCTTGAACCAACTTTTTATTTTAATTTCCCCTAAAATTCACTTGTCTCTATGAGGAATCAATGAAGAAATATATTTTAAATTCACCGCATGAACCCTTTAGCATCATCTTGATAAATTTATGGGTTCCAAAGCTATTATTTCTCTCCCACTAGTATTTTATTTAAAATAAATTTTCTTTATCTCCCACAATTATTTTTACAGGTACACCTTATGAAATTTATCTCTAGTCATGAAAATTTGTTGGTAATACGTATGTAACAAATATCCCCTGAATAATGGAAAAAGGAATATATTTTCTTATTTTGTTTCTACCACCTCTGGGAATAGCTTATTTCAAACATTTCATGACAGTTAAGAGTTAATATCACATTCCAACCATTAATATATTTCTAAGAGTATTAACATACCAAAAATAATTTATTCTTTTTAAATTGAATGTAAATATCTACATGAGTGTATTTTTTCATTTATCCCTCTCAACTTTTCAATCATAGTTTAATGTAAGAGTTGCAAAGTAAATTTTAAGGGTATTACATCTCCACTCCCCTTAAAAGTGACATTTTCCTCGATGTTTTTTAGGCTTCCATCATCTTTGGAAAAAACATAAGAAATATTTCATTCATCTTATCCTTGAATTCTAAGGTGGCCTCATTACGCCCAAAGTTCTTCCATTTCACCTTATCTTAGGAGATGACTCATTTGTGCAGTATAATCTCCCTTTCTTATAAAATTTGTAGTGGCCCAACCTTGAAATCCCCTTCCAATTCAACCTATACAACATTTCAATAAATTATATGAGTGAGATCATGTATATATTTCTTTAAGAAAGACACATGAAAAACATTATGAATATTAACACGGGATGACAGTGCCATCTGGCAGGCTACTGACCCTACATTGTCTAATATATCAAACAATCCAGAAAAAACGGTCTAGCTTAGAATAATCCCCCAAAATCGAGCAGCTCTTTTTGGGTTGTACTTTAACATAAACATGTTCACTCACTTGAAACTATTTATGTGTACTTTTATAATTAGTGTAACACTGTTGATTCTCTTGCGCTAGTTTCAAATTATGTCTAATCCTCTTCACCATCTATTACATTTCCTGTAATATATCTAGTCCTATCATAAGTCTATCCTCGAGTTGAATCCAGCTTAAAGGAACATGAAATTTCCTTCCATACAAATCCTAAATGAGACTCTTCTTGAGTGACATCCCATAACCATTGTTATAGGATAACTCTACTAAATTTAGGACATCCTCCCATTTTGTGGGATGGTTCATTACATACATTCATAACATGTCTTCAAGGACTTGCTTAAACCTTTCTATTTCCCCATCATTTTGTGGATGGTACATAACCCTAAATTTTATTTTTGTGCTCATTACAAACAATAATGCTCTCCAAAATGTCAAGTTGAAGTTTTCATCCCTAACTAATATCACTATCTTTGGCATGCCATGAAGTTAGGAAATTTCTTTGACGGAGAATGTTTCACCCTATGAAACTCTATAGGTAGATTAAATAGCTATTAAATGGGTAACTTTAGTCAAATTATATGCAACTACCATAATAGAGTCATGTTTCCTCCTTGTCCTAGGTAGTCTAATAATAAAATATAATAATATTATCTCGCACTTCCACTCTAGTATGGGTAGTGGGTTCAACAATCCTTCTAGGTGTTGTTGTTCTTCCTTCACCAGCTGACATTCTTGACACCTTTCCAAGTATTGAATAACTTCCTTCTTCATTCATAACCAAAAAAAACTATTTTTTATGTCTAGTAATCATTTTCTAATATCCTCGATGTGTTGTGTATGGTTTTTTGTGGTATTCATGCATTAGAAGTATTTTATTTTCATCCACATTTGAAATATAAAGTGTTTCTTTATCTACCAACAATCCTTTTTCATTAATTTCATAATCAGGTTGCTTTCATTGACCAACTTCACCCCACACACACTATCATAAATATCATTATAACTCTGGTCTTCTATTATTCTTTTCTTTACTTGTTGACAATTTTTTTTTTTAGTTTTTCTCACAGTGAATTCACATATTTATTTTAGATTTTGACTTAACACATACACCACTTTATTTTCTTTCCCTTTTATGTGTTTAATGTTGAAAATGTATTTTCTTGACAAGTCGATCAACCTAGCCTACTTGGAATTCATGTTAGGTTGGATGAAAATGTTAGATGATCCAAATATAATAATGTAAAGTTAGGATAAAAATACTTATTAAATTAGAATATTTAATAAATATTAGAGACACTTAGAAATAGAATAGTATTAGCAAAGATAGGACTCTAGAATTGAGTCGTATCTTAGTCTCTAGAAATAAAGTTAATAGATTGGATAGAAGATAATTTATTGTAAATGGACACTTGTTATTTTTTCAAGTGGTCCACAACTAAATTAAGTTAGGACATGTAGCTTATAAATAGGTTAGTCTCCTAATTGAAAATTAGTGAAAGTTTACATGTGTAAACTCTTGCAATTTTTTATGTAATTTCTTTTCCATTATCAATACAATTATGTGTCTAAGGAAACTTATGCATTAATGTGGTATCGGAGCTTCACTAATATAGCTGACGAGAGAAGGAGATTCTAGATCTACAAGCTTATGGAAAACTCCAGATAATTTTTCATCAATTGAATTGGTATGCAATTTTGTCAATGTGTTAAGGAAAAGAAATTTATTGATTATAATCTAAATATCAATTTTTTTTAAGATTTTTTTTTTTTGCTGCTTCCGTTAGCACATTTTTTTTATTATATGTTTTTTTAAATTTCCCGGTACTACAACTGTCCCTACATGCTACAACATAGAAGGACCATTTTTTTTCTGCATTTTTAAATTGCCTGGAATTGTAGAATCTGACATTGATATCTAACTCCATCTCAAATCATGATATTGTTGAAGCTACTGTTTGCGTTACAAAGTCAACAGCTAGACCATACTTTGTTGACTCTAGCAGAAACTCTGGGGGCCTATACCACAATGTTATTACTCTATTGGTCAAGTTTCCTTTCTCGTCACTGCAGAATGATCTTGCCAGGCCAAAATCCGCAAGCTTTAGGATCCCATTATTGTCAATCAGCAGATTAGATCCTTTGATGTCCCGATGCAAAACTTGGTTAATGTGAAAATAATGCAGCCTGATTAACAATAGCTTCATGTAACACTTAATCTGGGGAATACTAAAGCACATTCCTGGTCTCAAAGAAGCTTGATTTTACGAATTTTTGTTATTGAGAGCCCTTCTCTTTCACTTTCCATACGATTCTTCAGGGAAACAATTTCTCTAGTCTCGATCTCCTTGGCCATGTAAACTTTCCCATATGCGCCTTCTCTAATATGTTCAAGATTTTCAAAGAAATTGACACTGCGAGAACCCCATGAGGGCACCTCCTGTAGATTTCGATGACCAGGATTTGCGACTTCCATCCTCGTCGGATTTCCTTCAAATCATACTCAAACTCAAGTGCTAAAAGAAAAAAAATTCAAGCGAGGTGAGGGTTTAGTCGCACATTCACATTCTATTCAACAAATGGCTTGGCTCTGATGCAATCAATATGTGAGCTCCAGCACTAGTATAAATATGCAGAAGTACAAAATATTCTTTGTTCTTACGAAAGACAGATCAATCGCCTGTAAACCATGAAGCATTGCACAATGTGAATGTTCATCTCGAGCCATCATTCATTATAAAAATTATATTGGAAGTAGTCACAAATGATACATTGCAAATTCAAGGCACTGATCTTGTGTATGGACTTCAGCACCACGTGCAGAACTTCATCCACGAGTGTGTTCTCCTTTTGCTGAGTGGAACTTCATCCATGACTATGTTCTCCATTTGGTGAGTGGAACCTCATCCAGGTTTAAGTATATAATGAAATTGGGACTTGAAGATTTGGAATAAAATATTGATATCTTCATTATGGGTCATTAGCTATTGTTACAAGAAAACACAAATTACCGCATTGCATAAAAGTTGAAATAGTCCATGACATGCCTCATGAATCTTCTATACTGTAGAAGAAGAGATTTTTAGGAATACTATTATTGTATTTTTTTGATAATATTGAGATGTAAAATGTTGTTATTATTTTTGGAGGAATAATTAGATTTATTTTTTTTTGGAGAAATAAGGGTTATTATTTCTAACTCAAAGTATTTTTTTTACTTTGAGGGGGGGCCAAATTTGTTTTCAAGAAGAAATTTTTAAGGGCATTGTTAAGCAGTCAAATTCTACAAATATTTCACTGTAAACACTCAACGAGAATTTGACTAGAGCCAAGTGCAAAGCTCAGTCATTTTTCTCCTTTTTCGAATGACTATGCGAGGGTCAAGGCCAAGCCTCGATAGATCGTTTTTGCATGGCCTGTGTTGTTTTTGGCGTGGTGTGTTTCATGTGACGAGTTGCTCATTTTTTTTGTTCTTGATTCTTTTCGTGCACTACTTCAATGCTACAATGTCAAATTTAATTAATCTGTTCTCTAAATTTGATAAGCTATAAGGGGTGAAATCCTATAAGACATGGAAACGTCTAATTAAAAGCACTCTCATTTATAATGAATTGTGGCATGAAATATGTGATAGCAACATTAAGCCTAATAAACCAATAGATGCAGCTTCATTTGCAAAATGGGAAGTAAAAAATGCCAAGGCATTAGTTCTTATAAATTATTTAGTTAATAATGATGTATATACATATTTAAAATTCTGTAGAAGCATGGATTGCTTTACATACATTCAAAGATCTCTTGGATACACAACCTGAATGAAAGAAGGTTGATCTTCAATTAAAATTTCTTCTACAGAAATTAACTGAAGATGGTGATGTCCTTGAGTATATTTCACGGCTTAAAAACATCAAGCACGAAATAATAAATGTTGGTTTTCAAGCTGTCAATGAAAGTTTCTTAACTATGATTTTAATTGCTGGATTTCCATCACCATATACACATTTTTTGGAAACTTTGCAAGTTACTGGAAAGTTAGAGAAGATAAATTTTGATGAATTGAGTGACATGTTAGCCCAACATGATAAAATGTTTTGGAAGAAGAAACAAATTGGAGAAGATTTCTTCTTCACCAAAGCCAACTCAAGTAACTCCTTAGCTGATAGTTCAAAAAACCGAGGAAGAGGAAATTTCAATCAAAATCAAGCAGCCCAACTTTGTGGTCACAGTTAAAGCAGAGAAATAATTTCAACAGAGGCTACAATTTAGGGAGGAGCCATTTACAAGAGGCAAGAATCAAAGCAGAGGATATAATCAAGGGAGAGGATAAATTATATATGGAGGACAAACTCTAAATAGAGGCCAAAGTAGAGGCAGAGGACAATATCAAGGTAGAGGGTAGTATCAAGGTAGAGGACAGTCTCAAGGCAGAGGAAGAGATTTCAGTCAAATTATTTGCAGGAGATGTAACAAAATTGGCCATTATGCAGAAGATTTTAGAAATTCTATTGAGAAAATTCCCAAGTTTCATCCAAAATTTGAACAGTTTGCAAATGATGAAGATGATCTTGATGGTTCTAAATATGTCTTCACCAATTCAGAATCAATAGATTTACAATTTTCAACCTTTCTTAGAAGCGATTATGAAGATGCATGGATTATAGATATAGGCACAACTCAACACATGAATTTTCGACGGGATTTCTTTTGGAGCTTCCAACAATTCCATCTAAATTTGATCTATCTTGCTGATAAAACAAAACATACTCCTTCAGGCAAAGGTGTAGTTAAATTTTTTTTACTTGGCATTGGAGAAAGAATGATTTCAAATGTATGGTATGCCCCAACATTTAAGAAAAAATTGTTATCTTTAGTCACGATTCGACAAGCAGGACATATGGTGATTATGGAAGATGGCTTCGTTAAAATTAACTCAATCAAACAGAACATGAAAGCAGTAATGACAGGTTTTGATGATGGAAAACTGTTAAGGATGAAAGCGACAATTATTCCAAGAAATTCTGACTTTGCAAGAGCAGAAAGTACAAACATTTCACCGATTAGACTGTGGCATGTAAGATATGGCCATCTCAAATTATAAAGTCTCTCTTAGTTACAAAAACAGGGAATGGTTAAGGGACTTCCAACATTAAAAAGGGGAAATGCGAAGTGTGAATCTTGCATTTTTGGAAAACAACATCGAGAGACTTTTCCTACACGTTCATGGTACGCAAACAGGCATTTTTAGTTGGTTCACAGTCATATTTGTGGACCCTTACCAACTTCGCTCAGAGGATGAAAATATTTCTTACTCTTTGTTGATGATTTTAGCAAGATGACTTGGGTATATTTTTTGAAGAAAAATTCAAGAGCATTTGAAAAGTTCAAAACTTTTCATCAGCTTATTGAAAATGAAGTAAAGGAGAATATTGGCACTCTTAAAACTCACAATGGTGGAAAATTCACTTCAAATGAATTCAAAATGTATTGCATGGATAATGGCATAAAACAACATCTTACCAATGTCTACACCATATTGGGCCGAAGCAATTCATACCACTATCTACTTGAGAAACAGATCTCCCACTGCTTCTTTAGATGAAATCACACCTTATGAAGCATGTGTTGGCTTCAAAACTTGGGTTAAACATCTCAGAGTTTTTGGATCAGTATGTTATGCCTTATTTATAAAGGAAAAAGAAACTAATCTTGACTCACAAAGCTTGAATTGCACAATGATTGGTTATTCTGATGAGAAGAAAGGGTATCAAATTTTATTGAATGGGAAATTTGTTGTAAGTAGAGATGTGATTTTTGATGAACATGAGAGTAAGAGTGCTAAAGAAGTTGAAAGTATTCTTAAAAACTTAGAAACAAAAAGTGATAAAAGAAAAGGAACACTAAAAAGTTAACCAAATTCAAAAAATTGGTGTGAACTTGAGTTTCCTTCATCTGAAAATGATTCATCCAATCCGTATTCTTCACCAGCGCCATCTGGGTCTTCTAGCAGTTCATCCAACTCTCCTAGAAGAAACAATTATTTTGACAATAACTCTCCACCCCCAGAACCTGCGGTTGATAAAAAAACATCAGTTTATATCAACCCTCTTTAAAATAATGGTGATTTGTCACAATCTCAAACCAGTGAACATCAATTTCCAAAATGGGTAGTTCAACTTTTGAAAGATGTAAGGCCTAATGAATAGAATAAAAAAGGAACAAGGGGATCACAAAGAAACGAAAGAAATTTTGCCTTGATAGCAAATTATTTTACTGAACCTTATACTTATCAAGAGACAGTAAAACATAAATAATGGCAACATGATATGGTTGATGAATATCAGGCAGTTAAAGACAATAACACTTGGAAAATTTTTTATTGTCCTCAGAATGTTAAACCCATCGGATGAGAATGGGTTTACCGAATTAACTACAAGAAAAATGGTGATATTGACAAGTATAAAGAAATACTTGTTGCTAAGGGTTTTGCATAGCAGGAAGGGATAGATTATGAGGAAAATTTTGCTCCTATATCTAATTGTAACACCATTGGACTCACACTTGCCTTAGCAGCTCAACAAGGATGGAAATTTCATCAAATGGATGTAAAGAGTGCTTTCCTCAATGCTGATTTGCAAGAAGATTTGTACATGACACAACCACCAGGTTTCGAAATTGAAGGATAGGAACATAAATTCTGAAAACTGATAAAGGCTTTATATGGGTTAAAACAATCCCCCCGAGCTTGGTATGCTAAAATGGATGAATACCTTCGAAAACTTTGTTTTCAATGAAGTGAATCTGATGATACCTTGTATGTACGCCAACAAGGAAAAAATCTGGTGATTTTGGTTATGTATGTAGATGATTTTATTATCACTGGAAACAATGATGATCACTTTACACAGGTGAAAAAGGAGTTACATGCATGTTTTAAGATGACAGATTTGGGACTACCTCACTACTATCTTGGAGTTGAAGTATTCCAATGTCCACATCATATCTTCATTTCACAGAGTAAGTACACAGCAGAAATTCTTCAGCGATTTAGAATGCAGGATTGCAAGCCTGTTCTTATCCCTACGGAACAAAACTTGAAACTTTTAATATTTGAAGGGGGGGGGATGGTGGATAGCACTACTTATCGACAGTTGAATGGTAGCCTGATTTATCTAACAACTACTCAACCAGATCTTTCTTATGTCATCAGTATTCCTTCCCGCTTTATGAAAGAACCACGAGACAACCACTGAAATTCAGTTAAAAGAGTTCTTCATTATATCCAAGGAAAAAGATATTTTGGTCTTCTTTACAAAAAGACTACAAATTTTATACTTGGTGGATTTTCAGATGCCAACTTTGCTGGGAGTATTGATGATAGGGAATCAACCTTAGGTTATTTAATGAACATGGGGTTAGCTACAATTTCTTGGAGTTGCAAGAAGAAAGCTACAGTGGCCACTTCTTCAGCATAAGAAGAATACATATCAGCATGGGAAGTAGGATGTGATATTTTTTGGTTGCGTAGAGTTTTACAGGACTTGGGAATTCCTCCAACAGAAGCTACTTCGTTATTCATCAACAATCAGTCAGCAATAAAGCTTGCCAACAATCCAATTTTTCATTCAAATAAAAATTATGTGGACACAAAGTATCATCATATCAGATCACTCATTGCAAAGGATGTCATCAAGCGGATTTATTGTCCTTCAAAACATTAGACCTCTGATATCTTCACCAAACCTCTTGGCAGAATAAAATTTACTAAGTTCAAGGATGAACTTGGTATATGTTGTAATGTATATTTGGATCATAGGGGGGAATGTTAGATGATCCAAATATAATAATGCAAAGTTAGGATAAAAACATTTATTAAATTATAATATTTAATAAATATTAGAGACACTTAGAAATGGAATATTGTTAGCAAAGATAAGACTCTAGAATTTAGTCGTATCTTAAGCTCTAAAATAGGAATAAGGTTAGTATATTGGATAGAAGATCATTTATTGTAAACGTGTCTGAGGACACTTCTGTATTAGAAAAAATATTTTAAACTTACATGATCCATAGCCAAAGTGAATTTATTAGCAATCAAGTAATGTCTCCACATTTTAAGGGCATGGATGACTACTTTGAACTCAAGATTGTAGACTGCATAATTTCATTCATCCTCCCTTATTTTTTTGGATTCATTGTCCACCACATGACCTTCCTACATGAGTAAACTTCCAAGTCCATTTAAGCAAGCATAAACAAATACCAAAAAAATCCTATCTAGTGTTGTGAAACCAGCTCCAAAAATAGAAGAAAAGAGAGGTTAATGCCTTAGAAATCAACCACTTTGAGGGGGAAACCTCCAATAAATTACATAAATGAACAATTCTTGGATGATACAAATGACCAGAATCTCCTTCTATATATAGGAGTTGATGGGGCCACAATATAATCCTAGCGGACCTAACAATAGTAATGTAAGGGCACAATAAGAACAATATTGGGGCTACAAGGGTACAACAATAACAATAAAGGGGATACATTAGTAAAAATAAGGGACTACACTAGTAATATAGGGACCAAACATGACCCTCTCCTTCAAAAAAGTGTTTTTCTCAATGCATGACTAGTTCTAGGTGCTTCTGTATAAAATTCTCATCCTCCCATGTAGAATCTTCAATGGGTAAGTTCTTCCACTTGATGAGATACTCTGAAATTGATCGATTTCGCAGCTATCGAGTTCTTGTTTCAGTGACTACTTCAGGTTCCAATATTATTTTTCCTTCCCCACTAAGTTCTAGAAATATTGTTTGAACTAGAATATTTTCACTTATAACCATCTTTAAGCATGAAACATGGAAAACTGGATGCACTTGCAAAGAAGCAGGAAGCTCCAATTTGTATGCCATAGTACCAATATTTTGCAACACCTTGTAAGGACAATAGTAATTTGGAGATAATTTATTATCCTTGTTAGCTTTCTTGAGGGAAATTTTTCTGCATGGTTGTAGCTGTAAAAATACCCAGTCTCCTACATAAAAAATTCTATCGCTGTGATGTTGATCTTCCTATTGTTTCATTCAATTTTGTACCAAATTTAGGTTATATTTTAGGAGTTGGAGAACTTCTTGTTGATGCTTGATGTGATCTTCCACTACTCGAACCTTTGAATTTTCTCTTAAAGATGATGTGATGGTAGGTGGATGATATCCATAAAGTGCCATAGATTGGGTCATTTCTGCTGTAGTATGGAAGGAAGTGTTAAACCACCATTCAGCGAGAAGTAACCACTTAACCCATTGTGTTTCTTTATGAGATACAAAACAACAAAGATAACCTTCCAAACATTTATTCACTATCTCAGTTTGGCCTTTGGATTGAGGATGATAATATGAGCTATGAGCTAATTGAGTACCCAAACAAGAAAATAACTCGACCCAAACATTTTTGGTAAAAATGCGATCTCTCTCGCTCACAATAATATTTGGGTTTCTATGTAGCTTTTTAATTTTGTCCATAAATGTAGGAGAAACTGTAACTACTTTAAATAAATGAGATAATGCACAAAAGTGTGCATACTTGGTCAGTCTATTAGCTACCACCATGATGAAATTCTTTCCTTCGGACTTAGGTAAACCTATGATAATATCCATTGAAATCTCCTCACAACATTGACTTGGAATGGATAAAGGTTGTAGAACACCCAGGGTCTTAACTGTCTCGACTTTATTTTGCTGGCAAACCAAACATTCTGCCACAAAATTTTGAATATAAGATTTAAGGCCATCCCAAAACAATAAATTCGTCATGCTATGGTAAGTTTTTAAAAATATTGAGTGTCCTCCTAAAGGAGAAGTGTGCAATTCCAAAAGAATATTTTGTTTTAGCCGGGAATTATTACAAAGATATAAGAGGAGTTTTTACCATAAGGAATCATTTTTCCAACTAAATATATCAGATGTACTAGAATCTTGCTGCAACTTTTGAATGAGTGTCCACACTTCATCATCCTTCTTCCATTCATCCCTTGCTTCGTTTGTCCAATCTCGTTGGATAATAGAAATAGCACAAAGCAATGCTTCCACCTCTTCATTCTTTCTTGAGAGTGCATCTGCAACAACATTTAGCTTCCCTTTTTGTAGATTATTTCAAAGTCATAACCCAACATCTTTGTGACCCATTTTTGCTGCTCTTCTGAAGATACTCTTTGTTCTAAAAATTGTTTAAGAATATTATGATCTTTTTTTACCTTGAACTGTATTCCCATTAGGTAAGGTCGCCATTTCTTTAGTGCATGTAGTATTGTTAAAATTTCCTTCTCATAAATAGTCTTTTTTAAATAATTTCCTTTGATTGGATGAATTTCAGAAGCAATGGGCTTTCCTTCTTGCATTAAGACAACACCAATACCATTTTCTGAGGCATCACATTCCACAATAAAGGTTTTTGTGAAGTATGGCATAGCTAATACCGATGATAGGCACATTGCCTCTTTAATATGTTCAAAGGCCTTAGTTTTTTTAGGAGTCAATGAAAATGCCTCTTTTTTCAATAATGTTGTTAGAAGTGCTGCTATTCTCCCATAATTCTTAACAAAAATTTGATAATACCCTGTTAACCCGAGAAATCCTCGCAACTTCTTTATGGTGATGGGGAATTTCCACTCCTTAATGGCTTTAATTTTGTTAGGGTCTACCTTAACACCCTTATGAGATACAATATGACCCGGATATTCCACCTCTTGTACTCCAAAGAAAAATTTGTATGCTTTTGCATATACTTGCTTCTCCTGCACTAGTTGAGCACCCTGTCAACATGTTGAACATGATCCTTACAAGACCTACTGTAGATTAGTATATCATCAAAAAATACTAGCACAAATTTTCTAAGGAAGAGTTTGAAAATGGAACTCATCAACCCTTGAAATGTAGAAGGTGCTTTGGTAAGGCCAAAAGGCATGACAAAAAATTCATAATGACCCTCATGAGTTCGAAATCTTGTCTTCAGAATATCTTTAGTATTCATTCTACTTTGATGATATCCTAAATGAAGATCCAACTTGGTAAAATAAATTTCTCCATCTAATTCATCCAATAATTCATCAATCATAGGAATGGGAAATTTATCTCTAATGGTGAGCTTATTGAGCTCTCTATAATCTGGACATATGTGCCATTATCCATACTTCTTATGCACCAATACTACTAGAGTAGAGAAAGAGCTTTGACTACGTTGAATTATACCAGCCTCTAACATTTCTACAATCATACGTTCAATTTCACTCTTCTGGACATAAGGATATCTATAAGGCCTGATGTTTGGAGGAACACTTCCTGTAATCAAATGCATAGCATGATCATGATCAAAAATAGGTGGGAGTCCTTTGGGAGTTTCAAACTCCTTGAAATGATTGTCCAAGACTTTTTGAAGGTCTGAAAAAATATATGATTTTGATGTTGGAACTTCTAGTGAGAATAATTGTGCGATTACACCTCATTTTTCTTTCCTTAGAAGATTTTTCATGACATTAGAGCTTATTAGTTTTCCCAGCTTACCTGTGATACCCTGTAATTTGAATTCCTTTCCTTATGAAAACAAATTCAAGAAAAGTTCTTGAAAAGTAAAAGCAACTGTCCCCAAAGATTGTAACCACTATACTCCTAGAACAACATCAGCACCTCCCATTGGAATGGAAATATTTGGACTATTTAATACATATTCCCCCATGGTTAGCTTGATATTATGGAATTTTCCAGAGAAATTTATAGTTCCTCCATTTGCAACCATAACTTGACACTCTGGTGTTGGGTATAGGAAACAATTCAATTCCTTGGCTACCTTACAATAAGTAGAATTATCGGTACTACCCGAATCAATCAACACTATTACCTTTTTCTTGTTGATATGTCCTTCTATCTTGAGAGTTTTAGGAGTGGTAATTCCTACCAATGCATTACACGATATGATCAAACTCATTTCTTCCTCTTCTAGGGTTGGTTCTTGGTGCATATCCTCTTCTGTTGAAGATCCTTATTCATTTTTTTCTTCGTCTTGACAATCTATGTAAAATAATTTCTTCTCATCACACTTATGGCCTTTAGGGTATTTTCTATCACAACTATAGCAAAGCCATTTTGCTCTTTTTTCTTCCAATTGTTGTGGTGTCAACCTTGTAGGTTGTGGAAGTCTAGGAGTAGGAACACTTCCATCTTTATAGATATTAGTGGTAGGCTTCCTTGTCGCCATAATTTTACATTCAATTTCTCTTTCCAACCTAAATACCTTCTCCAATGAATCAGGTTCCCAAACATGAACTTCATGTTGAATGTTATCCTTTAAATTCCCTATGAAGATATCAATCATGTTTTCCACTAGAATATAAGTTATCCTTATATTCAATTTTTGGAACTCCTCAATGTGCTCCACCACTGAACCCTTTTGTTTGAGATTTATCAATTGGCTAAAGAGGGTGTTGCTTTTTGTATCCTCATAATGTGCTATCATTTCCTACGTAAAATTGACCAAGTGGCATTTTTTTTACGGGAGCTAAGCCATCGATACCATAAAAATGTATTTTTTTCTAAATGTAAAGTTGCAATGCGTACCTTTTGTGTGTTTTGCACATTATTGAGATCAAAATATTGCTCCATCTGTAGTATCCATGTTACTAGATCCTTGCCATAAAACTTCCTCATATCCATATTTGCAATATGGTGGTTCTTCCATCCAACATTAGAGTTTATAAAATCACAATTAACATTTTTTTTTTTCTCATCATGAGTTTCCTCTACTATCTTTTCACCATTAGGAAACATTTCTTGTATCAAGTTTTCCAAATCTTCGATGTCTACTTTTAGATAATTCTTCATGTTTTCCATTTTTTCATCGATCTTAGCTTCCATGTCATCCATATTAGCTTCCATGCCCTCCATCTTAGCTTCCATGCCTTTCTTCAAACCATCAATCTTAGTTTCCAGTCCTTTCTTCAAAACTTCCATTTCATTTTTTTTTGCTCTTTGCGATAGGCGCACTTGCTCTTGTAATTTTTACATCTCATGTTGCATTTCTTCATCTTAATGAGTCATAGTAGAGAATTATTAAGGCTTAATGGGTGTTTAATTCTTTTTCAGGGACATTTTAGAACCCAATACTGATATCTATTCTTCAATATGCCCTTGGAATAGATTCAAACTATTTTTTTCAAATCAGACTTATGTAATTCGAAAAAAAAATACACACCTTTTTCTTGCTTTTGAGGAGATCGATATTGAAACCGACCATCACTACATACTGACCCCCCCCTGAGGTGGCCCATTGAATCCTCTTTCGAATGCCATAGATCTAACCTAATTTTGGTTCTTCAAGGAAAAGTTATGTCCAATCTCCCACAATGACCTAATTATGGACTGGTTCAGTAGAGCGAACTTGTAAGATTTTCCATGTGTCACTGTTTCCTCCTTTGAATTTGTAATTTATAGACAGGAAACTAAATTTAGTGAAATTTCTGCCACTCTTTACATAATTCCAATCTAATGCTCATGGAGAGAGTTATGAAGCTTTTCCCACGATGACCTCTTTAAGATGAAATTCAGGAGCTTGAAAAAGCCCTAAATTCCATAGATCCTGCCTCCCAAAATAATGCGAATTAATATCTGAAATTTTTCCATGATGTTCCTCGCGATTTCAACTTCACTTTGTGAAAATTTCATCTTTTGAAACCTCGTAGAAAAATATTTATAGTGAAAAGTATGTCATGACCTATTTAGGTTAAATTTAGGAGCTTGCAAAAAGCCCTAATTTCCACAGATAATATCTCTGAAAATATTGCGAACGAAGCTCTGAAAATTTGTGATGATGTTCCTCAGGATCTCTACTTCGCGCTTTAAACATTTCAGCTTTCGAACCTTTGTAGAAAAAATGTTATAGCGAAAATTCCACGATGACTTGTTTGGAGCAGCAGAACCCTAGAATTCAAAGCTCTGATACCTAACAATAATAATGTAAGGGCACAATAATAACAATATTGGGGTTATAGGGGTACAAAAATAACAATAACAGGGCTACATTAATAACAATAAGGGAATAAACTAGCAATATAGGGACCTAACATCTAGGTATACTATTTTTAATACATGGGTAAGAATAAGTAAATGTTTCATTTTCTGAAAACATTCCTGACATCTTAATGGTCACACAAAGTTTACTCATTTCTTCTACAAGGAAGTTATATGGTATTCTAACATAGAGACTTTCTCGATGAATCTGTGATAATGCTATCACATCTGACATCACTCTTGTAGAGAAAATTCTCTTCTATGTCCTTAGAGAATTTTTTTTCCCTTGTAGTTCTGTCCTTATTTCAAAAAAGTATTTTCAAAAATCCATACGGTAATATGCTCACTGTTAAAGCATGTACATACCTAGTTCCAATGAGCCAAAACTGCATAAAAATTTTGAATATTTGAAAAAATATATAAAAATATATTTTTTGGGTGGGGTTTATGCGTTATACTAAAATCCCACCTTCAAGAGCCTATGTCCTAACCAAATTAAATAGTTTTCGGTGGTATATATCCACCCCATGGATAATAATAATTCATTCATATTGATCGGTATCCATACTATACCCAAAAGTCCCTAGACTAGGTCTATAATTTTCTCGTCCTTCCTCCACTCGTAGTGTCCTAGAAACACTTGTTTCCTTGTACATATTTTCAGCCTATTTATCTAGTATCTTCTTCCATATATTAGAGAGTAATTCTTCGATTAATTGGGCTAGAGGGATACACAGGAAGATTTCATGAGTAAATATAGTTAGGATTAGGGTTTAGGTTAACCTATTCTTGTTGCTTACAGTTAATAAAGAAACTCATGTCATGTATTCAATTGCATTGTTATCTTGTGAATCTTAATTTGTGATTATGCATATGATGACCTAGAATAAGTTTATGTAATTGTACTTTCAATTCAATCATCTTCTTCTTTAGCTATGATATATTTGTAGGTTTTCACATATTCAAAGAAGATTGGGGATTTGGACCCTGCTTGATTACTTCAAACATAGTACCTTTCGGTCCCTATATAATCCATACTTTTCTGATTTCAAGTTCTTGATATTATTGTATCAACTTTGTTTATTATCTTTTTATTCTGCTCTATTAAGCTCTCAACCCTAGCCCTTTGTAAATATCCCCTTCAACGAAATAGGCAACTCCACTGAATTGATATGGGTTACTTTGGTCTATTGTTTTAATATTTTCTTAATCTTATGGGATCATGTTTGAACATGTAAGACAACGTCATCTTTTAGATTTGGGCTTGCTTTTTTTTTTTTCTTAGTTACTTCTTATACAAATGTTTTTATTCAAAATAGTTGTTTATATATGCAGTTGTATCTTTTACAACTCACATATATGCACGTTGGTTGTATGGAAGGTGAGTGAATACGAAAACTATCTTCTCTACATTCATGTATGTTTTTGAAAAGTGAACATTTCACTTCTATAAGTCCTTTGAAATATTGAATATGATTTTTTTTGGCCTTGTGTGCCTGTTGAAGATTTATAATGTTGGTTTCAAAAGTTATTTCTCAGTATATTTCATTTGTTTGAGAAAATCCTTTTCTCAAGACATGGTTTTAAATTTGTGAAACCTATGAAGTTTGGAATAGGGTTCTAGACATTATGTTTGACGTATTTAGTTTTCTTTTTTTTCTCTTAACAAAAACTTTATATCTGTCTTAATATTGTATGTAGTTAATTTTTATATTTTTCTTCTTTATATGACCTAAACGTTGATATTTTTTCTTTATTATGTTTTCGTTCTTGAAATGCTTTGTCATTATTTATGAAGATATGTGATCTCATTCACTCGAGACATTTTTTTATACTTTGAATCTGTTACATCTTTGTTTTCCATGTTTTGAGTGTTTCATGCACTTTTCTGCATTATTCCTTTCAAATCCTTGTATATGGAATCCCAAACTTGGTAAAATTGAGTATTTCTCATTCATTTTGTTTTCAGATCATTTACTTACTTTGTTTGGTGAATATCAAAGTTTCATTCAATAAAAATAAATACACAAAATAATGGAATATTTTTCCTTTTTCTTTTGTTTTCATCTTATTAGCTTGAAGTATTTTTATTTTTTCAACATCAGAGTCTTTATGGTGAACTCAAAAATGTTGAATTCCAACAAGAAATAGCAGCACACAAACTACTATGGGACCAATAGGTTCTATCGATACATTAGTGTGAAGGAAAAATTAATTAGTTAATTTGGTACAATGTCTAATTTAATTTTCCCTTAATTAATTTGGACAATAAAATGTAATCTTATCTCATCATCACTTGTAACAGTTAACTGAGTGTGATAAACTTAGTTAGCTCATGTATTTCGAGTTAAGGGTGGTTGGTGAGGCATGCAGAGTAATTCTATTAGCTATGGAGTTTGAATGGAAGTTGGTGCATTAGTTTAATAAATGAGTAATCAGTTAAATCAGTTAGGTGAGTTAGAGTCTGTTGAACTAGTTGTAATTGTTTGTTTCACTAGTGAGAGATCAAGTGGATTAAATATTATATTATTCAAAATCAATGATCTGCCATGAAACTAATTATTTACTATTAATAGATGCACGTGTGTTAGTTCCAGTGGAGACTGAGTTCAGACAAAGGTTAAAGGGATGTTAACTATCAGTTGTGTGATTAGTAGGTTGCCCGCATGAAACCATATTTCCATTGGATTTCCAATGATCCTTGCATAGTTTTGGAAGGCCAAAATTCCTAAAGAATAGGGATTTCATTGATCAGGAATTGCGCAAGCAAGGAAGGTTGTTTAGAGGCTAAGAATTGGCTAAGTGTTGCCCAGTTGTTTTCAGGACAGTCTGAGACAGTTGTGAGAGCACAGGAGACTCTTGTGAGAAGAGTGCATTGTAATTGTTTCATGATTCCATGGTTGATATACAATAGAAGATAGAGGGATTTTGAGCAAAAATATTTCCCTAGGAAATTATCTGTGTTGTGGTTTGATTTAATTCTTTCTTTGCTTCATGTGATTGGCGATTGTGTTTAAATTTCCACAATTGATTTGTAAAAGGATTCAGTAACTAGCTTTAGTACATTGTTAGATCGTATTGAATCCATTATTATAAATATGTTCGTATAATTTATACATGATATCAGCGCATAAGAAATAACTATATTGGAGGATAAGTTGAGTTTTTTACTAAAGATAATTTGAATTTGCAAAAGGTATTCTTGGTGCGACAGGAAATTCAGGATCGAAATGGCTTTCAATGTCTTGAGATTGGAGTATGAAATCAAGCTCATCCCTAACTATATTGTGTTGAAAGGCATGATGGAGGTAGTAATAGACAAAATTGGGTTGAAATAATTCATTGATAATGATGTTCCCAAACCAGTTGTAGCAGATGCTGCAAATCTTGATGCTTGGAAAAAGAAGGCTGCAAAGGTGAGGAGGATCTTATTGGAGGGAGTATGAGACAACATTGTCTCAAGTATTCATGGTAAATCGACACCATATGGAATGTGGAAAGTTTTGACAGATCTATTTTAGAAAAGCAGTGGTCATAGAAAATTTGCATTGAAGGATAAATTTAGGAAAATCAAAATGGAGAAAGGAGACACCCTGCTGAATTATTTAACAAAGTTTGTCCAATGTCAAGATGACCTTGGGATTTTCTACAGTACTATCGTTGATGATTAACTAGTGATACTAGCTCTTCTAGGACTTTCCAATAGTTGGCATAGCTATCAGGACTCCGTCAATGGAGGGGAAAAGTTGCCAGATTGGGAACGACTTTGGTCAGATTTGGGACAAGAATAATTGAGGCAAAATACCAGGGATGGATCCTCATATAAGAATGATGATGTAGAAGATTGTGCTTTGGCTGCAAAGGTGAATAATGGGAAAGGAAATAAATTCCATTCGAAAGCTAAGTCTGGTAAATATGGCAAGAAGCTTGACATGTCTAGAGTGGATTATTTTCACTTTCACGAGAATGGAAATTATCCCACTAATTGTCCACAAAAGAAAAATAACAAGAAGGATTCAAGATCTACATTTGGTGAGGCTTTCGCCTCACAAATTGAGCTTGACTTGTTGCTCATTGCATGCATGGTGTCAAGTGAAATGGGATCAGTGTGCCACTTGGATAGTGGCGCATCCTTTCACATGACGAGAGACAAAGAACTTTTCAGTATCTTCGAGGAGAAGGACCTCCAGATGCATATCAAAATGGGTGATGATGGATGGTACAATGCTACTAGGATTGGTACAGCTACCTTCCAGAGACAATCAAGTAAACTCTTTCAATTAAAATATGTAATGCATGTACCAGGCTTAAAGAAAAATTTGGTCTCAGTCGAAATGCTGGAGGATAGAGGCTATGATGTTGTTTTCAATGAGGGAAAATATTTCCAGTGATTGAAAAGAGTAGGAAAAGCCAAGAAGATTGGGATACATGTGAAGAATGTCTATAAACTTGATGTAGATGGTTTCGCAGCATTGATGGGTAAGGAAGACAAGGTGGTGAGCCACGATGAGGGTGAATTATGGCATAGGAGATTGGGTCATCTACACCACAGAGCCTTGAAGTTCATGTAGTACATTTATATGGGTCTTCCCAATGGTACTCTTTTGCAGTCAGACACATGCAAGGGATGTACTGTGGGGAATTATGCAAAGGCCAATTTTCACGAGAAGGAGAAGCGCGCCTCGGAAATAATTGAGAGAGTTCACTCAGACGTGTGTGGACAATTATCTACTACTTTGACAATAAATCATAAGTAATATGTGATATTTTTTGATGAATTTTATAGAAATTGTTGCATCTAATTCACGCAGAATAAAGATTAGACGTTCTCAAAATTTCTTGAATTAAAAGCACTAGTGAAGAAAGACAAGAGGAAGCATGTGAAGGCTCTTAGGAGAAAAAATGGTCGTGATTACATCTCCAATGAATTGAAGAAATTCTACAACAAATAGCGAATTTAGAGAGAGTTGATTACGCCTCATAACCCATAGCAGAATGGTGTTGCTAAAAGAAAGAATGGGACAATTGTGGGTGCAGCATGGGAGATGTTGCATTATCGGGGCCTAACGTTGCATTTGTGGGAAGATGCATGCAACAGAATGGTAGTTGTTAAAAAATGTTATCCTCATTAGATACTTGGCATGAGTACAACAGAATAGGATTTTACTCGTAAGAAACCTCATGTTTCACATTTTAATATTTTTTACTCATCTGTTTATCTGCATGTGACCAAAGATGCCAGGAAGAATCTTGAACCAACAATTGAGATTGGGATATTTGTGGGGTACAATGATACTCCCCAAAAATATCAGGTATATTTTCCAAACAAATGAATGATTTTTGTGCGACGGGATATAAAATTTGATGAGGAGGAATCCATGCAATTGACCCTTGAGAGGGAGCTATATTTGGATATAGAGGAGGAAGACTTGGTACCAAAGAATGAACCTCAAGATGTGAAGAAGGCACATGCATAGGATCATGGAGTGGCAGAAAACACTCATGCACAGCCATCCACCATAAATGGTAGAAGGTGCACCAAGGAAGCTGCTAGACTGAGACTTGATGTAGCAAAGAATGTAGGAGCCCCTATTTTATTGAGTAGAGAGAGAAAATCTCCAGATAGTTTTATTGGATACATTTCTCTTATCAGAAAGTGTATTGTCACAGAACCATATTCCTTTCAGGAAGAAGTGCAACAATTAATTTGGGTTGACGCTATGGTAGAGGATAATGACTATATCGTCAAGAATAGTGCATGTGAGGTTGTCCCAAGACTAGTAGGAAAATCAATGGTTGGATCTAGATCGATCTATAAGGTGAATCAAGCAGTGGATGGGACTATAGAGAATTACAAGGCCAGATTCATGGCCTGAGGATTCTCACAAGTTAAGGGGATCGACCATGAAGAGACTTTTGCACCAGCCACGAGGTACTCTTCCGTTAGATCTATCCTTGCACTCTAAGCGTAGATGGGGTGGTGCATCAATTAGATGGATGTGAAAAATACATTTCCCAATGGATTCTTTGAGGATGAAGTGTACATAGGGTAGCCAGAAGGTTTCAAGATCTTTTACAATGAGTCGCATGTGTGCCGACTCAAGAGGACATTGTATGGGCTGAAGCAAGCACCTCGTGCTTGGTACACTCAGATTGATAGCTACTTCACCGAGAAGGGCTTCATCAAAAGTGAAGCGGATGCAAACCTTTACCAGATTATGGTTGATGGTAAGCTCACAATTATCATACTTTATGTTGATGATCTAATTTTGATAAGTGATGAGAAGCTCATAACTTCATGGAATGAGGACCTTCCAAAGGAGTTCGAAATGAAGGATATGGGACTCCTTCACTATTTCCTTGGTTTGGAAATATGGTAGCGAGACGGTGAAGTTTTTGTTTCTCAAGGCAAGTATGCCAAAGATATACTAGGTAAGTTTTAGATGGAGAGATGTAAACCCATAGACACTCCTCTTCCAGGAAATTGGAGGAAGGAGGATGCTACATCAGGAGAAGTAGTGGCTACTATCTACAGGAAACTAGTGGGTTCACTGATGTACTTGGTGAACACCAGACCAGACATTTTCTGCACAGTTAACTAGTTGAGTCAAGATATGGTCAAGTTGACGAAGCTCTTTTGGAACGTGGGGAAGCATGTCTTAAGATATCTTAGGGGCAGTACATAGTATTAGGCATTCCATCGGCCATAAATAACACACCAAGAGGGATCTTTAGGATAGATTAACAATAGTTTCTTGGTATATCAGGAAGCAACAATCTGTGGCACTCAGTTTAGCCAAGGCAAAGTACATGGCAGCAATTCAAGCTTCATTTGAATCCATATGGATGAGAAAGATCTTCATTGGTTTGTTTGGTTCTCATATGGATCTGACTGTGATACATTGTGATAGCGAGAGTTTCATTAAACTCTCAGTTAATCTGGTATTCCATGATAGTTCCAATAACATAGACATCTGGCATCACCATCTCAGAGATTGTCTTTAGAGGCACATTATGTTACTTCAGTTCACTACCAAAGAAGATCGGGATGCATATATTATGACGAAGGCACTCACCATAAGAAAATTTGAATATAATAGAGGTAGGATCAGGGTGGCAGATAATCCCTTTCTTGTTGAGAGGGAGTGTTGAAGTCCAACAAGAAATTTTAGCACACACATTAGTGTGGGATGAATAGGTCCTAGTGATACATTAGTGTGAAGGCCAAATTAACTAATTAATTTGGTGTAGTGTCTAATGCAAGTTTCCCTTAATTAAACTAGACAATAAAATGTAATCTTATCTCATGATCACTTTTAACAATTAAGTAACTGTGATAAACTCAGTTAGCTCATGTATATCGAGTTGGGGGTGGTTGGTGAGGCATTCAGAGTAATTCTATTAGTTATGGAGTTAAAATTGCAGTTGGTGCATTAGTTTAGTGAATGAGTAATCATTTAACTCAGTTAAGTGAGTTAGAGTGAGTTGAAGTAGTTATAACTATTTGTTGCACTAGTGAGAGATCAAGTGAATTAAATATTTTTTAATTCACAATCACTGATCTTCCATGCAACTGATGATTTACAATTAATAGTTGTATGCATCCTAGTTCCAATGGAGACCTAGTTGAGACAAAGGTTAAAGGGATGTTAAATATTAGTTGTGTGATTAGTAGGTTTCTCTCATGCAACCAAACATCCATTGGATTTTCCATGATCCTTGCATAGTTTTGGAAGGAAAAAATTCCTAAATAATAGGTATTGCATTCATCCAGAATTGTGCAAGCAATGAAGGTTGTTTATAGGATGAGAATTGGCTGAGTGTTGGCCAGTTTTTTCCAGGACAGTGTGAGACAGTTGTGAGAGTGCAAGAGACTCTTGTGAGAAGAGTGCATTGTAATTATTTCATTATTCCTTGGTTAATATAGAACATAAGATAGAGGGGTTTTTAGTACCAAGATTTTCTCGAGAAATTATCTATGTTGTGGTTTGATTTGATTCTTTCTTTGCTTCATGTGATTGGAAATTGTGTTCAAATTTATGCAATTGATTTGTATAAGGCTTCAGTAACTAGCTTTAGTACATTTTTAGATCGGATTGAATCCATTGATATACATATGTTTGTATAATTTATACAAAAAATTCGTTTTTATTTGGGAAGTATGATTGGCATTAAAGTGTTTTTGGTCCATGCTTTTTTTATTTATTGTTGTATTTCTTGTCATGGTTGCTTACATTAAGATTTGTATTTGAATATTACATTACATATTAGTGTGTACTAGGGTTAAGATCATTAGAACAAGTATTTGGTTCTTTTTGATTGATTTTGAATGTATGAGATCTCATTAAAAGAAAAAATATTTTTTTTCTTAAGTCGGTTCTCATAGAGCCTTGTAAAAATCACTTTCATAGAATAAAAAGAGAGTTTCATTTTCATGTAGCCTAGGTTTTTATTATTGGTTTATTTTTCATAAAAATATCACAATTTTCACTTCCATATCCTTTGTCCTAAATAGCAGAAATTAAAAATAACACTTAAGTAAATAGAACTAGAGTTTTCTTTTATAATAGAAACAACAACTAGTATAGGGTCTATATTTAGGGCCTTGGAATAGGTATTTCGATAGTAATCTCTCCAAGGACACTAAAAAGAAGTATAGAATTTGATTAAAGAGTGTAATTTTGATATTGTATAAGTTGTCGGGGAAATATCCTATCACACAACAGTAAAAAAATAGGCCATGTGATGATAAGGAAGGAGATATACCCCCTCTCATACTTGACTAAGTACATGCTCATGATTTCCCCCCTTGGTTTTTTATTAAGAACTCGTAATATTATATGACATTTTTACGGACTGCTTTGGTGAATATATGGGGGGATTCCCATGGTACCTCAAAAAAACATTGTGTCACTTTCATAGTACTTCTCCAGGGTTCCCCATGAAGTGATCGTACTTAAACTAGAAAAGGCTATAATATGAAGGTCAGCATAACTATTTTTCTTACCTTTGATGGTACAACTTGGACCCTCATCATTCCAAGCTTACTATAGGAAGTCCATTTAATCCACTTTCTCATATTTTGGTGTTTGTTGCTAATCACTCACAGTGGAAATAGTTGAAGGTTGTTTGTTTGTCCACATATCTAGGAAAATTAGTTAGTGCTTTGTGATCCTAGAATTCCTTAGGTTATGTCAGTATTTTCATTTTATTTTATTTATAAAATGTGGTTGATTGTCTAGTTCATTGATCTATTGGACTTGATGGGATTTCACCTATGAGTGTCAAGCCTTCATCTAGAAGGCATAGGAGAAATTTTTGTGGTTCTTTTGAGCCAATCCAAGCTTACTCAAAGGAGACAAATTATTCACTGAGGGTTTCAATTTCAAGGGAATAACTCATGCATAAGTTGGGTATCAACAATATTCCTAAGGATACCAACTAATGAACCTCTTCAAAATGGGGTCCTTGTGGTTTTAATTTCTTTGAAATTGTCGATGCCCGCTTAATGACCACCTTGAATATTCCTCGAATGAATTTTTGACTACCAGTATGGCTATGGTCCACTTCAAATATTCTAAATGTTCTTGAAGAATTTTGGATAAAAAATTATTTCGAGGATAACAAATGGATGTTAACTATTGATCTTCCTTTCCATAGAAATATGGGCTTCCTATTTATCCTCTATATTTCAATAATAAATAAAAAAATAGGAGGAATGATAATAATAATTATTCTATCCATGAATTATCACCAACATCTGTAAGTTATGTTGGATATGAGCCTTTAAACACTGCAAGTCATGCTGGGGGAATAAGTCTAGTCATTTCTAGTCATACTATAAATGAGTCACCAACCTTTGTAAGTAATGTTGGTCATGAATCCCCAGCATATGTGATTCATGTTGGGGGAATGAGTCTGATCTCTCTTTGGAAGTATTCATTAACCTATGAAATTCATGTTGGAGACCAACAAATATCCACTAATAGTCATCCCGGGGGCATTGATTTTGATAAGAGACCTAGGAGTAGAAGCTTTAAACCTAAGTTCCCTTATAGGATATGTAAGGGATATCATCTTAATTATTTTTGGCCAATGATTTCAGTGCTACCAAGGTTGTGGTACTAGTATACATGATCTTCTATTCCCGAACCTCTTATGGTTGCTCAAAAATCTATTCAATCATTAGTTTATGAATTGGTCAAGCCAATACAATCTTTGGTCGATCCAAATCCTATTTTGGGGGGTAAATTTTCTGTCAACCATGTCTTTCTTATTTCTATTTTAGAGTATTTTAGACTAGGGTTATGCCTATGTATTTGAGTGAACCCGCTCCAAGTTCTAGGAATGTTTCCTTTAATTGGAATCTTGTGGAGTCTCGTGTTCCTTCTTTTGTACCTTTTCAAAAAAGTGTTAGATTTAATTTCGCAAATTTCTATCGATGTATATTGGATGAAGGATCCTCTACAAGTATTATATCCACCTTGTCTTGGAAAGATTTGGTTCTCCAAAGTTGTTGGAAACTGATAGTCATTTGCTAGCCTATGATAGAAGACATGGTGACTCTTTGGGTGTTCTTCTTGAATTTCCTATCACATTAGGTGTGTAGAATGAATTATTTGATTTGAAGGTGGCTGATGTTCGTTTATAATTTAATATGATCCTTGGGCATTGTTAGGTCTATGTTATGAATGCAGTTTTGTCTACATTCATTTGAGTGAAGCATTTTCCTCACAATGGAAGCATTGTCACTATTGGTAGGCATGCATCTGAAAATCACCATCCTAATTTAGAACTACCTCAGAATATCCCTTGGTATGTTCCAAGTGTTCAAGTAGAATTTACCCTTCCATAACTGAACTATGTGTATTATATCCTCAATGTCCAATTGCTTCCAAGAAGGGTACTTTTAACGCTTATTTTCCTTCTTGGGAATTGGTCCCACAATTAGTCGAGTGATTTCTCTAATGGGAGCATGGAAACCCTCTCTTCCCCCTTTTGACCCTTATAGTTATCATGATTACTTGAATGTTGATATGATTACACAAAAGGATCTCCTTTAAGCCATGACTAAGGTTGATTGATCCTATTCACTTCCAGAAATTGAATCTATGGTTTTTATCTACAAAAGGAGTTATTGGCCTAAGTGTTGCAAGGGGGCTTGTCCTTAAGAAATATTGTGTATAACCTGTAAGGTTGTGTGGTTCCTTGTACCATATTGTAGATATAACGTACACATTTTCAATTTTTGTATTCTGTAACATAATATTTTAACTAAATTTTGTATATGTCATGTATTAACTTCGTGTCTAGTGTTACTAGTGATGTCTACAAAATTTTGAAGACATCTTCTTTGTGTATTTTCATGGTTTATCCACTCTAATATGTATTGGATCTCGAAATTATATTATAGTTTATGCTCGCCACGTGCATTGTGTATTATTAGTTTCTTTTCTATTTTTTCCTTAGGATAGACTCCACCAAGTTGTGACACATAACCTTCTCGTTGTTTAAATGTGTCATAACTTCTCTGGTATAATCCTATGTTATCATAGGACCTTTAGATAGAACCTTGTTGTCACTTGGAACCGATCTTGTGAAACATGTATAGGCTTGGGATTCCTCTTCAGTTCCATCATGAATTCTCATTGAAGCCTCATTCTTCTTGCATTGAAGACACCCATGTGTTGAGTTGTACTACTGCATTGCATATTGATCACTTGCACCCTTTTGGCCTTAATAAGAATTTATTTTACTCTCACATAAGCCACTTTTGTCCGTGAATTTTTTGAAATATCAAACAATTCGTTCATTAACATTTGCAACTTGACACCTCTAACGCTGCATTGTGTATAGGGATGTTCCAAACCGAGGAACTAGTTCTCTTTCCCTTTACACTCGTTACATACACTACATTGTATGAATTATTTTATTATTTTTGAGGCTTTATAATCGGAAAAAAAGACAAAAAAGTAAAATAATTTTTCAAAATAGAGAGGGAACAAGAATAATTTCTTTCATCACTTTGGCAGTAGATGTAGTTATGTGTCCCTTGAAAAAATAACTTAAAAATGAGTCTTTCCCTCCATTGGGTTGGGATTTAGTTTGAATTTTGAGAAGCCAAAAACCTTGTCTGAGATTAAATACACCTACATTTGGTTACTTTTCTAATCACGTGGAGATTTTTCTGATTCTTCCTCCATCATAGACTTATTGAAAGTTCATTTTATGTTGCCTTAAAGTCAAAAAATGTTGTGTCTTTATTCAAGGGATTTTAGCCTTGTCATCCATTCTATTGTGTCTCTTAACTCATTTATTTTGGTCATTCCTGGTCTATCAAGTTATTCTCATTATCAAATCGGATATTTGGTCATCTACTCACGTCAATAAAGAAGCTCTTCATTGAATTCTTTCTAGCATGTTTTCTCTTATTGACACTGACAAAATACTCTAGGAGTAAGCCTAGTGTTGCATGGTGGCTCTATATACATCATTAATAGGTGACCTTGTGACCAACATTTATTAGCATCATGGATCTTTGATTGGGTGGTATCCCTTGTATTCAACTTTAGCTTAAATTAGCACACATTTGGATTTGTGCAGTACCTTGGTTTTCATTTGACCCTATCAATGAATTCATTGCCTTTGTGTTAGCTTTCATTATTGTTTGGCTTAGAGGATTTCTTTTGTGCATTATTTTCATCTTTTTCATGCTAAATAAGTACCTCATGGCGGTTACTACATATTTTTTCATCTTATTAATTCAAAATTACTATCCCATGGGTTACACTCATGTTGGTTGATGTGGAATTCCCTAATTTCTTCCTCTTAATGAATCATTTCCCATCTACTTCTACTCATTAATTTGGGAGTAATATCTAGAGTTAGTTTACTAATACCTTAGGGTTTTTATTCATCATTGGCAGACTCCTTCACTATTGATTGTGGGAATACATGAATTTCACTTAATTGATATAGTATTTAAAATGATCAACTTCAAATATTTTACTCACACTAGTTCGATTTTACTGGGGTACCTTGACACTCAGTATCATTATTGGTGAGTTGTATTGCTCTTGTTAAGAGTATAAATAAATGAAAAGTAGTAAAAATATTTCTCACGTGGTCGAATTCAACTCATCTATTTCTATAATGTATAAATTTACCATCTACGCTCATTGAAGGCCTCTGGTTGTATCAACATCTTATATCACTTGATAGTTCCTTCAACATTTTGCTAGTGACATCTAAACTTATATGTTGCACACTATTTCCACAACATCTTACATGTTAGAACCCAAGTTTTATATAGTACCAATACCTATTTTTTATGACTTTGATAGTCTTAAGGGGATCAATTATACAATATTTGTACATATATCCTCTTATACAATACTGAGATATACTTCCACTGTGTTATTTTTTGGCTATATCTATTCTTCTATTATGTATTATTCTAATCATTATCATGCTTATGTATACATATTCGATCTACATTGTACTTGATTAGTGGACATGCTTTACAATATTTTAGCATGGGTATGCCCTGCTTGTATATGAAATTTTCTTTTGACTCCTTCTACAATTATTTGATTGAATAGAATCTGGTGATACCCTATTGGGCCTTTTGAATGAATCCTCTATTTTTATACTTAATTTATTTTGATCATCAGTCCCCCTTGTAACCTCATACTTTAAGGTGAAATTATTACAACAGATTTCATCACTAGTCGGGGAAGATCCCCTTCCCCTTGTAGGCTTCTCATTATTTCAATAAATTATTTTTCAAAATATATGTGCTAATTTTCCCACTATTAAAGTGTGTACATACATGGTTCCTATGAACTATAACTACGTATGCATTTTTAAAAATTGAAAAATTATATAAAATCCTATTTTTTCGGTGGCCTTTATATGTTATACTAAAACCCCACTACAAGAGCCAATGGCCTAACCAAACTCAATTTTTCATGGTTCAATATGTACACCTCATGACTAGGCATAATTCATTTTCAATGAGAGGTATCTATAATATACCCAAATTTCCACAAATCTAGTCTGCAATTTTCCCATGCTTCCTCCACTCCCAGTCTCCAAGAAACCCTTGTTTCCTTGCAAATATGCTCATCCTTTTTATCCAACATATTTTTGCATATATTAGAGGGGAATTTTTGATGTCTTGGGATTTTTTGTACCTTAAGAGACAACCCCTTAGCTGTGAGAAGGAATCAGTGCTTAAGACATTATCTGATTATGTCATAAATGAATATATATCTGTCTTTGTCTTATAAACCCTTAAACATTGATTATGTAACCATTAAATATCAAATCCATGCATGTTCTGCAATGCTATATTTCACTTATGCTGAATTGAATGAACGAAAGAAAAAGAGAAGAGGATGTCAATCTGATATGCTAGTTCAAACAGAATCTATCATTTTAAAAACCTGAAGAATTAAGTAAAGATAAAGTTAAAACATAGGAGCACACATTAAGGTTTGTTTAACTCTTAAATACATATGTATAAGGAGACCTGCTGCTCGTTACTCTATTTTATTCACAGATAAGAAAAAATTGTGTAAACTGGAAAACATTTCAGCATAAAAAGAATGATAGAAACTTGCATACTCATCCATTAATTTTCCATTCTTGAGTACAAAAATTTGGCTTCAAGGTTCAAAAACTCGGGACCTTCTCCTTTCTTGGAATCTTCTTTAAATAAAAAATAGCAAAACAATTTCTAGTGGTGAAACTAATTCTAACTGTCTTAACTACTTACAGTTACAGAGGTACATGCTCAAAAAGGTCCTATTACAATTTACATGATTTTGAGAAAATAACATAATGTGAAATTAGAAATTCCTAATCTATAAGAACTACTGCTTCTGATATGGTCGCTGACTCAACGACTACTTTTTGTTGAGATGCTGGAATTCCTTTTTCTGAGTCCATTGAGAATTTTTTGCACTTTTTCCATATCTCACTTTGAGTTGTTGATGATAAAATAGGGGATGGTTTACGGAAGACACGATATCTTGGATGTCTCTCTCATTTTCCAGGATGGAAATGTGGCTAGTCGAACCAGGTAATGAAAATCGCTTGGCCATGGCCATAATAAATGCCTGAAATGACGTGTAAAAAACCGTTGAAAAGGTTTATCGTGGATTAAAATTGTCTTCCACTTTGCCCCATGACGTCATTGCAGAGGCTCCTGGAGTACAGTGACAAACTTTGGCTAGTCCCCCTGCAATGAATCTACAATGTTGATCGTTGTTTACCCCGCGGTCAAATAGGTCAACTGTGGGGGCACTTGATTCAATAACTGACGAGCTCTTTGCGCCTACACACTTTATCATTCAGTTATAGTCTTTAATACTTGCTACTTCCGCTTGGAGACTTGCTCGACGTTTAAACATGAAACTATAATATACATCCAAATAAAGTTTAACAATAAACTTAATTTGCATCGAGCTTTTAGAAACATTTCTTTTTTATGTTACAGTATAAAAACATTATACTATAGCATATACTTTTTCTGAATTTCAAGTTTTTGTTGCCTTTCTTCTTGATTTTCAAAATAAAATAGAAAAGGATATGCAGATGATCCACAAAATCTGGCTCCACCTGGGGATAGTGTTTTTTCCATGAAACACTAAGAACCTGTAGATCAGTGCCTTCACTTCAGGCATGGAGTCAAAAATTGCTAAATGAAGAATGTACAATGATAAAAATGGATATATACAACGACGGTCAAACAACTCTTGATGTTGGAAATAATGTTTTAGATATTGCCCATTCACATGCATATCTATTACTTCTCCTTCAAGACTTTCCAGCATGAAGGTATTATTCATCTTAGCCTCACTAATTTTGAACGGACCATACCACAAAGGATCAAATTTTCCATGTTTCCCCTTGTCTTCCCTCTGGGTATCCCATCTTAATACCAAATCTCCATTCTAAAACATGGTTTCTTTTTCTTTCCTGTCAAATATTGTCTTCATTTTTTGCTGATAAGTAAGAAAATTCTCTCGAACTTTATTTCTGATTTCACTTAAATCCATTACAATATTCATTCTTCTAATAATGGCATTAGGTTCTTCTTGAGCATCTTGAAGGAAATAAAACACAGGTTTCACCAACTGAGTGGGAAACAATGCCTGAGTACCATATACTAGTTCGTAAGGTGACTTGCCAGTGGATCTCCTAGTGGTCATCCTTGTTTCCCATGGAGCAAAAACTAGCTTTGAATCCCAATTCTTCTGGTTTTCATTTATTGGCTTCTTCAAAATCTTTACTAATGTTTTGTTAGAAGATTCTGCCAATCCATTTCCTTATGGATGATAAGCTGTAGAATGGGACAATATCACATTATAAGTCTGACAGAAATTAATAAACCTGATTGAGTTGAAAAATTGGGCATTATCTGTCACAATATTTACTAGACATCCAAATCTGCTAAAGATATTTTCTTCTAAAAACTTCATAACAACCAAATCATTTTCCTTCCTCGTAGGGATTGCCTCTACCCATTTTGTAAAATAATCTGTAGCAGTAAGGATCCACTTAAATTTCCCACTAGATGGTGGATTGATTTCTCCAATGAAATCCAATCCCCATTGTCTGAAAGGTTCTTCAACAAAAACAGGGAGAAGAGGTAAAGGGGCTAACCTTTTCTTTTTTGCGAACACCTGGCATTTTTGACAACTTCTAACTATTTTATATACATCAGAAAATACAGAGGGTCAATAAAAACTTGATTTGATAACTTTATGAGTAGTTACCTTCCAAATGTAGTGACCCCTGCACAAACATTCATGATATTCTTTAATTACTTCTGAAACTTCCTCCTCTGTCAAACATAACAATAACACACCAGCAAGATCTTTCTAATATAGCTTTGCTTCAATTATGACATAAGGTTGAGCCTTGAGTTTTAAAGCTCTGTATTTAGCTCTATTTATTGAAGGAGGACAAGAAAGAAAGCATAAATAGTGAATAATATCCTTGTACCAATCTGAGAATAGGAATTTATATTTAATTGCTGACTTTGACTGAATATTACCTATTTCTCCATTGACTTCCTCTAGAGGTGCCAATAAATTAATTCCCAGTGCTTGGAAATTTGAATTTGTTAATAATTTGGCCAATCCCAATCCTTTGATCAATTTTGTTTGTTTAACATCCAGGTCATATTCTTGGATTTTAGAAATCCATTTGCCTCTTTTCCCGTCTACATCGCTCTATACTAAAACATCCTTTACAGCATAATTAGGAACATATGCTAAAATTTGGGAATGAAGAATATAGGTTCTGAATTCTTTCAATGCTTTCACCAGAGCATATACTTGTTTATCCAATATATTATATTTTAATTCTGCATCTCGGAGCACCTTCCTAAAATATGCTATAGGTGGTCCACACTTTTCTTCATTTCTCTGTAATAACACAACAAAAATTGTTGAGGAAGACGCAAATAAAAAAAATTGAAATGGCTTCGAATAATCTGGACTAATTAGAATAGGTGCTTTCTGTAGAGCTTCTTTAATACTTTGAAAATATTCCCTTACTTCTTTTTCCCACTTCACCTCAGCATCCCTTTTCAACATGTCTGTTATTTTCTTGATAATCTCTGTGTAATTAGGAACAAATCTTCTTAGAAAAATAAATTTTCCAAGAAACCTCTGAATATATTTCTTACTTCGAGGCAGTGGAATTAACTATATTTCTTTGACCCTTGCTGGATCAATCTTCACTCCTTGTTTGGAAACAATATGGCCCAGTAGTTTACCCTCCTCCAGAGAAAACAAAGATTTTTTAGGATTCAGCGATAATCCATATTTCCTACACTTCAAGAAGGCTTGTTGCAAATGCTCTAAATGTTCCTCATCAGAGTTTGAAAAAATTGTGACATCATCCAGATAAATAACCACAAACTTATCTCCTACAAATGAAATATCCATTGCTCTTTGGAATGTGGCCCCTACATTCAATAGGCCAAACGGCATCCTAGCATACATGAATTTTCCCCAGGGTGTAGTGAAAGCAGTTTTCTTTTGATCTTCCTTCTCCATAGCAACCTGGTTATACCCTGAAAAACCATCTACCATAGATAATATGTAAGCTCCAGTCACTTTTTGCAAGACAAAATAAATTTTCGGCAAAGGATAATTATCTTTAAATGAAGCCCTATTCAAGTTCCTAAAATCTACACACAGCCTTATCTCTGCATTTTTCTTTCTCACTGGTACAAGATTGGAAGCCTAATCTGAATATCTGAGAGGAACAATTATTTTAGCCTGCAACAATTTGTTTACCTCCTTTTCAATCGGGGCCAACAACAATTGATTGATTTGTCTGAGTTTCTATCTATGTGGTTTGACTCCATCTTTCAATGGGATTTTATGCTGAATAATATTCTTATCATAAGTCTTCAAATCATCATATGACCAAGCAAATACATCCTCAAATTGTTTGAATAGATCTATGTACCTTTGTTTATAATCCTTCGGAATGCCTTTGAAGAATTTGACCATTTTAGGCTCATATTGAGTTCCTAAATTACAATCTTCCACATTCTCATCTTAATGTGCTTTCTTCTGATTCAATGCCACTTCATTAGCATCAAACAATATTTCGAGAGGTACCAAACCTCTTGGTAAAATATTGTCTTTCAACTAAATAATCTGCTGATCACCAATATTATTTTTTAGAATCTTAGACATATCAACCAAGTCATTTTCATCAGTTTCCAAATCAATCTGATGATCTTCAAAATCTTCAATCATCAACAAAAATTTCTTAATATGTTCATCATCCTCAAAAACCTGCCAATGTTTGATATTGTAAGGGATCGAAGGTCTGTGTCTCATCTCAATTTCATATCTTAGTCTTGGATTGATCGGAGGTTTGAATGTACTGGTTGCAACTGCTAAAGAATCAACCATTCTATTCTCTTCTCTTGGGATGAACTGTAGGTTGAAAGCTTCAAAGTAGTTTTCAATTAAATCCCATACCTCATTCCTATATGTTCTTAACCTGGGATGTTTAGTTTGACACAAATTCTTAACTTGTATTATGATTAATTTAGAATCAGCAAACACGGTCATAGACCGAATTCCCATTTTCTTAGTTGTCTGCAGAATAATGATTAATGCTTCATATTCAACTACATTATTGGTGGATTCAAACTCCAATTTGAAAGAGAAAGGTACAAGGTTACCTTCCAGAGATACAAAAATGAAACCAGCTCCAGTGCCTTCTTTAGAAAACGCACCATCAAAATAGCACTTCCAAAGCTTGTTTGAATGTAGCTCCTTATGTACAATGGTTGAAGGGAGCTGCCCTTGTGACTCTTCAGCAAATTCTACATCTTCATGAAGCATGAAGCAAGAGAGGTCCTCCTTCTCTTGGTCATAAATAGGTGAATTACCTGCATCTTTCTTGGTAGCAGTTTTTTGAAATCTACTTTCTCTATACAACCTCCTTTCTTCCCCATTAAAAACAAAAAATGATGGCATATGTAAAATCTAACTTCAAAACTCCTATAAGATTCCCCCCCCAAGATCTAGATAATAACATACCAAATCTGGCTGGAATATCTGCCACTACCACATCCATCATAATTCTCTTGGCTGGGATTTAAGCCAATGAAACAACCATATCCTTAATAAGACCCACACACTTCACCCTTTTTGAATCAAAAGAATAAAGGTCTCTGTATGGCTTAGTGATTTGTAAATTTAACTCTTTCATCACACATAATGGCATCAGATTGTGGGATGTGCTAGAATCTAGCATACAATTATGTAAAACAAAATCATGTAACAGAAGTGATATATAAAAAGGAGGGACAGACGAATCTACCTCTTCAACATGAGGCCCAAAAGTAACCACTGGTTTTTCTTCTTGCAGATTTACTATATCGCCTACTTCATCAGACTGAGATAAATTGATAAATTCTACAATCTCCTTCTTATAACCAAGTGTTTTGATTAACTCAAGAAGAGGTATTTGAATTTTCAATTTTTCTAACTCTTTCGACAAACTGAAAGTTTGATTTTGTTTTGTCAACTTTTCAGGTTCTTCTTGATTTTTATTTATTTAGACTTTGATTAGAAATAGTAACAACTTTCTCCAAAATATTAGGATCTTTAATCCTTGTTTGAGAAGCCTCAACTTGCTGTTTTTCCTTCTCTTTTTCTTCATTCATGGGCTGCTTCCCCTTATCTGATTTCTTAATTTGGTTTCTCTGTAATGGAGTAGCCATTGGAGTAGGTGTAACATCTCCTCCTTACCAACCAAATTTTTTTTCTCTAATTATATTTCAATTTAAATATTCTTTACAAATTTCGTCTTTTGCGATCTGTCATGGAATGGAGTTTTTTTTTTCCATTCCTGTTTGTTTTATTGTATGGGAATTTATAATATTTTTTATAAAAGGATCGGGCTTGAAATTAAATTCCTCTATTCCCATACCATACTATTCAATATACGTTTTTCCCCAACCATATTTACATGGTTAGATACATCTCTACGTATTGGTGCATTTATTTACACCTTCCAACATTCTCGTTACCCTTGTCACCTTAGGCTTGGAAGTCTCAATATACCTCCTTTTTTGTTCTCATCAGTATGTCCCTATGGAATTTATATTAATATGTGATTAGTTGGCTTACATATTCGTACCCTTTCTCAGATTTAAAATCTCACGTGGCGTGTTAACTTATACTATGCATCACAGGGTTTAATGATGGAAACGTGCTTAAGTGAATGAACCTTACCATCACGTCAGTGATTTTTCATGTACGTTTCCATTTAATGTGACATTACGATAGGAATGGGCATAAAATTTCACCTTGAGATTCCGCTGCCTTGTTGGCAACGATGGCTCAAGGTTTTCTTGCGTACGCAACCCCTCAATTTTCCTCATCTTCTTATGAAATGCCACTCCATGGTTTCTTCCTTTCGCGTCGTTGGCTTCCATTGCAACCACATGCAGAGTTGGAATTTTTCACGTTTTTTTCTATACTCCACGTTGAACATTATTTAATTTTCACTTGCCATATTACATTAATGGAAGTACTGTGAATTCAATTTCATGTATCTCTGGACTTTATGTATTCAACGGACATGTATTAATAGCAATCTCTACCACTTGATCCGTGTATAAGCTAGGGATCTAAAGCCACCTAGACGGTGGTGATTGTTCCACCCATTAGGGTTCGTCGTTCTTCTAGATTTGATACGGGAATATAAATTTCTGCTTTAGTTTTGAAGCGGATCTTTCACTTTTCAATTGGTTCATTTACCTCTCGGCATCGAGGCTCTACACTTTGGCAGAGAGAAGCGTCAACTCCTCCGACGTCTGGCTTACATACCTATCCAACGAAATTTAACCCCAGGTACGATTTTCTATGCATGTTGCTCATTTTACAGTGGAACCCATGTTTTTGTTCTATAGTTTGATGTGTAAAGTTTCTTTGGGAAGATTGCAAGAGCTTGCTTAGATAGAATAGTTTCCTTGTAGTCTCATTCATAGTTTCGACCATGTTGGATTCATTGAGAAATGTCTCCTGGCAATTTCCTGTACTAATATATTGATTCTTTTGTTTATGCCACTATATCTTTATCTAGTCGTTGTGCTTCTACTTAACCATGCGTGAGACTAATACGCCCTGGTTTCTTAGTACGCCATCTCTCTATTCGTCCTTCGTGACTTAAATGAGGTGGTTTGAATGGTGGCGCAAGGATTTTGTTCTCCTTGTCTCATTAAGGGGTTTTCTCATTCCCCTATTTAACCTTCGGTTTTCTAATTTTTTTGTTTTATACTATGCACTACCTTGATTTCAGGTCGTTCTGAAGGAAAGAGGCTCCGTCTTTGCCAGGTAACTCAATTTTGGTTATTATCAATTTCTTTTTTTTCACATCAATTGGTCGATTCATATTCTCACTTTTTATTGCTGTGTTTTCAGGTAAATCCGAATTCCATGTACTTTTCCCTCTCGCGGATACAAGAACAAAGGTTTGTTGCACTCGCGTTAATTTCACTGCCCTTTTTCACTTTGAGGTTGGTATCACCACCTACTGGTCGTATTGAGGCTCGACTCTCGTATCGTGGTTTCCCCAAATTTTTATACAGACCCCTCTGGTCTACCTTTTTTAGTTTCTCTTGCTATTGTAATTGTAATAATTTCATAGGGCTAATTAATACTACTCAGACTCTGATTATGTAGGCGCTATGATCCAATTATCCCAGTTTAATTTATCAGAGACACTGTTCTCTGGATGTAGTTCAAAACTTTATCTATGGATTTTTCATATATGTATTTCCTTCCTATTTGATGAGAACGGAGATTAATTATACTCATAAAATTAAAGTGGCTAATTCAAATTGTTATTCCTGATAAACACTTTAATTCGGTTACATCTCGGTTGTTTTCATTTGAACGATACAGTTGGATCATTTGTGGATATATTAGTTTGTATAAATACTCATATGGATTATGCCTCCCATTCGTCTATCCCTACAAGTTATATAATTTTTTTTTGTTTTGTTCCTCCGTATTATACAAGAAAAATCCCAGTAAACCTCCATTTGTTATTTGAATCTTCAGGTTTAAATCTTTCAGTGCATGGAAAACTTTTCATGTTAATAGAGACTATACTATCATGTATTTTATATAACACAGTAGTGAACTCTATGTACTCTCCTTAGTGGAGATTTTATAAAATATTCACTTATGTTATTCATAATGTTTCTATCACTCTACACTTATACTTTTTCTAGTTTAATAATGTCAGTATCTATACTATTTAAGCCAATACTCTTAGTTTAGTAGTTTATATAGATCTGATGTGTGAAATATGGTTTACTTTCACATCTTTTTCAGTTGCATGTATTATATAGAATTTCACATGTTCATCTTGCACTAATGGTCTGTTTGAACCATTCTTCTTGCAAAGGATGTTAGTTGCATGCTAGAGATAGGTATTTTTCTCATACTACAATGGGATTTGGTAACCATGCTCAGCTAGGTCTATTCACTAGCTGGAATTGTATAAAGCACTAAATTTTCTGCTTCTTCAAACCTGTCCTACTGTAGTACACATCTTAAAAATAACCCTGTATTGTTATTTTGAAATTCTACACGTCTGTACTTTGCTGAGAAAATTTAATAAATTTATAACTACTCATAAAGTTCAATTATCTCCAGTGTCCACTGTCTTAATTCCTATTGTGCACAGAAACATATTAAAGTTACACAATCATGAATTATGAGGTAATATAAATCTCCAGGTTTAAAGCAAGGATAGGTTTAGAGCTTCTAGGTGAATTTTTTTTCTAATTTCTCTCGTTCCTACAACCATGCAGAACTGAGAGGATTTCAATCCTTTCTTAACTCTGTAAATGTATGGAACACTATTATAATATAGGAACCAAAATATACATATGTAACTACAGTCAGTCACAACACAATTAAATTTTAATTTGTTAATCATTACTATGCACATACCACTTTGGTACTTGACCAGTCCTCCCAACCGTAGAGTCCCTCTATCTCCATAACTCACCCCCGAGCTAAGATAACTTCCTATACCAGACCAACCTCTGGTCTGTTCAGGAATAGCTTATTTAAGATTTTTTTCCCCAAAGCTTGTTTCTAATTCTGTGTCCAAAATATCAGGATGCTTTTCTTCCTGTTTGCCTAGGCTTCCCTATTTAGGGACTTTTAAAGCTGCTTTCTTCCTTTCCCAGCTTTTTACCTCTTCCCAACTACTCTCCACATCACTGGGCAAACTAGATTTTCCTCAAAATCTAATTTAGAAATAAATTCTTTCAAGTATTTTTGAAATATTTTTTTGGGGAAATATTTGCCTCTATCCATCCTCATGGATTTAGCAAGTGATCTCACAATTCTCATTCGGTCAATTTGCACAAAAATATTTTATTTAAATTTCATAATGAAATATATAATGACATCCACAAAATATTTATCCATTTGGGATCCACTCCCCTTAAGATTAAAATTCAAATGTCTAGTTTTCAAAATCAAACACCTAAACTAGTGGTGTTACATATTCCCTCTCTGAAATCAAACACCGTCCTCGGTGTTGGTATCTAACTACTAGAGTTCATTTTTTTTTCCAAACAAAAATGGATATTTTTCCATCATTTCAGCTTCTCTTTCCCAGGTAGCTTCTTCAGCAGTAAAGTGCTTCCACTGCACCTTTACTCTTGCTACCATCCGATTCCTCAATTCAATTTCTTCCGGCTCCAATATTTGAAGCGGTTCATGAAGGAACTCCCCTTCTGGTTCCACCTATACCACCTTCCAATCAACAATGTGAGAAGCATCATGTATATATCTTTTTAATAAAGAAACATGAAACGCTTCGTGAACTTTAACATGAGGCGGTAAGGCCAGCTTGTAAGCCACTGGTCCCACCCTTTCTAATACTTCAAAAGGACCACAATATCTAGGAGCCAGTTTTGCACAATTTCCAGCATAAAGTGTGCTCTTTTTGGGTTTAATACACAAGTACACATGCTCCCCCACTTTGAATTCTCGATGTGTCATTTTCTTATCAGCATTGTTTTTCTGACGATCTTGTGCTGTCTTGATGTTTCTTTGTATTTTTTTAACAATTATTTCCATCTCTTGTAAGGCATCCGGTCCTAACATTAGCTTATCCTCAGGTTGAATCCAGCTCAAAGGAGTACGACATTTCCTTCCATAGAGTGCCTCAAACGGACTCATTTTGATGGAGGATTGATAGCTGTTATTATAGGAAAATTCAGCTAAATGCAAGTAGTCTTCCCATTTTGATGGCCTATCCATCACATACATTCTCAGTATGTCCTCCAAAATATAATTAGTTCTCTCTGTCTGACCTTCGGTCTGAGGGTGATAGGTAGTACTAAAATTAAACTTAGTGCCCATACCTCCAAATAGCCCTCTCCAAAAGGCTGCTGTGAACTTAGCATCTTTGTCTGACACAATCACCTTTGGGACCCCATGTAATCTTACTATCTCTTTTAAAAACACATCTGCTACTTGGGTTGTTCCAAAAGTATACTTTACAGGTACGAAGTGTGCCACTTTTGTTAAAGTGTCTACTACTACCATCACTGAATCGTGTTGGTATTTAGTTTTGGGTAGTCCTGTTATAAAATCTGTAGAAACTGTATCCCATTTCCATTCCGAAATTGGCAAAGGATTTAAAAGACCAGCAAGATGCTGATGTCCAACTTTAACTACTTGAGACTCCATGCATCTAGCTAAATATTCTGCTACATCTATTTTCATTCCTGGCCAAAACAACTTCTTTTTCAAAGCTGTTAACATTTTATGATATCCAGGATGCCCTGAATACGGCTGTTTGTGATATTCATCTAGAATCTCTCTTTTCAAGGACTCCACATTGGGGATATATAATCCATTTTTGTAGCAGATTAGTCGTTTTTGGTTTTGAGTGTAATCAATCATCTCCTTCTTTAGTAGTTTCACCAGTAGTGTTTCATAATTTGGATCCTGGTCTGTTGTCTTTTTCACTAAATCTTCTAACTCAAACTGTGCGCTACTTCCAATTCTGTTTATATTTTGAAAAGCATTTCTGCTCAAGGCATCAGCAATTTTATTTTCTTTCCACTGATATGTTTGATGTCCATATCAAATTCACTCAGAAAAGATAGCCATCTAGCCTGTCTAGCATTCAAATTAGTTTGGGAAAAGAAATACTTAAGACTAATATGATCAGTCATCAATATAAATTTTTTCCCAAGAAGATAGTGTCACCACATATTTAAGGCATGAATAATAGTAGCTAACTCCAAATCATATGCACTATAGTTTTGTTCATGTGTCGTCAGTTTCCTAGACTCATAGGCAATAACTGAATTTTCCTGCAAGAGGACTCCTCACAGCACCTCTCTACATGCATCTGTACATACAATAAATTCATTATCAGGATTTGCAATATTTAGTATAGGGTTTGTAGTGAGTTTTAGTTTTAATTGGTCAAAACTGTTTTGGCATTTTTCATTCCACTCAAATTTGACACCCTTCCTTTGTAGTGATGTTATGGGATATGCTATGGCGGAAAATATCTCAACAAATCTGTGATAATAACCTGCAATCCCCATGAATGATCTTACTGTTGAAACATTAGTTGGCACAGGCCATTCTTTAATAGCCTTTATCTTTTCAGGGTCAACAACCAACCCTTGTTTAGAAATAATATGTCCCAAGCATTGAATCTTGTCTTTATAAAATTCACATTTGCTGAACTTGGCATATAACTGGTTTTCTTTCATACTTTGCAACACTATCCTCAAGTGCTCTTTGTGTTCTTCCTCAATTTTTGAGTAAACTAAAATATCATCTATGAACACACGTACGAATTTATCCAAATAATTGTTTAACACACTATTCATTAGGCACATAAAGGTGATAGGCGCATTGGTCAAACCAAAAGGTAGGACTAAAAATTCGTAGTGACCATACCTGGTTCGAAAGGTTTTTTTGCTAATGTATTCTTCTTTAATTCTGAGTTGGTGATAACCAGTCCTTAAGTCAATCTTTGAAAAAACTGAAGCCCCTCTCACTTGGTCAAAAATATCATCAATTCTGGGCAAGGGGTATCTGTTTTTAATGGTCAACTTATTCAGTTGACGATAATCAATGCACATCCTAAAGGTTCAATCTTTCTTTTTCACGAACAACACCAGTGCTCCCCAAGGAGACACACTTGGTCTGATATAACCTTTATCTAACAATTCTTGCAATTGCACTTTCAATTCCATGAGTTCAGGAGGACTCATTCGATAAGGCGCTCAGGAAACAGGTGCTACTCCCGGCACAAGATCGATTGAAAATTAAATATCTCTTTTGGGGGGAAGATGAGGAATCTCTTCTAGAAAGACTTCCTTAAAATCTCTTACTACTGGTAAAGCATCCAGCAGATTTTCTTCAGTTCTCTGTTCTATTTCTTCCACATGTACTACATAAACTTGGTATCCTTTCATAGTTGTTCGTTTTAATTGCAGTGCTGATATTTTTCTTACAAAGATAGGTTTTGGTTTTCCCTTGAAAATAAAAGGTTTCCCTTCTTCATCTACACAATGCAGGGTCTTATCCCAACATTTCATCACGGGCTTCTTCTTTTCCATCCAGTCCATTCCTATCAACAAGTCATATGAACCCAATGGCAGAATGTTCAAATTTACTTCTGTTTGAAAATCATTTAATTTAATTGCTGTTCCGGGAAATTTATGTGTTACCTTCCTCTTGGTTCCAGTGGCCAGCTGAACCAACCATGACTGTCGAAATTTTTCAGTTTTAAGATTACATTTTTCTACAATTTTTGGACTAATGTAACTCAAAGAAGCACCCAGATCAATCAAAACAGTAACAGATTGGTCAGAAATCTTACCCTCCATTTCAACCATGGTAGCTTGGTGTTTTGCTTGCAGGTTCTCCAAGGCTGCACTGATGGTGGGTATATTTCATGCTATGTCATTTACTGTGGTAGCTTCTTGATCCCTCATTATCATCTGAATGTTTCGGTGGGGACAATCCCTCAACAGACGGGGTTCTCCACATCCCCAACATTTCAGAAGTTCCCTCATTTTAACTGTGCCCTCTTTCTTATTGTCTCCATCTATTTGTTTTGAAGCCACTTGGGACTGAGAAGTTTGACTTTCTTTGGGTTTATTAAATTTCTTTCGCTGATGATCCCTGCAAAAATTCTTCAAATAAGTTGGTTTCTGTTTCTTTCCTTTGAACTCCCCCTTGTTTACCTAGCTTTTTCCATGCTCACCTTTTCCTTTAAACTGCTGGTAGCACAATCTAGCTTTTCTAACAGCTCCTTCCATCGTTTTTGGGTTATCAAACTCAATCTTCTCTTTGTACACAGCAGGCAAACAGTTCAAAAAACTTTGCACCTTTGCCTTCTCTTCCCTAATGTAAGGGACATATCTCAACAGATTTGTAAACTTAGTGACAAACTCATCAATAGTAAGTTGTCCCAGTCTAAGCTCATGAAATTCCTTTGCTTTATCATCATAGTAACGCTCATTTAAGTAGTAGTTTTTGAACTTAACCTGTAAATCTTCCCAAGTAACTATCCTTCCATCAATGGCATGAACCATTTGCGTCTCCTCCCACCACAAGGTAGCCTTACCTTGTAGCTGGTAGACAGCTAATATAGCCTTCAGATTGCTTTCATATTCATAGACCTGGAAGTACTTAATCATGTTCAACAACCGGGCTTCAGCATCTTCGTCCTTCTCCCCATCATAGGAGGGAGGTTTGATCTTTTGGAATTCCCCCTGTAATTCATTTTTCTGCTTATACTGATGCCTAACAGCATCATCATCCTCAGACTCATCATTTTTCCTCTTCCCAGAACCTTCACCCTCTTGGCTGTTCCGCGAATTTAATTCTCGGATGAGCTTTTCCTGCTCCTCACTGGCTAATGACAATCTTTCATTCTGGCTTCTTAACTTAGCCATTTCTCGTTGCAAACTGTGCAACATAGCCATCACCAAAGCATTTGGATCTGGCGTATTATCTTCATCACGCAGATCAACATAAATTTCCTCACCTTCTGCCATTCCAACACCACTGTACACTACATAGCACAGATTAGTAATTTAATAAATTCTTTTTTTTTCAACAATAAATCATTTATGCAGTGAGCACACACAACAACAGCCCAGTTTTGTATAACATGAGCTCTGATACCATTTTTAACATCTCCTCCTTACCAACCAATTTTTTTTTCTCTAATTATATTTCAATTTAAATCTTCTTTAAGAATTTCGTCGTTTGCAATCTGTCATGGAATAGAGTTTTTTTTTTCCATTCCTGTTCATTTTATTGTATGGGGATTTATAATATTTTTCATAAAAGGACTGGGCTTCAAATTTAATTCCTCTATTCCCATATCATACTATTCAATATACGTTTTTCCCAACCATATTTACATGGTTAGATACATCTCTACGTATTGGTGCATTTATTTACACCTTCCAACATTCTCATTACCCTTGTCACCTTAGGCTTGGAAGTCTCAATATACCTCCTTTTTAGTGCTCATCAGTATGTCCCTATGGAATTTATATTAATATGTGATTAGTTGGCTTACATCTTCATACCCTTTCTCAGATTTAAAATCTCACGTGGCATGTTAACTTATACTATGCATCACAGGGTTTAATGATTCTATTCATATTGATTTTGATTTTATTCCTTAACATAGAAATTGTGGCAACGTGCTTAAGTGAATGAACCTTACCATCGCGTCAGTGATTTTTCATGTACGTTTCCATTTAATGTGACATTACGATAGGAATGGGCATAAAATTTCATGTTGAGATTCTGCTGCCTTGTTGGCAACGATGGCTCAAGGTTTTTTTGCCTACGCAACCCCTCAATTTTCCTCGTCTTCTTATGAAATTCCACTCCACGGTTACTTCCTTTCGCCTCATTGGCTTCCATGGCAGCCACACGCAGAGTTGGAATTTTTCACATTTTTTTCTATACTCCATGTTGAACATTATTTAATTTTCGCCTGCCATATTACATTAATGGAAGTACTGTGAATTCTATTTCGTGTATCTCTGGACTTTATGTATTGAACGAACATGTATTAATAGCAATCTCTACCACTTGATCAGTGTATAAGCTAGGGATCTAAAGCCACCTGGACGGTGGTGATTGTTCCACCCATTAGGGTTCGTCGTTCTTCTAGATTTGATACAGGAATATAAATTTCTGCTTTATTTTTGAAGCGGCTCTTTTGATTTTCATTTGGTTCATTTACCTCTTGGCGTCGAGGCTCTACACTTTGGCGGAGAGAAGCGTCGGCTCCTCCAACATCTGGCTTACATACCTATCCAACGAAATTTAACCCCAGGTATGATTTTCTATGCGCGTTGCTCATTTTACAGTGGAACCCATGTTTTGGTTCTATAGTTTGATGTGTAAAATTTCTTTGGGAAGATTGCAAGAGCTGGCTTAGATAGAATAGTTTCCCTGTAGTCTCGTTCACAGTTTAGACCATGTTGGATTCGTTGAGCAATGTCTCCTGGCAATTTCCTGTATTAATATATTGATTATTTTGTTTATGCCACTATATCTTTATCTAGTCGTTGTGCTTCTACTTAACCATGCGTGAGACTAATACGCCCTGGTTTCTTGGTAGGGCATCTTTCTACTCATCCTCCGTGACTTAAATGAGGTGGTTTGAATGGTGGAACAAGTATTTTGTTCTCCTCGTCTCTGGTGAGCGATACATACCTTAGGCAAGAGTCCATTCGCTTGTAACATTCGTTAAGGGGTTTTCCCATTCCCCTATTTAACCTCTGGTTTTCTAATTTTTTTGTTTTATACTATGCGCTACCTTTATTTCAGGTCGTTTTGAAGGAAAGAGGCTCCGTATTTTCTAGGTAACTCAATTTTGGTTATTATAAATTTATTTTTTTTCACATCAATTGGTCAATTCATATTCTCACTGTTTATTGCTATGTTTTTAGGTAAATCCGAATTCCATGTACTTTTCCCTCTCGCGGATACAAGAACAAAGGTTTGTTGCACTTGTGTTAATTTCGCTGCCCTTTTTTGCTTTCAGGTTGGTATCACCACCTATTGGTCCTATTGAGGCTCGACTCTCATATCGTGGTTTCCCCAAATTTTTATCCAAACCCCTCTGGCCTACCTTTTTTAGTTTCTCTTGCTACTGTAATTGTAATAATTTCATAGCGCTAATTAATACTACTTAGACTCTGATCATGTAGGCGCTATGATCCAATTATCCCAGTTTAATTTATCAGAGGTGTTGTTCTCTGGATGTAGTTCAAAACTTTATCTATGGATTTTTCGTATATGTATTTCCTTCCTATTTGACGACAACAGAGATTAATTATACTCATAAAATTCAAGTGGCTAATTCAGATTGTTATTCCTGATAAACATTTTAATTCGGTTACATCTGGGTTGTTTTCATTTGAACAATACAGTTGGATCATTTGTGGATATATTAGTTTGTATAAATACTCATATGGATTATGCCTCCCAGCAGCCTATCCGCACAATTTATATATTTTTTGTTGTTTTGTTCCTCTGTATTATACAACCAAAATGCCAGTAAACCTCTATTTGTTATTTTAATCTTCAGGTTTAAATATTTCAGTGCATGGAAAAATTTTCATGTTAATAGAGTCTATACTGTCATGTATTTAATATAACACAGCAGTGAACTCTATGTACTCTCCTTAGTGGAGATTTTATAAAATATTCACTTATGTTATTCATAATGTTTCTGTCACTCTACACTTATACTTTTTCTAGTTTAATAATGTCAGTATCTATACTATTTAAGCCAATACTCTTAGTTTAGTAGTTTATATAGATCTGATGTGTGAAATATGGTTTACTTTCACATCTTTTTTAGTTGCATGTATTATATAGAATTTCACATGTTCATCTTGCACTAATGGTCTGTTTGAACCATTCTTCTTGCAAAGGATGTCAGTTGCATGCTAGAGATAGGTATTTTTCTTATACTACAATGGGATTTGGTAACCATGCTCAACTAGGTCTATTCACTAGCTGGAATTGTATAAAGCAATAAATTTTCTGCTTCTTCAAACTTGTCCTACTATAGTACACATCTTAAAAATAGCCCTGTATTGTTATTTTGAAATTCTACAGGTCTGTACTTTGCTCAGAAAATTTAATAAATTTCTAACTACTCATAAAGTTCAATTATCTCCAGTGTCCACTGTCTTAATTCTTATTGTGCACATAAACAGATTAAAGTTACAAAATCATGAGTTATGAGGTAATATAAATCTCCAGATTTAAACCAAGGACTGGTTTAGAGCTTCTTGCTGATTTTTTTTTCTAATTTCTCTCGTTCCTACAACCATGCAGAACTGAGAGGATTTAAATCCTTTCTTAACTCTGTAAATGTATGGAACACTATTATAATCTAGGAACCAAAATATACATATGTAACTACAGTCAGTCACAACAAAATTAAATTTCAATTTGTTAATCATTACTGTGCACATACCACTTTGGTACTTGACCAGTCCTCCCAACCGTAGAGTCCCTCTATCTCCAGAACTCACCACTGAGCTGAGATCACTTCCTAGACCAGACCAACCTTTGGTCTGTTCAGGAATATCTTATTTAATCTTTTGTTCCCCAAAGCCTGTTTCTAATTCTGCGTCCAGAATATCAGGATGCTTTTCTTCCTGTTTGCCTAGGCTTCCATACTTAGGGACTTTTAACACTGCTTTCTGCCTTTCCCAGCTTTTTACCTCTTCCCAACTACTCTCCACATCATTGGGGAAACTAGATTTGCCTCAAAATCTAATCTAGAAATAATTTTTTTCAAGGATTTTTGAAAGATTTTTTTGGGGAAATATTTGCCTCTATCCATCCTCATGGATTTAGCAAGTGATCTCACAATTCTCATTTGGTCAATCTGCACAACAATATTTTATTCAAATTTCATAATGAAATATTTAACTACATCCATAAAATATTTATGCATTTGGGGTTCACTCCCCTTAGGATTAAAATTAAAATGTCTATTTTTCAAAATAAAACACCTAAACTTGGGGTGTTACAACAGGTATTGATTCTGGTTCTTTTTCCTCATCATATTGAGTTCTTAACCTCTTCTTTGACCTCAAATCGTATTTTTCAGGTAATTCTGATTGCATGAAGTCTGTAAACTGTTTGCAATAATCATCCATCTCTTCTTGATCGAATGAAAGATCAGTTTTTTCATTTTATTCCACTCTTTCTTCCTCAGTTTATTCTTCTATTTCATCATCTTCCATGTAGACAACAGAAATTTGAGCATCATCTTATTTTTCATCATCATCATCTGCTGAACGGGATGGAGCTGCCTCTATATACAAAGGTGCTTGCACCTGATCTTGATCTTTCCTTTCTCTTTGTAGAATCTGCAGGGGCTGTTTTTTAAATTGGGGATTAAAAACCCCTCTACTTTGTCTTACAGGCTTATTATTATCTATTTCCAACTTCACCAGTTTATTAGACAATTTTTTTATGAATTTAGTCATATTGTCAATTCTCTGATCTTGAGATGAGGCTTCTTCTTTAGCTTTTCCCTTATCTTGAACTTTACCAGCATCAAACATATTGGCCTCAATCTCCAGAGCATCAGTTTGAATCTGATCCAACGTGGGGGACCTTCTTTCTCTCAATATGAAATTGAAATCTGGTTCAAATGCACCAGCAAAAACAACCCTTGCTCCAATAGGAGGAGGTTTCATTTCCAGAGGCTAACTATTATACAATTTGTTAAATATTTTCACAAAATCATTCATATTTTCATTAGATTTCTTCTTTATTGCATTGAATTCTGTCGAAGAATAACCATGATCCCTTTTTTCACCCCATCTCTCGGTGAAACATCTTTCTAGTCCATCCCAATCATTTATTGAACCATTATGAAATCCTTTAAACCATTTCCTTGCCTCTCCACTTAGAGACTGAACAAAAAGTCTCATTACAACATCTAAATGCTCAACATTGAAATTCTTAGCGAATGTGCAAAACAAGGGCAAGTGCTATTCTGCAGTTATTTCATCTTCACCAGTAAATCTAGGGAGTAACTTAAGATACTCCTGAGGCATTTCATTCATTTGTTGGGGTAGATTTAATGGTGCATATCTATTCATCAAGAAAGTAGGGGCCGCCATGTTTATGCCCTGGTTAACTGCTCCTTGAGCGGGGGTAAAATGAATACCAGTTGTAGGTGGGGGTGAATGAGGTGGAACAACTAATATAGGGATTGGTGTATGAACGATTGCAGAAGAGATGGCAACTATATGAGGTTGAGTTTCTATAAGAGGGAAAGACACAAACTCAAAAGATTGCTCTTCTAATGTAGGTTCTTGAAAATGAACGGGTGATGGTGAGGATTATTTTTCCAAGAAAATGAGTTTCTTGGAAATATCCTTGGATGAGAAAGTGCGTGAACGGCTGCTTGGTGCAAGTAGTGTAACATCTGTTGTATCAAATATTTTTGGTTTCTGGCTCTTCTTTGAAACAAGCTTCTCAGGATCAGACAAAACAAGAACTTTTTGCTGAGAGGTATCCGACCTCGTGTGAGGTTTCTTAGGACGTAGAGCTATTTTAAAACAAACACAACTTATTATTTCCTCCTCTCTGAACAACAAGAGGAAATGTAAAATAAAACCCAGGGAAAACCTTCGAATCTTCATCCCCGGCAACGACACCAATTAATGTTGTACCTTAAGAGACAACCCCTTAGCTGTGATAAGGAACCAGTGCTTAAGACATTATCTGATTATGTCACAAATAAATATATATCTGTATTTGTCTTATAAACCCTTAAACATTGATTATGTAACCCTTAAATATCAAATTCATGCATGTTCTGCAATGCTATATTTCACTTATGTTGAATTGAATGAACAGAAGAAAAAGAGAAGAGGATTTCAATTTGATATGCTGTTTCAAACAGAATCTATCATTTTAAAAACCTGAAGAATTAATTAAAGATAAAGTTAAAACAGAGGAGCACACATTAATTTTTCTTTAACTCTTAAATACACATGTATAAGGAGACCTGCTGCTCGTTACTCTATTTTATTCACAGATAAGAAAAAATTGTGTAAACTGGAATTTTTTTTAGCATAAACAGAATGATAGAAAATTGCATACTCATCCATTATTTTTCCATTCTTGAGTACAAAAATTTGGCTTCAAGGTTCAAAAACTCGGGACCTTCTCCTTTCTTGGAATCTTCTTTAAATACAAAATAACAAAACAGTTTCCAGCGATGAAATTAATTCTAACTGTCTTCACTACCTATAGTTATGGAGGTACAAGACTCAAAAAAGGTCCTATTACAATTTACATGATATTGAGAAAATAACATAACATGAAATTAAAAATTCCTAATCTATAAGAATAGTCGCTTCTGATACAGTTGCTGAGTCAATGGCTACTTTTTGTTGAGATGCCAGAATTTCTTTTGCTGAGTCCGTTGAGAATGTTTTGCACTTTTTTCCATATCTCACTTTGAGTTGTTGATGATAAAAGAGGGGATGGTTTACGGAAGACACGATATCTTGGATGTCTCTCCCATTATCCAGGATGGAAATGTGGCTAGTCAAACCAGGTAATGAAAATCGCTTGGACATGGCCGTAATAAATTCTTGAAATGACGTGTAAAAAACCATTGACAAGGTTTATCGTGGATTACAGTTGTCTTACACTTTGCCTCATGACGTCATTGCGGAGGCTCCTGGAGTACGGTGGCAAACTTTGTCTAGTCCCCCCCCGCAATGAATCTACATCGTTGATCGTTTTTTACCCCGCGGTCAAACAGGTCAACTGCGAGGGCACTTGATTCAATAACTCACGAGCTCTTTGTGCCTCCACACTTTATCATTTGGTTATAATCTTCAATACTTGCTACTTCCGCTTGGAGACTTGCTCGACGTTTAAACATGAAACTATAATATACATCCAAATAAAGTTTAACAATAAACTTAATTTGCATCGAGCTTTTAGAAACATTTCTTTTTTATGTTACAGTATAAAAACATTATACTATAGCATATACTTTTTCTGAATTTCAGATTTTTTTTTCCTTTTTCTTGATTTTCAAAATAAAATACAAAAGGATATGCAGATGATCCACAACAGGATTGATGGATCTGGAGGAATTTTTCATTAGAACCTATAGTTAGGATGAGGTTGTAGCTTTAGCTATTCTTGTTTCTTTCAGTTAATAAAGAAACTCATGCCTTGTTTTTGAATTACATTGTTATCTTATGATTGTTAATTTGTGATAATGACTATGATGATATAAAATACATATTTGTACATTTAATTTGAATTCAGTGATCTACTTGTGGCTTTGTTGTATATTTATAGGTCTACACATCTTGGCAGAAGATTGAGGGTTTTGACTCTACTGGATCTACAAACATAGGACCTCAACTACCTCTCTAATCCATAGTTTTGTGAATTAAAGTACCTGATCTGATTGCATGGATTTTATTTTTTATCCTTTTATTCCTCTCTATTTGGTCTCGTAAACCTATCCCTTGGGAAATTATCCCTTCAATAGATTATAGCTAGTAACTTAGATAAATGAGCTTATATTTGCAACATAGTTTGGAACTGCTATCCCGTCTTTCAATATTACATTCCCAACATATTTCATTTCTCCTCATAAAATTCCCACTTACTAAATTTAGCACATAGTTGATGTTCAAGTAAGATATATAGCACTATTTATAGGTGATTTTATGCTCTTGATGAGTCTTAGAGTAGATTAAAATACCACCTATAAAAATTAATAGAGATTTATTAAATAATTTACTAAACAAATTGATCATCAAACACATGAAGTTAGGAGGTCCATTCGTAATTCCAAAATGTAATATTATAAATTCATAATGTACATCCGGGGTTTTAAAGGATGTTTTTGGTATGTCTTCCTCTTTAGTTCTAAATTTGTGGTAACTCTATACGAGGTCTAATTTAGAGAACACCCTCACACCGTTGACTTGGTACAACAAATCATCTATTCTAGAGATGGGATATTTAATTTTATTAGCTTGTTTAGCTGACTATAATCAATGCACAACCTAAAATTTCCATCCTTTTTTCTTGACAAAATTGAATACAACACCCCATGGTGATATAATGGCTTTGATGTACCGTTTATTTAGTAATTCCTCCAATTTCATCTTCAACTCCATCCACTCTGGTACACTCATTCGGTAAGGAATTTTTGATACTAGTCCTGCCCTTGGTACCTATTCTATGGGAAAATTTATGTCTCTCTTAGGAGGTAGACCAAAAATTTCATCAACAAACACATCTTGGTAGTCCTCGACAAATTCCAATTCATTTATAGAGTTAGATAATTGGTTCAATGAGTGGATCTCCACCTAAATAGAAAAAATTTGGAATCCCTTCCTTGTGACCCTCATTAATTGTAATTTAGATACCTAAAATACATAAATGGTCCCAAGTGTGCCCTTTATAATCTCATTTTCTCCATTTTTTTGATGTGCATATAAAAATTTTATTAAGGAAATTAATTTTCTGAAGCCCCTCTAGAAAATTCATTCTCATCGTCACATCATATGAGCCAAATGGTAGTATATTAAAATGCATGTTAGTATTATTTTCATTTAATATAAATAGTTATGAGTTTAACCAATTAGTAGCCTCTCTTTTCATTCGAGTGGCCAACTGAACCAACTATCAATTCCTATATTTTTCAGAATTCAACTTACAATTTTCTACAACCTAAGCGATAACATAACTCAAGGTAGCACTAGGGTATATTGATACATAATGTTTTTTGTTAAAAATAGTACCTTATATCACTACCATATCGAATTTATGCTCTTCCAGGTTTCCTTCTAAATTTGCATTGATGTGATGTATATTTATAACCACAACAGTGATAGTGGTGGCCTCTTGGAGCTTCTGCAAGTTTTGCATGAATATGATGTTATAAGGGTAGTTTCAAAAAATATGGTATTCTATACAACCCCAACATTTTAATGTTTCCCTATCCTTTCCATTAACTAATTTATTTTTAATTTCTACCTTTTCTAGACCCAACCTAGGTTTGGTTCTTAATTCTTGGTGTTTGGTTGTTAATTATTTTTCTAAATTTCCATTTCTGAATAGATTTACTGGGTCATTTAAATGGATCATATTATCCACCCTTCCCACCATAAGCCATTATGTCATTATTATTATACCAATTTATCATATTTTCATTTATTCACTTGGCTTATTGGTAGCAAAGTATGCCCTTCCTAATGGCTTCATCCATAGTATTTAGATCAGCGTACATGATTTTCTCTTTAAAACAGAGTGGACGCTAGTTTAGAAAGAATTTCACTTTTTATTTTTCTTAATTCATGCATGATACATATCATAAAAGTTGTATGACCGTGGTTACTAACTTGTCCATGAACTTTTGACCGAATTTTAGATCTTGGAATTATTAGCCTTATCATCAAAATAACATTCAAACATTTTTTTCCTTTAAATAGTTGGTAGAATTCCTCCCAATTAACCTCTCCACCTTCTAATTTATGAGTTTTCCTCATCTCCTCCCATGATAAAGAGGATTTTACCTACAACTAATAATTTTCCAACTTGGATTTTAACTCCATATAGTAGTCATACACTTGAAATTATATGTTAATATTGAGTAGCCATGCTTCAACTGCTTCTTTGATCTCCTCATCATAAGTTGGTGGTCTAATAATTTTGAATTGTCCATGGAGTTATATTTTGGGCTTCTTTTCTAGTTTTGTATGAAATTTTAATGAAATATGATCATTTCCTTCCTCATACGTTCCCTCCATTATTTTAACCATCTCCTTAGTAGTTTTTTGCTTAGATGTCTCCCCTTCATTCTCCTCATCCATGATTGTTTCTACAATTTTGGGCTTAGATTTATCACCTATATTCTTAATAAGTTTCTCTTCTTGAACACTAGATTTGAGTAATATTTCATGTCATGCATGCATATTTACCAACTTTTTCTATAGTTTTTTTATCATGTTCAATAGATATCTGGTAGGTACTTGTGTGCTTGTTGTCATAGATGCACATAAATTTCTTCTTCTCAAATATTTTACCTCCGTGTGGTTCTCCCATTTTGTTAATTTTGTGTAGTTCCGCTTATTATGTGTAAAAAAAAAATGTTCATTTAATTAATAAAATGTGTAGTCATCTCAAAGACCAAAATATTGTAACCCATTTTTCTTGTATACCCTATGTAAGATCTCTCCCATCTTATGCAGAAAAAAATATGTAAATTTCCATAAATTCGTCATAATTTTTTTTGTAAGGTAAATATATTTGAAAACTAAATAATATATGTCACTTTATAAGGTTCCCCCTTGGGTTACCAAGTATTTCATTACTTATTGCAACCAAGTAACATTTAATATATCTATATCCACTTCCCATGATATTCATTACAATACAGTTTTTGCATTTTTATTTTCTCTTGGTGCTTCATTTTTCAGGATTTTCGGGTCAATTACTAAATCTTGATGTACCAAAACGTGAGAGTCATACTTCCTCAATTATTATACGCAATGCCTCTATTTATAAATATATATGTACCAATGATATTTATACTCCTTTATATATATATATATATATATATATATATATATATACACACACACACACATCCTATTAGTTTCTATAACGATAGGTATTACATCATGTTTTTCATACAAATATTTGTCACTTACATTATTAAAATAGTGCACAATTGCTCTAACTCTTAGGGTGATACATATCACTAGTGCCACACTTATATACATAAACATTATTATGACTTTAATTTGCAATAATTTTCACTCACCAAAGTTTTGGTAAGTCTGGACCAGGGAAAAGTTTAGGGGCTAATATTCCATGCTTTTTCCAAAAAAACGGTTCACCAATTTCCATTTTTGTAAAAATTAATTCGCCCCATTTTTATGGTATAGAATTATTTTACCTTAAGAATCACAAATATTGTATATTGTATAATATAAAATATTTATAAATATAAATTTTTTTATAGAATTATCATCAAACATTTTAAAATTTGGATATTAGGGACTAGTAATATTCTCCAAGGTTTCTAAAATTTAAGATAAACTTCTATCCTTAAAATCTTCCCTGGCCTCGACTCATATATATGTTGCACACAAACACACATAGATATATATGTGTGTGTGTGTGTGAGTGATGTTTCACTCCCCATCCACAATGGCTACCACATATATGGATATAGTTTGGGTAGCTTAGGGTAGTTTTGTCTAGCTTAGCCAATTTGTGTTTTTAAAGGTGAATATACTATATTAATTGATCTATGGTGAAGCTTGATTAAGTTATTAGGGTGACTACCCTAGCAAGCCCTACCATCATTGTTTCATTATATTATTAAACCAGTCGTGAAAATTTATTTTGACAATTTTCTTTCGAACCACTACACCTAAGGGGATTTTACCCTTTTCCCAAAAGAATTACTATCAAAATTTTGGTTTTCTTTTCTTGAACAACAATTGAGGTCAAAATGAATTCACTTGCATTATTTTGATGTGGCTCTTGGTAATTTTCCTCTCGAATCTTGTTCACTTATTTTTTTTCATTTTGGGTTTATTAAGTTCTCGTAACACCGTCCTAAATTTACTCCTTAACCACCATTCAATTATGTTCCAATGTTTCATATATCTACATTAAGGGTTTCTTTGGTAACAACAATAAAAATTTTACACAGTTTTTGATCCCACTCCAACCATTATAGGAAATTTAATATGTCAATTTTCCTCATGGTAATTAAAGAAAACCATAACCATGATATTGTAATTTAGTGAGGGTTTTACTTAGCTCTATGAATGTCTTGTTAATATGGATTAAAATACTATTCTTCCTTTTAGGAATCTAGTGACTTGGTTCTACATCCACATGTATATTTTTTTCTGAACCCTAAGTTCTTAATTTCCTTCCTTTTGTGAACTCTTTTAGAAATAATGAAAAATTGTTATCTTTACTCACTTTTCTCACAATTCTGTGCCAATTAAGAAATGGCTTTTAAAATTAAATATTACTAGAATGATTTCGAGGGTTTCTCTTCCTTCATTTAGATTTTCCTTCAAGGACTATAGATTCTGATTAAACCTTTTAAACCCTATGTTAGGTATTTTGAATCATAACAACCTTTTTCTCATATTTTTTTATCCAAAATGTATACTGGGGACTCTAATTTGGAGATAGGATTTATTTTGGTTGTAAGCTACTTCCTCTCTATGTGGAAATGTTGTAAATATTACTAAGGGAAAATCCCAATGTTTATGAATTATTTGCTTCACATCTCCTATATTTTTTTATTGAATGTATGAGGGTTTTATCCTCCCTTTGAGTTTTTTTTATATATATTCAGTCATTTAATTATTTTGGTGCCCAAATGATACCTATATAGTTGGAGCTAATATTTTCCAGAAAATTAGTTACATCTTTCTCTATAAATTTCCTTATGGGTGTTATCTAAAAATGGTTTCCTTGGAATGCTAATTATCCTATTTTCAATAATTATGGCTCAAGCCTATAGGAATGAATTTAAAAAAAAAATGGTGTTGAATGGTTATACAGTAACATGTTTCTCTTTGTGTTTTACTAGTTCATCTTGTATCTCTCTCAAAAGTTAACCACACGGTTTTGTTTTACTAGATTTACTCAATTCTCCTTATATACATATATATAATTCTCTAAATGTATTAAATCTATTCTCTTTATAGTTTGTGGATATTATACATTTAGTTTAAAGGTAATAACTAGGCCAAAAACGTGGTGGACCTCTATAATGTGGGGGGCACTTCTAGTCCTCTTTGTCTTAATTCTCCTCATGTCCACGACAATATTTTCCTGGGTTTAAGACTAAAATATTGTTCTCAATAGGCTTACATAGAAAAAATATGCATAACTAGATTGTGTTCTCAACTTCCTATATATATATATATATATACTTTTAAAAAACTAATTTATTGCTTACAGAGCAAGCATTCTAGTTTTAGGATGTTCTCTATTCAAATTGTATCTGCGTATAATAGTGTCCTTACTACCTGACATGTTCCTTTATCTAAAATAAACAAAATTAATCATAAAATATATACATACATTTATACAAAAAAAAAATCATTCCTAGCGGTCAACAACAATAAAATTTTGATTTAACCATTTTCACCTTCAAGACTACCTTAATTTCATGATAACCTTCTATTCTAGATTTTCCTAAATTGATTGATCAATAAAAGTTTGATTATTCATAAATTTTATCATTCATGTAGTTATATATATTATTTCGAGAAATAGGTTAAAGGCTCCCACATTCCTCCCAACCTCAAACCAATGTTTTATATTAGTTCCCCCAAGATCTGCTCCTCTCTTTCAAGAATCAGTGCATAAATCCTTTTTAAAGTTCCCTCCTAAATTATTTAGTGGTGTCTCGCTAAATATATAGGTTTGAAAACCAATACTTCTTTCCCCTTATTTTTTTGTTTGAAAGAAATTGTGTTCATTTCTGTTATGCAACCAAGTCACAAAATAGAAGAAAATATAGATCAACAACTTAAAAAGTATACTCTTCGAGGTTTAAACCTCCTTTACATTATATAAATGAACAATCATTGGATGATTCAAATGAGCAAACCTTCGCTCTAGATATAGGAGTGTAAGGGGTCATAATATAATCAAAGCCTACATAAGAATAAGAATGTAAGGGCACAACAATAACAATATTGGGCTTCTATGATGCACAATAATAACAATATTGGGACTACATGGGAAAAAAAATAATAATAAGGGGGATACCCTAGCATTATAGGGACCTAACATTCACCTCTCCTTCAAAAATGTGTTGTCCTGAACGTTTGGGTAGTTCTAGATTCTTTTGTATAACATATTCATCCTCCCATGTGGAATCTTGAATAGGTAAGTTCTTCCAATTGATGAGGTACTCTGAAATTGATTGAGTATGTAGTTTTATAGTTCTTTTTTCCATGGCTACTTCAGGTGCCAATATGATTTTACCTTCCTCATAAATTTCTAGAAATATGGTCTGAATTGGGAGGTTATCACCTATAAAATTCTTTAAGCATTAAACATAGAAAATTGGGTGCACACTATAAGATGCAGGAAGCTCCAATTTGTATGCCATAGTAACCATATTTTGGAACACCTTATAAGGACAATAGAACTTTGGTGATAATTTTTTATCCTTCTTAGCTTGCTTGAGGGACATTTGTTTGTATGGTTGTAGCCGTAAAAATACCTAGTCAGCTGCATCAAAACTTCTTTCTCTGCGATGTTGATATTCCTGTTTTTTCATTCGATTATTTTCCGAAGGGAGGTTATCATTTAAGATTTGGGGAACTTGTGTTGATGCTCGATGTGATCTTCCATTGATTGAACCTTAGAAATTTCTCTTAAATATTATGTGATGGATGGTGGATGATATCCATAAAGTTCCATAAATGGGGCCATTTTTGTTGTAGTATGTAAGGAAGTGTTATAAAACCATTTAGAATAAGGTAACCACTTGACCCATTGATTTTCATAATCATATACAATGCAACATAGATATACTTCCAAAAATTTGTTCAGTATCTCAGTTTTCCCATCATATTGAGGACGATAAGATGAGATGTGAGCTAACTCACTACCCAGACAAGAAAAAAAATTTGTCCAAAAATTTCCAATGAAAATGGGATCTTTGTCCCTTACAATAATATTTGCGTGTCCATGTAGCTTTTGAATTGTTTCCATAAATGAAGCAGCAATTGTACTTGATTTAAATAGATGATGTAATAAACAAAAGAGTACATACTTGGTAAGCCTATCAACTAACACCATGATTACACTCTTTCCTTACGACTTGGGTAAACCTATGATAAAATAAATTGAAAAGTTAGTTCACTACCCATAAAAGAAAATAATTTTGTCAAAAAATTATAATAACATAACTAGATGCGTAATGTATTAATTTTTTTGTTTTCTATTGAACACATATTTTAATGTATTATATTAAGGTATACCTCTTTGTATCCTTCTAGCATTAATAATTTTCAATTTACACATCTATTTCAGGGTTTCTATAGAATTCAATATTATCTGGAATTTCCCTTAATTTTCAATGTGTTTGTTACATCCAGAGAAGAGGTAATAGTCTTCCTCTTTACGTTATTATTCCAGTGAGGAGTTTGCGTTTATAATCATATAGGGTTTCACCCTATATGGGGATTTAATTATGGCTCTATGAGTTAGTATTTTTAACTACGCATTTTCCCTTTTTCGTATGATTGGATTGTGAGTTTCACTATAATTACATTTAGTTGATTTTTAATTTTCCAATTAATATAGAGAGAAAAGGATTTGCCCCAAATAACTCACTTCAACCAATACATATTCATTTCTCTGTGCTAATTATTTCAATGTCTCCTAGTGTTTTCAAATTGATAACTTTACCTAGTTTTTATTGGTTACAAATTTCCCCAAAACGTTGTTTAATGATTTGTCAAAGGTTCAACACATCCTTTCCATTAACATTTAGCTGAATACAAATTTTCCCCAATTTTCAATTACTCATCGTTATAGTTTTATAAAGGTTATGTATCAATTCTTCACATAATTGGTTGTTCTATGCTTGATACCTTCACATCTTCACAATGAACTATTAAAAATTTATAACGAGATTAGAATAATATCGTTATGTGTCACTGTATTATACTTCTCTATTGTCGATTTCTCCAATTCTCAATTTGTTCAATTTATGTTATATATTGGTATATTTGAATTTGGTTTCACTCTTACAGTGAGGTTTTCACAATACAAGCATACCTATGCTACGTATTCTAGAAGAGCATAACTTGACTTCTGTATTGGTAAGAATTATTTCAGTTCATATTATTGAACTTCTTCAAGAAATTTCAAATTTGTTTACCTTAATTTCGGTTTGACAGAGGTACACTTTGTGGCTTCTCTGTGATACGTTCCTTTACTATGTTATAGGAACTCCAGTTCACTTTAATTTCCAAAGTTACATTGTGTTTAACAATGACTCTTAGCTTTCATCGTTTTTAATTCGTTTTAACATAACTCTGTATAACCATAAATAAATATTAAAATTATTTTTTATATATATGATTCAACCCTGTATAATAGAATTTTAACCCTTATAAAATGATCTGTTTTCTGAATTGAAATTCACTCTACTTAAAAGATTAGAAGTATATTTTTAATTAATTTTACACTCTACTCATTTAGAGTTATTGAATTACCACTTTTCATTATAGGTAATTTTTATGATCCTTTTCTTCTGAGTTTAATTATGGAAAAAACCATTTTCCAGATTTGGCATATCTTCCTCAACTAATTCAATTGCAGTTGTATGAGGATACAACTGTTTCCTCAAGTCAGTATATATTTTTCAACTTCTATGAAATTGATTTCAAATACGCATTTAATTCAGTTATGTGCATATTCTTGTATTAAAATTTCGTTTAAGAATATCTACAGGAATATATTCAACCTTGAAGCTACTCTTACAGATGTTATTAATATAATATTACATGTATAGTTAATGTGTTTTTCATTTTCTATTTCCTTCAGTAAAAATTCTAACGATTCATAGTTTTTGGTTGCAGGTTTGTCTTAGAAATTTTACCTTTCACTACAATTACTTTAAATTCAATTGTTAGAATATCTAATGTTTTAATCCACTTATTTCAGGTCGGTCAATGCAACAATGGAAGGTTATACCACCCTTTTTTCCCTTTACTAATTTCACTTTCATACTTTGTATTTGGATATTACGGAATGACCCAGATACTTTGTAATTTTCTATTGTATAAGTTTTCATCTTGAAATGGTTTATATAAAATAAAGCTTTAATCCTCACGTTATCACATATATGAGATGTTCCTGTATAATTATTTCTTCTGTAATTTAATATATTTTCTTACAATTATATATTGTATCCTTTGTGTGATTTGGAACTACTCACACTGAGTAAAATTTTTTCCTAATGACAACATATTTACACTTCTAATTAACATTATTTTCAAGTATCCTTCATCATTAGGATTTTGTATTTATTTTCATGCTATGTATCTCTAAACAACTTTGTTTGAATTCCTACTATTTTCTGTGATTTATTTTCAGCATGGTAGTATCACACAGTTTTCAATAAATTTGAGATAATAGATGAACAAGCAATAATTTAGACCCTTACCTGGTTTGAAAGAGATTTTTCTATTTGTATTGTATACATACATTTTCTATAATATGACTTCTTACAAAAGTTAATTGTATGCCTATGGGTAATATATGTTTACATTACATGTAACTTATTGTTTGAAGCACTCACAACACTGTGTCATAAGTTTATAGTTGTCTAGAACAATACAATTTATAAAAAATATATTCTTTCTTTTCACTCTTAATTGCTATAAATTATTGACCGAAATGTATATACATAACTTCATATATTATGTACATACCAATCAAGGTAAATACTATTTTTATCTAGCCTTGCTAGAAGTTAAATGATCGTAAAGTGACGAGGACAATTCTTCCTCTATGTAGAAAACCTCTTGTCTAACTAGGAATAGATTATTTAAGCTTGCTTTTGCTTAGCATGTTTCCATAAATTCGTCTAGTTAATTTGGGATTTTGTTTCCCTTAGTCTAGGCTTTACTTTTGTTTTTTCCACAAAAGCTTCTTTCAAACTAGCTTTTCCTCTTTCTAGTTTTATTTTCACCTCTTCTCAGTAACTTTCCACTTCACTGAGGCATTAATTATATTATTATATTCCATCTAATATTTTTATTTTATATTATTTTTCTCCAAGTATTTATCTCCCATATAATGGTTACCCAAATATTGTAACCATTGGACTCCTAGTACAACATTAGCATCACCCATTGGAATGGAGACCATTGGAATATTCATTGATCCCCATGGATTGCCTTGATAGTGAACAATTTCTTTAAAAGGTATAGTTCATCATTGTACCTGCCTTGGCACTCTAGCGTTGAGTATAGGAAGCAATTCAATTCCTTGGCTATCTTATAATGAATAAAATTATGGGTACTTGTTTAGTCAATTTAATGTCTTAAATTTCTATCATAAATCATGAACTGAGGTTACTAATATGATGAAGTGTGGTGCACTATATATTCTTATTTTACCTTCTTCTTACTTCGTTGTGTTTGTTTTTGTAATGTTTTCGGGGTTTTTTTTTTTATGTCTAAACGAGTTAATCTTAAAAAATGAAATCTATGAATTGATCAACTAAATCAAATGAAGTTTAGTGTTGAAAACTAGCTTTGAAAGAAGGAAGAAAATGAAATGTTCTTTAACTATTCCAAATTGCATAAAAATGAATCAAATTTTAAATAGTTAGAATCATATCTAAAAACATAACATTTATTATAATGACTTTTGTATTATGGAATTAAAGCTAAATTCTATTGTATCTTAATCTAATTCTACTCCATGGATTGAAAGAATAAATCCCATGATTTAAGAATTGAAATGAAAATGCTAATCTAAATGGAAAGAAAATTCAAATAAATTGAAAGACAACTACTGTATGACCAAATACTCAAATATCATTCAATTTTCGAAGAATGAAAAAGTAATCTTCTTGATATGATTTAAAAATAAATTGATTATACATTTAATTAAAGATTTAATCTAAGAAAGCAATTAAAAACATGTAAAAAGGAAACTAAACTATTGTATGACCAAATACTGAAATACCATTCAAGTTTTAAAGAATGAAAAAGTCACCTTCTTGATATGATTTAGCAAGCATCTGATTATAAAATTAATTGAGAATTTAATCTAGTAACAATCCAAGATAACTGCATGCTCCAATGCTTGAAACACACTTTCCATAGTTACAATCGCCATCTGTGGGCAGAAATACCTCAAGATAGTTACATTTAAATTTGCTTAAATATCGATCGTCTTGAAAATGAAGGACAGTCTTAATTTTGTGAATGTTGTGTACGCCTTGAAACTCTGTTTTGATAATACAAAGACCATGTTCGATTTTTCCATCTCCTTCTTGATGTGTGAATAGTCTTCTAGGATTTCAACTCATTTTGTTGTAGAGGGACCCTGTACAGAGAGGAGGTTTCATTAGTTGATTTTAGTTTACTTTTAATTTGTTATGTTTTTTCAATTCGTAGTTAGATTTAGATTTCTTTGCAGTTGATTCTTAGATTAAATTTCCTACTGTTTCATAGATTAAATTTATGAATGCTTTCTTAGAATTAGTTTTAGAATAAATGTGTAATCTTATTCCTATAAAAACATCTCAAGAAAGTAGTTGTTATATTTTCCAAAATTGGATTGTGTTTCAAGCATTGAAGCATGCAGTTATCTTATTTTTCCTTTACATGTTTTTATAACACTTTCCTAGATTAAATTCTCAATTATTTGTATAATCAGATTCTTGCTAAATCATATCAAGAAGGTGACTTTGTCATTCTTTCAAAATTGAATAGTATTCGAGTATTTGGTCATACAATAGTTTAGCTTCCTTTTTACATGTTTTTTAATTGCTTTCTTAGATCAAATATTTAATTAAATGTATAATCAATTGCTTGTTAAATCCTATCAAGAACATTACTTTTTCATTCTTCCAAAATTGAATGATATTTGAGTATCTGGTCATACATTAGTTTTCTTTCAATTTCTTTGAATTTTCTTTCCATTTAGATTAGCATTTTCATTTCAATTCTTAAATCATGGGATTTATTCTTTCAATCCATGGAGTAGAATTAGATTAAGATACAATACAATTTAGCTTTAATTCCATAGTATCAAAGTCATTATAATAAATGTTATGTTTTTAAAACATTCTATTCTAGATTTTCCTAGTTATATATATTATTTTGAGAAATAGGATAAAGGCTCCCACATTCCTCCCAACCTGAATTTTTTTTTTTTATATTAGTTCCCCCAAGATCTGCTCCTCTCTTTCAAGAATCAGTGCATAAATCCTTTCTAAATTCCTCTCGTAAATTATTTAGCGGTGTCCTGCTAAATATATAGGTTTGAAAACCAATAATTCTCACCCCTTAGTCTTTTGTTTGAAAGAAATTGTGTTCATTTCTGTTATGCAACCAACTCCCAAAATAGAAGAAAATATAGACCAAAAACTTAAAAAGTATCCTCTTCGAGGTAGAAACCTCCTTTACATTATATAAATGAACAATTAATATATGATTCAAATGATCAAACCTCCTCTCTAGATATAGGAGTCTAAGGGGTCATAATATAATCAAAGCCTACATAACAATAAGAATGTAAGGGCACAACAACAACAATATTGGGCTTCTATGATGCACAATAATAACAATATTGGGACTACATGGGAAAAACAATAACAATAAGGGGGATACCCTAGCATTATATGGACCTAACATTCACCTCTCCTCCAGAAAGGTGTTGTCCTGAACGCTTCAGTAGTTCTAGATTCTTTTGTATAACATATTCATCTTCCCATGTGGAATCTTGAACAGGTAAGTTATTCCACTTGATGAGGTACTCTGAAATTGATTGATTCCATATTTTTCTAGTTCTTTTTTCCGTGGCTACTTCAGGTGCCAATATGATTTTACCTTCCTCATCAAATTTTAGAAATATGGTTTGAACTGGGAGGTTGTCACCTATAAACTTCTTTAAGCATGAAACATAGAAAATTGGGTGCACACTAGAAGATGAAGGAAGCTCCAATTTGTATGCAATAGTAGCCATATTTTGGAACACCTTATAAGGACAATAGAACTTTGGTGACAATTTTTTATCCTTCTTAGCTTGCTTGAGCGACATTTGTTTTTATGGTTGTAGCCGTAAAAATACCTAGTTAGCTGCATCAAAACTTCTTTCTTTGCGATGTTGATATTCCTATTTTTTCATTCGATTATTTGCTAAAGGGAGGTTATCCTTTAAGATTTGGGGAACTTGTATTGATGCTCGATGTGATCTTCCATTGATTGAACCTTAGAATTTTCTTTTAAATATTATGTGATGGATGGTGGATGATATCCATAAAGTTCCATAAATGGGGCCATTTTTGTTGTAGTATGGAAGGAAGTGTTATAACACCATTTAGAATAAGGTAACAACTTGACCCACTAATTTCTATAATCATATACAACACAACATAGATATACTTCAAAAAAAATTTCACTATCTCAGTTTTCCCATCATATTGACGATGATAAGATGAGATGTGAGATAATTCACTACCCAAAAAAGAAAACAATTTTGTCCAAAAATTTCCAGTGAGAATGGGATCTTTGTCCCTTACAATAATATTCGGGTGTCCATGTAGCTTTTGAATTGTTTCCATAAATGAAGTAGAAATTGTACTTGATTTAAATAGATGATATAATAAAAAAAAGTGCATACTTGGTAAGCCTATCAACTAACACCGTGATTACACTCTTTCCTTAGGACTTGGGTAAACCTGTGATAAAATACATTGAAACCTTTTCCCAATGATTACTTGGAATGGATAAAGGTTGTAACAGACTCGGGGCCTTAATTATATCAAGTTGTTTTGTTTTCAAATAAAAAATTCCACAAAAAAAATTTGAATATCAGATTTGAGGCCATCCCAAAAAAAATCCTTCTTTACCCTGTGGCAGTTTTTTTAAAATCCTGAGTGCCCTCCTAAGAAGGTGTGCAATTCAAAAATAATATTCTATTTGAGCTGCAAATTCTTACAAATATATTAATGAACTTTGTACCATAATTAGTAATTTTTAAAGCTAAATGTATGATATGTATTGGCATCTTGATGCAACTATTGAATGGGTTTCCACACTTCTTTTCCATTCTTCCATTTATCCGTTGCTTAGGTTATCAAATATGGTTGGATAATAGAAATGGAACAAAGCAATGTTTCTACATCCTCATCCTTTCTTGAGAGTGCATCTTCAAAAAAAAAAATCTTGCCTTTATTGTAGATGATTTCAATGTCATAACCCAACATTTTTGTGACCCATTTCTGTTTCTTTTCTAAACATAATATTTTTTCCAAAAACTATTCTAGACTATCATCATCTGTTTTTACCTTGAAGTTTCTTCCCATTAGGTAAGGTCTCCATTACTTTAGTGCATGTAGTATTGCCAACATTTCCTTCTCATAAATAGTTTTATGTAAACACTTCCCTTTGATTGGGTGACTTTCAAAATAAATGGGTCTTCCTTCTTACATTAAAACAACATCAATTCCATTTCTTAAGGTATCACATTCCAAAATAATTTTTTTTGTGAAGTCAGGCGTAGTTAAGACCAATGTTGGGCACATTTCATCTTTAAGATATTCAAAGGCCTCATTTGATTCTAGAGTCGAACAAAACAAATATTTATTTAATATTTTGTTAAATGTGCTACAGTTATCCCATAATCCTTAGAAAACTAGTGATAATACCATGTCAACCTGAGAAATCCTCACAAATGCTTTATGATTGTCGGGATTTTCCATTCCTTAATCGATTTAATTTTCTTAGGGTCTACATTAACACCCTCGTCAGATATAATATGACCCAGATATTCCACCTCCTATGCTCCAAAGAAACATTTAAATATTTTTTCATATAATTGTTTCTCCTCCAATAGTTTGAGCACCCTATTAACATGTTGAACATGATCCCTCCAATAATTTGTGTGGATTAGTATATCATCAAAAAATACTAACACAAATTTTCTAAGGAAGGGTTTTAAAATGGAATTCGACAAACCTTGAAATGTAGAAGGTTCATTCATAAGGCCAAAATGTATCACGAAAAGTTCATAATGACCCTCATGAATTATAAATGTTGTTTTCTAATTATATTCAATCTTCATTCTAATTTTATGATATCCTTAGCGAAGATAAAACTTGGTGAAGTAAATTTCTTTGTGTAATTAATATAATCATTCATCAATGAGATGAATGGAAAATTTATCTTTAATAGTGAGCTTGTTGAGCTCCCTATAATATAGTCACATGAACCATGATCAATCCTTCTTGTGAACCAATACTACTAGAGCCGAAAAATAACTTTGACCAGGTCGAATTATACTGACCTCTATAATTTATGCATCCATATGTTCAATTTCAGTCTTTTTAGCATAGGGTTATACATAAATACTGATGTTTGGAGAAACACTTCCTGGAATCAAATTGTAACAACTCCAACTTACCAAAAAAAAAAGAAATTCTATTTATAGTACTTTTCGTCACATTTTTCCAACATGTTCGTCATTAGCAATTTTACACTAACAGTGTCACTGTAATATTTCTTTATTTTAATTTAAATTTATGTATTAAAATTTCTTATTTGTGTTCCACATGCATTTACAAATTTGGCTTCTTAATATCTACAAATATTTATGTATTAATAAGTCTTGTCAAGTTCACTGACATACAGAATATGTTATGTACTTAATTTTTAATCCAATTTTTTATGACTTTTCATTATAAATTAGAAGGTAGAAATTTCTTTAGTTGATACCTTAGGATGATTTACCCTTTTGTTTCATCTAATTATATCTACAATTCTTCTCTAACTACCTTCTTCCTTTATTAAAGTTATATTTTATCACCTATAAATTCCTAACAACTCTTTTTATATGAGTGTTGGAGATATAAATACCAACCATAAGCATATATATAATTGAGTAAAAAACATAGATATATATTTTCATAACTAAAAAATGTACTCCTAGACATTATCATATTTCAAATGTTATAGCACCAATACATGCATTATCTTTTTATCCTAGTTTATCATACCAATTTACATATCCTATATTCCATACGTCCAAAATGTTGTATTTGAATACACCTATATCTTAAACCAAGTATATATGTACCTTTACCTACATGACATGTATTTATTTATATATTCAAAATATGGAATGTAATTCTCCGAAAACGTTTATGATTTATGGAATAATTCCATATCACACATGAAATTTAATATACATTATGTACATTTAAGTCTAGCTTAAATATCCATGTAATTCGTATTGAAACAATGGGTTGGTTTCAGGTCTATTAACACCTTATCAGTTCGTTTAACCCACCCTATTAATGCAAATCCATTTTTCATCTAACAATCACATGGTTCCCATACAGTCGAAGGACGCATGTATGGTGGATATCATCATGCATCAATGGTGTACATTGATTATGGGTTGTTAAATAATTTGAATTATTAGCGTTTACAATTCAATGGTTTCATTTGTGCATTTGATTTTCCTGACATTCTGCTGGAGCGAATAGAGAATAGAGGAACCCTTCTCGTGTTCTTACAATGAAATACTCTGTATCCTTGATGCATAACATTACTAGATATCTAAGTTTGCATTTTTCTTCACTTCCTATGGTTTATCTTCATCATTCAAGTAAGAATCCTCACGTTTTCCCGTTGTCTCATTCTATTAATTTTTGTGTTTTCTATTGAACACATATTTTAATGTATTATATTAAGGTATACCTCTCTGTATCCTTCTAGCATTAATAATTTTCAATTTAGAGATTTGTTTTAGGGTTTCTATTGCATTCAATATTATCTGGAATTACCCTTAATTTTCAATGTGTTTGTTACATCCAGAGAAGAGGTAATAGTCTTCCTCTTTACGTTCTTATTCCAGCGATGAGTTTGCATTCATATTCATATAGGGCTTCACCCTATATGGAAAATTAATTATGGCTCTATGAGTTAGTATTTTTAACTACACATTTTCCCTTTTTCATCTGATTGGATTGTGAGTTTCATTGTAATTACATTTAGTTGATTTTTAATTTTCCAATTCATATAGAGAGAAAAGGATTTTTTCCAAATAACTCACTTCGACCCATACACATTCATTTCTCTGTGTTAATTATTTTAATGTCTCCTAGTCTTTTAAAATTGATAACATTCCCTAATTTTTATTGGTTATGAATTTCCCCAAAACGTTGTTTAATGATTTATCAAAGGTTCAACACATCATTTCCATTAACATTTAGCTGAATACAAATTTTCCCCAATTTTAAATTACTCATCGTTATATTTTTATAAAGGTTGTGTATCAATTCTTCACATAATTGGTTGTTCTATGCTTGATACCTTCATATCTTCACAATGAACTGTTAAAAATTTATAATGAGATTAGAATAATATCGTTACCGTGTCACTATAGTATACTTCTCTATTGTCGATTTCTCCAATTCTCAATTTGTTCAATTTATGTTATCTATTGGTATATTTGATTTTGGTTTCACTCTTACAGTGATGTTTTCACAATACAAGCATACCTATGCTGCGTATTCTAGAAGAGCATACCTTGACTTCTGTATTGGTAAGAATTATTTCAGTTCATTTTATTGAACTTCTTTAGGAAATTTCAAATTCATTTACCTTAATTCTGGTTTGACAGAGGTATAGTTTGTGTCTTCTATGTGATATGTTCCTTTACTATGTTAATTGGAACTCCAGTTCACTTTAATTTCCAAAGTTATAGTGTGTTTAACAATGACTCTTAGATTTCATCCTTTTTAATTTGTTTTAACATAACTCTGTATAACTATACAAAATATTAAAATTATTTTTCATATATATGCTTCAACCCCGTATAATAGAATTTTAACCCTTATAAAATGATCTATTTTCTGAATTGAAATTCACTCTACCTAAAATCTTAGAAGTATATTTTTAATTAATTTTACACTCTACTCATTTAGAGTTATTGAACTACCACATTTGATTATAAGAAAATTTTATGATCCTTTTCTTCTGAGTTTAATTATGGAAAAAACCATTTTCCAGATTTGGCATATATTCCTCAACTAATTCAACTTTAGTTGTATGAGGATACAACTATTTCCTCAAGTCAGTATATATTTTTCAACTTCTATGAAATTGATTTCAAATATGCATTTAATTCAGTTATGTGCATCTTCTTGTATTAAAATTTTGTTTATGAATCTCTACAGGAATACCTTCAACCTTGAATCTACTCTTACAGGTATTATTAATATAATATTACCTGTATAGTTAATGTGTTTTTCTTTTTCTATTTCCTCCAGTAAAAATTCTAACGATTCAAATTTTTGGTTGCAGGTTTGTCTTGTAAATTTTACCTTTCAGTACAATTCCTTTACAGTCAATTGTTAGAAGATCTAACGTTCCAATCCACTTATTTCAGGTCGATCAATGCGACAATGGAAGCCTATACCACCCTTTTTTACCTTTACTAATTTCACTTTCATAATTTGTATTTGGATATTACGGGATGACCCAAATACTTTGTAATTTACTGTTGTATAAATTTTCATCTTGTAATGGTTTATATAGTGGTTTTAATCCTCATCTCCACTAGAGGATGTTCATATATGTAATTACTATTATATTAAATTTAATATATTTTTGTTCAGTACATATTTATCACAGTATGACTGAGTATGCATAGAATAGAAATTTTTTCCTAAATGACAACATGTTATACTTCTAGTTAACATTAAATATGAAGTATCTCTTCATCATTCAGAGTTATATTTATTGTCATGCAATGTATCTAAACTAATTTTTTTCTAGAATTCCACCTACTATTTCTATAACTAAGTCGTATTTTCTTCATGGTAATTATACTGTAATTATTGAATGAAATTTCAGATAATTAGATGGACTTAAATAATAGATTTAGACCCTTACCTATGGTTTAGAGATTTCGCCTATTGGTAGCTAAATTAAAGTTTTTCTATGTAACTATACAAAAATATTAACTGTAATTCTATGGGTAATATATGTTAAATACATCTGGCACTTATTTGTTTTGGAACTACTCACAACATATTACCCATCAGTTATAAATTTATTCTATAGAACTTTCAACCACAATTTAAAAAATATGTTCCTTTCTCACTACACCATAATTATATAAATTCTAATAGTAATATATACCACAGAACTTCATAGTATGTGCATACCAATCAGGTAAAGACTATTTGCCTCCCAACCTTGAACTTAATCCACAGCTCCCACCGAGTAGAGACCAATTCTTCCTCTGTTTAGACAACCTCTTGTCTAACTAGGAATATATTATTTAAGCTTGCTTTCCCTTATCATGTTTCCATAAATTTTTCCGGTTAATTTGGGATGTTGTTTCCCTTAGTCTAGGCTTTACTTTTGTTTTTTCCACAAAATCTTCTTTCAAACTAGCTTTTCCTCTTTCTTGTTTTATTTTCGCCTCTTCTTAGTAAAGTTCCACATCACTGAGGAATTAATTATGTTATTCTCTCCCATCTAAGATTTTTATTTTATATTATTTTTATCCAAGTATTTATCTCCCATAAAATGGTTACCCAAATATTGTAACCATTCGACTCCTAGTACAACATTAGCATCACCCATTGGAATGGAGACCATTGGAATATTAAATAAAAATTCCCCCATGGTTAGTGTTATATTATGGGATGTTTCAAAGTAATTTATAGTTCCTCCATTTTAAACCATCACCTGACACTCTAGCGTTGAGTATAGGAACCAATTCAATTCCTTGGCTATATTACAATGAATAAAATTATGGGTACTTGTTTAGTCAATTTAATGTCTTAAATTGATATCATAAATCATGAACCGAGGTTAGTAATCCGATGAAGTGTGGTGCACTATATATGCTTAGTTAACCTTCTTCCTACTTCTTTGTGTCTATTTTTGTAAAGTTTTGGGTTTTTTTTAAATTTTTCTAAAGGAGTTAATCTTAAAAAATGAAATCTATGAATTGATCAACTAAATCTAATGAAGTTTAATGTTTAAAAGTAGCTTTGAAAGAAGGAAGAAAAGGAAATGTTCTTTAACTATTCCAAATTTCATAAAAATGAATCAAACTTTAAATGCTTATAATCTTATCTAAAAACATAAAATTTATTATAATGTCTTTGATATTATGGAATTAAAGCTAAATTATATTGTATCCTAATCTAATTCTACTCCATAGATTGAAAGAATAAATCCCATGATTTAAGAATTGAAATGAAAAAGCTAATCTAAATGGAAAGAAAATTCAAAGCAATTGAAAGACAACTACTATATGACCAAATACTCAAATATCATTCAATTTTGGAAGAATGAAAAAGTAATCTTCTTGATATGATTTAACAAGAAATTGATAATACATTTAATTAAATATTTAATCTAGGAAAGCAATTAAAAAAAAATTAAAAATGAAACTAAACTATTGTATGACCAAATACTCAAACACCATTCAATTTTGAAAGAATGACAAAGTCACCTTCTTGATATGATTTAGCAAGCATCTAATTATACAATTAATTGAGAATTTAATCTAGGAAAGCATTATAAAAACATGTAAAGGAAAACTAATATAACTGCATGGTCCAATGCTTGAAACACACTCCAATTTTCGAAAATATAACAACTACTTTCTTGAGATGCTTTTGTAGGAATAAGATTACACATTTAGTCTAGAACTAATTCTAAGGAAGCATTCATAAATTTAATCTATGAAACAGTAGGAAATTTAATCTAAGAATCAACTGCAAAGCAGTGTAAATCTAACTACGAATTGGCAAAACATAACAAATTAAAACTAAACTAAAATCAACTAATGAAACCTCCTTCCTGTACAGGGTCCCTCTGCAACAAAACAAGTTGAAATCCTAGAAGACTATTCATGCATCAAGAAGGAGCTGGAACAATCAAACATGGTATTTGTATTATCAAAACAGAGTTTCAAGGCATACACAACATTCAAAAAATTAAAACTGTCCTTCATTTTCAAAACGACCGATATTTAAAAAAGTTTAAATGTAACTATCTTGAGGAATTTCTGCCCATAGATGGAAATTCTAACTAAAACATAGAAGAAAAATCTAGGTAGCTAACTCTCAATTTGCTACGTAAGATCAAATCGAGAGTCCTCCATTCTCGGATCATGTCCTTTGACCAATATTTGACCACGAGCATAGGCCCCTTTTTCTGTCAAATTCAAAGAGGTGGAGAGGATGGGATCCATGTGCGGATCATTTCAAATATGCCAATGTGACTCATTCCTACATTCGCTCCTCAAAGACTGTCAAACCATTAAAGTAGTTGCAGAAATAATAATTAGCTACAGAATAGCATGCATTATGTAGCTCAGTTACAAAAATTCATTCAAATAATAAGAAACATCAAAATATAAAATAGAGACCATTCAAATTCATTCTCTGAGATGAAATATGTCATTTATCATTGATTGGAGTTATGGATTTTAAGAAAAGGTAGGGAAAAGTGATGAAAAGGGATGTCAGAAAAAGAACAATTTTGAGATTCAACATACCCCCACTAAGAATTCATTGCATGTCCTCTTGAAATTACGAAAAATTTTAACTTATTATACTATTTCATTTGATACCTCTGCTAATAAATCCAATTTTTTCTTCTTTATTTTCATTGAGGTGACTTCCATCCTGGCCTTCCTCATAAGGAGTTTGTACTTGAGGTTGATGATTGTGTTGTTAAGAGATTTGTTTCTTTTTCTTAGCTTCCTGTTCTTTTTGTACCATAATGCCAAATGTAGGATGGTGTTGTCACTGATGACTCTTTCCAATTGGTTTTGCTATTTTAAAGCTTCATTTTATTTTTTATTGTGACTGTTCAGTAGCTCTAGCTCATAAATTTCTTACTTGAGGGTGTTAACCAAAGGTTCTTACGGACTGATAAGTTGTTCTTTAATACATGGATTCAATTCTACATTTATTTTCTCCAATGAATCAATATAGTCATATATCTCTCGATGTATTGGGTCAATTCCTAGAGATCTTCTTCTTGCACAAAAATACCTCAAGATAGTTACATTTAAATTTGTTTAAATATCGGTTGTTTTGAAAATGAAGGACAATATTAATTTTGTGAATGTTGTGTACGCCTTGAAACTATGTTTTGATAATACAAAGACCATGTTTGATTGTTCCATCTCCTTCTTGATGCATGAATATTCTTATAGGATTTCAACTCATTTTGTTGCAGAGGGATCCTGTACAGAGAGGAGGTTTCATTAGTTGATTCTAGTTTAGTTTTAATTTTTTATGTTTTTTCAATTCGTAGCTAGATTTACATTACTTTGCAGTTGATTCTTAGATTAAATTTCCTACTGTTTCATAGATTAAATTTATGAATGCTTCCTTAGAATTAGTTTTAGAATAAATGTGTAATCTTATTCCTATAAAAGCATCTCAAGAAAGTAGTTGTTATATTTTCCAAAATTGGATTGTGTTTCAAGCATTAGAGCATGCAATTATCTTATTTTTCCTTTACATGTTTTTATAATGCTTTCCTAGATTAAATTCTCAATTAATTTTATAATCAGATGCTTGCTAAATCATATCAAGAAGGTGAATTTGTCATTCTTTCAAAATTGAATGGTATTTGAGTATTTGGTCATATAATAGTTTATTTTCCTTTTTACATGTTTTTTAATTTCTTTCTTAGATTAAATCTTTAATTAAATGTATAATCAATTTCTTGTTAAATCATATCAAGAAGATTACTTTTTCACTCTTCCAAAATTGAATGATATTTGAGTATTTGGTCATACAATAGTTTTCTTTCAATTGCTTTGAATTTGCTTTCCATTTGGATTAGCATTTTCATTTCAATTCTTAAATCATGGGATTTATTCTTTCATTCCATGGACTAGACTTAGATTAAGATACAATAGAATTTAGCTTTAATTCCATAATATCAAAGTCATTATAATAAATGTTATGTTTTTAAAACCTTCTATTCTATATTTTCCTAAATTGATTGATCAATAAAAGTTTGATTATTCATAAATTATATCGTTCATGTATATATATATATTATTTCGAGAAATAGGTTAAAGGCTCCCACATTCCTCCCAACCTCAAACCAATGTTTTATATTAGTTCCCCCAAGGTCTACTCCTCTCTTTCAAGAATCAGTGCCTAAATACTTTTTAAAGTCCCCTCATAAATTATTTAGTGGTCTCCTGCTAAATATATAGGTTTGAAAACAAATACTTATCTCCCCTTAGTATTTTGTATGAAAAAAATTGTGTTCTTTTCTATTATGCAACCAACTGACAAAATAGAAGAAAATATAGATCAACAACTTAAAAAGTATCCTCTTTGAGGTGGAAACCTCCTTTACATTATATAAATGAACAATTATTGGATGACTCAAATGAAAAAACCTCCTCTCTAGATATAGGAGTCTAAGGGGTTATAATATAATCAAAGCCTACATAGCAATAAGAATGTAAGGGCACAACAATAACAATATTGGGCTTCTATGACGCACAATAATAACAATATTGGGACTACATGGGAAAAAAAATAACAATAAGGGGGATACCCTAGCATTATAGGGACCTAACATTCACCTCTCCTTAAAAAATGCGTTGTCCTGAATGCTTGAGTAGTTATGGATTCTTCTATATAACATATTCATCCTCCCATGTGGAATCTTGAACAGGTAAGTTATTCCACTTGATGAGGTACTCTGAAATTGATTGATTCCATATTTTTCTAGTTCCTTTTCCTGTGGCTACTTCAGGTGCCAATATGATTTTAACTTCCTCATCAGTTTCTCGAAATATGGTTTGAATTGGGAGGTTGTTACCTATAAACTTCTTTAAGCATGAAACATAGAAAATTGGGTGCACACTAGAAGATGCAGGAAGCTCCAATTTGTATTCCATAGTAGCCATATTTTGGAACACCTTATAAGGACAATAGAACTTTGGTGATAATTTTTTATCGTTATTAGCTTGCTTGAGGGACATTTGTTTGTATGGTTGTAGCCATAAAAATACCTAGTTAGCTGCATCAAAACTTCTTTCTCTGCGATGTTGATATTCCTTTTTTTTCATTCGATTATTTGCCAAAGGGAGGTTATCCTTTAAGATTTGGGGAACTTGTGTTGATGCTCGATGTGATATTCCATTGATTGAACCTTACAATTTTCTCTTAAATATTATGTGATGGATGGTGGATGATATCCATAAAGTGCCATAAATGGGGCCATTTTTGTTGTAGTATGGAAGGAAGTGTTACAACACCATTCAGAATAAGGTAACCACTTGACCCATTGATTTTTATAAACATATAAAACACAACATAGATATACTTCCAAAAAAATTTCACTATCTCATTTTTCCCATCATATTGAGGACAATAAGATGAGAAGTGAGCTAATTCACTCCCCCAACAAGAAAATAAAATTTTCCAAAAATTTCCAGTGAAAATGGGATCTTTGTCCCTTAAAATAATATTCGGGTGTCCATGTAGCTTTTGAATTATTTCCATAAATGAAGTAGCAATTGTACTTTATCTAAATAGATGATATAATAAACAAAAGAGTGCATACTTGGTAAGCCTATCAACTAACACCATGATTACACTCTTTCCTTAGGACTTGGGTAAACCTATGATAAAATACTTTTAAACTTTTTTCCCAATGATTACTTGGAATGGATAAAGTTTGTAATAGACTCGGGGCCTTAATTATCTCAACTTGTTTTTTTCAAACAAAAAATTCCACCAAAAACTTTTGAATATTAGATTTAAGGCCATCCCAAAAAAAATCCTTCTTTACTGCGTGGCAGTTTTTTTAAAGTCCCGTGTGCCCTCCTAAGGGAAAGGTGTGCAATTCAAAAAGAATATTTTGTTTGAGCTGCAAATTCTTAAAAATATATTAATGAACTTTGTACCATAATGAATAATTTTTAAAGCTAAATGTATCATATTTATTGGCATCTTGATGCAAATTTTGAATGGGTGTCCACACTTCTTCGCCATTCTTCCATTTATCCATTGCTTAGTTTATCAAATATGGTTGGATAATAGAAATGGTGCAAAGAAATGTTTCCACATCCTCATCCTTTACTGAGAGTGCATCTGCAAAAAAAATTTCTTAGCTTTATTGTAGATGATTTCAGTGTCATAACCGTACATTTTTGTCACCCATTTCTGTTTCTCTTCTAAAGATAACATCTTTTCCAAAAACTGTTCTAGACTATCATGATCCATTTTTACCTTGAAGTTTCTTCCCATTAGGTAAGGTCTCCATTACTTTAGTGCATGTAGTATTGCCAAAATTTCCTTCTCATAAATAGGTTTATGTAAATACTTTCCTTCGATTGGGTGAATTTCAAAATAAATGGGTCTTCCTTCTTACATTAAAACAACATCAATTCCATTTCTTAAGGAATCACATTCCAAAATAAATGTTTTTGTGAAGTCAGGCATAGCTAAGACCAGTGTTGGGCACATTTCGTCTTTCAGATGTTTAAAGGCCTCAATTGATTCTAGAGTTGAAGAAAAAAAAATATTTCTTTAATATTTTGTTAAATGTGTTGTAGTTGTCACATAATCCTTAGCAAACTAGTGATAATACCATGCCAACCTGAGAAATACTCACAAATTCTTTATGATTGTCGGGGTTTTCCATTCCTTAATCGATTTATTTTTCTTAGGGTCTACCTTAACACCCTCATGAGATATAATATGACCCAGATATTCCACCTCCTATGCCCCAAAGAAACATTAAATTTTTTTTTCGTATAATTTTTTCTCCTCTAATAGTTTGAGCACCCTGTTAACATGTTGGACATGATCCTTCTAATAATTTGTGTGGATTAGTATATTACCAAACAATACTAACACAAATTTTCTAAGGAATGATTTTAAAATGGAATTCGGCAAACATTGAAATGTAGAAGGTTCATTGGTAAGGCCAAAAGGTAACACGAAAAATTCATAATGACCCTCATGAGTTATAAATGTTGTTTTCTGATTATCTTCAATCTTCATTCTAATTTGATGATATCCTTAAGGAAGATAAAATTTGGTGAAGTAAATTTCTCTATGTAATTAATCTAATGATTCATCAATGAGATGAATGGAAAATTTATCTTTAATAGTGAGCTTGTTGAGCACCCTATAATCCGGTCACATGAACCATGATCAATCCTTCTTGTGAACCAATACTACTAGAGCTGAAAATTAACTTTGACTACGTCGAATTATACCGACCTCTACAATTTCTGCATCCATATGTTCAATTTCACTCTTTTTAGCATAGGGTTATACGTAAATCCTGATGTTTAGAGGAACACTTCCTGGAATCAAATTGTAACAACTCCAACTTACCCAAAAAAATGTAATTCTATTTATAGTACTTTTGGTCACATTTTTCCAACATGTTCGTCATTACCAATTTTACACTAACAGTGTCACTGTAAGATTTCTTTCTTTTAATTTAAATTTATGTATTAAAATTTCTTATTTTTGTTCCACATGCATTTACAACTTTGGCTTCCTAATAGCTACAACTCTTTATGGATTAATAAATCATGTCAAGTTGACTAACATACATAATATGTTATGTACTTAATTTTTAATCCAAATTTTTACGACTTTTCATTATAAATTAGAAGGTACAAATTTCGTTAGTTGAAATCTTAGGGTGATTTACCCTTTTGTTTCATCTAAGTATATCTACAATTCTTCTCTAACTACCTTCTTCTTTTATTAAAGTTATAGTTTATCACCTATAAATTCCTAACAACTCTTTTTATATGAGTGTTGGAGATATAAATACCAACCATAAGAATATACATAATTGAGTAAAAACCATAGATATATATTTTCATAAGTAAAACTTATTCTCCTAGATATTATTATATTTCAAATGTTATAGCACCAATATATGCATTATCTTTTTATCCTAGGTTATCATACCAATTTACATATCCTATATTCCATACGTCTGGAATGTTGTATTTGAATACACATATATCTTAACCCAAGTATATATGTACCTTTACCTATACGACATGTATTTATTCATATATTCAAAATATGGAATGTAATTCTCCCAAAACGTTTATGATTTATGGAATAATTCCATATCACACATGCAATTTAATATACATTATGTACATTTAAGTCTCGTTGAAATATCTATGTAATTTGTATTGAAACAATGGGTTGGTTTCAGGTCTATTAACACCTTATCACTTCGTTTAACCCACCCTATTAATGAAAATCCTTTTTTCACCTAACTGTCACATGTTTCCCATACGGTCGAAGGACGCGTGTATGGTGGATCTCATCATGCATCAATGGTGTAGATCAATAATGGGTTTTTAAATAATTTGAATGATTAGAGTTTACAATTCAATCGTTTCATTTGTGCATTTCATTTGGCTGACATTCTACTGGAGCTAATAGAGAATAAAGGAACCCTCCTCATGTTCTTACACTAAAATACTTTGTATCCTTGATGCGTAGCATTACTGGAGATCTAATTTTACATTTTTCTTCACTTCCTATGGTTTATCTTCATCATTCAGGTAATAATCATGACGTTTTCCCATTGTCCCATTATATTAATTTTGTGTTTTCTATTGAACACACCTTTTAATGTATGATTTTAAGGTATACCTCTCTGTATCCTTCTAGCATTAATAATTTTCAATTTACACATTTGTTTCAGGGTTTCAATTGCATTCAATATTATCTGGAATTTCCATTAATTTTCAATGTGTTTGTTACATCCAGAGAAGAGGTAATAGTCTTCCTCTTTACGTTCTTATTCCAGTGATGAGTTTGCATTCATACTCATATAGGGTTTCACCCTGTATGGGGATTTAATTATGGCTCTATGAGTTATTATTTTTAACTACACATTTTCCCTTTTTCATATGATTGGATTGTGAGTTTCACTGTAATTACATTTAGTTTATTTTTAATTTTCCAATTCATATAGAGAGAAAAGGATTTTCCCGAAATAACACACTTCAACCCATACATATTCATTTATATGTGTTAATTATTTCAATGTCTCCTAGTGTTTTCAAATTGATAACTTTACCTAGTTTTTATTGGTTTTGAATTTCCCTGAAACGTTATTTAATGATTTATCGAAGGTTCAACACATCCTTTCCATTAACATTTAGCTGAATAAAAATTTTCCCCAATTTTCAATTAATGATCATTGTAGTTTTATAAAGGTTGTGTATCAATTCTTCACATAATTAGTTGTTCTATGCTTGATACCTTCACATCTTCACAATGAACTATTAAAAATTTATAACGAGGCTAGAATAATATAGTTACCATGTCACTGTAGTATACTTCTCTATTGTCGATTTCTCCAATTCTAAATTTAATAAATTTATGTTATATATTGGTATACTTGAATTTGTTTTCACTCTTACATTGAGGTTTTCACAATACAAGCATACGTATGCTGCATATTCTAGAAGAGCATACCTTCACATCTGTATTGGTAAGAATTATTTCAGTTCATTTTATTTAACTTCTTCAGGAAATTTGAAATTCATTTACCTTAATTTTGGTTTGACAGAGGTATACTTTGTGGCTTCGCTGTGATATGTTCCTTTACTATGATAATTGGAACTCTAGTTCACTTTAATTTTGAAAGTTACATTGTGTTTAAAAATGACTCTTAGATTTCAGCCTTTTTAATTCGTTTTAACATAACTCTGTACAACTATACAAAATATCAAAATTATTTTTCATATATATGGTTCAACCCTGTATAATATAATTTTAACCCTTATAAAATGATCTATTTTCTGAATTGAAATTCACTCTACTTAAAATCTTAGAAGTATAATTTTAATTAATTTTACACTCTACTCATTTAGAGTTATTGAATTACCACATTTTAATATAAGTAACTTTTATGATCCTTTTCTTCTAAGTTTAATTATGGAAAAACCCTTTTCCAGATTTGGCATATCTTCCTCAACTAATTCAATTTCGGTTGTATGAGGATACAACTATTTCCTCAAGTCGGTATATATTTTTTAACTTCTATGAAATTGATTTCAAATACGCATTTAATTCAGTTATGTGCATCTGCTTGTATTAAAATTTTGTTTATGAATCTCTACAGGAATACCTTCAAACTTGAAGCTACTCTTACAGGTATTATTAATATAATATTGCCTGTATAGTTAATGTGTTTTTCTTTTTCTATTTCCTTCAGTAAAAATTCTAACGATTCATATTTTTGGTTGCAGGTTTGTCTTATAAATTTTACGTTTCACTACAATTCCTTTACAGTCAATTGTTAGAATATCTAACGTTTTAATCCACTTATTTCAGGTTGGTCAGTGCGACAATGGAAGACTATACCACCCTTTTTTCCCTTTACTAATTTCATTTTCATACTTTGTATTTGGATACTATGGGATGACCCAGATACTTTGTGATTTACTATTGTATAAATTTTCATCTTGTACTGGTTTATATAGTGGTTTTAATCCTCATCTCCTCTAGAGGATGTTCATATCTGTAATTACTATTATATGAAATTTAATATATTTTTTTTTCAGTACATATTTATCACTGTATGATTAAATATGCATAGAATATAATTTTTTTCCCAAATGACAACATGTTCTACTTATAGTTAACATTAAGATGAAGTATCTATTCATCATTCAGATTTGTATTTATTGTCATGCTATGTATCTAAACTAATTTTTGTTTAGAATTCCACCTACTATTTCTATAACTGAGTTTTATTTTCTTCATGGTAATTATACTGTAATTATTCAATGAAATTTGAGATAATTAGATGGACTTAAACAATAGATTTAGACCCTTACCTAGGGTTTAGAGATTTTGCCTATTTGTATCTACATTAAATTTTTTCTATGTAACTATACAAAAGGATTAACTCTACTCCTATAGGTAATATATGTTAAATACATATGGCCCTTATTTTTTTCAGAACTACTCACAACATATTACCCATCAGTTATAAATTTAATCTATAGAACTTTCAGCCACAATTTACAAAATATATTCCTTTCTCACTACATCATAATTATATAAATTCTAATAGTAATATATACCATAGAACTTCATAGTATGTGCATACCAATCAGGTAAAGACTATTTTCCTCCCAACCTTGAACTTAATCCACAGCTCCCACCGAGCGGAGACCAATTCTTCCTCTATGTAGAAAACCTCTTGTCTAACTAGGAATAGATTATTTAAGCTTGCTTTTGCTTAGCATGTTTCCATAAATTCGTCTAGTTAATTTGGGATTTTGTTTCCCTTAGTCTAGGCTTTACTTTTGTTTTTTCCACAAAAGCTTCTTTCAAACTAGCTTTTCCTCTTTCTAGTTTTATTTTCACCTCTTCTCAGTAACTTTCCACTTCACTGAGGCATTAATTATATTATTATATTCCATCTAATATTTTTATTTTATATTATTTTTCTCCAAGTATTTATCTCCCATATAATGGTTACCCAAATATTGTAACCATTGGACTCCTAGTACAACATTAGCATCACCCATTGGAATGGAGACCATTGGAATATTCAATATAAATTCCCCCATGGTTATTTTGATATTATGGCATGTTTCAAAGAAATTTATAGTTCCTCCATTTTAAACCATCACCTGGCACTCTGGCATTGAGTATAGGAAGCAATTCAATTCCTTGGCTATCTTACAATGAATAAAATTATGGGTACTTGTTTAGTCAATTTAATGTCTTAAATTGCTATTATAAATCATGAACCGAGATTACTAATCCAATGAAGTGTGGTGCACTATATATTCTTAGTTAACGTTCTTCTTACTTCGTTGTGTCTGTTTTTGTAATGTTTTGGGGTTTTTTTCTTATTTATGTATAAAGGAGTTAATCTTAAAAAATGAAATCTATGAATTGATCAACTAAATCTAATGAAGTTTAAAGTTGAAAACTAGTTTTGAAAGAAGGGAGAAAATGAAATGTTCTTTAACTATTCCAAATTGCATAAAAATGAATCAAACTTTCAATGGTTAGAATCTTATCTAAAAACATAACATTTATTATAATGATTTTGATGCTATGGAATTAAAGCTAAATTCTATTGTATCTTAATCTAATTCTACTCCATGGATTGAAAGAATAAATCCCATGATTTAAGAAACTAAATTTAAATGCTAATCTAAATGGAAACAAAATTCAAAGAAATTGAAAGGAAACTACTGTATGACCAAATACTCAATTATCATTCAATTTTCAAAGAATGACAAAGTAATATTCTTGATATGATATAATAAGAAATTGATTATACATTTAATTAAAGATTTAATCTAAGAAAGCAATTAAAAAACATGTAAAAAGGAAACTAAACTATGGTATGACCAAATAATCAAATACCATTCAATTTTAAAAGAATGAAAAAGTCACCTTCTTGATATGATTTAGCATGCATCTGATTATACAATTAATTCAGAATTTAATCTAGGAAAGTGTTATAAAAACATATAAAGGAAAACTAAGATAACTGCATGCTCTAATGCTTGAAACACAATAGAATTTTGGAAAATATAGCAATTACTTTCTTGAGATGCTTTTATAGGAAGAATATTACAAATTTATTCTAAAACTAATTCTAAGGAAGCACTCATAAATTTAATCTATGAAATAGTAGGAAATTTAATCTAAGAAACAACTACAAAGCAACATAAATCTAACTACAAATTGACAAAACATAACAAATTAAAACTAAACTAAAATCAACTAATGAAACCTCCTTTCTGTAAAGGGTCCCTCTGCAACAAAACAAGTTGAAATCCTATAATACTATTCCCACATCAAGAAGGAGCTGGAACAATCGAACATGGTCTTTGTATTATCAAAATAGAGTTTCAAGGTGTACACAACATTCACAAAATTAAGACTGTCCTTCATTTTCAAAACGACCGATACTTAAACAAATTTAAATGTAACTATCTTGAAGTATTTCTGCCCACAGATGGAAATTGTAACTAAAGCATAGAAGCAAAATCTAGGTATCTAACTCTCGATTTGCTACGTCAGAGAAAATCAAGAGTCTTTTCATTCTCAGATCACGTCCTTTGACCAAACTTTGACCACGAGCATAGGCACCTTTTTCTGTCAAATTCAAAGAGGTGGATGGGATGGGATCCATGTGCAGATCATTCCAAATATGCCAATGTGACTCATTCCTACATTCTCTCCTTCAAACCATTAAATTAGTGGCAGAAATAACAATTAGCTACAGAATAGCATGCGTTACCTAGCTCAGTTACAAAAATTCATTCAAATAATAAGAAACATCAAAATATAAAATAGAGACCATTCAAATTCATTCTATGAGATGAAATATGTCATTTATCACTGATTGGAGTTAGTGATTATAAGAAAAGGTAGGGAAAAGTGATGAAAATGGATGTCAGAGAAAGAACAATTTTAAAGTTTAACATACCCCCACTAAGAATTTATTGCATGTCCTCTTGAAATTACCAAAAATTTTAACTTATTATCCTATTTAATTTGTTTAGATACCTCTTCTAATACATCCATTTTTTTCTTCTTTATTTTCATTGAGGTGACTTCCATCCTGGGCTTCTTCATAAGGAGTTTGTACTTGAGGTTGATGATTGTACTGTTCAGAGATTTGTTCCTTTTTTTTAGCTTCCTGTTATTTTTGTACCATAATGCCAAATGTAAGATGGCGTTATCACTGATGACTCTCTCCAATTGGTTCTACTGTTTTAAAGCTTCATTTTACTAATTATTGTGACTATTCAGTAACTATAGCTCATAAACTTCTTACTTGAGGGTGTTAACCAAAGGTTCTTGCGGACTGATAAGTGTTTTCTTAATACATGGATTCACTTCTACATTTCTTTTCTCCAATGACTCAATATATTCATATATCTCTCGATGTATTGGGTCAATTCATAGAGATATTCTTCTTGGGCACAAATACCTCAACATAGTTACATTTAAATTTGTTTAAATATCAGTCGTTTTGAAAATGAAGGACAATCTTAATTTTGTGAATGTTGTGTATGCCTTGAAACTCTATTTTGATAATACAAAGAACATGTTCAATTTTTCCTGCTCCTTCTTGATGTGTGAATAGTCTTCTAGGATTTCAACTCATTTTGTTGCAGAGGGACCCTGTACAGAAAGGAGGTTTCATTAGTTGATTTTAGTTTACTTTTAATTTGTTATGTTTTGTAAATTCGTAGTTAGATTTACATTGCTTTCCAGTTGATTCTTAGATTAAATTTCCTACTGTTTCATAGATTAAATTTATGAATGCTTCCTTAGAATTAGTTTTAGAATAAATGTGTAATCTTATTCCTATAAAAGCATCTCAATAAAGTAGTCGTTATATTTTCGAAAATTGGATTGTGTTTCAAGCATTGGAGCATGTAGTTATCCTAGTTTTCATTTACATGTTTTTATAACGCTTTCCTAGATTAAATTCTCAATTAATTGTATAATCATATGCTTGATAAATCATGTCAAGAAGGTGACGTTTTCATTATTTCAAAATTGAATAGTATTTGAGTATTTGGTCATACAATAGTTTCATTTCCTTTTTACATGTTTTTTATTAATTTCTTTCTTAGATTAAATATTTAATTAAATGTATAATCAATTTCTTGTTAAATCATATCAATAATATTACTTTGTCATTCTTCCAAAAATGAATGATATTTGAGTATTTGGTCATACAGTAGTTCTCTTTCAATTGCTTTGAATTTACTTTCCATTTAGATTAGCATTTTCGTTTCAATTCATAAATCATGGAATTTATTCTTTCAATCCATGGAGTAGAATTAGATTAAGATGCAATATAATTTAGCTTTAATTCCATTATATCAAAGTCATTATAATAAATTTTATGTTTTTAAAACCTTCTATTCTAGATTTTCCTAAATTGATTGATCAATAAAAGTTTGATTATTCATAAAGTATATCGTTCATGTAGTTATATGTATTACTTCGAGAAATAGGTTAAAGGCTCCCACATTCCTCCCAACCTCAAACCAATTTTTTATATTAGTTCCCCTAAGATCTGCTCCTCTCTTTCAAGAATTAGTGCATAAATCCTTTTTAAATTCCCCTCGTAAATTATTTAATGGTTTCGTGCTAAATATATAGGTTTGAAACCAATACTTCTCTCCCCTTAGTCTTTTGTTTGAAAGAAATTGTGTTCATTTCTATTATGCAACCAACTCACAAAATAAAATAAAATATAGATCCACAAATTAAAATGTATCCTCTTTGAGGTGGAACCCTCCTTTACATTATATAAATGAACAATTATTGGATGATTCAAATGAATAAACCTCCTCTCTAGATATAGGAGTCTAAGGGGTCATAATATAATCAAAGCCTACATAACAATAAGAATGTAAGGGCACAAAAATAACAATATTGGGCTAATTTACGATGCACAATAATAGCAATATTGTGACTACATGGGAAAAATAATAAAAATAAGGGGGATACCCTAGCATTATAGCGACCTAACATTCACCTCTCCAAAAATATGTTGTCCTGAATGCTTGAGCAGTTCTAGATTCTTCTGTATAACATATTCATCTTCCCATGTGGAATCCTGAATAGGTAAGTTCTTCCACTTGATGAGGTACTCTGAAATTGATTGATTTCGTAGTTTTCTAGTCCTTTTTTCTGTGGCTACTTCAGGTGCCAATATGATTTCACTTTCCTCATCAATTTCTAGAAATATGGTTTGAACTGGGAGGCTGTTGCCTACAAACTTCTTTAAGCATGAAACATAGAAAATTGGGTGCACACTAGAAGATGCAGGAAGCTCCAATTTGTATGCCATAGTAACCATATTTTGGAAAACCTTATAAGGACAATATAACTTTGGTGATAATTTGTTATCATTCCTAGCTTGCTTGAGGGACATTTTTTTTTATGGTTGTAGCCGTAAAAATACCTAGTCAACCACATCAAAACATCTTTCTTTGCGATGTTGATATTCCTGTTTTTTCATTCAATTATTTTCCAAAGGGAGGTTATCCTTTAAGATTTGGGGAACTTGTGTTGATGCTTTATGTTCTCTTCCATTGATTGAACCTTAGAATTTTCTCTTAAATATTATGTGATGCATGGTGGATGATATCAATAAAGTGCCATAAATGGGGCCATTTTTGTTGTAGTATGGAAGGAAGTGTATAACAACATTCAGAATAAGCTAACCACATGACCCATTGATTTTTATAAACATATACTACACAACATAGATATACTTCCAAAAATTTGTTCACTATCTCAGTTTTCCCATCATATTGAGGACGATAAGATGAGATGTGAGCTAATTCACTACCCAGACAAGAAAATAATTTTGTCCAAAAATTTCTAGTGAAAATGGGATCTTTGTCCCTTACAATAATATTTAGGTGTCCATGTAGCTTTTGAATTGTTTCCATAAATGAAGTAGCAATTGTAATTGATTTAAATAGATGATATAATAAACAAAAGAGTGCATACTTGGTAAGCCTATCAACTAACACCATGATTACACTCTTTCCTTAGGACTTGGGTAAACCTGTCATAAAGTACATTGAAACCTTTTCCCAATGATTACCTTGAATGGATAGAGGTTGTAACAGACCCGATGCCTTAATTATCTCAACTTATTTTGTTTTCAAACAAAAAATTCCACCAAAAAATTTTGAATATCAGATTTAAGGCCATCCCAAAAAAAATCCTTCTTTACCCTGTGGTAGTTTTTTTTAAATCCTGAGTGCCCTCCTAAGGGAAAGGTGTGCAATTCAAAAAGAATATTTTTTTTGAGCTGAAAATTCTTACAAATATATTAATGAACTTTGTACCATAATGAATTATTTTTAAAGCTAAATGTGTCATATGTATTTGCATCTTGATGCAACTTTTGAATGGGTGTCCACACTTGTTTGCCTTTCTTCCATTTATCCATTTCTTAGGTTATCAAATATGGTTGGATAATAGAAACAGAAAAAAGAAATCTTTCGACATCCTCATACTTTCTTGAGAATGCATATGCAAAAAAAAAATTCTTACCTTTATTGTAGATGATTTCAATGTCATAACCCAACATTTTTGTGACCCATTTTTGTTGCTCTTCTAAAGAGAAATTTTTTTCCAAAAACTATTCTAAACTATCATGATCCGTTTTTACCTTGAGGTTTCTTCACATTAGGTAAGGTCTCCATTACTTTAGTGCATGTATTATTGCCAACATTTCCTTCTCATAAATAGGTTTATGTAAATACTTTCCTTTTATTGGGTGACTTTCAAAATAAATGGGTCTTCCTTCTTACATTAAAACAACATCAATTCCATTTCTTAAGGTATCATATTCCAAAATAAAGGTTTTTGTGAAGTCAGGCATAGCTAAGACCAGTGTTTGGCACATTTTATCTTTAAGATGTTCAAAGGCCTTAATTGATTCTAGAGTCGAAGAAAACAAATATTTCTTTAATATTTTGTTAAATGTGCTGCAATTATCCCATAATCCTTAACAAAATAGTGATAATGCCATGTCAACCTGAGAAATCCTCACAAATTCTTTATGACTATCGGCATTTTCCATTCCTTAATCAATTTAATTTTCTTAGGTTCTAACTTAACACCCTCATGAGATATAATGTGACCCAGATATTCCACCTCCTATGCTCCAAAGAAACATTTAAATATTTTTTCATATAATTGTTTCTCCTCCAATAGTTTGAGCACCCTGTTAACATGTTGAACATGATCCTTCAAATAATTTCTCTTGATTAGTATATCATAAAAAAATAATAACACAAATTTTCTAAGGAAGGGTTTGAAAATAGAATTCAGCAAACCTTGAAATGTAGAAGGTTCATTCGTAAGGCCAAAAGGTATCACGAAAAATTCATTATGACTCTCATGAGTTCTAAATGTTGTTTTCTGATTATCTTCAATCTTCACTCTAATTTGATGATATCCTTAACGAAGATAAAACTCGGTGAAGTAAATTTCTTTGTGTAATTAATCTAATGATTTATCAATGAGATGAATGGAAAATTTATCTTTAATAGTGAGCTTGTTGAGCTACCTATAATCTGGACACATGAACCATGATCCATCCTTCTTGTGAACCAATAATACTAGAGTTGAAAAATAACTTTTACTAGGTCGAATTATACCTACCTCTATAATTTTTGCATCCATATGTTCAATTTCACTCTTTTTAGCATAGGGTTATACATAAATCCTGATGTTTGGAGGAACACTTCTTGGAATCAAACTGTAACAACTCCAACTTACCCAAAAAAAATTAATTCTATTTATGGTACTTTTGGTCACATTTTTCCAACATGTTCGTCATTACCAATTTTACACTAATAGTGTCATTGTAAGATTTATTTCTTTTAATTTAAATTTATGTATTAAAATTTCTTATTTGTGTTCCACATGCATTTACAACTTTGGCTTCTTAATAACTACAACTCTTTATCTATTAATAAATCATGTCAAGTTGACTAACATACATAATATGTTATGTACTTAATTTTTAATCCAAATTTTTACGACATTTCATTATAAATTAGAAGGTACAAATTTCCTTAGTTGAAACCTTAGGATGATTTCCCCTTTTGTTTCATATAATTATATCTACAATTCTTCTCTAACTACCTTCTTCTTTTATTAAAGTTATAGTTTATCACCTATAAATTCCTAACAACTCTTTTTATATGAGTGTTGGAGATATAAATAGCAACCATAAGCATATATATAGTTGAGTAAAAACCATAGATATATATTTTCATATCTAAAACTTATACTCCTAGACATTATTATATTTCAAATGTTATAGCACCAATATATGCATTATATTTTTACCCTAGGTTATCATACCAATTTACATATCCTATATTCCATACGTCCGAAATGTTGTATTTGAATACATATATATCTTAAACCAAGTATATATGTACCTTTACCTCCACCACATGTATTTATTCATATATTCAAAATATGGAATGTAATTCTCCCAAAACGTTTATGATTTATAGAATAATTCCATATCACACATGCAATTTAATATACATTATGTACATTTAAGTCTGGTTTAAATATCTATGTAATTTGTATTGAAACAATGGGTTGGTTTCAGGCCTATTAACACCTTATCACTTCGTTTAACCCACCATATTAATGCAAATCCATTTTTCACCTAAATTTCACATGGTTCCATTACGATCGAAGGACGCGTGTATGGTGGATCTCATCATGAATCATTGGTGTAGATCGATTATGGGTTTTTAAATAATTTGAATGATTAGGGTTTACAATTCAATCGTTTCATTTCTGCATTTCATTTTTCTGACATTCTATTGGAGCGAATAGAGAATAGAGGAACCCTCCTCGTGTTCTTACACTGAAATACTCTGTATCCTTGATGCATAACATTACTGGAGATCTAAGTTTACATTTTTACTCACTTCCTATGGTTTATCTTCATCATTCAGGTAAGAATCCTCATGTTTTCCCATTGTCTCATTCTATTAATTTTTGTGTTTTCTATTGAACACATATTTTAATGTATTATATTAAGGTATACCTCTCTGTATCCTTCTAGCATTAATACTTTTCAATTTACACATTTGTTTCAGGGTTTCTATTGCATTCAATATTATTTGGAATTTCCCTTAACTTTCAATGTGTTTTTTACATCCAGAGAAGAGGTAATAGTCTTCCTCTTTACATTCTTATTCCAGCGATGAGTTTGCATTCATACTTATATAGGGTTTCACCCTATATGGGGATTTAATTATGGCTCTATGAGTTGGTATTTTTAACTACGCATTTTGCCTTTTTCATATGATTGGATTGTGAGTTTTACTGTAATTACATTTAGTTGATTTTTAATTTTCCAATTCATATAGAGAGAAAAGGATTTTCGCCAAATAACTCACTTCGACCCATAAATATTCATTTCTCTATGTTAATTATTTCAATTTCTCATAGTGTTTTCAAATTGATAACATTCCCTAATTTTTATTGGTTATGAATTTCCCCAAAACGTTGTTTAATGATTTATCGAAGATTCAACACATCCTTTCCATTAAAATTTAGCTGAATACAAATTTTCCCCAATTTTCAATTACTCATCGTTATAGTTTTATAAATGTTGTGTATCAATTCTTCACATAATTGGTTTTTCTATGCTTGATACGTTCACAACTTCGTAATGAACTGTTAAAAATTTATAACGAGATTAGAATAATATCGTTACCTTGTCACTGTAGTATAGTTCTCTATTGTTGATTTCTCCAATTCTCAATTTGTTCAATTTATGTTATATATTGGTATATTTGAATTTGGTTTCACTGCTACAGTGAGGTTTTCACAATTCAAGCATACCTATGCTGCGAATTCTAGAAGAGCATACCTTGACTTTTGTATTGCTAAGAATTATTTCAGTTCATATTATTGAACTTCTTCAGGAAATTTGAAATTGATTTACCTTAATTTCGGTTTGATAGAGGTATACTTTGTGGCTTCTCTGTGATACGTTCGTTTACTATGTTAATTGTAACTCTATTTCACTTTAATTTCCAAAGTTACGTTGTGTTTAACAATGACTCGTAGATTTAATCCTTTTTAATTTGTTTTAAGATAACTCTATATAACTATACAAAATATTAAAATTATTTTTCATATATATGCTTCAACCGTGTATAATAGAATTTTAAACCTTATAAAATGATCTGTTTTCTAAATTGAAATTCACTCTACTTAAAATCTTAGAAGTATATTTTTAATTAATTTTACACTCTACTCATTTAGAGTTATTGAAATACCACATTTGATTATAAGTTTTTTATGATCCTTTTCTTCTGAGTTTAATTATGGAAAAAACCCTTTTTCATATTTGGCATATCTTCCTCAACTAATTTGATTTCAGTTGTATGAGGATACAACTATTTCCTCAAGTCATTATATATTTTTAAACTTCTATGAAATTGATTTCAAATACGCATTTAATTCAGTTATGTGCATCTTCTTGTATAAAAATTTTGTTTATGAATCCCTACAGGAATACCTTCAACCTTGAATCTAGTCATACAGGTATTATTAATATAATATTACCTATATAGTTAATGTGTTTTTCTTTTTCTATTTCCTTCAGTAAATATTCTAACGATTCATATTTTTTGTTACAGGTTTGTCTTATAAATTTTACCTTTCACTACAATTCCTTTACAGTCAATTGTTAGAAGATATGAAGTTTTAATCCACTTATTTCAGGTTGTTCAGTGTGACAATGGAAGGATATACCACCCTTTTTTCCCTTTACTAATTTCACTTTCATAATTTTTATTTGGATATTACGGGATGACACAGATACTTTGTAATTTAATATTGTATAAATTTTCATCTTGTAATGGTTTATATAGTTGTTTTAATCCTCATCTCCACTGGAGGATGTTAATATTTGTAATTAGTATTATATGAAATTTAATATATATTTTTTTCAATACATACTTATCATTGTATGACTGAATATGCATAGAATAGAAATTTTTTCCTAAATGACAACATGTTATACTTCTAGTTAACATTAAATATGAAGTATCTCTTCATCATTAAGGTTTGTATTTATTGTCATGCTATGTATATAAACTAATTTTTGTTTAGAATTCCACCTTCTGTTTCTATAACTGAGTTCTATTTTATTCATGGTAATTATACTGTAATTATTCAATGAAATTTCAGATAATTAGATGGACTTAAACAATAGATTTAGACCCTTGTACCTAGTGTTTAGAGATTTTGCATATTTCTACCTACATTAAATTTTTTCTATGTAACTATACAAAAATATTAACTGTAATCCTATGGGTAATATATGTTAAATACATATGGCACTTATTTGTTTCAGAACTACTCACAACATATTGCCCATCAGTTATAAATTTAATCTATAGAACTTTCAGCCACAATTTACAAAATATATTCCTTTCTCACTACATCATAATTATATAAATTCTAATAGTAATATATACCACATAAATTCATAGTATGTGCATACCAATTAGGTAAATACTATTTTCCTCCCAACCTTGAACTTAATCCACAGCTCCCACCGAGAAGAGACTAATTCTTCCTCTGTGTAGACAACCTCTTGTCTAACTAGGAATAGATTAGTTAAGTTTTTTTTCCCTTAGCATTTTCCCATAAATGCGTCCAGTTAATTTGGGATGTTGTTTCCCTTAGGCTAGGCTTTACTTTTGTTTTTTCCACAAAATCTTCTTTCAAACTAGATTTTCCTCTTTCTAGTTTTATTTTCCCCTCTTCTCAGTAACTTTCCACTTCACTGAGGCATTAATTAAATTATTATCTCCCATCTAATATTTTTATTTTATATTATTTTCCTCCAAGTATTTATCTCCCATCTAATGGTTACCCAAATATTGTAACCATTGGACTCCTAGTACAACATTAGCATCACCCATTGGAATGGATACCATTGGAATATTCAATACAAATTCCCCCATGGTTAGTTTGATATTATGGCACGTTTCAAATAAATTCATAGTTCCTCCATTTTAAACCATCACCTGGCACTCTGGCATTGAGTATAGGAAGCAATTCAATTCCTTGGCTATCTTACAATGAACAAAATTATGGGTACTTGTTTAGTCAATTTAATGTCTTAAATTTCTATCATAAATCATGAACCGAGGTTAGTAATCTGATGAAGTGTGGTGCATATATATGCTTAGTTAACCTTCTTACTTTGTTGTGTCTATTTTTGTAATGTTTAGGGGTTTTTTTTTAATTTATGTCTAAACGATTTAATCTTAAAAAATGAAATCTATGAATTGATCAACTAAATCTAATGAATTTTAATGTTGAAAACTAGTTTTGAAAGAAGGAAGAAAATGAAATGTTCTTTAACTATTCCAAATTGCATAAGAATGAATCAAACTTTAAATGGTTAGAATCTTATCTAAAAACATACCATTTATTATAATGACTTTGATATTATGGAATTAAAGATAAATTCTATTGTATCTTAATCCAATTCTACTCCATGGATTGAAAGAATAAATCCCATGATTTAAGAATTGAAACGAAAATGCTAATCTAAATGGAAAGCAAATTCAAAGCAATTGAAAGATAACTACTGTATGACCAAATACACAAATATGATTCAATTTTGGAAGAATGGAAAAGTAATCTTCTTGATATGATTTAACAAGGAATTGATTATACATTGAATTAAAGATTTAATCTAAGAAAGCAATTAAAAAACATGTAAAAAGGAAACTAAACTATTTTATAACCAAATACTCAAATACCATTCAATTTTGAAAGAATGACAAAGTCACCCTCTTGATATGATTTAGCAAGCATCTGATTATACAATTAATTGAGAATTTAATCTTGGAAAGCATTATAAAAACATGTAAAGGAAAACTAAGATAACAGCATGCTTTAATTCTTGAAACACAATCCAATTTTGGAAAATATAAAAACTACTTTCTTGAGATGCTTTTATAGGAATACGATTACACATTTATTTTAAAACTAATTCTAAAGAAGCATTCATAAATTTAATGTATGAAACAATAGGAAATCTAATCTAAGAATCAACTGCAAATCAATGTAAATCTAACTACGAATTGACAAAACATAACAAATTAAAACTAAACTAAAATCAACTAATGAAACCTCCTTTCTGTACAGGGTCCCTCTGCAACAAAACGAGTTGAAATCTTAGAAGACTATTCATGCATCTAGAAGGAGCTGGAATAATCGAACATGGTCTTTGTATTATCAAAATAGAATTTCAAGGCATACACAAAATTCAAAAAATTAACATTGTCCTTCATTTTCAAAACGACCGATATTTAAACAAATTTAAATGTAGCTATCTTGAGGTATTTTTGCCCATATATGGAAATTGTAACTGAAACATAGAAGAAAATATAGTAGATAACTCTCGATTTGCTACGTAAGAGCAAATAGAGAGTCTTTCATTCTCGGATCACGTCCTTTGACCAAACTTTGACCACGAGCATAGGCACCTTTTTCTGTCAAATTCAAAGAGGTGGATAGGATGGGATCCATGTGCGGATCATTCCAAATATGCTAATGTGACTCATTCCTACTTTTGCTCCTTAAAACCTGTCAAACCATTAAAGTAATTGTGGAAATAAAAAATTTCTACAGAATAACATGCGTTATCTAGCTGAGTTACAAAAATTCATTCAAATAAAAAGAAACATAAAAATATAAAATAGAGACCATTCAAATTAATTCTATGAGATGAAATATTTCATTTATCATTGATTGGAGTTATGGATTTTAAGAAAAGGTAGGGAAAAGTGATGAAAAAGGATGTCAGAGAAAGAACAATTTTGAGGTTCAACATACCCCCACTATGAATTCATTGCATGTCCTCTTGCAATTACCAAATTTTTTAACTTATTACCCTATTTCATTTTTTTAGATACCTCTGCTAATACATCCAATTTTGTCTTATTTATTTTCATTGAGGTGACTTCCATCCTGGGCTTCCTCATAAGGAGTTTGTACTTGAGGTTGATGATTGTACTGTTCAGAGTCTTGTTACTTTTTTTTAGCTTCCTATTCTTTTTGTACAATAATGCCAAATGTAGGATGGTGTTATCACTGATGAATTTTTCCGATTGGTTCGATTATTTTAAAGCTTCATTTTACTGTTTATTGTGCCTATTCAGTAACTCTATCTCATAAATTTCTTACTTGAGGGTGTTAACCAAAGGTTCTTGCAGACTGATAAGTTGTTCTTTAATACATGGATTCACTTCTGCATTTCTTTTCTCCAATGACTCAATACATTCATATATCTCTCGATGTACTGGGTCAATTCCTAGATATATTCTTCTTGGACTTCCTCCAAAATTATGTATGGGATACTGTGTAGGACTATGTGGAGGAGCGGCATTAATGGGTGATGGAACTTGAGGTTCCTCATCTAAATTCACAAACTTTTTTCCTTGTAATGGTGTCTCCTTCATGGATTTTCAGAGTCTAAAGCTTCTCCATGGTTGTGGAGGGTTAAAGGTTTCTTCACTTGTAACCTTGTTCTTCTTCTATGTTTTACCTCTCATCTTGACTCCACCCTATTTCTTATTTTTTATCAATTTTGCAAGGGTGAGTTCCTATTTATATTTTTGTAGTGGAGGTGAAGGTTTGTCCTTAGTGATTGTATCAAACTTCCTTCTTTTACTTTTTCTAGTCTTGTCTTCGTTAGGCTACTCTGGCTCATCCTGGAAATGGTTTTTTATTAGGAAACTATCCTAAGAGTCTCCTATACTTTTCAAATCAAATTCAAGAAGTATTTTTACCAACCCATGATGGTTCATAGTGTTGTTTATGAAGTGAATTATTTTTTGTACATTTGTGGACATTTTTTTTAAACTATTCAATAGAAATAAAGGGAGGTTTATTTCTCCATCCTCCAAAAAGTTCATAAAAAACCGAACATGATAAACTAACATGCAGCCAAATCTGGCTTCACAAGTGATAAAATTATGTAAAATTAAAGCACATTTCTCCTTTTTTTCTTGAGTGCTAAGCTAGGAATACCTCTCTTGTAAACAAAAGTATCCATACACGGATTCTTGAGGAAAAATATCCATGCTTCACTGTAAAATTATCTGTTTTTAAACCATCTCTCATTAACTCTTTGGAGCTCTGTAGCTTCAACTATGAAGGCCTCTTTCACTAAAAAATTCATGTCTCCTATTTTGACCTTTGTTTCGTCGAAAGAACTCACAAAAGTCTTAGTGATATCCTTATGGAATCCATCAAATGTTTCTATAAACTTGAGCCATTTGACCTTCTCCAACATCTCTTTGATATGAGGATAACCCTACATGAAATTTCTCCCACTGGTTCAGTCCTGACTATCAAACCCATGTTTTCTGTCGTGAATAGTCTTGCCCTCAGAATTGTTCTTCTCAGTGTGAAATGAATTGGGTTGCGGATCTAGTTAAGGATGTTGAGGGTTTTTACGGAATTATGACTGAAAGGAATACTTGATGGGGTTTTAAGAAACATGGCTGGATGGGTTACATAATTAGGATATGATCATCTAATCATAAATGAAAAAATTATTTATGGATCGTTACTATATATGATGTGGATGATGTGGTCAATTTTTTACATGATGTGAGTCCAAATCAAATAAAATTCTAACATATTGAGGCAGCATGTGATCATTTACATTCTATATCTTAATGCTTTGATCTTGTTAATTAAACAAATATATGTAACATACCTTTAGGACTAAACTTTTGTTGCTATTTCCTTGATGTTGATTCTTCAGGTATCCTTCAATATGATATTCAAATGGAGTTCTCAATTTCTTATGCTCAGTATGTTTGCTTCAGTAGGTTGTACAAGAGTTTAACATAGCTACAGAATGTGATATCAACTACAGAATGGAATGACAACTGCAGAATGGAAGTAGTTGTGTAGCTACTTATTTTATTTCTTTAGAAAAATAAAGGGAACAAATATTTTTTGGATTTGTAGAATGGAATAGAAAATATAAGGTGCCAGAACTCTAATTTTCGTCCTATATTTCTGTATAAGAATTCCAATCATTGATTTGTTTTCACACTTATAAAATTTATTTATTTATTCATTAAATGTTTTTTTTTAGATATGAAAAATAAAAAGAAGACTAACTTGGGGAAGAAGAAGGATTCTTCTTCACCAACTTCATATCATTATTATCTTGGAAAATTTATAAAATCCTCCTTTTTATTTTTCTTATGATAGAATTCTAATCGATGTCCATTCACAGGAAGAGGTACCTTTTATTCATCAATTTTCCTTATCCTGACTGCTCCATTGTCAAATAGTTTTTCAATCTCATCAGGCCCAAGCCAATGAGTGTGAAAATTTCCTTGAAATTCTTTGAAATTTTAATCGAACAAAAGTGTTGAATTCCCTGCTTGAAACTTTTTCTCCTTTATATATTTATCATGCCATTTGGGCATTCGCTGCTAGACTAGACTGGTTCTTTGAACTGCATCTTGCTTAATCTCATCAAGCTCATTAAGTTGCTTCAATCTTTGCTTCTAGGCTTCTAATAAGTGAAACCCCAATTGGATTTCCATCTTGAAGGTTTTAATCTGAAAATATATAGGAAATAGGACTTTCTTCCCATAAAAATTTTCATGAGTATGTCTTGTTGTATTCCTCCAATTAGTCTGGTAGGCCCATAAGGCTTCAGGAAGCTTATCTGTCCAGTCCTTCCTATGTAGATGTATAATCTTTGTCAGAATTCCTTTGATCCTTATTGGTAGACTCCACTTGACCATTTTATTGTGGATGATGTGGAGTGGATTTTCTATGTTTGATCCTGTAATCCTCCACAAGCCTCTACGTGAACTTGGATGTAAACTAAGTTCCCCGATCTGTCACAATTTCTCTTGGGACACCAAAATGAGTGAAAATATCCTCAAAGACAAAATTAACTACATATTTTTCATCAGCTAAGGAAAGTGCTTTAGCCTCTACCCATTTAGTGAGATAATCAACACAAACCAAAATATATTTCTTTTGGTTAGATGGTGGATTGATTGGTGCAACAAAATCCAAGGCCCATTTTTCAAATGGTTCAATGAGTACCCAAGGTTGTAAGGGAATTTCATCTATAGGAACAGGTTTCCCATTATTTGATAACTGTCACACCTTTTGACATAATATCGGTCATATTTAAAGATGGATGGCCAATAATATCCTAAATAAAGGATTTCATAGCTAGTCCACTTATCAGAAAAGTGTCCACCATAGGGTTCATCGTGACATGCCTTGAGAATCTCAAGCATTTTATCTTGTCGAACACACCTTCTGATGATGAGATATGTAGTTGTTTTATACAATTCATCATTAACCAATGAGTATAATGCACTTCTTTGAATATTTTTTCTTTTCTGTCTAAGAAAGAAGTATGCAGGTAACTTTCTTGTAGCTAAGTAACTACAAATATCTGCAAACCAGGGAGATTTAGTAGATATTCCAAAGAGATATTCATCAGGAAAATTATCTTCTACTGGAGGGTCATTTTTATTACTTTGAATTCAAGACAAGAAATCAGCCATTGTGTTTTGTTTTCGAGGTCGGTCTAGAATGGAGATATTGAATTCTTGCAGGAGTAATAACCATCTTGTGATTCTTCCATTAGTAATATATTTTTTCATTAAATATCTAATTGTAGAATAATCTGTACGAATAAAGGTTTCATATCCGGTGATGTAATCTCTAAATTTGTTAATAGCATGAACAACAACTAGAAATTCTTTTTCAGTTACAGTGTAATTTAACATAGCAGGAGTCAAATTTTTTCTTTTGTAATAGATGGCATAGGAGATCAAATATTTTTTTCTTAATATAGCTCCCAGAGCAGTATCTGAAGCATCTGTTGAAATGTGAAAAGGTAGTTTCCAATTTTTGTTTTTAAAGTTTCAAATACCAATTGGCAATTAGGATTCCAACTGAAGTCACGATCTTTAGTAAAAAATTTGGAGAGTGGGGATACTATTTTAGTGAAGTTTTCTATAAATATTCTATAATAGCCTGTGAATCCTATAAAACTTATAACATCCTTTTGATAAATTGGAACTGAAAATTTGGATATGACTTCAACCTTAGATGAGTCAAATTTAATTCCATCTCCAGAGATATGATGTCCTAAAAAAATTCCTTCAGTAAACATCATAAAAAAAATTTCATGACTTAATGAATTATTTTCTTCTTTACATCTTTTAATAACCTTTTCCAAGTTTTCTATAGCTTATTCAAATGATTTCCCATAAATTTTAAAATCATCAATATATACTTCCACACAATCATGTATGAGGTCAGAGAAAATTCCTAATACTACCCTTTGGAATGTTGGAGGTGCATTGCACAAACCGAAAGGAAGTACCCATTAGGGATAGGTTCCCCATGTAAAATTTAATGGTATTTTATCTTGGTCTTCACGTGCTACCTGAATCTGATTGTAACCACTAAAACCATCAAAAAATGAGAAATACTTATTTCCTTCGAATGTATACAATAATTAATCTATCAAAGGTAATGTAAAATGATGTTTTAGAGTAGCTTTATTCAATTCTATATAGTCAATGCATACCCTCCACTTACCATTTTTTTAGGTACAATCACCAAGGGAAAAACCCAGCGACTGTCTAAAATTGGATAGATGAAGTTTACATTCAACAATTTTTGCAATTATTCTTTCACAATTTCCCTAAGATTTGGATTCATCCTTATTTGAGGTTGTCTGATAGGCTTAAAAATTTTCTTAATGTAGATATTATATATACAAGTATTAGGACTAATTCATTTGATGTCAATGTATTCCCATGCATATGCAGAAGAATGGTGTCGTAATGTTTTGATTAACTTTTCTTGTTGTAATTTTTCCAAGATTTTGTTTATGTTGAAATATTTTCCCGGAAATATTTCAACCATAGAGTTACCAAATTCTTCCATAGAATATAAAGACATATATCTAGATGAAAAATATTCAATATTTCATTTTTCTTGAAAATTATGTTCATGCTCATATTCTAAGGATGATTCAAAGTTTTCTATTGAATTTAAGATTTCACTCTCTTCACTCAAACAAGAAATAGTAAAGAGATTTTGTATATCATTTTCATCATCAATCCATTCTTCATCTTCTATTTGTGTGATTTTTCTTGTTGGAGGATATAAAGTGAATTTATTTGTTGAATTACCATAAGAAATGTACATATCACCAGATCTACAACTAACGAAAGCATGAGTTGTAGCCAACCAAGGTCTCCCTAATATTAGTGGATTTCCTCCTAGATTTTTCTTGGGAGTTAGAATCATAAAATCCACCGAATAGTCCCAATAGTCTAAGGATGTTGAGATGTCTTCTAATACACCATCTCGCTTGATTACTGATTTTCCCGCTAGTTGCAGTAATGTAGGTGTATACTGAAGGTTTGGAAGCTTGAGTTGTTCCATGTTTTTTATGGCTACTCCTAATTCAATTAATGTATTTGGAATTTCAATACCCTTGATTTGTGTCTTTACAACTAGATTTCCTCCATCAAAATATTTTTGTATGGAAAATTTTCCCATCATAATGTCTACAATTTTTCCTAATAATTGTATTCTTTTTATTTCTTTTATTTTTCTCCCTGATTTCTTTATGCTCAACTCTCTTATTGTTTTGGTGAGAAATGGAATCTCTTTAACAACTTGTAGCAAAGGAATTTTGATACAAACATTTTTCAATTCATCTAGAAAATCATAATTAGGAAACATTATTTGTTTTCTACCCCTCTATCAACTTGTAATATTTTAGGGAAAGGAGGGTTATAAATAGATAATGATGGTTTCTCTATGATAGGAGTTGAGTTTATTTGTTTTTCTTGTTCTTGATTTTCAGAATTCTGATTCTGTTGAAGAGATGTCTCTTCTTCAAAAAGTTTATTTTGCTGTTGAAAAAATATTCATCAAAATTATCTTATTCTTGAATAACAACAAAAGGATTTTTCATTTCAAATATTCTACCAGATCTAATTTGAACATAATTAATATCTAGTGGAGTAATCCTGTAATTTGGAAATTTTTGTCCTTCTATGGTGTAAGCATTTTGATAATTTTTATTATTTCGGTTTGACAATGGCTAGGCAAGTAGTTGGTTTGGTCTTTGTGGAAATGGTAATGAAATTTGGGGTTGTTGATTTTTTTGTGGAAATTTTTGGGGAGGATATTTTGGATAGGATGGTGGATATTGGAAGTATTGAGAATATCTACCATAGGGATTTTGAATTCCTTGTGTCTAAGGTTGAGGCTGGGACCAAGGTTGCTACCAATAATTTCACTTATTTAGTGGGGGCTGAGTATACATTTGGTTGTTAAAACCTTAAGTTTGTGGGCCCTTCCATGCTCTTCTAGAGATAACACAAAGAGGTCCTACTATATTTGAAGCTACTTCTTCCTGGAAAACAACCTTAAGAGCTCGAATAGAAGGGAAACTTTTAGTCTCATGATTCTATGATAAAATGACACATGTCTCTATGAGTTTTAAATCAAAAGGACATTCTCTTAAGGCATGCTTCTTTCTTCATTTAGAACATGAAACAACTAAGGCATCAGTATCGAATTTCTACTTGTTTTTTAATTTAAGTGTGTCTATCTGTTCACTAAGACTCCCTAAGATATATTTTTTAAATTCATCAAGCATATTTCCAATTTCTGCCCTACTTATTGTTTCAGTTCTAATTTTATTCACTCTAGAGAAAACAAGATCTCTTACATTTTTCCCAGTTCTTGATTTTCCCCTAGAGAAATGAATGCATAATTCACCAATTTCATGTAATTTGAGTTGATATATGTCTCAGCTCGCCATCATCTTGATAATTTATATCCATTCATATCTAATGGATTTTAAAAAGAGACCATTTAAATTATATTGATCTAAGTTTTCCATTCTACCTCTATTTATTTTGTAATTGAATCTTTCAATTAGATCTTCCAAGTTCTCATCCTATTTTTGAATCATATTGAATACTTCATTCTTCCGATTAATGGGTATGCAATAATCCAAATATATTTGTAAAAATGCACTTTTCCTATCATTCCGTGTCCTAATAGATTGTGTGATTAGAACCATGAACCATTTAAAAGTTGGCCCTTTATGTGTTGTAGGAAATAGCTTTAGTATTTTAGAGTCTTGTAAGTAGTCATAAGATCTACATAAAACTTCAAATTCAAACAAAAAGGTTCCAGGATCTTCATTCTTTAATCCATCGAAATTTGGAAGAATGGAAGGTGAAATAATTTTAATTGTGGCATTTGTATCCTCGTCAACTATAATAAATCCAAAGGAATTATCACCTTCCCTATTTCTTCTGGTTTCTTCACCTCCTCCTCCATTCCCTCTAGCTTGTCCTCCACCTCTTCCTCCTACAATTCTTATATTTCATCCATTTAAAATTTCTCCTTCTCCTTCTTCTGCCATTGCAATTTCCTCGGAGCTAATATAAGTTTCTATCTATAAATTTAATTGATCTTATTCTGTTTCTTCTACCAATGGGATATTGAAGAAATTTTCTTCTTCTTCCTCGTCACTAGGAATTTCTAACTATTGAGCTAAAATGTTTTCTCCTGTAGTGGTGAAAAAGGTTGTTCCTTCTATTGGAGATAGAGGATATTCTTCCTCTAAGTCTACCTCAGTGGATGAAGTAGGAGATCCTCCTAGTTGGATTTCAGACCTTAAGAATTCATGGAGTCTATGTCTAGTGAATTATGGAATATGACTTTGAGATGGTGGTGCAGCACTACATGGTCTAGGTGGGTGAGAGTTGTTTTTCGAATCAAACTCCCGCCTCTAGCTATGAATCTACCCCTAGAATCTCTTTCTCTACACATGTCATTTAATTTTTTAGATGAAAGAAATAAGGTTTCCTAATTACACTTCCCTGTAAACGACACCAAAATTTTTAGTAAAATTAATGTCTTAAATTGCTATCATAAATCATCAACTGAGGTTAGGAATATGATGATGTGTGATGCACTATATATGCTTATTTAATGTTCTTGTTACTTAGTTTTCTATGTTTTTATATTCTTTTGTGGCGTTTTGTTTCTTTATGTCTAAAGGAGTTAATCTTATAAAATGAAAACTATGAAATTGATCAACTAAATCTAATGAAATTTAATGTTGAGAACTAGTTTCGAAAGAAGGAAGAAAAGGAAATGTTCTTTAACTATTCTAAATTGCATAAAATTGAATCAAACTTCAAATGGTTGGAATACGATATATAAATAGAGAATTTATTCTAATGACATTGATCTGATGGAATGATTGCTAAATTGTATTCCATATTAATCTAATTCTACTCCATGGATTGAAAGAATAAATCCTATTATTTAAGAATTGAAATGACAATGCTAATCTAAATGGAAAGAAAATTCAAAGAAATTGAAATACAACTATTGTATGACCAGATACTCAAATATAATTCAATTTAGGTAGAATGACAAAGTCATCTTCTTGATATTATTTAACAAGAAATTGATTATACATTTAATTAAATATTTAATCTAAGAAAACAATTAAAAATCATGTGAAAAGGAAACTAATATACTCTATTACCAAATACTCAAATACCATTCAATTTTTGAAGAATGACAAATTCACCTTATTGACATGATTTATTGAGCATCATATTATAGAATTAATTGAGAATTTAATCTAGGAAAGCATTATAAAAACATGTAAAGGAAAGCTTATATAACTGCATGCTCCAATGCTTCAAACACAATCCAATTTTGAAAAATAGAAGAACTACTTCCTTGAGATTCTTTGATAAGCATAATATTACACAGTTATTCTAAAACTAATTATAAGAAAGCATTCATAATTTAATCTATCAAATATTAAGAAATTTAATCTAAGGATCAACTGCAGAGGAATGTAAATCTAACTATGAATTGACAAAACATAACTTATTAAAATTAAACTAAAAAAAATTAATGAAACCTCCTTCCTGTGTAGGTTCCCTCTGCAACAGAACGAGTTGAAATCATAGTAGACTATGTGGGCATCAAGAAAGATATGGAACAATCAAACATCATCTTCATATTATCAAAATAGATTTTCAAGGTATACAAAACATTCACGAAATTAAGATTGTCCTCCGGTTTCAAAACGACTGGTATTTCAACAAATTTAAATGTAACTATCTTGAGGTATTTCATCCCATAGATGGAAATTATAACTGAGACATAGAAGAAAAATCTAAGTAGCTAACTCTCGATTTTCTACATCAGAGAAAATTGAGAGTTTTTCATTCTCGGATCACATCCTTTGACCGAACTTTGACCACGAGCATAAGCACCTTTTTATGTTGAATTCAAACAAGTGGATAGGACAACATCCATGTGTGGATCATTCCAAATATTCCCATGTGACTCATTACTTAATTCACTCCTAAGAACCTGTCAAACCATTAAAGTAGTTACGGAAACAACAATTAGCTGCAAAATAGCATGCGTTTTGTAGCTGAGTTACAAAAAAACATTCAAATAACAAGAAACATCACAATATAAAATAGAGACCATTCAAATGCATTCTCTGAGATGAAATATGTGATTTATAATTGATTGGAGTTATGGATTTATGAAAAGGTAGGGAAAAGTGATGAAAAGGATGTTAGAGAAAGAAAAATTTTGAGGTTCAACAGTACTACTACAATAAATCAACACTATTACCCTTTTCCTCTTGACATTTACTTATATCTTGAGAGTTTGAGGACTGATAATTCCTGCCAATGATTTCCAACATATGGTCAGATTCATCTCTTCTTCCTTTAGGGTTGGTTCCTATTGTATATCCTCTTCTTTTGAAGTTTCTTGTCTATTTTCTTTGTCCTCTCCACAATATATGTAAAATAATTTCTTCTTAGCACACTTATGAAATTTACTGTATTTTATATCACAATTGTAGAAAATATATTTTTCTCTTTTTTATTCCAATTTTTTTGGTGTCAACCTAATAAGTAGTGGAAGGCTAGGATAAAATAAAATTCCAACTTTATAGCTTTGAGTGTTAGGCTTCCTCATTGTCGTAATTTTTCTTTCAATTTTTCTTTCCAACCTGAATACCTTCTCCAATGAATCAAGTTCCCAAAGGAAAACCTCATGTTGGATTTTATCCTTTAAAATACCTATGAATACATCAATCATATTCTCCTAGGGAATATCATATACCCTTATATTTAGTTTTTGGAAGCCCTCAATCTGCTCTATCGTTGAACCCTTTTGTTTGAGATTTATCAATTGGCTAAAGAAGGTATTTCTCGTTTTATTTTCATAATATGTTATCATTTCCTATGTAAAACTTGACCAAGTGACAAGTGGTTTATGAGAAAAAATCCATTGATACCATTCAAACTCATTGGGATCTAAATATAAAGTTTCCATGAGTACTTTTTATCTGTGTTGCAGATTATGGGGATCAAAATATTTCTCCATCTGTAGTATCCATGTTATTGGATCCTTTCCACTAAAATTCCTCATATGGATATTTGGAATATGGTTGGTCTTCAACCTAACATTTGAGTCTATGAAATCATTATTAACATTTTTTTTCTTCTCATCATGACTTTCATCCAATACCTTTTCTCCATTAGGAATCCTTTCTTGTAGAATATTCCTCAAACCTTACATGTCTCCTTTTAAACAATTAATATCACCTTTTAAACCATCCATGTTTCCTTTAAACCATGTGTGTAGTTCCTTTTAGTTCATCTTTGGTTTGTCTTTGTGAGTTAGAAATTTGTTCCACCTGGTCCGTAATTTTGATATATCATGTTGCAATTCTTCCTCTTCATGCATCATAGTAAACTTTTTTAAGGACTTAATTGGTTTGGAATTATTATTTTAGGAGGAATTTTACAACCTAATATTGATATATCTGCTTCAATATGCCCTTTTAATCACTTCAAACTTATTTTTCAAACAAAAATTATGCAATTTAAAAAATATACACGTTTTTCTTTCCTTTAGGAGCATGATCTTGCAATAATTATAACTCTATAATTTTCAATCTCCAAGTTCTAAATTTTTTTCCTGTTGTAGCCCTATGAATCTTCTTTCCAATGGCACCAATTAGACCAATATTAGATTCTTCAATATAGATTTATGCCACATATCCCACAATATCCTGATTATAGATGGATTATGTAGAGCGAATGTAATAACAAAAACTTTGAAACAGGAACTATAAATTGAAAACGGTAACTCTAGAAAAAAAAACCCAAAAAACATTAAAAAACAACCCAAAAATGAAAATTGTGTATTTTTTCAAGGTTAATTTGCAAAATTTTTAAAAATGGTAGTAAAACCAACTTTCATGTGCCAAATAAATGGAAAAAACACATTAATGTTTGTTCTAGAGTATGATTTTTATTTCTGGGTACAATTTTGAACATATTTTTAGTAATGACGTTAAATATAAAATAATGGGATTTTAAACACATTTAAATTCCAATAATGTTTATCCATGTCATTTAACATATCATATCATGACACTGAAAATACTTAAATTCTAATTGTTTTCAACCCTAATGTTAAAGGTAAAATATTTTTCATAGATTTTAACACATAGAATTAGAAAACATTAACTTTTCAACATGTTTCAACCACAATATTATGAAAGAATTATATGACTAAAATAACCCTATGAAACATCAATTATTTCTCGAGGTTATTGTTACATTGTTAAAATTTTAGACAAATGAATTAATAATAATTAAAACATATAATCCAACAAATGTAAATATTACTCATAACTGCATGTAAGATCATTTGGAATTTAAAATATCATTTTCATTGCTCAATGCAAGCATCATTTATGTAAATTTTATTACACAATTATTCAAAATCACTCATATTTGCTTGCAGACAATGATAATTCACATATTCATATCAATGGATTGATCCAAATGAAGATGTGCCATACTCTTCTCTTCCATCAACTAGTGCCCCATCTGAGTCAACATGCATTCCCACCACTTGAGGTTTCAAAAGTCTTCTAAATCTACAACTAGGTTCAAAGAATATCATATCATCATTTTTTCTTATGGTAGAAACCTCTTCAAAATATCTATCATCTTGGAGTGACGAGTTCCTCTCTTTTTTAAATTGAATTTATAAACAAGTATATCAAATTCCTCCAATTTTAAGAGGTCAGTGCGGCACAAATTTATAGTTCTACCCTTTTTTTTTCTCATTCCGCCAATTTTTTATCATCTACTATCTCTGGCTTGTACACACCATTGAATGGGTTTTTGTTTATGGCATACCAATGTAATTTAACACCTGTAACATCTTCATTTTTTGTATTGACCTTTATAACCTTAGAAACCCAAAATGGATAGCCATGTGGGTATTCATATGCGAACATAGTGATCGTGCAACCCACCTTAATATCATGTATCGAACACCTTTAAATGTCTTCCATGGCTTCACGTTGTGCATGAGATATTCTACAAATAATATACGTTTCTCTTTACTCCACCTTTGTAGAATTAATAATACCTTGTGATTGTCTTTGTTCAACAACGTTTGTTTCCTCTTGTACATTTGACACAATTTGTGGCCAGATAAATGGAATCTTCAAAAGCATATCTTCATATGTTGGTCTTGAAAGGATATCACTTTTATCATTGAAAAATGACTCCCACTAAACTGAATCAACAACATCAAAGTACTCACATGTATATCTAATGTATTTTTTAATTTCTTCCATGAATTAATAATAATGTATATCTCTCTTCTACCTTCGTGCATTATGAACTTCACCAATTGATTGTAATAAATATATTGATGAAAATAATGGATGATATGGAAGGAACTTCAAAAATTCCAAGCTTGATGAAGATGCCTATTTTGCATTAGTTGAATATTTCTTTCCCCATATAATTGTTTTCCCATCAATTTTTTTGATACGAAATTGATGTTGGAAGTTAATTTCATTAAGTTTTTCAATGCATTTTGCCTCACCATACAATCCCAAAATAAGCATTTTCATGTAAAATTTTTCTTCTAACACATGAAAAATAGGCTTTGGCATATATGATTTCTTCATACATTAAATTAATGATGGCAAGCTCCCAAGATCCTTCCTCCTCAATGTTACTGAAAAATGATTGAACCTCTGATAAATATTCTTGTGAGTGTGCCAAAAAAGAAAGAAACCAAACTTTATGTTATGAAAATTCTCAACTCAACAATAATGTTTAGATATCCGAAAACAATTTGATTTTTTTTTCATGAAAAGTGTTATCTAATTGTTGATACAAAATTTTAGGAAGACTACCACATCATTGATAAAGCACCTCATGAATTATGGTTATTGCCAGATTTCCATCATTATGAATATATGGAGCTGTGAACTAAAATCTTGGTGACATTTTCCCATTGAAGACCATACAACCAACCAAGTGAAACTTGATAAAATTTTCCTTGTGAATATTTTTGGGTGTGTGAAAAAAATGGGGTAGAATTTCTTTCTTCTAGTCCATACCACCAATTATCAAGCCCAAATATTTATTTGTACTATCATAACACTTCTTTTGATGCTTGCACAATGTTTTCCTTTCACTTGTTTTATGTTCGTGATGCTCTTGATCTTCTTTGACAATGGAATCTACACATGACATAAAGTAAACCTATTAATAAATACATTTTCATAGTTGATCACTATATGCTTTGAAAGAATAATGTTATGGATTCTTACCTCTTTTTTCTCCTTCACATTTATCCCTTTTTTATTTTAGAGAAGAAAATGTACTACAAACCGCCATCGTTGTCTTCTTAGGAAACACATTGTTGAATTATCTCCTCCATATATGCACTAAATAATTATATGTAATAAACTACCATTTTCTTTAATGACTTCTACATATTCGTTGCACAAGTTATAGATTTCTCGTCTTGAGAAATTATCTAGAACATGTATTGTATCTCTATTTGGAAAGCACTCTCAATGTTTTGGAAAGAAGTATTGTAGCCATGAAATTGAAATGTTTTCTTGTGGCCCAAAATCTCATTTATGATGAACTTATGAATAATATGTAGGATCCTTTTCCATATTATCTTGGATTCTAGATAGATGAAAATTACCAATTGAATGAAACATTTTGAAAACATTTCTATAGCGCAATAAAAACCCAATATGATAATAATAACCTCCAAATTTCCACTAGATGCACCCCACTAAATATGAGTTATCCATGCTTTTATTCATTGAGAAATAGTTCTTCCTTTTCTCCAAAGAAAACTTGAAAACCATATGTTTCAAGAAATCATTTATACAACAGTCACTTGAAATGAGATCGTTGATAGAACTTCTTCTCATTAGATATTATATTCTGCCCCTTGTATAACTATAACATCTTGAATTCATACGAAAAGGTATACTCCTACTCCTAGATACAATATTTTTTGGAAACATTTCCATCATCATTAGGAGGAATACTATTCTTTCTATGATCAGTTTCTATATATTTAGGAAATTCACCACCATCATTGTTTGAAAAATATTCATTACCATCTTCAGCAGCATGAAAATTTTCAATACCATCATATATGGTATTGAAATACTGACTTGGAGGATATTCTTCACCATCTTTATCTTGCCTTTCATCATTGTTGCTCTCATAGTCCATAGGATTAGTACTATGTGGAAATTTTGACACTCGATTTACTGGAAATTCTTCATCCTGACCTTCGACATTTCTTCTCTCGTAGTCCATATGATTATGAATAAGTGGAAATTAAGACTCTTGATTTATTGGAAATTATTCATCCTACCCTTCATCACTACTGCTCTCAAAGTCTATAGGGTTAGAAATAAGTGGAAAATGTGACTCTTTATTTACTAAAAAATTTTCATCCTGCCATTCATTAATATTTGTCTCATAGTAATTACGATTAAGACTAAAGGGAAAATGTGACTCTCTATCCACTGAAAATTCTACATCTTTTCATTCATCACTATTTCTCTCATACTCCTTAGGATTAGGAGTAAGTGGTAAATGTGACTCTTTATCCACTAAAATTTCTACATCATTTCATTCATTACTATTTATTTCATAGTCCTTAGGATTAGGAGTAAGTGCCAAAATTTTACTCTCTATCCACTAAAAATTATACATCGTGCCATTCATCACTATTTCTCTCATAGTTCGTAGGATTGGGACTAAGTGGAAAATTTGTGTTTCTGTTCACTGAAAATTCTTCATTAGGGGGAATTTGAGGACTAAAATGGGCCTCCTAAGAAAAATGTACAACCAAAATAAACTTTCTAAGAACCATTAGGATTCAAGATGATGATGTCAACCATGGAGGATGATTCGCCATTTTTTAAGAAAAATGGAAAAAAGATTAAACAATAATAAATTATTAAAGTACTTTTTCAAATCGTATTTTCAACTTATCTCTCAAATTTTTTACTCAAATTTCGAGTGAGAGTACTCGTTGGATGCAAAATTTAATTCCTCATCAAAGGAGTAACCATGTTGCTTAATTTCGATAGACCATGCTACATGAAAAATGATAAATACATTAAAAATATGATTGCAATCACGTTTTTTAATGTATTTATCATTTTTCATGTAGCAGGGTCTATTGAAAGTATGCAACATGGGTACTCCTTGGATGAGGAATTAAATTTTGCATCCAATGAGTACTCCTACTCAAAATATGATTAAAAACTTTGGGAGATAAGTTGAGAATACGAGTTGAAAAAGTAGTTTTTTTATTTTTTTCCTTTTAAAATTTGATGATGTAATGAAATATTATTTTATTATTTCCACTATTATTTTATAATTTTCTTAGGAGGCCCATTGTAGACCTCAAAATTCCCCTACTGCATCCTACCATTCATCACGATTTCTCTCAAAGTCCTTAGGATTAAGACTAAGTGGAAATTGTGGGTCTCTATTTTTTGGATATTCTTCATCTTTGCCTTCGTCACTAATTCTCTCATAGTTCGTAGGATTAGGACTAAGTAAAAAATTTGACTCTCTATTTATTTGAAATATTTCATCGTGCTCCTTGTCACTGTTTCTCTCATTATATTCATTAATATGAATAAAGTTCTTACATGGCGAAGATGTTGATGCTTCATATAACAAAACTTTAGTATCAGAGGAATCCATAACTTTCAAAAAAAATAGGTTGAGGTTGCATATGATCTCTCTCCCAATGATAATATATAGCTGAAAGAATGAGATTATCCCTCCAAAATTTGCTTCTAAAATTTTTTGCTGAAAAATTTTCCTCTAGAATATGTCCCTCCAAATTTTATGTCTACGATTAATTTAAAAATTTTCTACTAAAATATTATCTTGAATATTGAGCATAATTTCAATTTAAATTTCCTACACATTTTTCTTTTAATATTTTTTTCCAAATTATAATAATCTTAATTAATTATATAACATTTACTAGATTATAAATTTTGTTTTTTAATATTTATCATAGTTTTTGTCCCACATTTACCCCACAGAAAATAAATTATATAATTTCCACTTTATAATAACTTTCATTGTCACTATTCTTCACATCACATCCATATTTCTCGAATATTTTGTTTAAAAACTTGAACAATTTTCTAGAGCAACAACATTTTTAATGGGAGATTCTCTCTTTTCAAAGGATAGTTCCCCTTCAACTTCGACCATTCAATGAATAATTTGAAGAAAATTATTTATTAGATGTCAACAAATAAAATTTTTTTACATCCTCATTACCATAGAAAACCATGTAAAATAAATTTAGTATCTCAAATTTGAAAAAAAACCACACATACATGGAAGGTGGGCCCACATAGGGTCAACACCTGGTCACTGTGGCATGGGTGAGAATACCCAATGAACTTAAGGAGACCGTGATGCAGTTGGACACGCCCATAGGCAAGCGTCCACCCAAGCCCAACGATGCTCAAGGGCTGCCACTGGGCTCAGGCAGACGCCTACCCCTCGGTGTGTCCACCAACAACACGATAGTTGTGTTGCGGGAAGATGAGCCCATGTCCGAGCACCTGCCTGAGCCCAAGGACAGAATCTCCACCCTGCCAGGAAGGGGGCCAATTCCTGGAATCATCCCCCCAGCCTGGAATAGTGTTGATTCTACTATTCGACTTTGGAAGACGCTTGCCTATGGGGTGTCCGCCCATAGCATGACCGCCCCACATTGTCATGTTGCGGGAGTGCCTTCCCACAGGCGAGCATCTGCCCAAGCCCAACGTTTTTGTTGAGCTTGGGCAGACATCCGCCTGTCAAGGCATCCGCCCATAGCACAAGCGCCCACGGGGCCGTGCTACGGGCGAATGTGCCCCTAGGTGGGCATCCAACCAAGCCTAATGCCAATGTTGGGCTCAGGCGAATGCCCACTAGTCAGCGCATCCACCCACAACACATATTCATGGGTTCCCGTGTTGCGGGCGAATTCTCCCATGGACGGTTGTTGAAATTTAATTTTTTTTACATGTCATCTCCCCAACCCCCTGGAAATTTTTTCAAGTTTTTTTATATTTTTGGATATGATTCTGAGAATCAACCCCCTTTCTAGGTATGGGTCGACTACCAAACCGTTGGGATTGGGCAGACACCTGCCCGTGTGTGCATCCTCCCACAACATAGGCACCCACATTCAGGTGTCCACAAGATGCCAATGGATGTTGTTGGGCTTGGGCGAACGCCCACCCATGACCACGTCCACCCAAGCCTAACAACCTGACAGTTAATACCGCTGCCAGGCAGGGGGGATGGCAGGGGGGCCAATTATGAGAATATGATTAAAAAAATTGACCCTAATTCTCAGAATCAACCTTGATTCTCAGAATCAGCTCGAAAAATATTAAAAAATATATAATTGTTTTCCAGGGGGTTGGGGAGATGAGTTGAAAGAAATTTTAATTTTTTTCGAGTGAGGTCGGGAAGAAAATGTAAATATATATATATATATATATATATATATATATATATATATATATATATATATATATATATATATATATATATATATATATATATATATATATATATATATATATATATATAGAGACTTTATATTTAGGGGGGTTGATTCTGAGAATAAATCCACAAAGGTTAAAAATAAAATATTAAATTTACTTTCCAGGAGGTTTGGGGAGATTACATGTAAAAAAAATGAAATTTGTTTTACAGTTCAGGTCGGGGAGAACATGTGAAAAATATATATATATATTTTAAAGGACATGGTTTTATATTTTGGTATTTTGCATGAATCTAAATTCACACTAGAACTAGAGGTGATTTACATGTTTCTGGTGTGTTCTAGTATTAATTTTGTTTCCTTTTTTTTTTTACGTAATATTTTTTTTTTGTGATCTACTAATTTAAATGTAAATATATATGTTTGCGGGAAAATGACATCAAGGAAGGTTTTCGTAGATCTTTCTGGACCAAAGTCAACAATTGCATCATCTAAAGCTACAAGTGGGTCCTCAAAAAATATTGCTGAACAAATTCTACCTCAATTATTTACTAAAAATATAGGAGATCTCTCCACAAAAGAAAAGATGTTGGTTTCATACTGGAAGAAATCAAAAGAAGTGAATCACACAAAATATGCATGGTTTATGAGGATATGGAAGGTGAAATTTTGCAATTATATCTATATGGTAGTAAGAATTTTGATGCTCCAAGTTATGAGATAGTGGGCAAAGTACTGGAGCTATATATTTTTCCAAATTCTGAAAATGTGCATATACTTTCAAAACCGCTGAAGTCAGATGATAAGCTTAGATATAATTATACATTGGTGATGTATAACATGGGGGGACATTATTCAAGGATATGCAAACAAATCGTACATAATATTTCACAGAATGTTGTAAGTATTTTTATTTACACTTACATGTTTAGTGTTATTCTAACTGTGTCATAATATTTTAATAAATTACTTGTTATTGACATATTATATTTTCCTTAATAAGATTTTGCTGAGATCATTTCAATTATGTTGGGGGGAATCTATTATATAGAGTGATATATTATGAATGTTGTCCTCATTTTCCATGAACATGAAGAAGAATATATCGGAAATAAGCAAAACAAAATACTTCATGATGCTACAATACTATATCAAATGAATTAATCTAGTAAAGGTAGACATTTTACTTTTCAAAATGAAGAACTTGAATTTGAAGATGAAGATGAAGAATGTGTTTCCATTACTGAGTATCACATTAGAGTTCATGTTAGAAAGGTGAAGAGCCATAAAAAAATAAAAACAAAAAATCCCAAGAATATCTCCCTTCTAGTTGATGATTATGATATTGCTTCAGTTGAAGAAAATATCATTCTGAAGAAATCATGGACAATAGTGAAGGTCCTAGTGAAAACTCAAAAGGAAGCAGGGAAATCATTACACTAGGATATGCTTTAGATTATGGTGTTATTAAAACAAAACAAAAAAAAATCATTCAACATCATTTCAAAAAGACAAATCTAATTGAGGGTGTTCAATCATTTAAACTTAAAGTCATTCAAGTCTAAAAGCCAGATGAAGGATAGTTCAAATATCAAATTAGAAATCCACACCACTTTCATGTTTAGAATTTGAAAAAATTGATGAGGTGCAACCCTTTTTCACATGTGGTTGATTATATTCTTCTTGTTTATCCAATTCAGGTTCCTTAAAAAGAAGAATTTGGCAAGTAAAAATGTTTTGAATAAAAATATTATGTACTTGGGGGAAACCATTCTGTAGAAGGTAAAAGGCAATTGATGGATGAATATCCCAATAGCCCACATTTTGAAACAATGAAATGTATCATTTATATTTTTTTAACATATACAAAAGCAAAGTTATTGGCATGGGATGATAATTTAGATAATGAGTTTAGGATTTCAATGAATTTCATCCAAAGGGTTAGATTTATTTATACTGAATTTGAAGAAAAATGTGATGGGGATAATACAAAGGTTGATCATGCATTTATAAAGGAATTTTGTGTGGAAATATATTATCAAATTGAAGAAAAAATAAATTCAAAAGGTGGAAAACTAAATTTTGAAATATTCAGAGGTATGGATAACATTTTCCAGTTGGCATTTAGAATTGCAGAGGTATGGGAATTGATTGATCAATTTTTTGAGTTGTGTGAAAACGTTGGAATAAAAAGTGAGAAGGTAAAAAAATTTAAACCATTGATATGTACCAGCAGTAAATAAGGTCCTGGAATGAAGTTACTTCCAAAAGATATGACTATCACACCTTGGAGATCAATGCAAGGATTGAAGGATGAAAAACCAGTCAAAACAATATTATCTCATGTAGAGTGAGGAGAATTATCAATGAAAAAAATGTCTAAGGAATTTCTAAAACAAGTTTGTTATTTTTACTTAGTTCTGGATTATAAGTTTCTGTTAAATATAATATATTTTTGTTGTTATTATTTGGTATACATCTCACTATATTGACATTGTTTACTTCATTTATTTAGTCACAAATTTTATATCAGAATACAAGAAGAAATGGTTAAAATTTTGACTGAAGATTTTTGGGATAATGTTGTATGCAACTACCCAGATTCATGTTCTATAGCAGTGCTAAAATATTTTTACGTTGCATTTAAAAATTTATTTTGTTTTATACATTCATTTCTATTCATATCTATATTATTTTTATTTTATAACTTATACATACATTTTTTTATTTCATTAAAGATGAATAAGGATGCAAATGGAGCATAGGATAGTTTCAAAATATTTATTGAAAAAATTAAAATGGAAAATACAATAAAACAACGTCTTCGTGATGTTGAACTTGATCCTAGTCTTAATCATTTCATTTCGATTGGGCTCCACACTATCCAATATCAAATAATATCAGGTGATTTCGAAGACAATGGAAAACGCTTACCTAAAAGGGATTATTCCCTATTCATTTCACATATTCCTCATGGTGTCAATATCCCAAATATTGAATATGATAGTGACTATTATACTTATCAAGATTTTATTAAAGTGGTTTCTAGAAGTCACAACATCGCCATTTTGGATATTTCTGACATTTCATTCAGACACACAATTGGGGTTGTTATTATTAAGCTTCAAGGAAAACAAAAAGCCAAGGATGCAGATTACATGGTGAGATGTTGAAATTATTCGTTTGATTAATGTTAAAAAATAATTTATGTACAATTTAATTGACCTTTTGCTATTTCATGTTACAGGAAAAAGTATATTGTTATTTGTTTGGAAAATCAACCAATTATAAGTGACTGTGAGTTCATTCATGTTGAAATTTTGACAAAGGATGATAGATATTAGCCTATTATTTTCAATCAAGTAGATGGAAAGAGTCATTCGAAAGTATTGCTCCATGATGTTGTTGTAAACAAAAACAATCATATGAAGATAAAGAAGAAAAAGGAGAGATAGTAAACATATATCGAAAACCACGGTCATTGATTAACTATATTTTAGATTTATGTTAAATGGAAGGAGATTGGGTTTTGGATTTATTTTCAGGCTTTGGTAAGTTTTATTATATAAAAATGAATTTCGAAATTTTAAATTTTAAATTTTTTCTATTTATACTAATTTACTAAATTTTGGCTCTTGTACTTGATGATTAGGTACAACACTAGCATGTTGCTTACAAAAAGGAAGAAATTCCATTTCCATTGAGAAAGGCATGGTACAATGCAAGGTTATTCACCAAATAATTAATGCTCTTCAATTTCTTCAGATGCAATGGAATAATTTGGTTTGAGGAAAGGGGATTTTAATGAACCCTGTGAGGAAAAAAAATCGAAGGAACCTCAACCACCATAAGATTGAATGATTGGAAAGGCATACTTTTGGAAATTTGCAAACATCAAAGTCCATAGTAAGAAAAAAATGATCAAACTGAAGCCAATAATGAAAATATTGTGGAAGAATACAATAATCAAACTCTTCAAGATGAATAGTTTGGGTTACGTGATATTATTGATTAAATTTTAGTTAAGCTTCCAAATAAAGCTCATTTTTTGTAACTATTAATAAGTTATACTTGTAGTGTTTTGACTATGACATGTTATGAGCATAATATGTATTCAATTGCTGTTATTATATGTTTAGTATTTTTATAATGTGATTTTCAATTCATTTTTTATGTGAATCAATTCATTTTTGAAAAAAAAGTTATTATTATTAATTTTTGACATACAATTCATAAAAATTGGTAATTTTTATACTCTTTTTATTAATTTCTTCCTGTAAAAATGGTTTATCCGACATGTCAATTTTAGCACAAAAGACTCAAAATGTGTATTTTTCAGTTATATTTGTATTCAAAATGTGTATTTATATGTAAATTGTTAGAAATTCTTTCATTTTTAGTTACAGTTATTTCATGTGCATTGAAACATTATTTAACGATATATAATTATATAGAAGCTCAAAACTTTAAAATATTTGCATATTTTCTTTTTTAACACTACAAAAAATAAAATATCTCATTACAAAAGAAAAAATGAAAAGAAAAGAAAAAACAAATACCTGAAAAACATATTAAAAAAGTATGTAACTAAAGAGGAAGAATACTAGTATTTCAAAATTTTTGAAATTTATAAAATAAGTATTAGCATTTAATACATTAGAAAATTTAAGGTCAAAAATAAGTCTTCTAAAAAAGGGCGATGATGTTGGCATTAAAACGTTTCAAGATCAACATAAAAAACACTAACATTTTAAAAATAATGTTTATGCTTGGTACATAACAAAAATTAATGTGTCAAAAACATGCTAAAAAAAATTAAGAGTATTTTGAGGCAACACTTCTCAAAATAAGACGATTTTTTGGTACGTTAAAAAAGTAGATACTCATTTTTTGTTCCCATTTCAAAGTGTATGTTGTTATGTGGATGGTATGCCACATGTTAGTATTTTAATATCTGGCCCTCAAATTGGTACAGGATAAACTAAAATCCATTTGATTTAAGCCACTTTTAACGTAATTCAAATATGATCTCTCAAACAAAAGTTATAATGATTTTACTTGGGTCATCTGTTTGATATTAAATTGTAGAGCGTGCCAAAACCCTAACTTCCACATGGTTGCAATTTCATCTTATAAAGCTTCATAGAACAATAGTTATAGTGTAATTTCTAAGATGACATGTTTGATGAAGAAAAACCCTAGAATCGAAATGATATCCACCCAGCTTACAAAATAAAAGAAAATATAGGAAAGACCTAAAAATAATCCTCTTCGAACGAGAAACCTCCTTTACGTTACATGAATGAATAATTATTGGATGATTGAAATGAAAATATATGCTTTCTATATATAGGAGTCTAAGGGGGCACAATATAATTAGAGCCTACATAACAATAATAATGTAAGGTGATAGCAATAACAATAGTTGGATTTTATGGGGAAAAATAATAAAATATTGGGACTGCATGTGAACAACGATAAATATAAGGGGGCTACGCTAGCAATATAGGGACCTAAAAATTTCCCATAGTTCTTTTCACATTCGCACCTCATGAAATTTATATCCAGTGACGAAAATTTGTTGGTGGTGAGTCTCTGCCAAATCTTCCTTCAATTATGGAAAAGGCGGATTCTTTATCATTTTTTTCCCTCCCCCCTTTAGGTATAATTGATTTCAATAGTTTAGAGACAATTAGGATTTAATCTCACATGTCAGGTTTTAAGATATTTCCAAGAGTATTAAGATACCAAAAACCAATTTATTTTTTTAATTAAAAATAAATATTTATACCATTATATTTTTCTCTCTATCCCTCTTATATTTTCAGTAATATTTTAATATAAGATTCACAAAGTAAATTTCTAGCGGTATTGCAACATCCCTTTATCTCTTCTCCCCATCACTATCTCTCTCATTCTATATCTCTCTCTTCCCTCCAATTTTTTTACTATCTCCCTTTGTCTATCCTTCTCTCTCCCCCTCTCTCCCAGCTCCATCTTTATCTATCCCTCTCTCTCTCTCTTTCTCTATGTCTTCCTTACTTCTCTCCTATATCCCTCACTCTCTCTCCATATATCCCTTTTCCATCCCTCTCTCTCTACCTTTTTCTCTCTATGTATTTTTTCTTCCATCCCTCTATCCCCACCCTAACCCCATCACTCTCTTCCTCTCTCTCTCTCTCTCTCTCTCTCTCTCTCTCTCTCTCTCTCTCTCTCTCTCTCTCTACTCCCTGAAGTGAATTAGCACTTGGTCGGGGAGACTATAAGGACGAAGGTTGGAGAGAATTAAAAAATGGAATATAGGCCCTTGACAGTGCCTGAAGGGCTTAACACCTAAGTTTTATTCCCCGGTTCATAGCTCCTAACCCTATGGTGTGTAAATTACAAAAGGGGTTGAGAAAGAAGGAACTAAAGGCACTTTGGAATATGGTAAAATCGTAACTTTTTTCTAATAAAATTTACGATAAGTGGAGCTCTAATACAATAGTAGAAAGAGTCAAAGGATGAATGGGTAAACAGATAGGAAATAAATGCAAGCCAAAGGATTTTGTTGATGGAGTTAATGACATCTATAGAGATCGTTGGGACAATGCAACGAGGACAATGATTATCATAGGGGAAATGTTATGCTTTTCCCTATGTTGAAATAAATTCATCTCTAATCTCTCGTGCATGTATCATAAACTTAAATGAGAAAGAAAGAAACCATTCTATGGTACAGTCAAGCATTGAGTATCATTAAAAAGCACGCAGAGTATTTTTGGAGTGCACAGGTGGACTAATAATAAGTTCTCAGCATGGAGAATCACACAAAAAGTTGGTGAAGCGCTCAGGAGCCCATTCTCATATTTAATGTAGAGACAAAATTAAAGCATTAGACACAATAGCAACATGGAGTATCCATATAATGGTACACTCGGGTAGTGTGCAAACACGCAGGAGAGGCAACATTATATAGTGTAGCAGAGAAATAAAAAAAATTGATTTCCATTGATCAAAGTGGGGAAGAGATTATTGTTGTATTCTTATAAGGGAGATGAGAAGTGAGAAAAAAGGTGAAGAAACTAGCCCAAGTGTTCAAATGGACCAGAATGTTGCAGAGAGCCTGTGGAATATATGGCACAAAGTAGATGATAGGGTGTTTTTGTGTGAGGCAGAGAGACATTGTGGAAAAATAGTGATCCAAGAGCATAAGTTGATTCTAAGTAAAACACATTGGTATTTTTATGCGTTTGTATTTGCCTCTCTTTTCAGTTTTAAAATTGTATGAAAAGAAGAACAATGGATAGAGAATGTGGTTGGATGCATTAATAAGATATTGGTTCCTCATGGAAAGTAGGTTATTTCTATCCTAATGGGGTCGGTACCTCCTGTGAGTCGGTGCTCACAAAAAAATCCCTGTAATTAATTAGGTGCTTAATTTACATTATAACAAACAAAAAAATATGTGGTTTCCTCCCTTTAGGTTTCCTGTATGTTTCTTGTGTGATGGATTGTATGTACATTTGAATTCCCTATAGTTGATTAGTTTGTATTATGTATGAATTATCTCATAAGTAACAAATATTAGAGTAAATAAATAAATACATATTCATAAAAAAGATTTAAGAACCTCACTATTATTGACTCACCCCCCCTCTCAATAATTCCTTATTTCAACAATTGGTATCAGAGAGAGGTTCTTTCAACAACATTCTAGCCACTGGAAGGAAGATCCATAAGTGATTATTTCTAAGATTCAAGAGGCTTACTCAAGAAAAATATGATCTTTTTATGGGGAAAAATATGAATTTTGGAAGGTAATGGTGGAAGAATATCTTATGTACCTGGGAGTAGAAATTTGGACCACCATACTAGTAGATTATAATGTACCTGATGTTCCTCCCATTGATGCAGATGGAAAAAAATTATAAGGAAATAATGCTAAATCCAAGAATTCCATTCTTTGGCTTGAGTCAATCAAAACTTGTAAAGGTTATGCACTGAAAGTCTCCCAACGATGTATGGGTGAAGCTCAATCAGAGTCATGAGGGAGATGATAAATTCAAGTAGATAAAACTTCAAAACTTCAAAATGAGGTTTGAAATATTAAGAATGAATGAAGAAGAAATTATAGTAGAATAACTCCTCAAAGTTGATGAAGTTACCAATATGATTAGAGGACTTGGTGAAGAGGTAAAAGAATATATAATTGTTTAGAAGGTCTTGATATCTCTACCCATGAGATTTAATGCCACAGTAATTTCCATTGAAGAGATGGGTGACTTAAAGAAACTCAATATGGATCAGCTTCTTGGTACTCGCACAACCTATGAGATGAGAGTATGAAAAGAGGTGTATTAACCAAAGGAGGCAACGTTCAAACTTTCCAAGAAGGACAAGGGGCACAAATACCGTGAGGGTTTCTCCAGATATGAATTTGATCAATTGTTGGCTCAATTTTCTAGGAAACAAAAGAGGGACTCAGGAAAGTATAAAGGAAATTTGTCATTTAAATGATTTGACTGTGGAAGAGTTGGAGATTTTTTCTCCAAATTCCCTTACAAGGAAACGACAGAAACGAAAGATGATAAAAAATTTAGAAACAAATCTCAAAACCATTAAAAGAAGAAAATATTCGAGAAAAAGGGACTTTATTCCAAAATGGATAGCTCAAAACTACAATTAACCATCGAGGATTTTGCAGAAAACAATTCAAATGAGTATTTACTCATCATTTGATGCAAACTCCAAGAAAAAAAATATTACTCAGTCTAAAGAGGGATAAGAAGAATTATGAGTCGTGAAATTTTAAGGGGAACTCATCAGTGCACTTGATGAGTTAAGGAAGGCCAGGAAAAATAACAAGCAACTAAAAGAGTGACTGCAATGTGTTGAATAAGGTATGTACAATGAAGAGTTTTTTTATCAAAAATAAAAGCTTGAAGAATCCATTAACATCAAAGATAGTCAAGCCCTTATACTAGAATAAAAATAGGAAACATATGAGAAACTAGAAAAAGAGAACAAACATTTAAAGCAATAGCTCCACAAGGCACAAATGGAAACAATCACAAAAAAATGCAAGGATAAAATTTTATCCTTCAAAGTCAAATTAGAATAAGTCAAGATAAAGGAATAAGTTCTTCATGATTTGATCCATGAATGGAAAGAAAAATATCAAAGCCTTGAGGCATATATCATCTCCCTGATAACAGATCTTCTGAGAGTGGAGACTGAGAAATGTTTAAATAAAAAAAATTCAGAAGTAAGAATAAAGCTAGATCATATTCTTAATAGTCAAAGGTATTCAGGAAACAAAACTATTCATGGATACTCAAGAACACAAGAATATTATATTGGAAAGACTAACATCAGGTCCATAGGATTTGAGGAATTGTGGAGCTCTGCAAAGAAGGTTCAATAGAGAAACAATGAAGAAAAGAGGACATCACAACAAAGAGGATATCATCACCGGAATAATAACTCCATCCACCCCAAGTAGCGAAATCAGTGGAGAATGAATCAACCACCCAAACTACAAAGGTACCTTCATGCAGAGAATCATAAACTTTCCAAAAACATGTACACTTATTCATTTTATGGTTGTTTATATAAGTGTCACATCTTTGGACATAAGGTTGTCGATTATAGAAGGATCAAAGTTGAAGGAGGTAAAAATCCTAGATATAATAAGTATTGGAATTTTAGATCTCCAAACTCTCCTCTCAGAGATATAAATGATTTCTCTCCCTTTTTAAGTGATGTTGAATGTTTCAAATTTAATAACCTTGGTCACAAGGAAACTGAGTTCAAAAGTAGTTTTTAGTACCTATCTGAGTCCCTAAATATTAAACAAACAACTTCTCAAAATGATATGAATAATTGGAAAAGAAAAATTGAAAATCATGCAATGCAAAATTTATCTATCAACACATAATCAAGAGAACATATGGTATGTGGATTGTTCTTTTTCCAAGCATATGGTTTGGGATAACAAATTTTTTTTCAATTAAATAAAAATACAAAGGTAACAATGTCACTTTCAGAAACAATTCCCCAACAAGAATTAAGGGGAAAGGCATAGTCAGTTTGGATCAAAAGATGAAATCTAAACATGTATTGTACGTGGAAGGTCTAAATAAAAACTTTCTTAGTGTAATTCGAGTGTGTGATAATTGCCATGATGTGATATTTTGATCGAAGTACCATATGATAAAAAATGAGAAAGATGGAAAACTTGTAGGAAAGGCAATAATAACTCACAAAAATGAATATGTGTTTGATTAATCGATAGTAAGATGCTACTTAATAAAAATTAATGAAGCATGCTTGTAGCATGTGAGACTTGGTCATATGCATTTTCACAGTTTGATAATAGTCAACAAGCTAGGAGTTGTGAAAGGTTTTCAAGGACTATCAAGGGCTAAAAATTCAACCTACAAGTCATCTCAATTTGTTAAGATGTCTAGGAGCCATTTAAATTCAAAATATTTATCCTCATCTAGACCTATAGAACTAATTCACACATATATTTGTGTCCCAATTAGAGAAAAAATCCCAGGAGGAGAAATTTCGTTATGCTTCTAACTGATGATTTTACCAATGGCACTTCAATCGTTCTCTTGAAAGAGAAATAAGAAGCATTTAAGCATTTAAAAAAAATTAAATCCAAAGTAGAAAATGAGAAATATCTAAATATCAAATGCTTAAGATCATATAGAGGAGGAGAATACACTTCAAGAGAGTATGAAGCATTCTGTTAAGAGAATGGAATTAGGAGATAGTATTATGTGGCTAAAACTATACAACAAAATGGATTAGTTGAAAGAAAGAATAGAACTATCGAGGAAATGGTGAAAGCTATGTTGGATAAAGTAGATGTATCCCACAACCTCTGGGGAGAAGCAGCACAAGCTTCAGTGTACCTCTCAAACAAAACTCAACTCAAGAATAGAGGTGAAAAAACTCCCTATGAGTTGCGGAAGGCAATCTATGCATAAATTAAATACTTCAAGTTGTTTTTGATAAAATTATTTAGCAAAAGGAATGACAAAAATCCAGGAAAGTTTGACTCATGCGGTAATGAGGGTATATTACTTGGGTACTCTGGTCTAAGTAAAGGATATAAGTGTTACAAAAAACAAACAAAGAGGTTTGAGGATTGCAATCATTTAGTAGTGGATGAAGTAGATTCACAACCTTATTCCTCCAAAGGAAATATAAACTCATATGGAGAGTAAAAGTCAGACATTAGGGCTTAGATCAAAAAGAAAAAAAAATTATGTAATGAAGATGAGGAATCAAGCTCAAATTCAAGGCCCTAAACACATTCAAGATATCAAAAAAAGGAACATCCTAAGAGTTGGATTCTTGTAGATCAAAGACATGGTGTTCAAACCAGGAGGAAACTCGCTGCAAATTCAAGCTCTTCAAATATTTCTCTGTTATCTCAGATTGAGCCTAAAAATCTCAGTTATGGAAGTGAATATATGTTTTGGGTGAGAGAAATGAATGAAGGACTAGATCAAACTGAGAATAAGCACACTAGAGAGCTTATTCCAAGATAGAAAGATAAAATGTTATTGGAACAAAATGGGTTTTCAAACACAAACTAAATGAGTAGGGTCATTTAATTTGGAACAAGGCTCATTTAGCGACACTGGAAGCTATCAAAATATTTATTTCCTTTTCTAGTCATAAGAAAATCAAATTATATCAAATGGATATGAAGATTTCATTTCTCAGCGGAAATATGGAATAATATTTTTATATTGAGCAGCTATAGGGATTCAGGCTCACTGAAAATTAAGGGTTTGTGTACAAACTGTAAAAGCTGTTATATGGACTAAAATAATTTCCCAGAGCTTGGTATGATAGACTGGATCGATCCCTTCATAAACAAGGCTTTAATAAATTTATTGTAGATAACAGTCTATACATGAAGTATGAAGGTGATTATCTACTAATATTGGTAGTGTATGTGGACGACATAATATTTGGTAGCGACATGGAATTATCGGGACATCAATTTGCATGATATATGCATATAGAATTTGATATGTCCATGATCGATGAATATTTTTTTTTTTTTTATTCCAATGTTTTTAATAATAAAATGGGGTGTTTATCTCCCAGCCCAAGTACCTAGGAGAGACTCTGAAGAATTTTGGGCTGGAATATTATGAGCTAATCAGTAAACCTATGGTTACAAGCGACAAATTGTGGAAATAAGATGATACACCGCTAGTAAATAAGATTGGGTCTAGATGAAAGCTAGGAATATTGTTGTATCTCATAAATTCATGATGATTAATCATGCAAACAATAGGTATTAATGCATATTTCAATCTTTTCCTCATGAAATTCATGTCATCACTGTCAAAAATATTTTCAAATATATTGAAGGAAAAACTAATTATGGACTATGGTATGCTAATGGAAAACAGTTTAAGTTGAAGGCCTAAACTAATGTTGATTTAGTAGGAAAAAATGATTATACAAAGATCACCTTAGTTGCAGAATGATTTTTGGTAGACTTATTAATGTCCTAGGTTACCAACAAACAAGGCTCCATCTCTTTATCAATTGTTGAATTATAGTATATTGCAGTTGCCACTTGTTGCTTGCAAATTATATGGATGAAGAATACCTTGAAGGACAATAAGGTAGAGTTGAATGATCTTATTCCAGTCATGTATGATAACACTAGTTTCATCAATATCTCTAATAATATTGTCATGCATTCAAACACTACGCAGATCCCTATCAAGTTCCATTTATTAAGAGAACAAGTTCCATCCATTTTTGTTCGACTTGAATATGTGGTCATTAAATAGAAAGTTGCATATATATTTAGTAAGACACTACCCTGAGAACCCTTTGAATATCTCAGGCAACAGATGGGAATTATGACTCCCCCTAAATGACTAAATTATAGTTCTTTTTGGAAGCTACTCATAATGCGGGATCAATGGAAGAGTAGCTTGCAGTGGTTTAGGAGGAGTATTCAAGGTAATCCTTTACCATTGATGCCAAAGGGGGAGAAGGTTATTGGAGAAACTAGAAGGAAAAATAGTAAAGAAGACCATGCCTCGTTTCAGTGAGAGATTATGTTGTTTCCATCAATCCCAAAGGGGGATATTGTTGGGAAGTTGGAATTGAATTGATGGTTAGTGGCTACAAGTATGTTGGAATTGATGTAAAACATACTAGAATTGATGAATAAATCTTTGTATCCATGTTTCATGTAACATATGGGCCCAAATCCTACATCAAACCTTCTCCAGTAGGAAGTTCTCTAATAGGGCTTTCCAATAGTATGTGGAAGTCCATAAATGGCCATCACAATAAAAAAATATTAATATCAAAAGTGAAGGAGCTTGGAGTCCTTTGAAGCAGGTCAAATATTGGAGCTAATTTTCGAAGGTTTGGAACATCAAGAGTCAAATTTCAGAAGCCCGCATATCAGAATTTTAGAAGCCCACATATCCGAATTTCAGAATTAGGAATCCATCGATCCTCGGAGCATAGGGCTCTTGAAACATTGGAACCTCACATCATAGAGCCATCCAAAATTTTGAGCATAGGGTCATCGGAAGCTCGAACCATAAGGCGTTCAGAACATCAAAATCTCGTAAGTTCTTTTTAAATTGAGTCTTCTTGAATGAGAAAATATTTGTGAAGATGAGGAATTACAAATAAATTCGTTGAAGTACCAAGGACCGAGGGACCCTTTTCTCTCTCCTCAGTAGGATACATGTAAGCAGCTAATTGGCCCCACAAGAGTTGACATGGTAGTTTGGATGACCCGTGGCATAGGGGCTTCACTGCGGGAGCAATACCATAGCATGTGGGTTCATATTGGGGGATATATAATGAAAAAAAAAGTGGCATAATATATTGGGGGATATACAGGGGATAAAGGGTTTTTATATTGGCAGGTATAAAAAGTGGAGCTCAATGTTAATGAAAAAGTATAAATGGGTATAGAAAGATTTAATCAAAAAATGGATACCTACAATATATAGTGAAATTAGGGGCTTTTTAAAATAGGAAGGTGCATTGGGTTTATATTGGTAGGGGGTTAAATAATGCGATTTTTAGGGGTATTTTCCAATATGTACTAAAATTAAGCGTATTGTTTAATATTTTTAAAAAGTGATTCCATACAGCTGAATTGGTTTTAAAAGTGGAGGAATAACCTATTATGAGTATTTTAACCCAACTTTTCGGACTTCATCAGTGAGTCCATCATCAGGGGTAAATGCCGAGTGTTCTTTGAAAAAAAAAATTTAAACCCTGGGCATTTACCCCTGATGATGGACTCACTTATGAAGTCCGAAACATTGGGTTAAAATACTCATAACAGGTTATTCCTCCACTTTGGAATTGTTTAATATGTTATGATTTCATGTGATATGTTAGAGGTTTATTGAGTGAAGCCCCTGTGACACGTGGCAACCAAATTTGGCAATATTGGGTTGCCTAATGGGGAAAATATTGGTGACAAGTGTCAACATTAAGGATATTCCACGTGGAAAACATGAAGACAACATGATGTAGTTTTAGAGGTCGGTTTATCGGAGGTTGGAGTTTTTGTAACTCATGTCCAGTTGTTTTATTGAAATGTTTTGATCTGATGAAAGGGGATCCAATGTGAATTGGCATTTTTTTGAAGAGAATATAAGAACCAAGGTTGGATAACAGTGAAAAATAGAATATAGGAACCTAGTAGGGTCGAAAGGCCTTAGAACCTAAATATTATGCCCCCAGACACAACTCCTTGCCCTACGATGTGTACAACAGAAAATGGGTTCAAAAAGAAATAGTTGAAGGAAATTTAGAATATGGTGATATCATAACTATTTTATTAAAATTAGAGAGTAAAAGGATTAATGGGTGGACAACTAGAAAATAAATGCAAGATATAGGAGCTGGTTAATGGTATTAATGGAATCTATAGAGATTGTTGGGAAAAATCAACAAGGAAAATGATTCTCATAGAATAATTGTTGGGCTTGTCCTGATGTTGAAATAAATTCATCTATTATCTCCTTTGAATGGATTATAAACTTAAATGAGGAACAAAGAAACCATGATATGGCACATTCAATAGTTGTGAGTCATTAAGAAGAATGAAGAGTCTTTTTCAGAGTGTGAAAGTAGAATAAGATTTAATTCTCGACATGGAGAATCCCACAACAAATTGGTGAAGCGCTCAGGAGGTCATTCTCATATTTAATGCAAAAACGGAGTTCAAGCATTAAACACAACAACAACATGGAGCAACCATACAATGGTACACTTGGGAAGTGTGGAAACACGTAACAGAGGTAGAATTTTGTATATTTTAGCAGAAGATCAAAATCAGTGAATTCCATTAAGAAAAGTGGGGAAGAGAGTACTTTTGTATGTGCTAAATAGAGCTTAGACGTGAGAGAAAAGGTGAAGAAACTAGCCCAAGTGTTGATCTGGAGCAGAGTGTTGCAGAGAGCCTGTAGAATAGAAGGTAGAGAGAAGAGGATAGGATCTTGTTGTGTGAGGCCGAGAGAGCCTGTGGAAAAGTAGTGCAACAAGAGCAGAGTTGACTCTGCAAGAAAAATATTGGTATTTTTATGTGTTTGAATTCCTTTGTTCTTAGTTTGAAAATTACATGAAAAGTATAAAAATTGCTAGAGCAGGTGGTGGGTTGCATTCATAAGAGGTTGGCTCCTCTTGGAATGTAGGTTTTTTCTACCCTAAGGGGCTTGATCCCTGATGTGATTGGGTACTCACAAACAAATTGATGTAATTAAGTAGGTGGTTAATTTACATCATAAAAAACGAACAGATTGGTGGTTTTCTCCCTTTGGGTTTGCACGTAAAAATATCAGTGTCAATATGTGTATGATTCTTATGTGGTGGATTGTATGTACATATGAATTCCTTATTTTACTGATTCATTTTTATTATGTATGAATTCTCTCATAAGTATCATATACTAGAGGAAATAACTAAATACATATTCAAAAAAGAAATTAAGAATCTCACTATTACTCATTCACCCTCAGTAATTCCTTATTTTGTGTTTTTTTTTTTTTTTACATAATTAAAATGTTGAATTAATATATAATGTTATATGTTGAGTATTTTTATGCAAACATAGAAGGATTAAAGTGTATACAGTGGTATATATTTTCACTGCAAAGATGTATTTTGTTCTCTTTAATTAGTGACTATGTGCAACTTTCGCACCAAATACAAGTATAATCATTGATTGAACATGCATGCTAGAACCTACTCATTAGGGTTTTACACAAGAGAGATATGAAAAAAATGTTGTATATGTTACTATATGAAAATGAATGGGCGTGTATAATTATGTTTGTTATATTAAATAATGAGAAAAAAGGAAACAATTTTTCATGTCCTATGTTCTTTAGTTAAATGTCGAAATGATGAGTTATTTCAATTAGAAATGAAACTCCTTCTATATTACTTACCAGAGCATTTGATCACATTCACTCACATTAAAATTTAATTAGCCGGAGTCCAATTCATACAGGAAGAAATGCAACTCCTTATATATTACTTACGAGAGCATTCTAGCACATTCACTCACATTAAATTTAATTAGCCAGAGTTTGATTCATACAAAAATATGAAGTTGTGAATACAACTATCTATAGAAAGTGATTTAATTTTATCTTTACGAAATGGAGGCTAACTCGTATACCAATCACGGAAACCAAATCTAGGATTTTCCTCATTTGGCAATCAACCAGCCTAGATCCATCTTAACTTTGGATTTATCAAGCGCTGAGAGGGATCAAATATCTAGAGGTGCAAACCTCTTTTTTTTAGTACAAAACTTGAGGAAAGGTTTGCAACTCGAGATATTTGATCCCTCTCGGCGCTTGATAGATCCAGAGTTAAGATGAATCTAGGCTAGTTTCAGTCATGTGCAGCCAAGGAAAATCTATCAAAAATATGATTAATTTTATCAATAATATGTAAATACAGATAATATATATATAATAATTTTAAATATGCTAAATATGTGTAATATTTATCTGGTCATTTTAATTTTAAAATTTTCTTAGTTAGCTCAGTTTTTTGAGATGGTAAATATTGTTAATAAATTTAATGATGAAATAATTTTTTTGAATGCAAATTGACAATGTAATAGTGTTGAATGATAGAAAATGAAAATAATAAGAATGTATTCAATTACAAATAGCCTTCATTATGATAAATCTCAAACTATTTTCTTTTTCAATTCTTGTTGTCACCCTTGTTAGTTTTGTCATCTTTTCATGTCGATTATATGATTATATGAAAGGGACAATTGAAATAATAAACCATTTAAATATTTAGCTTGAACTATTGTACTAAACATCATACATTGTCTCTCTTTCTCTTCAATATTAATAGGTTGATTTACTATAACACAAATATTAATGTACATTGTTAATAATTTTGTGTGCTCACACTGAAATCAATGCACAATCTTAATCCAATCACTTTAAAATTAATGTACCATCAATGTACATCAAATCAGAAATCAGCGTCTACACTGAAATCAATGCACCTAATGAAAACAATCAAATAAGATTACAAAACAGCATCTACACTGAGATAAATGCATCGAATGTAGGTAATCAAATAAGATTAGAAATCAACATCTATATTGAAATAAATGGATCTAGTGCAATTACTAAAACATGATTAGAAACCAACATCTACACTGATATCAATGTATGTAGTGCAAGAAATCAAATAGGATTATAAATCACCATATACTTCCCTATCTCCCCCCCTTGAACTATATCTCTCTTTCCCTCCATCTCTCCACTCTCTCACATCCTCCCTCCTCCTTCCTCTCTCTCCATCTATTTCCCGCATATATATCTCCCTCTCTCTTCACCCTCCAACTATTTTACTCTCTTTCTCTCTCTCTCAACATCTACACTAAAATCAATCCATATAGTGGAAGAATGAGAGGATTAGAAATCACCATCCACACTGAAACCAATGCATCGAGTGCACGAAATATCTTCCCTCTCTCCACCCTCCATATCCATCTCTCTTTCCCTCCCTCTCTCCACTCTCTCACATCCTCTCTCTCTTCCTTCCCCTCTATCCCTTTCTCTCCCACATCTATCTCTCTCTATATCTCTCTCTCTCTCCCTCTCTTCACCCTCCAAATATGTTACTATATCCCTCCCTCTCTCATTCTCCCTCCATTCCCTCCATATCTCCTTATTTTTCTTTTTATCTCACCCCCAAACATACACATACTCCTCTATTTCTCCCTTTTCACTTTGTATATATCTCCACTTATTGCTCCCTATGTAAATACATTACTCTGGATCCAGATTTTGATATTAATTGTATTTACACTGAAATCAATGCATCTAGTGCAAGTAAGAAAATAAGATTAGAAGCCAACATCTATACTGATATCAATGCATCTACTGTAAGTAATCAAATAGGATTAGAAATCATCATATTAATATACATTGTTAATAATTTTGTGTGCTTACACTGAAATCAATGCACAATATTAATCCAGACACTTCAAAATTAATGTACCATGAATTTACATCGAATTACATCAAATCGGAAATCAACGTCAACACTAAAATCAATGCACCTAATGCAAACATTCCAATAATATTACAAAACAACATTTACACTGAGATCAATGCATCTACTGTAGTTAATCAAATAAGATTAGAAGTCAACATCTATATTGAAATAATTGGATCTAGTGCAGGTAATAAAATAATATTAGAAACCAACATCTACACTAATATCAATGCATCTAGTTCAACCATTCAAATAGGATTATAACTCACCATCTACTTCCCTATATCCCCCCTCGAACTAAATATCTCTTTCCCTCCATCTCTCCACTCTCTCACATCCTCCCTCTTCCTTCTTCTCTCTCCATTTCTTTCCCACATATATATCGCCCTCTCTCTTCACCCTCCAACTATGTTACTCTCTCTCTCTCCCTCTCTCTCTCAACATATACACTAAAAATAGCCTAGATCCATCTTAACTCTAGATCTATCAAGCCTCGAGAGGGATCAAATATCTAGAGGTTCAAACCTCTTTTTTTTAGTGCAAAAATTGAGGAAATGTTTTCACCTCGAGGTATTTGATCCCTCTGGGCGCTTGATATATCCAGAGCTAAGATGGATCTAGGCCGGTTTGAGTTGTGTGCTGCCAATGAAAATATATTGAAAATATGATTAATTTTATCAATAATATGTAAATACAGATAATATAAATATAATAATTTTATATATGCTAAATATGTCTGATTTGAAAATAATAAGAATGTAGTCAATTACAAATAGCCTTCATTCTGATCAATCTCAAATTATTTTCTTTTTCTATTCTTGTTGTCACCCTTGTTAGCTTTGTCATATTTTCATATCGATTATATGATTATATGAAAAGGACAATTGAAATAATAAACCATTTAAATATTTATCTTCAACTATTGTACTAAACATCATACATTGTCTCTCTTGCTCTTCAATATTAATAGGTTGATTCACTATAACACAAATATTAATGTACATTGTTAATAATTTTTTGAGCTCACACTGAAATCAATGCAGAATCGTAATCCAATCACTTTAAAACTAATGTACCATCAATGTACATCAAATCAGAAATCAACGTCTACACTGGAATCAATGCACCTAATGCAAACAATCAAATAAGATTACCAAAAAAAATCTACACTAAATCAATCCATCTAATGTGGGTAATCAAATAAGATTACAAATCAACATCTATATTGAAATTAATGGATCTAGTGCAAGTAATAAAATATGATTAGAAACCAACATCTACACTAATATCATTGTATCTAGTGAAAGCAATCAAATAGGATTATAAATCACCATCTACTTCCCTATCTCCCCCCTTGAACTACATCTCTCTTTCCCTCCATCTCTCCACTCTGTCACATCCTCCCTCCTCCTTCCTCTCTCTCCATTTCTTTCCCACATATATATCTCCCTCTCTCTTCACCCTCCAACTATTTTACTCTCTCTCTCTCTCTCTCTCTCTCAACATCTACACTAAAATAAATGCATATAGTGCAAGAATGAGAGAATTAGAAAATACCATCCACACGGAAATCAATGCATCGAGTGCAAGAAATATCTTCCCTCTCTCCACCCTCCATATCCATCTCTCTTTCCCTCCCTCTCTCCACTCTCTCACATCCTCTCTCTCTTCCTTCCCCTCTATCCCTTTCTCTCCCACATCTATGTCTCTCTATATCTCCCTTTCTCTCCCTCTCTTCACCCTCCAACTATGTTACTATATCCCTCCCTCTCTCATTTCCCCCCCATTCCCTCCACCTCTCCTTATTTTTCTCTTTATCTCACCCCCAAACATACACATACTCCTCTATTTCTACCTTGTCACTCCATCTCTCCCTCCACTTCTTGCTCCCTATGTAAATACATTACTCTGGATCCAGAGTTTGATATTATCTATATTTACACTGAAATAAATTCATCTAGTGCAAGTAAGAAAATCATATTAGAAACCAACATCTATACTAATATCAATGTATCTAGTGTAAGCAATCAAATAGGATTAGAAATCATCATATTAATGTACATTGTTAATAATTTTGTGTGCTTACACTGAAATCAATGCACAATCTTAATCCAGTCACTTTAAAATTAATGTACCATCAATGTACATCCAATTACATCAAATTAGAAATCAATGTCAACACTAAAATAAATGCACCTAATGCAAAAAATCAGATAAGATTACAAAACAACATCTACACTAAGATCAATGCATCTAATGCAGTTAATCAAATGAGATTAGAAGTCAACATCTATATTGAAATCAATGGATCTAGTGCAAGAAATAAAATAATATTAGAAACCAACATCTACATTGATATCAATGCATCTCGTGCAAGCAATCAAAATAGGATTATAAATCACCATCTACTTCCCTATATCCCCCCTCAAACTAAATATCTCTTTCCCTCCATCTCTCCACTCTCTCACATCCTCCCTCTTCCTTCTTCTCTCTCCATTTCTTTCCCACATATATATCTCCCTGTCTCTTCACCCTCCAACTATGTTACTCTCTCTCTCTCTCTCTCTCTCTCTCTCTCTCTCTCTAAATATACACTAAAACGAGCATAGATCCATCTTAACTCTGGATCTATCAAGCACTGAGAGGGATCAAATATCTAGAGGTGAAAACCTCTGTTTTTTAGTGCAAAACTTGAGGAAAGGTTTGCACCTCAAGAGATTTGATCCCTCTCGGCGCTTGATAGATCTAGAGTTAAGATAGATCTAGGCTGGTTTCAGTCGTCTGCGGCCGAGGAAAATCTATCGAAAATATGATTAATTTTATCAATAATATGTAAATACAGATAATATAAATATAATAATTTTATATATGCTAAATATGTATGATATTTATCTGGTCATTTTAATTTTAAAATTTTCTTAGTTACCTCATGTTTTTTGAGATGATAAATATTGTTAATAAATTTAATGACGAAATAATTTTTTTGAATGCAAAGTGACAATGTAATAGTGTTGAATGATAGAAAATGAAAATAATAATAATGTAGTCAGTTACAAATAGCCTTCATTATGATCAATCTCAAATTATTTTCTTTTTCTATTCTTGTTGTCACCCTTGTTAGTTTTGTCATCTTTTCATATCGATTATATGATTATATGAAAAGGACAATTGAAATAATACACCATTTAAATATTTAGCTTGAACTATTGTACTAAACATCATACATTGTCTCTCTTGCTCTTCAATATTAATATGTTGATTTACTATAACACAAATATTAATGTACATTGTTAATAATTTTGTGTGCTCACACTGAAATCAATGCACAATCTTAATCCAATCACAATAAAATTAAAGTACCATCAATGTACATCAAATCAGAAATCAACATCTACACTGAAATCAATGCACCTAATGCAAGCAATCAAATAAGATTACAAAACAACATCTACACTAAGATCAATACATCTAATGTAGGTAATCAAATAAGATTAGAAATCAACATCTATATTGAAATAATTAGATCTAGTGCAAGTAATAAAATATGATTAGAAACCAACATCTACACTAATATCAATGTATTTAGTGCAAGCAATCAAATAGGATTATAAATCACCATCCACTTCCCTATCTCCCCCCTTGAACTACATCTCTCTTTCCCTCCATCTCTCCACTCTCTTACATCCTCCCTCCTCCTTCTCTCTCCATTTATTTCCCACATATATATCTCCCTCTCTCTTAACCCTCCAACTATTTTACTCTCTCTCTCTCTCTCTCTCTCTCTCTCTCTCTCTCAACATATACACTAAAATCAATGCATATAGTGCAAGAATGAGAGGATTAGAAATCACCATCCACACTAAAATAAATGCATCGAGTGCAAGAAATATCTTCCCTCTCTGCACCCTCCATATCCATCTCTCTTTCCCTCCCTCTCTCCACTCTCTCACATCCTCTCTCTCTTCCTTCCCCTCTATCCCTTTCCCTTCCACATCTATCTCTTTCTATATCTCCCTCTCTCTCCCTCTCTTCACCCTCCAAATATGTTACTATATCCCTCCCTCTCTCATTCTCCCCCCATTCCCTCCATCTCTCCTTATTTTTATCTTTATCTCACCCCTAAACATACACATACTCCTCTATTTCTCCCTTATCACTCCGTCTCTCTCTCCACTTCTTGCTCCCTATGTAAATACATTACTCTGGATCCAGAGTTTGATATTATCTATATTTACACTGAAATCAATGCATCTAGTGCAAGTAAGAAAATAATATTAGAAACCAACATCTATACTGATATCAATGCATCTAGTGTAGGAAATCAAATAGGATTAGAAATCATCATATTAATGTACATTGTTAATATTTTTTGTGCTTACACTAAAATCAATGCACAATATTAATCCAGTCACTTTAAAATTAATGTACCATCAATGTACATCCAATTACATCAAATCATAAATCAACGTCAACACTAAAATCAATGCACCTAATAAAAACAATCAAATAAGATTACAAAACAACATCTACACTGAGATCAATGCATCTAATCCAGTTAATCAAAGAATATTATAAGTCAACATCTATATTGAAATCAATGGATATAGTGCAAGTAATAAAATAATATTAGAAACCAACATCTACACTGATATCAATGCATCTAGTGCAAGAAATCAAATAGGATTATAAATCACCATCTACTTCCCTATATCCCCCCTTGAACTAAATATCACTTTCCCTCCATCTCTCCACTCTCTCACATCCTCCCTCTTCCTTCCTCTCTCTCCATTTCTTTCCCACATATATATCTCCCTCTCTCTTCACCCTCCAACTATGTTACTCTCTCTCTCTCTCTCTCTCTCTCTCTCAACATATACACTAAAATCAATGCATATAGTGCAAGAAAAATAGAATTATAAATCACCATCGACACCGAAATCAATGCATCGAGTGCAAGAAATCATATTCCCTATCTCCCCCATCCAACTACATCTCTCTTTCCCTCCATCTCTCCTCCTATACACTGAAATCAAGATCTACACTAAAATCAATGCATCTAGTGCAAGAAATCAAATAGGATTATAAGTCACCATATACTTCCCTATCTACCCCCTTGAACTACATCTCTCTTTCCCTCCTGTTATCACTCAGGTTTTCCTAGAAGTTGTGGAAAAGGAAAGTATACCCGAGGTAACCACAAACCAACCTTCAGATGCAGAATCTAGCCAATCTGCATCCAGAGAGGGCTCTCTCTTTATGATTTATCTTTGTTCTTAGAAAGTTTTAGGCTAGTGATAAGTCCAAGAGTTTTGATTTTGTTTGAATGGTGGAATCCGTCAACTAAGGGCAAGGTTGAATATTTTCAGTCCATTGGGCTATGGAGTCAAATGATGGCTTTACTGGATTTCTATTCTACACACAAGATGGCTTTGCAGGGCAAGATAGTCAAACAAAGAACAATACTTAAAATTTAAAGTGGATGGAATGGGTTTGAAGGGATGAAAGGCAGCTAAGAATCTTTCACCATGTTCAAAAGAAAGAAATGAAATGATTACAAACAAAGAGCAGTGAAGAATTCTTTATTATAGTAATCAAGAATGTTTAAATTAGCAAAGCAAGAGCATTTAAGAATTCGTGCTTATAACCAATTTAGAGGAAGACATTAAGAATAATCACATCTGAAATCAGAGTACAATTAAGTAAATTCTGATTCAATCCTTCATGTAAATTTTTCAGAAATGGACACAATGATATTATAAACAGATATAAAACTTAAGACATAGGATAGAAAGACTTATTGAACTGCAGTTCGACACATGAATCCTGCAAAATGTCCTGAGCTTCAAATTGTCATCCAGTAAGCCACAAATAAATTTCTCCAAAACGCTTTTATTCCAAAAACTTCAATGTCACGGCAAAGTAATAAAATCCCCCCAAAATACTTCCAAGAGTGAATTATTTATACAAATTCTAAACTAAAATATCTTGAAAAAATATCAAAATTGGTTCACAAATCTCTCCAACTATTTTACATAAATAGAACTTAAGTAAAGGACACTCAAACTAATGCATCTATTTGAAACTATTTTTTATGGATAGGTGATGAAAAAGAGGAGAATTCGAATTTGATACAACTCTTAGTTGATGATGAGGCATCCAAGTCACTAACTGCTTCCTTTTTTTGTGAATTCTGCTCCAACAATTCTGCAAACTTGGGGTCCAATGATACCTTGTTATTTCTCAATCCATAATATATATGTAAACAATGAAATAGTTAATTTTAGATAAATATGTTTGTGAGATAAACCTCTTTCACTTTCCTAAAATTCCTCTCCAACTATGCACAATAGGCTCTGCAAAAAGATGTGTAAAACAGAGTTTTACAGAGTCTGAAAAATAGCTTGTAAATATGTGCATGTATCTCTCAGCCTGAAATCAATGTCCAAAAACTGAGATAGGTTTTTGTCGATGGGTCTCTTAGGAACAAAAAATTCCTTTAGTTTTGTAAGATGTATTTCTTATGGGCCACAATATTCTCTGCAAAATGATGACTTAACAGGAATTTTCTGCAAAAAGTTCTTTCCATCATTGTTTAATATTTCCAAAACCATAATGGCTGTTAGAAAAGTGAGTGATATTTTTGTAGATGGCCCTCTTAAGAACATAAACCTCCTTTAGTTTTGTAAAATTAATGTTGTATTGATCACAATAGTTTCTGCAAAACTATGACTAAAATATGCAATTTCTACAAAAATGTTCCTTCTTGTTATGTTTTTTCATCTTTTTACTTTCTTTCTCTTTTGACTATTTTACTTTCACTTTAGACAAACTTCACTATTGGTGAAAGTATTCTCATCTCTTTTTACCATTTTACTGCCTTCTGTATTTACTTTTACTGTTTACCTTTGACTGCTCCGTAACTTTATTTTAACTTTCACTGACTTTTACCTGATACACTTTAACCACTGATACTATTTAACTGTTATGCTTTCTAACCTCTGTTTGAATAGATTTGATAACAATATTGGAGTAAAAAAATCTTATGACTAGTATTAAGATTGTTTATCCAAGGATGTGATCTTTTGATCACCTCTTCAGGGGACAACCGAGTAGATTTTTCAATCAGTTCTTCCATAGACAAAGGTGTTAGCTCTTGATCAATTTCAAAATGTAGCATTGCATTGATAGCTTGGGGAGTAATGGGGAAAAGAACACTCTGGTCAGGGGACATTATTGCTCTTTGAGTTGGATCATAGTTAGAATGGCAGTAGTGGATAATTTCTGGGAAAATAAGGACTGAGGGGATGAGATATCTCGGGAAATTAGATTCCCACAACCCAATGACATCCAATCCTTTCGAATAATCGTCTCTGCAGCGACAATAACTTCAAAGGGGGCTTTCATCGAAAACCAAGTCTTTAATTTGGAAGTCTTTATCCACTAATGGTAAGTATTCTAACTCTCTGTGAGGGGCATTCAATGGGGTTACATTCAGGGTTGTTGCGACTTCCATTTTGGTTCTTGTGTGTTCAAAATGGCAGTCTCTGGGTTTTCTTTTTAGACCGGGCACGATTTCAGTTTTAATGAGGGAAATTGGCATAGTTGCAGGTTTGGGGGAACAATTCACAGTTTTAAAAATCAGGGAATGATTTTAGCGATAAGATTTTAACACTGATCTAGTGGAAAAACAAGGAACATAGAGTTTCTTTTAAAGTTCGGAGCGCAATAGAATAAATACCTATTTTCAGAGGCAAACTGGGATTTAACAGGTATCAATTGTTGGCAAGAAGATGCTTGAACACTGGTCCGGCGAAATTCTGGAGCGAAATTGGATAGAACAGTAATTTTCAGTGAAAATTTTGAATTTCGCAGTGGAAGGCGCAGTCGCTTTCAGCAATGAAAATGACGGAAAAAACACGAAATTTGTTTTATTTACAAAGTCAAAAAGGGATTTTTATTTTATCGAGGAATGACGTCATTGAAGTACGGGATGACATGTGGCAGGGGTCGGGCGGTAAGCGGTAATTTCCGCACTGCTTATGGGCAATGGTGGTATTAAATGCAAGGGCAGCGATTCCATTGGGGAAGTGACACGTGGTCGGAGTACTATTCCAAAACCACCATGCCCCCGCGCGTTAATCTTCGAATGGGAGATGGCTAGCAGAATGAATGTTAGCCGTAGATCTTGTAGCGGGAGATTGGATGGTGGAAGGGACGTGGAGTAAGCGGGGGTTTAATGTGCGGGCCCGTCGGGTTTTTTGAAATGATTTATTGTTTAATTAATCAGCCCGGGAGGCTTTTGATAGGCTGAGGGTGTGGTTATCAATTAATTCTGATAATTAATTAATCCCATGGTCTAATGAAAAATTGGGGTCGCGGCAGGGTCTCGATTATGGTTAAAGTGTCGAGTGGGATTCCAAGTGGATGGGCCACGGTGGCATGGGGGTTATAGTTTAAATTAAAACTTCGGCATTATTCATTTTTCTTTCAAACATATAAAATTATATGTTTAAATGTTTTTTTCGATATTTCTTATTATATGGTAATAAATTAAATCAATTCAATTACCATAAGGGGCGGGACTATTATATAATGATATATTTTACCAAAGGGCGCATAATGCGGGTTTTTAATGAATAATTGGGAAATAAATACTTTGGTTAAACTTTATAATAAGATGGGTTTTTTGGATATTTATATAAAAGGAGTTATATACGTAGGATAAGGCATTTTCACTAGGGATTTAGTAAATAAAGTTAAATGTAAATATGACAAAGGGACAAGGACAACTCAAAATAATTTGCACATCTAAGAAAGTGAAGATTTCTAAAGTAAACCATATTATATCAACTTCAACACTTAGACTTAGAATAACAAGTAATTTTGAGGGCTTATTGTGGAATTTTGCAAGATTTTCCTAAGTAAAATAGGATTTTACTTAGGAAAAGGTAAAAAGTGAATGACTATAATGACAAATAATCTCAATTACTTAGGTCTTTTTTGATCATTAGGCCGAGGGTCCGGTCCCTCCAAAAGTCAAGGAAATGCCTTCAGCCCCTTTAATCTTCAAATACCTTAGCACTTTGGGGAAATTAGTAAAACTCTTAGGGAGAAAGTGATGTGGGAAGTTAATGATTTTGACTTTGCTTTTTGTGAATTTTCCAATATATTTTCTGCTTCAGTACTTGTGATGAAGGTAAAAGATCAAACATATTTAGCACCATCATTCATCATATAAAACTTTGCAACACCATCTACCTACCCTATCTACTTGACACTACCATTTTCTTTTCTTTATTAGGGTGCATTTGGACTTGCAAACCCTTATCAACCTTTTTCTTTTTACATGGCCAATCTATCTAATTCTACCCTTATTACATCCAAGGGCTCAGATTAAACTGTTGAGCACCTTTTATTAACTCTACCTATCTACTTATCTGCCAAGATTAAACTGTTTGGTCAGATATTTATTCTCTATTCTACAACATGAAATTGAAAATGAATGAGTCAAGTTTAAATAGTTTGACTCTTCATAAATTGTGGCAAAAGTTTGACAAGCTGCACACAATTGCTTTATTTACAAAAAATGAAATAGTAGTGGCATTTGGATTTGCACACTTTCCTTGGTCTATTTTTTGTTTGGGGTTCATTTCTTTCACTTTTTTGACCAATTTATTTTTCTTACCCTTTGATTTTTATTTTAGGGTATACCCTCTTTACATTTTTTAAATTTTTTGATTTTTTGGTTTTTCAAGAATATGGAACACCTTTGCTCAAGAAAAAGGTTTGAACATATTCCATAGTTCAATCAAGAAAATCATGAAAAATGACACCTATTGGTATAGGAGTCTAACACCTCCATCTCTCCACTCTCTCACATCCTCCCTCTTCCTTCTTCTCTCTCCATTTCTTTCCCACATATATATCTCCCTCTCTCTTCACCCTAAAAATATGTTACTATATCCCTCCCTCTCTCCTTCTCCCCCTATCTCCTTATTTATCTCTTTATCTCACCCAAAAACATATACACACTCTTTGAATATCTCCCTTGTCACTTCATCTCTCTCTCCACTTCTCACTCTCTATGTGTTCCTTAATCCCTCCCTCTCTCACCCTCCAACTCCATCTCTCCATCCTTCCATCTCTCCTTCTATCTCCCTCCCTCTCTCCTCCTCCTTGTTGTCATTACTCTCTCTCCCCCCTCTCTCTCTCTCTCTCTTTCTTTGCCCTCCAATTTTCTCTCTTCCCCCATAACTCTCTTCCTCTCTCTCATGTCCTCTATCTTGTCCTTCCTCTATTGCCTTCCTCTATCTTTTCCTCTCTCTCTCTGTCTCTCTCTCTCTCTCTCTCTCTCTCTGCCTTCCAATCCTCTTTCATCCCGCAACAAACACACACACACTCTCTCCCAACATCTACACTAAAATCAATGCATATAGTGCAAGAAAAATAGGATTATAAATCACCATCCACACTGACATCAATGCATCGAGTGCAAGAAATTATCTTCCCTCTCCCCTCCCTCCAACTCCATCTCTCTTTCCCTCCCTCTCTCCACTCTCGCACATCCTCTCTCTCTTCCATCCCTTTTATCCCTTTCTCTCCCACATTCATCTCTATCTATATTTCCCTCTCTCTCCCTCTATTCACCCTCCAACTATGTTCCTATATCCCTCCCTCTCTCATTCTCCCCCCATTCCCTCCATCTCTTCTTATTTTTCTCTTTATCTCACCCCCAAACATACACATACTCCTTTATTTCTCCCTTGTCACTCCCTCTTTCTCTCCACTTCTCTCTCCCTATGTAAATACATTACTCTGGATCCGAAGTTTGACATTATCTGTATTTACGCTGAAATCAATGCATCTAGTGCAAGTAAGAAAATAAGATTAGAAACCAACATCTATGCTGATATCAATGCATCTAGTGAAAGCAATCAAATAATATTAGAAATAACCATATCAAAAGTTTACATTACTCTTGATCTATCAAACTTTACATTAGAAATCACCGTCCACACTGAAATCAATGCATCAAGTGCAAGAAATCATCTTCCCTCTCTCCCCCCTCCCTCTCCACTCTCTCACATCCTCTCTCTCTTCTTTCCCCTCTATCCCTTTCACTTCAACATCTATCTCTCTCTCTATCTCCCTCTCTTCACCTTCCAACTATGTTAATATATCCCTGCCTCTCTCCTTCTCCCCCCATTCCCTCCATCTCTCCTTATTTTTCTCTTTATCTCACCCCAAACATACACATACTCTCTCTATTTCCCCCTTGTCACTCCCTCTCTCTCTCTCCACTTCTCACTCTCTCTATGTATTTCTTCTTCCCTCCCTCTCTCCTCCTATCTCCCTCCCTCTCTCCTCCTCTCTATATTCCTTCCTCTCCTACCTCCCTCTCTCCTCCCCCATCTCTCTTCTCTCTCCCTCTCTCTCTTTTACCTCCAATATAAAATGGAATAGAAATAGAAAAATATGGTATTTTTCCCACTGTGTTAAATTTATATATGTAGGGAGAGAAGTGATTTTTCATTAGGGCCAACATTAGATTAATTAGATTAAAATTTAAATGTTAAATATTAAACATTATTTTTACATTTCGTTTGCATGTGTATTGTTACCTAAGATAGGCAATGCATATAGTCTACTTCAATTTGGCCCATGGTATTTAGCGGAGAATTCACCTAAATAAAACCACTTTTTGAGTGTTCCTAAATATAAATAGGATTATGGAGTAAATATAAAAAGACGTTTTATTTATTTACCATACCTATGGTTTATTTATATTATATTTAATTACCATACCTCTTTTATAAATATGGTATTTGGCCCATGGTATTCAGCCCATGGTATTGAAGTGATACATTTCTATACACTCGGACATATCAAAATTTTACATTAATTAAATTTAATAATATCAAAATTATAATATAATAATGTGAATATTAGAATTAATAATAATATTAATATGAATATTAGGCTTAATAATTTTTTTTTGGCATGTATTAATAATAATTTGGCCCATGGTATTTAGCTCAGGATTCACCTAAATAAAACCACTTTTTGATGTTCATAAATATAAATAGGATTATGGAGTAAATATAAAAAGCCTTTTTATTTATTTACTAGTTTTATTTATATTTTATTTATTTAACATACTTCTTTTATAAATATGGTATTTGGCCCATGGTATTAAAGTGGTAAATATATCAAAAGTTTACATTACACACATTACATCTACACATCTCTATATATTGGGCCCAACATATCAAAATTTTACATTACACACATTACATCTACACATCTCTATATATAGGGCCTGACATATCAAAATTTTACATTACACACGTTATATCTACACATCCCTATATACTAGGCTGTAGAGCGCCTCTCGGGCGCAATAATGTGAATATTAGAATTAATAATAATAATAATATGAATATTAGGGTTAATAATGTTTTTTTGGCATGTATTAATAATAATTTTGCCCATAGTATTTAGCTCAGGATTCACCTAAATAAAACCACTTTTTGATGTTCATAAATATAAATAGGATTATGGAGTAAATATAAAAATCCTTTTTATTTATTTACCAGGTTTATTTATATTTTATTTATTTACCATACCTCTTTTATAAATATGGTATTTGGCCGATGGTTTTTAGCCCATGGTATTAAAGTGGTAAATATATCAAAAGCTTACATTACTCACATGACATCTACACATCTATATACACTCTAACATATGAAAATTTTACATTACACACAGCCCGACATATCAAAAGTTTACATTAAACATGTTACATCTACACGTCCCTATATAATGGGCTGTAGAGTGCCTCTTGACGCAATAAATGCATATAGTGCAAGAAAAATAGGATTATAAATCACCATCCACACTGAAATAAATGCATGGAGTGCAAGAAATCATATTCCCTATCTCCCCCCTCCAACTACACCTCTCTTTCCCTCAATCTCTCCTCATATACATTGAAATCAACATCTACACTAAAATCAATGCATTTAGTGCAAGCAATCAAATACGATTATAAGTCACCATCTACTTCACTATCTATCCCCTTGAACTACATCTCTCTTTCCCTCCATCTCTCCACTCTCTCACATCCTCCCTCTTCCTTCTTCTCTCTCCATTTCTTTCCCACATATATATCTCCCTCTCTCTTCACCCTACAACTATGTTACTATATCCCTCCCTCTATCCTTCTCCCCATGTCCCCTTCTTTATTTATTTATCTCACCCCAAAACATATACACACTCTTTTCATATCTCCCTTGTCACTTCATCTCTCTCTGCACTTCTCACTCTGTATGTGTTCCTTCTTCCCTCCCTCTCTCCCCCTCCAACTCCATCTGTCCATCCTTCCATCTCTCCTTCTATCTCTCTCCCTATCTCCTCCTCTCTCTCTTCATTCCTCTCTCTCCCCCCTCCCTCTCTCTGTCTCTTTCTTTGCCCTCCAATTTTCTCTCTTCCCCCATAACTCTCTTCTTCTCTCTCATGTCCTCTCTCTTGTCCTTCCTCTCCTACCTTCCTCTATCTTTTCCTCTCTCTCTCTCTTTTTGAAATCAAATTATCTCTCTCTCTCTCTCTCTCTCTCTCTCTCTCTCTCTCTCTCTCTCTCTAATCCTCTTTCATCCCCCAACACACACACACACACTCTCTCTCTCAAAATCTACACTAAAATCAATGCATATAGTGCAAGAAAAATAGGATTAGAAATCACCATCCACACTGAAATCAATGCATCAAGTGCAAGAAATCATCTTCCCTCTCCCCCCCCTCCAACTCCATCTCTTGTTCCCTCCCTTTCTCCACTCTCTCAAATCCTTTCTCTCATCCTTCCCCTTTATCCCTTTCTCTCCCACATCTATCTCTTTCTATATTTCCCTCTCTCTCCCTCTCTTTACCCTCCAACTATGTTACTATAACCATCCCTCTTTCATTCTCCCCCCATTCCCTCCATCTCTCCTTATTTTTCTCTTTATATCAACCCCAAACATACACATACTCCTCTATTCCTCCCTTGTCACTCCCTCTCTCTCTCCATTTCTTGCTCCCTATGTAAATACATTAATATGGTTCCAAAGATTGATATTATCTGTATTTACTCTCAAATCAATGCATCTAGTGCAAGTAAGAAAATAAGATTAGAAACCAACATATATTGTGATATCAATGCATATAGTGAAAGAAATAAAATAGGATTAGAAATCACCATATCAAAATTTTACATTACTCTTGATCTGTCAAACTTTACATTAGAAATCACCGTCCACACTGAAATCAATGCATCAACTGCAATAAATCATCTTCCCTCTCTCCGCCCTCCAACTCCATATCTCTTTCCCTCCCTCTCCACTCTCTCAAATCCTCTCTCTCTTCTTTCCCCTCTATCCCTTTCTCTTCAACATCTATCTCTCTCTCTATCTCCCTCTCTTCACCCTCCAACTATGTTACTATATCCTTGCCTCTCTCCTTCTCCCCCCATTCCCTCCATCTCTCCTCATTTTTCTCTTTATCTCACCCCCAAACATACACATACTCTCTCTATTTCTCCCTTGTCACTCCCTCTCTCTCTCTATGCATTTCTTATTTCTCCCCTCCCCACCCAAAACTCCATCTCTATATCCCTCCCTCTCTCTCTCTCCCTCCCTCTCTCCCTCTCTCTTCCTTCCTCTCTTTCCCTTCCTCTCCCGTCCCTCTCTCTTTCCCCATCTCTCTTCTCTCTCCCTCTCTCTCTTTCCCTACAATATAAAATGGAAGAAAATAGAAAAATATATTTGGCCTCTTATTAATTTATATATGTGGAGAAAGTGATTTTTCATTAGAATTGTATTAGATTAATTAGATTAAATTTTAAATGTTAAATATTAAACATTATTTTTACATTTACGTTTACATGTTTATTGTTACCTGAGATAGGCAATGCATATAGTGTACTTTAATTTGGCCCATGGTATTTAGCGGAGGATTCACCTAAATAAAACCACTTTTTGAGTGTTCCTAAATATAAATAGGATTATGGAGTAAATATAAAAAGAATTTTTTTTTATTTACCATACCTATGGTTTATTTATATTCTATTTATTTACCATACCTCTTTTATAAATATGGTATTTGGCCCATGGTATTCAACCCATGGTATTGAAGTGATACATTTCTATACACTCGAACACATCAACATTTTACATTAATTAAATTTAATAATATCAAAATTATAATATAATAATGTGAATATTAGAATTAATAATAATATTAATATGAATATTAGCGTTAATAATGTTTTTTTGGCATGTATTATTAAAAATTTGGCCCATGGCATTTAGCTCAGGATTCACCTAAATCAAACCAGTTTTTGATGTTCATAAATATAAATAGGATTATGGAGTAGATATAAAAAGCCTTTTTATTTATTTACCGGGTTTATTTATATTTTATTTATTTACCATACCTCTTTTATAAATATGGCATTTATCCCATGGTATTCAGCCGATGGTATTAAAGTTGTAAATATATCAAAATTTTACATTACTCACATGACATCTACACATCTATATACACTCCGACATATCAAAAGTTTACATTACACACATTACATCTACACATCTCTATATATTGGGCATGACCTATCAAAAGTTTACATTACACACATTACATCTATACATCTCTATATATAGGGCTCGACATATCAAAAGTTTACATTACACATGTTACATCTACACATCCCTATATACTGGGCTGTAGAGCACCTCTCGGCGCAATAATGTTTGCACGAAGAGATTTGATCCCTCTCGGCGCTTGATAGATACAGAGTTAAGATGGATCTAGGCTAGTTTCATTTGTGTGCGGACAAGGAAAATATATCGAAAATATGATTAATTTTATCAATAATATATAAATTTTCTTAGTTACCTCAGTTTTTTGAGATGATAAATATTGTTAATAAATTTAATGATGAAATAATTTTTTTGAATGCAAAGTGCAATGTAATAGTGTTGAATGATAGAAAATGAAAATAATAAGAATGTAGTCAATTACAAATAGCCTTTATTATGATCAATCTGAAATTATTTTATTTTTCTATTCTTGTTGTCACTCCTGTTAGTTTTGGCATATTTTCATATCGATTATATGATTATATGAAAGGGACAATTGAATTAATAAACCATTAAAATATTTAGCTCTCACAAAAGTGTAACCCAGCTTCACGTTTCCGCCCTTGAACTATTGTACTAAACATAATACATTGTCTCTCTTGCTCTTCAATATCAATACGTTGATTTACTATAACAAAAATATTAATGTACATTGTTAATAATTTTTTGCGCTCACACTGAAATCAATGCACAATCTTAATCCAATCACTTTAAAAATAATGTACCATCAATGTACATCAAATCAAAAATCAACGTCTACACTAAAATCATTGCACCTAATGCAAACAATCAAATAAGATTAAAAAACAACATTTGAGATCAATGAATCTATTGAAGGAAATCAAATAAGATTGGAAATCAACATCTATATTGAAATCAATGGATCTAGTGAAAGTAATAAAATATGATTAGAAATCGACATCTACACTGATATCAATGTATCTAGTCCAAGCAATCAAATAGGATTATAAATCACCATCTACTTCCCGATCTCCCCCCTTGAACTACATCTCCCTTTCCCTCCATCTCTCCACTCTCTCACATCCTCCCTCCTCCTTCCTCTCTCTCCATTTCATTCCCACATATATATCTCCCTCTCTCTTCACCCTCCAACTATTTTACTCTCTCTCTCTCTCTCTCTCTCTCTCTCTCTCTATCAACATCTACACTAAAATAAATGCATATAGTGCAAGAATGAGAGGATTAGAAATCACCATCCACACTGAAATCAATGCATCGAGTTCAAGAAATATCTTCCCTCTCTCCACCCTCCATATCCGTCTCTCTTTCCCTCCCTCTCTCCACTCTCTCACATCCTCTCTCTCTTCCTTCCCCTCTATCCCTTTCTCTCCCACATATATCTCTCTCTATATCTCCCTCTCTCTCCCTCTCTTCACCCCCAACTATGTTACTATATCCCTCCCTCTCTCATTCTCCCCCCATTCCCTCCATCTCTCCTTATTTTTCTCTTTATCTCACCCCCAAACATACACATACTCCTCTGTTTCTCCCTTTTCACTTCGTCTCTCTCTCCACCTCTTGCTCCCTATGTAAATACATTACTCTAGATCCATACTTTGATATTATCTATATTTACACTGAAATCAATGCATATAGTGCAGGTTAGAAAATAATATTAGAAACCAACATCTATACTGATATCAATGCATCTAGTGTAAGCAATCAAATAGGATTAGAAATCATCATATTAATGTACATTGTTAATAATTTTGTGTGTTTACATTGAAATCAATGCACAATCTTAATCCAGTCACTTTAAAATTAATGTACCATCAACGTACATCCAATTACATCAAATAATAAATCAATGTCAACACTAAAATCAATGCACCTAATGCGAACAATAAAATAAGATTACAAAACACCATCTACACTGAGATCAATGCATCTAATGTAGTTAATCAAATAAGATTAGAAGTCAACATCTATATTGAAATCAATGGATCTAGTGCAAGTAATAAAATAATATTAGAAACCAACATCTACACAGTCTGATATCAATGCATCTAGTGCAAGAAATCAAATAGGATTATAAATCACCATCTACTTCCCTATATCCCCCCTCGAACTAAATATCTCTTTCCCTCCATCTCTACACTCTCTCACACCCTCCCTCTTCCTTCCTCTCACTCCATTTCTTTCCCACATATATATATCTCCCTCTCTCTTCACCCTCCAACTATGTTATTCTATCTCTCTCTCTCTCTCTCTTTCTCTCTCAACATATACACTAAAATCAATGCATATAGTGCAAGAAAAATAGGATTATAAATCACCATCCACACTGAAATCAATGTATCGAGTGCAAGGAATCATATTCCCTATCTCCCCCCTCCAACTATATCTCTCGTTCCCTGCATCTCTCCTCCTATACACTGAAATCAACATCTACACTAAAATAAATGCATCCAATGCAAGCAATCAAATAGGATTATAAGTCACCATCTACTTCCCTATCTACGCCCTTGAACTACATCTCTCTTTCCCTCCATCTCTCCACTCTCTCACATCCTCCCTCTTCCTTCTTCTCTCTCCATTTCTTTCCCACATATATATCTCCCTCTCTCTTCACCCTACAACTATGTTACTATATCCCTCCCTCTCTCCTCTCCATATCTCCTTCTTTATCTCTTTATCTCACCCAAAAACATATACACACTCTCTCCATATCTCCCTTGTCACTTCATCTCTCTCTCCACTTCTCACTCTCTATGTGTTCCTTCTTCCCTCCCTCTCCCCCCCTCCAACTCCATCTCTCCATCATTCCATCTCTCCTTCTATCTCCCTCCCTCTCTCCCCCCCGCCCCCCCTCTTTCTCTCTCTCCCCCCCGCCCCCCCTCTTTCTCTCTCTCTCTCTTTTTCTTTGCCCTCCAATTTTCTCTCTTCCCCCATAACTCTCTTCCTCTCTCTCATGTCCTCTCTCTTGTCCTTCCTCTCCTACCTTCCTCTATATTTTCCTCTCTCTCTCTCTTTGCAATCCAATTATCTCTCTCTCTCTCTCTTTTCCTTCCAATCCTCTTTTCCCCCCTAACACACACACACACACACTCTCTCTCTCAACATCTACACTAAAATAAATGCATATAGTGCAAGAAAAATAGGATTAGAAATCACCATCCACACTAAAATCAATGCATCGAGTGCAAGAAATCATCTTCCCTCTCTCCCCCCTCCAACTCCATATCCCTTTCCCTCCACTCTCTCACATCCTCTCTCACTTACTTCCCCTCTATCCCTTTCTCTCCCACATCTATCTCTCTCTATATCTCTCTCTCTCTCTCCCTCTCTTCACCCTCCAACTATGTTAGTATATCCCTCCCTCTCTCATTCTCCCCCCATTCCCCACATCTCTCCTTATTTTTCTCTTTATCTCACCCCCAAACATACACATACTCCTCTATTTCTCCCTTGTCACTCCCTCTCTCTCTCTCCACTTCTCGCTCCCTATGTAAATACATTACTCTGGATCCAGAGTTTGATATTATCTGTATTTACACTGAAATCAATGCATTTAGTGCAAGTAAGAAAATAATATTAGAAACCAACATCTACACTGATATCAATGCATCTAGTGCAAGCAATCAAATAAGATTAGAAATCACCATATCAAAAGTTTACATTACTCTTGATCTATCAAAATTTACATTAGAAATCACCGTCCACACTGAAATCAATGCATCAAGTGCAAGAAATCATCTTCCCTCTCTCCCCCCTCCAACTCCATCTCTCTTTCCCTCCCTCTCCACTCTCTCACATCCTCTCTCTCTTCCTTCCCCTCTATCCCTTTCTCTTCAACATCTATCTCTCTCTCTATCTCCCTCTCTTCACCCTCCAACTATGTTACTATATCCCTGCCTCTCTCCTTCTCCCCCCATTCCCTCCATCTCTCCTTATTTTTCTCTTTATCTCACCCCCAAACATGCATATACTCTCTCCACTTCTCACTCTCTCTATGTATTTCTTCTTCCCTCCCTCTCTCACCCAAAAACTCCATTTCTATATCCCTCCCTCTCTCCTCCTATCTCCCTCCCTCTCTCCTCCTCTCTCTCTTCCTTCCTCTCTTTCCCTTCCTCTCCTACCTCCCTCTCTCTTCCCCCATCTCTCTTCTCTCTCCCTCTCTCTCTTTTCCCTCCCATATAAAATGGAAGAGAAATAGAAAAATATGCTATTTGGCCCACGGTGTTATATTTATATATGTAGGGAGAGAAGTGATTTTTCATTAGGGCCAACATTAGATTAATTAGATTAAATTATAAATGTTAAATATTAAACGTTATTTTTACATTTACGTTTACATGTTTATTGTTACCTGACATAGGCAATGCATATAGTGTACTTTAATTTGGCCCATGGTATTTAGCGGAGGATTCACCTAAATAAAACCACTTTTTCAGTGGTCCTAAATATAAATAGGATTATGGAGTAAATATAAAAAGATGTTTTATTTATTTACCATACCTACGGTTTATTTATATTATATTTATTTATTATACCTCTTTTATAAATATGGTATTTGGCCCATGGTATTCAGACCGTGGTATTGAAGTGATACATTTCTATACACTCGGACATATCAAAATTTTACATTAATTAAATTTAATAATAACAAAATTATAATATAATAATGTGAATATTAGAATTAATAATAATATTAATATGAATATTAGGGTTAATAATGTTTTTTTGGCATGTATTAATAATAATTTGGCCCATGGTATTTAGCTCAGGATTCACCTAAATAAAAACACTTTTTGATGTTCATAAATATAAATAGGATTATGGATTAAATATAAAAAAGCCTTTTTATTTATTTACCAGGTTTATTTATATTTTATTTATTTTCCATACCTCTTTTATAAATATGGTATTTGGCCCATGGTATTCAGCCCATGGTATTAAAGTGGTAAATATATCAAATGTTTACATTACTCACATGACATCTACACATCTATATACACTCTGAAATATCAAAAGTTTACATTACACACATTACATTTACACATCTCTATATATTGGGCCCGACATATCAAAAGTTTACATTAGACACATTACATCTACACATCTCTATATATAGGGTCCTACATATCAAAAGTTTACATTACACACGTTACATCTACACAACCCTATATACTTGGCTGTAGAGCACCTCTGGGCACAATCACCTTTCTCCCAATTGATCAGGTAAATTTTGATCTAAAATATACACGGAAAACCAATAAAATTATATAGCCTTTTGAATTGCAAGAAGGTTAATATAAAGTTGTATTCATAAATAGTTAAATCAACCATTTTGGAGACTATGAACTCCAGCGAGGAGGTAAACGATTATATATCATTATATAGTGGGACAAATAATTCAAAGTATATAACTAGATGTATAAGAGCTGGAAAAAAAAATATAGCTCGGTGATTTAGTAATTCCGCAAATACATTCCCATAATATGTTGGAACAAAGGAGAAAATCTCAAATAGACAAGGAGGTCAATATTAAATAAAAATATATGCTAATTGAACATTCATATATCTTTAAATATATGGAATTTGTAAACTGAAAACAAAAGGGCCGAGAGTATATTAATGAATGTGCACGAAAATTCTGAGTCGGTACTCCAACATATACTAGTCCAAATTTGTAGAGAAGCATCTTGTACACAACAAAGGGAAATTTGGAATGAATTAAATTATCAATTCAATATACATAATAGCATTATGGAATTACTTTCTCTCAGGTAAGAGAGTCGATAATATTTTTGTAACTATAATCTCTAAGAGTAACTTAATTACAGTATAATTGTTATGAAAATTAAGGTAACGGAAAAGGAAAATTAATTGCATCAAACATATCTTAAATTTAATTTATAAACTCCATACAGGGTGAAGACGTAATATCCAATGGACTAATAGTGACAGTATGAAAGGAAAACATAAATACACGCATGCAAACCAGTAGCCATGCTAGAATAAATGCAATATATACAAACTGAATAATTTCACAATAGTCAATTTTGTTAAAAAATACCATGAGGTTCGAACCATCACTCCAAATATAAAAATTACAAGAAAATGTCCATCATAGTGGAATTAACTCTAATCTTATTAGAATAGTTAACATAATTAGGAGGGAGTTTCGATTTCTCGCGAAATTCGCATATTCGTATGGAAAGCAAGACTTAGCATTATAATTCAGGGAAGGACTAGCGTTGAACATCGACCTATAGCAAAGCAGTTAATAATCATGGGTGGAAAAAATATTTATCTTTGAATGAGAGTCATCGAATCGAAAATCGCAGTCATAGCTACAGATATAAAATAGGAAAGAGTTAAAAATAAAAAACCTTGGAAGTTGAAATTAACTATGCAGTGCTTAAATCTCGTCTAGTGGAGATAAATTACCTAATATCCACCGGTAAGACCATTGTTCAAACTCCTACACACCAAAAATTAGAAACTACCGATAAAATTCAACCAGGTATAAAGAAGAGGGGAGTATGAAATGAAAACCCTGTATACATAGAATTTTCCATACGGCCAAGAATGGCTAGCAAGAAAATTAAGTCAGGTGTGTGGCCATACGCGTATGAGTTGGAAATGATCAAAACTCAAAAATCACAAGTTATCAAATGATCATAAGTTGGAGTTTGTTCCAATGAGAGGAATAGGAAAGAATACAAATACCAGATATGAAATGCGGGAAAAAAAAGAGAAAGCTGATTATACCTTGAGGTATAAGGGATGTTGAAAATACCTCCCTCACCTAGCTCTGTAAACCCTAAAAACGGGCTAAATATTAGCGCCAAGGTTAAGGGCTAACAACATAGTTAACAACGAAAACAAAAAAAATTAACTGAAATGTCTTTAAGATGAACCGGGAAATTACCTTTCGGAAAATAGGACAAAACCTTCAACGTTGCATGAAGACTAAACCATCAGAGGAATCTGAGTTCCCTCTTAATATCCCCAAAATGTCATTGTATACATCCTTACACGTGAAAATGAAACGAGGGGGAAGGTTTTTAAGGAGGAACAAGTGATTCGAAATGCTTCCTACTATTTAACCAGAGTAAAAAGGACAAAATTCGTAAAATTCCTATCTGGGAAAGTTCGTTCATCATGTCATGTAAATGACGAGTGCTATGAGAGAGACTCCTACAGAGGGAATGGAAATAAGCGTACTCTGAATAATTGTAACAAGTTCCAAAAAATCCTTAATCCACGACGATGTTCTACATAGCTACCAAAACTAGGAACAAGTGTCGGGGTATTTTCCTCACCTCGTGGCGGTGTTGTGCATGCCAAAAAAAGGTGAAAAAAAAGGAGAAACCAAAAAATATTCTAGGGTAAAAACCCCAAGCCTAGGATGCGCCAATAATAAATATCCATCGTTAATCAAATTCAGATATGTGAGCATCACTTGGGCTAATGTCGTGTAACCAAGCCTTGTTCACCAAGTGTAAGCATATGATACGATCAAATGAATTAATGTTGAATTAGTCCCACATGGACTCCACTATATTTTTAATCTCATGATAACAATATTAAGTGAAGTCGATCATAACAGGACTAAACATAAGGTTAATCCAACCCCCAAGGGGATATACAACTATGTATCTTATATACCACGATGCAAGGATACTTGTTTATAATCAATCATGTCCAAATAAATAATAATATCTCATAGAATACCAAGGTGTTAATTTAATTAATCTAGAACTCTTTATGAAATTGTATGGTATATGTATGAGGTATGCGACGCTTGTGGGAAACCACCATTGCAGTAAGTAAGCTTGTATTATATTTTGCATGTGGTTAATATGTGTTGTGTTGAGAATAAGGTATCAAAGTGCTTGTGGGAAACCGCCATTGCAATAAATAAACTTGTATAAAATTTTGCATGTGGTTAATATGTGTTGTGTTGACAATAAGGTATCAAAGTGCAACGACATTGCAAAACAAAATGGAAAATGCTCTGAATCTACCTACGGTAAAGGGAGAAGAAATTTATGTGGAGTTGGGGAGAGCAAATACACCACCAGCAAATCAGTTCTTGGAAAATGTGAGAAGTTTAGAACAAGAATCTGCCAATATTGGGATTCGTCATGAGAGGTTGATGAAAGCCACTATAGAACAAGAAAATTCAATATGAGATTTAACTAAAAAATCTAGTCACAAATCCATGTAGACCATGGTAGATGGGGAAAATTTATAACCACTAAAAATTAAAAAAATGTGGAAAAGGAAGAAGAAAGTGGATTTAAAAGGAGAATTTAAGAAAATAAAACCCCCTACATTCCATGGTTGAAAGGAGGAAGTTTCGTAGTCGTGGCTTCTCAATATGACAAAGTATTTCCAAGTTTATGATTATGACAGTAATTTGAAGGCAATATTGGTCATTTATTAGTTATAAGTGAAATCTTCCCTTTGGTAGGAAGAGGTCAAAATAGTGCATATGCAAGAAGACAATAAAATTTATTAGAAAGAGTTATAGAAACAATTCAAGTCTAAATGTTTAAATGGATGTTACTATGATGATCAGGAAAATAAATTACAGGAATTAAGACTAGGACAATTAACTATGGATGAATTTGTTGCTAAATTCACCAATTTATTACTTTATGTTCCCTACATCAAGGAAGAGAAAGCCAAAATATAGATTTTTTAAATTGTTTACATGTCTCTTATAAATAAAGGATTGAGTTCAACAATCCTAAAACCATGGATGACGAAGTGAGAAAATAAATACTATGTTATCAACAATTTAAAAACTGAGGAGGCTCAAAATACTAGCAATGTAGGGACAAAATAAATTTGCAGTGGGTTCCAAAGGAAAAAAACATGCATACATTAAAAAAAATTGGAAAGGATCACCAATGAAAGAATTTCACCAGAAATAGTCCCACCCAACCTGCTCAATCCTAAATCGGGTCAAAACCTATGGGATTGAATAATTAAAAGACAAGGGGGTTAAATAAAGAGAACCTTTAAATTCATTGGGTTATGTAGAACCTCACGTGTTGAGGGATTTCCCACATAACTCGAGTTCACTTTAGATTATACAAGTAGTACATGAAGTGACAACAATAAATGATAATGCACGAAACATCCCAAAGATAAGTGCAGTGTTAGAGAATAGGAAAGCAGAGCACCAATCAACAATGATCATGATTGAAGGTACTATATTGATCCATTCTATCTATATATTAATTGAAATAGCGGATATATTAATTATATTATTCCTAATGTGGAAAAATGCAAGTTAAAAGCTAGAAAATTTAAGAATGCATGAGTATTACAACTAGAAATAAATACCAAAAGAAAAGAAACTATCCATGTAAAACAATGTCTTGTAGATTTAAATGGTTTTACAACTGAAGTAAACTTAAATATACTTCTGTTAGGTTCATATGATGTATTAATAGGCATGGATTAGATGGAAAAAGAAGAGTTGTAATAAACTACCTAGATAAAATAGTGAGCTATGTAAACATAGAAGGAATAGCACAGTTGATAAAAGGCATACTGAAAGCCATTTCACATAGAAAGATTTTATCATTACAACTACAAAGGAGTTTAATAAAAGGATGCCAACTATTTATTGTGCATATTTAATCAAATTAAAATAAGAAAGAAAACAAAAACTTAGATGAATTGTAAATCATTATGGAATTTAAGGATTTATTTCCTTAAGAAATACCAGGTCTACCTCCCTGCAGACATATAGATTTCTCCATTTACCTAGTACTAGCAGCTACCCCGGTGTCTAGAGTTCCTTACCAAATGAGTATCCCAAAAATATTAGGGCGGAAAATGAATTTACAAGAACTAATCATTAAAGGGTATATTATACCCGTAACCCATTGTTTCACTACAGGGAGCCCCAATATTATTTTTGAAGAAGACGGAGGACACGTTTAGAAAGTGCATAAATTGCATGCAACTAAAAAAACTGACCGTTAAAAAAAATTACTTGTTGCCCCGCATAGATGATATATTTGATCAGGTGAGGTGGGAAACTATATTCTCAAAAAAATATCTGAGAACCAGGTACCATCAATTAAGAATAAAGCACAAAGATATTCATAAAACAACCCTTCAAACCAGATATGGTTCATGCAAATTTTCATTGTTAATATTTGGTCTTACAAATGCACTAATGACATTTATGTGTTTAATGAATAGTGTACTTAGTAAGTATCATGATAAATTTGTCTTCTAGTTTATAGATTGTATTCTAGTGTATTCTGAAAATGAAGAGGAGCTTGAAGAATGTTTAAGACTAGTACTGCAAACTTTGGGAGAGCATAAATTATATGCAAAATTTAGTAAATGTGAATTTTACAGAGACAAAATACAATATCTAGTCCATGTAATTTCAAAGGAAGTCTTTGTTTTAATCCAAAAGAGTTTAGGGCCATTTTGAATTTTCTCATACCTAAGGATGTGTAAGATTTTCCATCCTTCGTGGGAATTACATGATATTATAGAAGGCTCATCGATTTTTTTTCAAAGTTGTCCTATCCTATATATCACTTCATTACAAAAAAAAGGAATTAAAATTTGAGTGGATAACCAAGTGCCAGGAAAGGTTTTACAAAATAAAACAACTATTAATAGTAGCACCTATTTTGATAATTGCATATCCACAAAAGGAGGTCGTTGTATGCACAAATGATTGTTTGGAGGGATTAGGTGGAGTCTTAATGCATGATAATTGTGTAGTGGCCTATGAATTTAGGAAACTAAAAACACATGTAAGGAAATACACAATATATGAATAAGTTGGCTATTATAATTCATGCCTTAAAAATGTGGAGGAACTACCTATTCGATTAAGGGTTCATGTTGGTTAAATATCACATTATCTTGAATTTTTTCAGCCATCTAGATCTCAACAATAGACAAGCTAGGTGGATGGATTTCTCAATGAATTTGAAATTAATATAAAACATATTAAGGGAAAATAAAATAAGCTGGAAGATGTATTAAGTGGACATGAAAATGCAGTAACGAAAATTCATGTTAGAAGTGTCACTACATATTTTGTTGAACATATCACAAATTCAATATAGGAGGACCGGACTTCTGAGGAAATTCACAAAAATTGCAACAAGTAGAAGTTCTATACCATGCCAAAAATTGAAAAAAAAAATGTTAACTTACAAAAATTGGTTGTGTTATCACTCTAGTATTTTCTTAAGTTGTGGGATTTGAGTTTTTAGTCAGAGAACACTAGGGTTAACCACAAACCTACTTTGGAAATCTAGGATCTAGCCTTCCTCAATTTCAGAGAGGGCTCTCTCTTTATGATTTAACTTCGTTTTTGCTTAGTGTTTTAGGCTAGTTATGATAGTTGAATTCGGCTTTTTTTTTAGATTTTTGGTGTGTAAAAATCACTTTGGATTAAACTAGAGAGAGATCTACTTTCCCATTGGGATAATGGAGTCTAATTCTAGATAACAGTATTAGAAGGCAAGGCCAAAAGGATGAAAATATAGTCAGCGCGAGATAGATAACCCTCAAAGCTTTGATTAAAAGGTTTTTGATAGTAATTGTGAACGGGGGGGGGGGGGGGGGGGGGGGGGGGGGGAGAGAGCGATTAAGAACTCCTAACACCTGAAATCAGTTGAAAACATTAAAATGGTAACTTAGTTAAGACAAGGAGCCATAAGCTAGTTCTGAAGTATTATTCCTAGTTACTCATTAAGAAAGAAAAAGCACATAATGAAATGAGTGGAACTGAGAAAATAAACAATGACAATATAGATGCACTTTACTCTTCAACTTATCACGAGAATCTTGATTTATGAAGTCCAATTACCTTTGTCCAGTCTGCTACTTCAAAATAAACACATGTAAGCCTCCAATGTATCAACAAAAGTCTATAGTAATCTTAGAAATTTTATTCCACACTAAAATACTTCAAAGAGTGAAATATTTATACAAATTCTAAACTAAAATATCTTGAAAAAATATCAACATTGGTTTACAAATATCTCCAACTGTTTTACATAAATAGAACTTAAGTAAAGGACGCTCAAAACTAATGCTTCTATTTGGCACTATTTTTTATGGATAGGTGATGACAAATAGGAGAATTCAAATTTGATCTCAACTCTTAGTTGATGATGAGGCATCCAAGTCACTAATTGTTTCCTTTCTTTGTGCATTCTTCTCCAGCAATTCTGCAAACTTGGGGTCCAATGATACCTTTGTATTTCTCAATCCGAAATAGATATGTAAAAATTGTAAGAGGTTATTGTATATGAATATTTTGGTGAGATAAACCGCTCTCAGTTTCCTAAATTTCTTCTCCATTTTTTCATAATAGGCTCTACAAAAATATGTGTACAACATTTTTACAGAGTCTGAAAAATAGGTTGTAAGGATGCGCATGTATATTTCATTCTATAGTAGCTGTGCTGAAATTGAGATAGGTTTGTGTAGATGGATCTCTTAGGAACAAAAAAATCCTTCATTTTTTTAAGATGTAATTCTGATTGGCCACAATATTCTCTACAAAATGATGGCTTAACAAGAATTTTCTACAAAATGTTCTTTCCAATATTGTTTAATATTTCCCAACCCATAATGGCTGTTAGAAAACTGAAAGAGGTTTTTGTAGTTGGACACCGTAGGAACATAAAACCCCTTCAATTTTTCAAAATTAATCTTGGATTCGTCACAATAGTTTCTGAAAAATAATGACTTAAACAGGAAATTTCTGCAAAAATGTTCCTTCTTGCTCTGTTTTCATCTTTTAACCTTTTTGTTCTTTTAACTATTTTTAATTTCACTTTGAATAAATTTCATTGTTAGTGAAATTATTTTCATCTCTGTTAACCATTACTACCTTTTTTTTTACTTTTACTATTTCACCTTAACTGCTTTGTAACTTCGTTTTAACTTTCACTCTAACTTTTACCTGATATACTTTAACTCTCATGTTCTTTGACTATTCTATTTCACTGTCATTGTAAATTCTGATTTCAATTTTACCATTCATTGTGCACATTTCATCATTCTGATCTCTCTATTTCTTGATTTTATTCTTTCTTTGTATACAAACTATTTGTTGAATGAAGCTTTTGAATTAAAATCTGAGAATTTGGAGCAAACAAATTTTCCAACTAGTATTGAAACTGTTGGCCCAATTTCTTGTTCTAATAATAACCTGCAAAAATAAAAAAAAATGTTAATGAAACAGAGGTCTGCAAGGAGGTGATTGAAGGATTTTGAAAGACCTGTGCAATGAGATCTGTTTGTGGAAGTTTAACTCTGTTTTTAGGCATTTTTGGGCTACTTCTGCAAGATTAGACTGTTTACAGGATTTTTTATATTAAATAGAGAGAAAACTGAGAAATTTAGGCTACGGATGGCTTCTTTTGGGATTTTTGCTAAGTTTGGTTTATCTGAGAATTTAAAACTGGTTTAAGATAGAAAACAAGGGTTTTATAAATGACCGGGACTGTAAAAATGATTTTTTAGGAGATCTATGGGTTTAAAACCTTTTCTAGCTGTAGAATTTAACTTGTAGGGATATTTAGCTGAGGAATTTAGCTTTAAAAAAGGCTTCTATGAATATAGTTAATTCTGGAGAAAATTTTCAAGGTTTTGCCCTATTTTTGAGCATTTTTGGGCAAACTAGATGGATGAATTATCTTCTTTCAGCTCAATTTGTTCAATTGAAGGGTTAAAGTGTGAAATTTGCAGGCTAGATATGGGAAAATACCTTTTTTTGTAGGTATTTTAACTGTCGAAAGGGATTTTGAATACTTATAAGGTTGAATTGGAGATTTCCGCTGGTATACTGGAATGGCAGAAATATTTTCAGGTCTTTGAAAGGTAGATTTTGGTCGAATTTGGAGTCTGAGTGGGAAAAATAGTGTTCAGTGGTTTTAACACAATCAGGAGCTATCCAAAGGTCGAAATGCGTGATCAACATAGAAGAAATGCAAAATCAAAGGTTTTAACCTTTTATTTTAATCTTCATAAATGTCATTAAATGAAGGTCTTACCAATGGTGGGAGTAGTTTTAGTTTAAACAGCGAAACCATAAGGTGTTTATCGCGTCCATTTCATCTGGTAAGTGGTTTCTTCTCAAACGAACGCGATCCAATAGAAAATGGACATGTCACTACGGGTGGAAAGGGGAAAAACACCAATTTCTCACTTGATTTATGTTTGGGTCAATGATTGGTTTATCCGTGCGATATAACATTAGAGCCATTGGATCTGGAGCATGGGAGCAAATGGTCGAGATCAATTGTAAAGTTGCGGTGGAAAAGGCTGGGTGGGACCCGGGTGTTATACTATGCATCATGACATGGATCATATAATAAAACCTTTATACATGAATTTATAACCAATTTTTTTATCAAAAATAAAATGGTTTTATGTATAGACGGGGTCAATACATGATTTTCAAAAGGGGTTAAGTGGAGATGTTGTATATATAAATAGATTTTATATATATGGTTAAAAAAATGCGTATGCGATGGAATATGAAGTTAACTGGGGTTAAATGATACAAAACATAATGTTTAATATATCGGGTAAGGCTTAACTGTAAATCAGATAAAACCTTAGGTTAAATGGTTTTATTCGGAAATTAACAAGGATATTAGCTCTATTTTTATTATATAGTTATAGACTGTGGAAATGTCTATTCACTACAAGGGGTAGGATTTTTACATAATGTTAGTTTTATGCCAAAGGGGTTGTAATTGGGGTCTTTTATTTCCGCATGTGGATAACTACTTTGACATAAAATCTTATAACAGTGGATTTAAAGGGTACTAATATAAAGGGAATTATATTAATGAGAAAAGGTGTTTTTTAGGGTTTTAATATATAAATTAGAAGTTAATATGACAAGGGACAATGAAATACACCAAAAATACAATTACATGACTCGGTAAAGTGAAAATATCAAAGAAAAGCTTTTATCATTTATAATTTCACCACTTTTAACTTAGGATATAATTCTTTTGGAGGGTTTTATGTTTTTATGAATGAAGGAAGTTAGTTAAATGGGGAATTTCATATTTCATCAAGTAAAAAAGGTGCTTACTTATGAAATTGAATAGTAACGAGTGTATGAAGGGTAAATGATGATAATTAGGGATTTAATATAGAAATTCAACCCTTTTAACTTATCAGTCATTGAGCGTTGGGTTCGGTCCCAATAGAAGTTAGAGAAATGCTTTGAGCCTCTTCGACTGAAATTCTAGAATGCAGAATAACTATAGGGGAGGGGAATTAGTGATTATTTTCCCAGTGATGAATATTTACATGCTTTTCCCACCTCTTTTTACTTACCCAATTTTAATCTAACATTTTTTCTTCCAGTTTGCAGGTACATTTGAGCTTGCTTCCTTGAAACATTTTTTTTCTTTTGAAAGCATAAAAACTATATAAATCTACCTTATATCATCTGAGGGCTTAGATTAAACCAATGAGCTCCTCTTTATTCTCTACCTATCTACTAATTATTCAGGATTAAACTATCTGACTAATCTTTATTCGCTATTCTACAACAATAAAATTGAAATCGTGACTAGTCAACTTTAAGGAGTTCAACTCATCATGGATTATGGAATTTATTGACACACTTCCATAATCATCAGTAACAAAGTAAAAAGTAGTGGAATTTCGATTTTCACACTTTCATGTTTTATTTATTTTTATTTTGGGGTCTATATTTTTTCTAAGTCCTTTGATCTTTCTTTTTAGGACTTTTACCCTCTTTTTGATTTTCTATTTTATTTATTTTTTACAAAATATGGGAAAACGACTTCCAGAAAGAAATGTATGTAAATATTTTACAAGACTATCATAATTCAATTCAAATTTATGAATCCTATACTTATAGGACCCTAACAGTGGCTTCACATGGGGATGGCATCTTCTTGTGAGATGTCAAGAACACCATCAACTAGGAGCTTGATCCATTGACCCAATCCCAAACATGGATTTTCATTGTTATAAACTCTCTGTGACTGAAACTCTTGAACAAAATTTAGTCCTTTTTTTTCAAACTAAAATTTGATCTGAAACTAAAAGAACATAGTGAAATTCTCCAACCAGACTGATAGATCTTAAATATCTTTAGGACCTTCTCCTTGCCTTTAAATCTTAATGAATTATTTCAAAGTAGCTGAAAACTGAATACTGAAAAAAATTCTGAGAGCTTTGAGCTTATTTTCATTGATCTACCTACTCTAATCTACTGTTAATTTTGATGAATCGGGTAATACAAAAATACCAATGAAGCCAGTCAAGAAGTTGTAGAAATGAATGGATAACTTGACTTCCTGTCATCAAAATTGGAAGTATAACTTGATCATGTGTCTTCATAATAAATGATATGATGTGAAATGGAAACTATTTATGTATTGATCCTCATAGGTAAAATAGGTTTGCAGACTTGAGCTAGAAATAGACTCCATATAATTTGCTATAGGATCATCAAAAGCATAATGTATGATTTGTGCTTCTATGCGTTCAACGACTAGTTGCTCAATTTTATTATGAATATTAAACCCTGAAACAATTTCTTCAGTCTTGTGCTTGAAAGAATAATCATCCTGAAATTGTAAGTCAAAAGGTAGGACAATTTCCTCTTTCTTTGGAGAAGGAAGATTTTCCAAAAATTCTTTAGGATTGGGGAATTATATGACTGAATTTGAGAACACAAAAGTTTAATTTCATTTTCATATTTTTCAAAAAAAATATCAAGAACATATATTTTAAGTTGAAGAGAATATTTTCTTGATTAAAAAATAAGAAAGACAATTGCTAGAAAATCTTTATCAAGCTGAAATTCAAATAACTCATCCCACAAAATAGCTAGTGATTGCTTTGTGAAGTTAGCTTGAATTTGGAGAACATAATTATCATCAAACTAATCATACTTAGGCAGATCTTTAGAAGAAGTAATGTCATCAATTATATACATTAGATCAGCAGATTGTTTTTCTAGTAATCCTAATATATCTTGATTAGATTGGTTGCATTCTATTTGAAAGTCATCATTTTTCTCAATAGGAGTACTATCAAGCAATGGTCCTTTTTGGGAAGGTAGAACAACATGACGATCAACCTGTTCTTTTGTCTCTTCATGGATAAAAACTTTAGTACATTCATAAACATTATAATAAGTAGAAGCAATTTCTTCATTATGTAAATATTTTGAGGATGGTTGCATTTTTAGAAGCAAATTGATTTCTTCTTCAATGAGTCGGGGTGGGAATCTATGAATTCCTAGATTTGAATAACAATTGTCTTTTCTATTATGTAAAAATTGACCATAAGGTTGAATATTTTCTTTAACTTCATTCAAAACATTATATGAAACATCATTTGTTACTATAGAAGGGATTTGTGGATCTTGATTCATCTCCTGATCTATTTCATCCTTGTTTAACTCCTCTTGATTATTATGACATTTAAATTGAGAATGAAAGTTCTGGACTTCTTCTAATAAATCTTCAAGATGCCAATTTCCAAAATATTCATCAATATTTTTAAGGTAATGTATAAGATCTTCAGCTTGATCACAACAATTTTCAGCTAATGATAAAGATGGAAAATCTTCTTTTTAATGCTCATAAAATACCTTGTGAAAATGTTTTAAAGAAAATAAACTAGCAGGTTTGAGAGCTTCATACCATTCCCTTGCTAGTCCTTCTAAGGTTTCCATGAAAATATTCATGAGGCAATCATCATGCCAATATCCCTTAAATATCCATGATTCTATATGAAATTTAATGAGATGTAACAAAGGATCATCAATATTCTGATCTTGAAACATGGGTAGATTTTAATGCCAATTTACCTTTGATAGTTTGTATGGAAATCCAGGTATGTGATCTCTGCTTATGGGAGCATATCTGCATTTTATTCTTAGGTCATCCTGTAAATTATTCATAAATAAAGGCCACTGTATCTATACAACCAAGTTATATCCTTATATAAAATACAATATATATTGAAAAAATTTCTTAATTAGAAAGAACATAATGTCTTGGATTAAGATCCAAGTTGAAAGCCTAATATTTCCATATTGTTCTTTCAGGTTCATTCCTCTAGTGGAGTCTTGATTGTGAAATTGATGTGGAGTCGCCAGGTGGATGATTTTAACCTTTGTATGTATGAAAATTTTCCACCATCATAGATCAAATTTGATCCTGTAAAATATTTCTCAAGAAAAGGTTAGTCTTCCCCAGTATGGTTGCCAGTATGTTATCACCCTAGTAATTTCTTAAGTTGTGGAATTTGAGATTTTAGTCAAAGAACACTAGGGGTAACCACAAACCTACTTTGGAAATATAGGATCTAGCCTTCCTAAATTTCAGAGAGGGCTCTCTCTTTAAGTATCCTTTGATCCGGACAATAGAGGAAGGAGGTAGGAGTTTAATGGGAGTAGGAGCAGTAAAGAATTCCTAACACCAAAAATTAGTTGAAAACATTAAAATGGTAACTTATTTAAGACAGGGAGACATAAGTTAGTTCTGAAGTAATATTCCTAGCTACTCATTAAGAAAGAAGAAACACATAATGAAATGAGTGGAACTCAGAAAATAAACAATGACAGGATATATGCACTTTACTCTTTAACTTATCAAGAGAATCCTGAATTATGATGTCCAATTACCTTTTTCCAGTCTGTTACTTCAAAATAAACACATGTAAGCCTCAAATGTATCAACAAAATTCTATAGTAATCTTAGCAATTTTATTTCACACTAAAATACTTCAAATATTGAAGTATTTTTACAGATTCTAAACTAAAATATCTTGAAAAAATATCAAGATTGGTTTACAAATATCTCCAACTGTTTTACATAAATAGAACTTAAGTACAGGACACTCGAAACTAATACACCTATTTGGAACTATTTTTTATGGATGGTTGATGATAAAGAGGAGAATTCGAATTTGATCTCAAATCTTAGTTGATGATGAGGCATCAAAGTCACTAACTATTTCCTTTCTTTGTGCATTCTGCTCCAGCAATTCTGCAAACTTGGGGTCCAATGATACCTTTGTATTTATCAATCCGAAATATATGTGTAAAAAGTGGAAGAGATTATTGTAGATGAATATTTTGGTGACCTAAACCTCTCTCATTTTCGTAAATTTCTGCTCCATATATTCACAATAGGCTCCTCAAAAACATGTGCAAAATAGAGTTTTAGAGAGCCTGAAAAATAGGCTGTAAAGATGCACATGTATCTTTCATTCTGTAATAGCTGTGTAGGAAATGAGATAGGTTTTTGTAGATGGATCTCCTAGGAACAAAAACCTCCTTCATTTTTGTGAGATGTATTTCTTATTGGCCACAATATTCTCTACAAAATGATGAGTGAACAAGAAGTTTCTGCAAACAGTTCTTTCCAATATTGTTTAATATTTCCCAATCCATAATGGATGTTAGAAAATTAAAAGAGGTTTTTCTAGTTGGACACCTTAAGAACATAAACCTACTTCAATTTAAAAACATGAATCTTGGATTGGTCACAATAGTTTTTCCGAGACAATGACTTAAGCATGAAATTTCTGCAAAAATGTTCCTTCTTGCTATGTTTTCATCTTTTAACATTTTCATTCTTTTAACTATTTTTTCTTTCACTTTGAATAAATTTAATTGTTGGTGAAAGTATTTTTATTTCTGTTAACCATTGTTGCCTTTGTTTTTAATTTTACTGTTTCACCTTGACTACTCTGTAACTTTGTTTTAACTTTCACTCTGACTTTTACCTGATACACTTTAACTCTGATGTTCTTTGACTATTCCGTTTCACTGTCATTGTGAATTTTGATTTCACTTTTACCATTCACTGTGCACATTTCATCATTCTGATCTCTCTCTAACTTGATTTTATTCTTTCGTTGTATACAAATTTTTTGTTGAATGAAGATTTTGAATTAAAATCTGAGAATTTGGAGCAAATAATTTTGTCAACTAGTATTGAAACTTTTGGCCCAATTTCTTGTTATGATAATAACATGCAAAAATCAAACAATTTGTTAATGAAACATAGGTCTGCAAGGAGGTGATTGAAGGATTTTGAAAGACATGTGGAATGAGATCTGTCTATGGAGGTTTAACTTAGTTTTTATGCATTTTTGGGCTACTTCTGCAAGATTAGACTATTTGCAGGAGTTTTTATATTAAATAGAGAGAAAAATAAGAAATTTAGGCTAATGATGGCCTCTTTTGGGTTTTTTTCTCAATTTGGTTTATCTGAGGATGTAAAACTTGTTTAAGACAGAAAACAAGGGTTTTCTGTATGACTTAGACTGTAAAAATGATTTTTTAGGAGATCTGTGGGTTTAAAACCTTTTCTAGCTGTAAAATTTATCTTGTAGGGATGTTTAGCTGAGGAATTTGGCTTTAAACGAGGCTTTTATGAATATAGTGAATTCTGGAAAAAATTTGCAAGCATTCGCCCTATTTTTTAGCGTTTTTGGGCAAACTAGATGGATCACTTATCTTCTCATAGCTGAATTTGTTCAATTGAAGGGTTAAACTGTGAATTTTGCAGGCTAGATATGTGAAAATACCTTTTTTTGCAGGCATTTTGATTGTCGAAAGGGCTTTTGAATACTTCTAGGGTTGAATTTGAGCTTTTTTCTGGTATACTAGAGTGGCAGAAATCTTTCCACGTCTTTGAAAGGTAGATTTTGGTTGAATTTGGAGTCTCGGTGAAAAGAATAGTGTTCAGGGGCTTTAACACAATCGGGAGCTATCCAAAGGTCGAAATGCATGATCAACATAGAAAAAAGGAAAAATCAAAGGTTTTAACCTTTTATTTTAATCTTCATAAATGTATTTAAATGAAGGTATTATCAATGGCGGGAAAAATTTGAGTTTAAACATCAAAACCATAAGGTGGTTATCACGTCCATTTCACGTCGTAAGTGGTTTGTTCTCAAACGAATGTGATCCAATAGAAAACAGACACATCGTTAAGGGAGGAAAGGTTAAAACCACCAATTTCATGCTCGATTTATGTTTACGTGAGCGATTGGTTTATGCATGTGATATGACATTAGAGGCATTGGATCTGGAGCACGGGAGCGAAGGGTCGAGATCAATTGTAAAGTTGCAGAGGAAAAGGCTAGGTGGGACACAGGTATTATACTATGTGTCGGCAGATGGATCATATAATAAAACCTTTATATATATATATATGTGTTTATAACCAAATTTTTTATCAAAAATAAAAATGTTTATGTATAGACAGGGTCAATACATGATTTTAAAAAGGGGTTAAGTGGGGATGTTATATATATAAATAGAGTTTATATATATGGTTGAAAAATGCACGTGTGGTGGGATATGAATTTAACTGGGGTTAAATGATACAAAAAATAATGTTTAATATATCGGGTAAGGCTTAACTGTAAATCAGATAAAACCTTAGGTTAAATGATTTTATTCAGAAATTAGAAAGGATATTAGCTCTATTTTTATTATATAGTTATAGATTGTGGAAATGTCTATTCACTATAAGGGGAGGGATTTTACATAATGTTAGTTTTATGCCAAAGGGGTTGTAATTGCGAATTTTTTTTTCCGCATGTGGATAATTACTTTGACATAAAAGCTTGTAATAGTGGGTTTAAAGGGTATTAATATAAAGGGAATTATATTAATAGGAAAAGGTGTTTTTTAGGGTTTTAATATATAAATTAGAAGTTAATATGAGAAGGGTCAATGAAATACATCAAAAATACAATTACATGACTAAGTAAAGTGAAAATATCAAAGCAAAGCTTTTATCATTTATAATTTCACCACTTTTAACTTAGGATATAATTCTTTTGGAGGGTTTTATGTTTTTATTAATGAAGGAAGTTAGTTAAATGGGGAATTTCATATTTCATTAAGTAAAAAAGGTGCTTACTTATGAAATTGAATAGTAATGAGTGTATGAAGGATAAATGATGATAATTAGGGATTTAATATACAAATTCAACACTTTTAATGTATCAATCATTGAACCTTGGGTCCGGTCCCAACTGAAGTCAGAGAAATGATCTGAGCCTCTTTGACTGAAATTCTAGAATGCAGAGTAACTATAGGGGAGAGTATTTATTGATTATTTGACTGGTGATGAATATTTACATGCTTTCCCCACTTCTTCTACATACCCAATTTTAATCTAACATTTTTTCTTCCAGTTTGTAGGTGCATTTGAGCTTGCTACCTTGAAACATTTTATTCTTTTGAAAACATAAAAACTATCTAAATCAACCTTATATCATCCGAGGGCTGATATTAAACTGATGAGCTCCTCTTTATTCTCTACCTATCTACTAATTAGTCAGGATTAAACTGTGTGACTAATCTTTATTCGCTATTCTACAGCAATAAGATTGAAATCATGACTAGTCAAGTTTAAGTAGTTCAACTCATCATGGATTATGGCATCTATTAACACTCTGCCATAATCATCAGTAAAAAATTAAAAAGTAGTGGCATTTGGATTTTCACACTTTCATGTTTTATTTATTTTTCTTTTGGGGCCTATATTTTTTCTAATTCCTTTAATCTTTCTTTTTAGGAATTTTACCCTCTTTTTGATATTCTATTTTTTTTTTTAACAAAATATGGGAAAACAACTTGCAGAAAGCAATGTATGTACATATTTTACAATATTATCATAATTCAATTCCAAATTATGAATCCTATACTTATAGGACCCTAACAGGTTGTACATTCCAGATGAAATGCTTTGAAATAGCTGATATTAAATGAGCATAATAAGAAACCATTTTTCAGACACCCCGATTACCAAAAAATCATTACTGCACTCGAAAATATTTTTATTACCCTGGTATGAAGAAGAAAGTGGTAGAATACTTTTCCATATATCTATTGTCTCAGCAAGTGAAGGTAGAACACCAACACCCAACTAGACAATTAAACCCACTACCCATTCCGAAATGGAAATGGGAAGTGATTTATTTAGACTTTATTATGAGACTTCCCAGAACAAGACACTAACATGAATCCATCATGGTGGTTGTAGAAAAACTAGGTAAGTGCACTTTATACTAGTACAATCTACGTTTGGGATTGAATAGGTTGTAGGCATCTTCAGGAAGGAATTATTTCGTTTACATGGGGTACCATGAATGGTAACATATGGTAGGGATGCTAAATTCACTTCGAAATTTTGGAAGGCCATGTTTTTGGTGGTGGGGACCCAATTTAACTTCATTACAATTTATCACCCCAAAAATGATGGATAAATAGAAAAAAAAAATCAGATTCTAAAGGACATGTTAAGAATGTATGTCATGGATAGACCTACCAAGTGGGAAGACTTTCTATCTTTTGCATAGTTTTCTTATAATAGTAGTTATCAAGCTTCTATAAATATGATTCATTTTGAAGCCTTGTATAGAAGGAAATTCCACATGCATGTCAATTGGAGCCAACCGGAAGACATGGTAATCTTAGGACTAGATGCATTATAGGAAATGGAACAAGTGGTGTGAAAAATTAGACAAAATTTAAAAAATGTAGAGGATAGACAAAAAAATTTATGTTTATAAAGAAATAAATTACAAGGTATTTAAGGTGATAAATCACATGTACATAATATGTAAACCACAAAATAACACCTTGAGGAGGGGACATGTGCTAAAATTGCACCATTCTTATGTGGTCCTTTTGAAATCTTAGAAAGAGTCAGAATCTAACACCCTCTTCCCACATATACCCAATTAACAGTATAACCACGGTAAAAATGTGGAGATAGGTTAATAATATGAGATTCAACCTCTTATTTATTAAGGAAGTGGAACTGACAAAAACACGGAAAATACACCGTACACTACATCATTGACATCCCTAGGAGGTAACCCAACCTTCCAGGGCCCTGCTCCTTGAGGGGGGAGCTAATTTTTTTACCTATTACAGACTTATTTGCAAGCATGTAAGGGAAAAGGAGCGGTTATATTCCATTATCTCTGGGTTTGCCTTGTCAAGGCCATGGTTATGGCCTAAAAAGTACAATAGTGTGCCTACATTTTCGAGATTCGTGCCAAATTTTCAACCCTTCAGCCTAGGCCACTTCCCATAACTTCCTATATCTTCAGCAGAGGGTAAATAACATTAAAAAAAATAAATAGAAGCAATTGCGTGATCAATAACTCACCCGACCCCATCTAATCATGAAAATAATTTCATCAAACATGTCACTAACATTGCATCTACAGGTATAAACTGTAAATTTAATCATGGTGGTATTTTACAACTTTGATAATACCTAATAATAATTTCTCCCCAACATCATAAGACACAATATAGTCCATTTGACCATAGATACATTGTGTATTCATTTCCAGTGAAAAACATAGATAGAGTCATACGTCATCACTGATAAAATAGATGCTTACCACTAGCATATAAACAACATAAATACAATGGATATAACAATAATTAAATCCATACATAAACCAATACATTTGCATACTGAATACGAGAGGAATGAGATCTTCATTTATGAGTGTAAAAACCCAACGTGAGATGGGACTTCCAAGTTCCACCCAACCATATATTGGTTGAGCCAAGTCTCACTTCAGTAAATCACCTCCTTTCCATATTCCAAGCGTAAATGTGGTACTTTAATAAAAGCTTCAATCAAAACCAAACCAGGGCTCTAGATATTGAACCGTCTCAACTCCAAAACTAGTGATTTCACCTCAAGGTTGGACATCACTAACAATCATGGATTGGTTTCCACCCAAGATGCTCTATGGCTGCAGAGTTTTTGTTTAAAACAAGGCTCCAAGACTAGTTACTCAACCCCAGTTTTTCCTGAGCTTCAAATAGTTTTTCCAACCAAGGCTCCAAGACTAGTAAGTCAACCCACCTAGGGCTCACAAGTATTTTCCCAGGTAAGGCTCGAGGACGAGTAACTAAACCCAACAGTAGTCCATCAGGTTCCAAAGAATTTTTCCAACCAAGGCTCCAGGAATTAATAACTAAAACCAATAGCTAAAGGAATCATGAGAACCATCCAAAACGAAATCAATGGTACTAAACCCAAGATAACATGGTTGTCCAACAAATGGAAATGCTAGGAAAATCCACATGCATACGCATGCATGCCAAAACGAGTCAGGAAAACATACATTCAACTCAGTACCTTCAGTCAAAATCCGATTTAGTTATTGATCCTGATGTCCACCTGTGATTTCCTAATCTTCATTTTCCTTATTGCTCCAAATCAACAAGTATCCACACACTCCAAGAGTGCTGCAAGAAAACTAGAAGTATCCAATAATATGAGAAAGAGACAGAGAAAATAATGAGAGATCTCCAAAAATGAACTGGCAAAAGATTACCAATTGATCCTTAACAACCTTTTTCTTAATGAGGACTTTATTTTCTTCATTTTCCATTATTTTCCTTTAATTTCCTCCTCACATGCAACCTGTGACCTTTCACCTTCATTTTCTCCTATTTTCCATTATTTTCATAAATAAAATGACAAATAATGACTGATACCTTTCCAGATCCTTTTCCACTTCCTTTGTAAATTTATTTTAGTGATAATAAACCAAATGAACACCCGCTAGGATTTCTTTCCCACCATTCAGCTTAGAATATGTGTCCCATCCATCGTGGTTATCTATATTTTTACATGATTTTTTACCAGGGATGTTACCAAACCATCCCCTTGGGGGAATATTGTCCTCGGTATTTAATAACACCTAGAAAGTAGCGAACCACTAAAAAAAAAAACATACTTCTTATGGAGATTTATAACGCAACTCCTTGTAGTATTTAGAATGAATAACCTGCTCCAAAGAAAAATAATCATCATGAAAATCATACCGCGTACTAGAGCTTTTTAATATAGCTCATTACAGTGTTTAAAATAACCACATATAATTATCCACATTTTCTTCAACTAGAAAATAACCATACTTTCTGTGGAGCTTTATAAACGAGACAAATAGAATAGTTACAATAATATACACATATACACATTTTTTGAACTTGATATTAAAACGATGAGATGCCTGTATCAATCAACAAGGGAATCCAGAGGCTCACACCTCCACATTCAAGTAGTACTAGGATTCATTTCCTTCTGAGGAAGTCCAAAATCCACTACCAAAGTCCAATTTGTATCCAATGCCCAATGTTGCAATCCCATATCACTTGTCCTCTCACTGAACAATTATTGGTTGATTGTTCTAAGGCCCACTCCCAATGTGCATATGATTCCATATGGAAATTCTAATGACCAAAACAAATACATCCCTAGCCTTCCCTTCTCTACTATTCAATGCCTCGAGTAGTTCGCTCACCCCTTCCATGCAGTTACTCACCTTCCAAGTTGTGTTCGTACCCACATCCCAGACAGTCCATCCCTTGGCAAGGTTTCCTTGCATCGAAAGTCCAAAAAACCAAGGCATATATCTACCCCAAAAAAATCATACCGGTCATAGAATTCACATGGAAATCAAGACACTCTTGGGTACCTGTGTCCCATAGTGGCCCTGCTCTTGAAGTTATTTACCAACATACTACTGCATGTTCCAATTACGTTTTCTGACATTGCTAGTTCTAGTAGTTGGTTTCAACCACCAAACCAGGAAGGTTCATACATTTATATACCAAGCACATAATTACCATTAGACTAAAAAAAATTGAAATAAACTCAAACCATACCTCATTGGTGTCTTTTAAAAAAGGTACACTTGCAATATTTTTCACTTCTTGTCATAACAAGTCAAACTAGTTTTTTTTATCAATCAGCATGTATAAACATATCACATCCAATTAGCTAAAAAAAACCATCATAAATTAACGTCGTGAATGAAATTAAATCACTATAAACCATAATCATAACTCACATGTAGCCATCATAAGTTATAATCCTAAATCACATGCATAATAAAACTAAAATAAATTACCTATACTTATCCTTTATCGTTCCTTACTTCTGCCTTTGTTCTTTCTATACACACATCGGATTGGTTCCCACACCCGAAAAACACCCAGTGCCTTCTCTTCAATAACGTACACATACGCACAGTGTACATCACAACACGTACACACACACACACATACGACATAAAACACCATACAATACATACACCCACATTGGCATACGACACATAAACCTACACCCAATTTATTATACAACACAATACATATGCCTACACCAACCTACAACACATACACCTATACCCGGTGTACAATACAACAAAATACGTATACATATACAAAGTACAACACAACGACTACATATGTTATGGTACCACAACTACACCATGCGCATACATATTACCACATACCCTCAACACAACATGTAATACATGCACACACTACCACATGTACACCAATACCCTATGCATCACATGTACACAATAACACCTATACATAGCACTACCTTCACAACATGTGTATAACATCACAAGTACACGCAACCACCTGCACAACATGTACACAATGCCAAATGTACACCACACCACATCTACAATGTGTTAAAAATACCACATGTACACAACACCACACGTGTGACATGTACATGACACCACAAGTACACAACACCACATGCGTGACATGTACACAACATGACCTGCACACAGCACCACATTCACACAATACCACATGTACCATCATCCATACAACACCATGTGTATGACACACACACAACACCATATTTAAATAGCACTACATATTCAACATGTACATAACACCATACATACATAGCACCACACATCCAACATGTGCACAACACCATATGCACACAACACCACATATCCAACATGCGCACAGTATGGTATGTACACAACACCACATATGCAACATGTACATAGCACCATCTATACCTAGCACTACATATGTTATATACACACAACACCATATATACAACATGCATACAACATCATATTTACACAATACTACATATGTTACATGTACACATCACCATAGGTACAATCACTAAATATACAACATCCACAACATACAACGGTAGTATCGCACATCGATAGACCACACACTGACCCCACAAGAAACCTTGCTTCTAGTGTTTTTCCACTATCCATGATGATCCTAACATGTCATGGACGATGTTCTTTTCACTTCATTGATGTACCCCTCAACATTACCTATGCATAACACAAACATGAGCATAGTACAAGTATATAATATCAAATCATACCCACGTGATACTAACCTCATAGATCTGTCAATGCTACTATGCCACTTGATTCCTCATAGCCAAGAGCCTTTTCATGACATTCACTTGCATAAGAAATAAATCCTCCACAAGAATAATCCTTGGAAACCCTGTTTAAAAATTATGTAGATAGATACATGCATGTCTATATAATAATTAGACTAAAACAATCATCATCGTATGAGACAACGACATACATACAAACATATATACCTATAAATATTAGGATTAAATAATCACCATCCATGATGACCCGGTTAGACAAGTCATACATACATGTACACATATAAGAACATCAACATAATCATGATAACAACATAATTTATAGATATCATAGGGTCTAGGCTAATAGGACTTCCTTTATCCATGCACAACATGCACAACATTGAGGACAACAGTTCCCAACATAGCCAAGGCATCTAACACCTCAATTCCATTTACTCTAACTTACCTGATTACCTTCCTCATGTATGTACTGCCATTATCCATTTATCACAATGGACCCAACCAGTCCAACCGATTTTCATACTCTTACCTTCATTTTCACTTATGCACGCATCAAGCTTCATCCATTTCTTACATTATGTGTTGGGTACCACACATCTCTCCCAAAACTCCATTAAATTTCCTCTTTCCAACCAAATCCCAAGACTATCAAAACATAAAAGGAAATAACATGAGGAAGCAAGAAGAATACCATGAAAATCCAAAATCAATATGATACTACTACAAAGTTGCATGATCATGCACTAGACACAATCGAGACCCAAAATCAAGTGCAAAAAAATTGAAAGACTGAAAGCACAAGGCTAGCAACAAACACCATGAATTAATTTCCATGGTTCCCAATACTTCCAAAGGAAATATCAACCCCAACCTTCTTCAATATTTCATGATAGTCTCTATTTACATGGAATCCCCTACATCATACCACCATAAACACATAAACATAAGCACATAAATAAATATAAAAATATACTAGTTATCCTACCTTGTTGTGCCAAGCATGCTGATCTAAAATTGAACACACATGTTAGCCATATGTACCAAACATCAAGAAAACATATATATAAACTCTAAATCAGCTTTTACCAAGACTAAAAACCATGCCATAATTAAAAAACATTAAAAATCATAATATTACAACTAGCACAGAGTTACACTCAAGTGCACATCAGCTATTTCAACAGATACATTTTAGTACAACCATCTCAAAACAAGATCATTCCTTCATGCAATATTATAATGCATATTCATATCATGAAACTAATCAAACATTTAAACATTCATCTTCATAATATACACCAAACACTCAAACACCAGATAGACGACATAATCAAATAGTCAAGCACCAAGTGTATGACATAAGCAAACTCATACCTTAATGTATCTGAGGGGAGGCTATCTTGTCTACACAATCAAACTAGTTAGCATGATATAAATTCAAAACACCTCATCTCAAACACAAATAAGATCTTGATATCCATAACAGTAACTAACTAACATGTTCACATTATAAGCTAGTAAACATTTTTCATTCAAGCATACAATCACATATGCATAGTTAGTCTAAATTAATACAACATAATGTCACAAATAAGTTGACTCACGCCTGAATGTCATAACCCTAACCATCGAGTCACTAGCATGTAACAACAATAAGTTATATATCATTATCATCAAAAACATGTAACCTAATCATCAAGCTAATTATCATAAAACAACAACAACTTAACCCATAACATTCTCATCAACAACATATGAGTTATCTAATATAAAACAACAATAGGAATGCATACCATGACCATGGGTTGCTACCATTCATGACTATCTGACACACAAAAATATAACTGCACTAATCAAATAGAATCTATATTGTATGTAACCATAACATTAATTGAATAAAAGTAATAATCATAACCATAATTCATATAACAATCCTTAACCTACATACCTACATGCCTGACATCCAAGCCTGTATGACGACATTCTCTTGCCTCAAGGTCTAATTATACAACTTCACTTTGATGGTATGAATCTCAAACTTATCGTATTCAACACATTAGCATCATAACATACCAATATTGTCACAATGAACTTACTCAAAAAACCTTCACCAAACCAACGTAGACTTGACCCTATGTGCCCATTTCACATGTCTAACCAATCACGAATGACCAATTCATGTCCCCACATATAGCATCACATGAGAAAGCATACATGGAAAACACACAAGAACGGCTAGTTTATGACCTAGAATAAATAAGAAACCAATGTACAATATGTAACAATATGTAAGAAAGTATGCACGAACAATACACAAGCATGAGCAACACATAACCAATCATATACCTATCACAACATGTCGACAAAAACACCATCATCACTTCTATGGCGACACCACATCCACCATGGCCAACCCAAAACTGATTCAACAAGCACATATATATCACAAGGATACAAATTACACATGCAACCATCATAAACACATGATCCGCAAACCACCCATCAGTCCAAGATTTGAACCATGCTCTGATACCACTCTGTAACACCCTCTTCCCACATCTCCCTAAGTAATTGGCCAACCAAGGTAAACATGTGACGAGAGGCTACAAATATGAGATTCAACCTCCTAGATGACCATAAGGAAGTGGAACTGATGGAAACATGACAAACACACCTTACACTACATCATTGACATCCCTAGGATGTAATCCAACACTCTAGGGCCTTGTTCCCTGAGGGGGAACTAATTTTTGACCTATGTGAGGCTTATTCGCAAGCATTTAAGGGAAATAGAGTAGTTATAGACCCTTATTCCCAGGCTTTCCTTATCAAAGCCATGGTTATGTCCACAAAAATACAATATTATGCATGTAGCTCTAGGATTCATGCCACATTTTCAGCCCTTGAGCCCAGGTCAATACCTAGAACTTCCTTTAACTTTAGGAGAGGGTAAATAACATTAAGAAAAATACAAGGAATTAATCATGTCATTAGGAACTCACTCAACCCCAGCCAGCCATGACATACATTTTCATCAAACATGTCACAAACATTGCATCTGGAAGTATAAGAAACATATTGAAGCATGTAGGTCTTTTACAACTCTGACAATAGCTAAGAATCATTGCTCCCATAGATCATTATCTACAATTCATTCTATTTGACAACATATACATTGTGTATTCATTTCCATACAAAAACATAGATAGATCCATACATAATCACTAATAAAATACATGCTTATAACCAACATATAAACAATATAAATACAATGAATATAATAGTAAATAAATCCATATATAAAACAATACATTTTCATACAAAATAAGAGAGGAATGTGGTATTCATTTATGAGTGTAAAAACTCAACTGGAGATGGGAATTCCAAATTCCTCCCAACCATAGATTGGATAAGCCAGGTATCACTTCATCCAATCACACCTGTGCCATATTCCAAGCATACATATGGTACTTTATCAAACACATCAATAAACAGAAAAGCAGGGATCCATAGACTGAACCATATCAACCTGAAAACCAGTGATTCCACCTCATTTTCAGACATCCCTAACCATCATGGATTAGTCTCCACCCAAGTTTCTCGAAGGCTCCAAAGTTTTTGTTCCAACCAATGCTCTAGGGCTAGTAACCTAACCCACCTAGGGCTCCAGGGTGTTTTTCCAACCAAGGCTCCAGGACTAGTACCTCAACCCTATATTTGTCCACCAGGCTGCAGAGAATTTGTGCAACGAAGGCTCCAAGAACTAATAACTTAATGCAACAACTAAAGGAATAATGAGAACCAACCATAAAACAATTAATGGAACTAAACCCATAATACCATGGTTTTCCAGGAAATGGCAAGGCTAGTAAATTCCACATGCATACCCATGCATGCAAAAACTAATGAGGAAAACATATATGAAACTCGATAGTTGAAATCAAAATCCGTTGTAGCTGTTCATCCAATGTCCACTTGCGTTTTCCTACTCTTCCTTTTCCTTCTTTGTCCAACTCACCAAGTATCCAAACTTTCCAAGGGTGCTCCAAGAAAACTATAAGTATCCAAGATTATGGGAGAGAGAAGGAGAGAGAGAGGGAATAATGAGAGAGCTCCAAAAATGCACTGACAAAAGGTTACCAACTGATCCTTAGAATCCATTTTATTAATAAGGTCTCTATTTTCTTCATTTTCCATTTTTTCGCTTCAATTTCCTCCTCACATGCAAAATGTGACCTTTCACCTTACTTTTCTCCTATTTTCCATTATTTTCATAAATAAAATGCAAATTAATGCCTCGTGCCTTTCAAAATAATTTTCCATTTCCTTTTCCATTTTTCTTTAGCCATAATAATCCAAACGAAAACCCGCGATGATGTTTTTTCCACCATTCAGCTTGGAATATGTGTCACATCCACCATGGTTATATATATTTTTACATGGATTTTTACCAGGGTTGTAACATGGACCAATAACATACCAATTAGCATTGTTGAGGCACATAAAAGTACATAATGTTTTTCATGCATACTTTTTAAAGAAATATGTTCATCATAACTCTCACATAATTGATTGGAATTTAATACATGTGGAACCAAAAGGTGATTTCTTTACACGAGCAATTTTCATATTATGTGAGAGAGAGACCTTGCTTCATAATCGAACCATCGCTTATGTTAAATTGCAATGGAATCATGTTACACCCGAGGATGCCACCTCGGATAAGGAAGAAAAAATGTGGGAGGACTTCCCAACAGTATTTCAAAAATAGAGGAATTAATGGTCAAGCCCTAATGACATTGTTAAATAAAAAGGGGGGAAGATTTAATACTTCTCTATTTTCTTCTTTTAATGTCGATTATTTAAGGCGTGGAATTATTAGTGGATTGTATGGATATGAAAACCATGATTAAACATATGTGATGATGTAATTATTTGTATTATTGTTAATAAATTTTTTTTTTGGAAAAATATTCATGAAAGAGCTCTAGAGATTGGAAATTTCTTTCTAGATTAGAAAAAATTGTTGGTGGTTAAGTCTAAGATGTACCTTCCCTAAAAATATCCTAAAAGTAATATCTCGGAGAAAATAATTAGAAATAAATGGCTTTAATGTGATGGGAGAAAAATATCATATGAAATCAATTAGTTGGAGAAAGATGCTAAGTTAATTTGGAATAAATTGTTATTGAAGAATAAGGAAGTATTTAAAGAAAAAGGAAATAATATTTTTTGTAAAAAAACAAAAAATAAAAATTAAACAAAGGGCCTTGAAAAAAGGATTGGTAGACCCAAAATCAACACATTTCTAAAAATCTGGGAGGAAGAAAACATATAAAATAAACCACCAAGTAATCAATGAGGGATGTTGTTGGTTATTATGGAAAGTAGATAATAGCTCGGGGGGAGATGGAAGATATAGTTCATGGTCGGGACGAAAGAGACGAGTCTTGAGATATTTCTAGACAATATTTGTGTTTGGAATTTTGATTATAGTTTGTATATATGGGAATTTACTTGAATTGTGTTTCTTTTTCTTTATGCATAATTACTATGTTGAATTAATATATGATGTTATATGTTCATTAATTGCATGCAAAAATAAAAGGAGTAAAGTGTATCTAGTGATATATATTTACACCGTAAAGATGTCTTTTTTTCATATGTAATAAGCAACTATGCGTAACTTTCGCACCACAAGCAATTATATGGATCGATTAAACATGGATGTTAGAACCTACATATTATTGTCTTATAGGAGTGGGATATTAACAAATGTTAGTTATCTAAGTATATGAAAGTAAATGGGGGTATCTAATTATGTTTGTTACATTAAAAAAAAAAAAAGGGAAACAATTTTTCATGTCCTAAGTTATTTAGTTAAATGTGAGAACAATGAGTTATAAAATTCAATTAGAAATGCAACACCTTATAGATTCATGACAAAGGAATTCACCCTCATTAAATCACATAGAAATTTTATTGGGAAGAGTTTTAACCATACCGGAATAGGATGTTATGAATACAACTATATAAACAAAGTGATTGAATTTTCTCCTTAAGATCTTGAGGCAAACTCGTATACTAGTTAGGGAAACAAAATCTAGGATTTACTCATTAGGAAATCACCCACCTCTCTCCAAATTGATAGGGAGTATTATAGTTATAAATACACAGGTAAAACCAAGCTAATATAGCCTTCTGTAGTCGAATTGTAGGAGGTTTAATATAAGTTTGTATTCTTAAATAGGTAAATTGACCATTTTAGAGACTATGAATTCAAACAAGGAGGTAACTAGTTATATAGAATTATACAATGGAAACAATCATTAAAATTATACAAACAAACATATGAAAACTAGAAAAAAATATAGTTGGGTAATTTAGTAATTCCAAAAATACATTCACATAATATGTTTGAATAGAGAATAAAACTATGTTGTTACATCCCTATAATACTAGTCTATCCCCTTATTGTTATTATTAGTGTAGCCCCATCATTTTTATTGTTTTGCACATGTAGTCCCCATATTTCTATTAGTGTGCCCCATAGAAGCCCAGTATTGTTATTGTTGTTCCCTTACATTATTATTGTTATATCATCTATGATTATACAGTGACCCCTTAGAATCCTATATATAGAAACGAAGTTTTGTCATTTGAATCTTTCAAGAATTATTCATTTATGTAATGTAAAGGAGGTTTCCCCCTTGAGTCGTTGATCTATTATTTCTATTGTTTTGTGAGATGGTTGCATAACACTTGGTGTCAGATCTTATGATTCAAGGGTTTTTCTTCTTAAAACAAGTCATCTTGGAATTTCTGCTATAATGTTTTTTACACGAGACTTTAGAAGCTAAATTTTTTTCCACATGGATCCAAAATAGTGGTGATCTTCATGTATAAATTTCAGATCTTTTTTCTCTATATTTTCAGATAAATTAGCTAGGGATGTTATGGCTTTTGCAGGATAAAAAATCCTATCTCAAGCAGCTAACCTATGCAAAAATTCATAACTTTCGTTTCATGCATTAGATTTAAATTCTATAAAAATAGGTTGAAATTAAATAGACTCTAAGTTTTTTTGTAGAAATTTCAGTGTCGAGGGTTGAAACAGTGACATATGGCACTCCATACAAGTTTTCACTACCAAACTAGTCTATAATCATTTCATCATGGGAGATCGGGCATAACTATTTCTTGAAGACTCTAATATTGGTCTGACTTGCAGAGTCGAAAATAAGACTAAGAGGGGCACCAAAAGACAACCTTTCAAACCTTGGAGATTTGAAATAACAGAGATACAAAATATTCAAGATCTATTTGCTACAAATCAAGAAAAAAGGTGTGTATTTTTTTTAAATTGCATAAATTTTGTTTGAAAATTCAGGTTCAAGTGATTCCAAGGGAATATTGAAGCATAAATTTCAGTACTGGCTTCTAAAATGCCTCAAAAAATAAACTTCCACACCTATTAATCCCTCATAATCCTATACTATGATGCATGAAGATGAATTGCAGCACGATATATCAAAATTACGGGACCAAGTGCAACAAATTTCTCTCTCACAAAGAGAAAAAAAACATAGACTAAGTGGTGACATGGATGGTTTAAAAAAATACATATGAGCTAAGACTCAATGGTTTGAATGATGCCATGGGATAAAATATGGATGGTTTGAAGAGTTACATGGACGCTAAGATCGATGGTACATAAGCTAACATGGATGGTTTGAAGAATGAAATTGAAGCTAAGATCGATGGTATAGAAGCAAAACATGAAGGTTTGAAGGAAGGTTTGACAAATTGGCTACAAGAATAACTTCCTAATGGAGAAAAGGTAGTAGAGGAAACTCATGATGAGAACAAAAGGAATTTTAATCATGATTTCCTAGACTCTAACATTGGATTTAAAACCCATATTATTCCAAATATTGATATGAGAAATTTTAATGGCAAGGATCTTATAACATTGATACTATATATGGAGCAATATTTTGACCTCCATAATGTGCCAAACACACAAAAGACACATATCTCAACTTTATATTTAGAACTCAATCAATTTTTATCGTATCGATGGATTTTCTCTCGTAAACATATTTTCACTTGGTCTACCTTTATGGAGGAAATGATAGCACATTATTAGGATACAAAGATAAACATATTCTTTCATCAATTGATAAATATCAAACAAAAGGTTTCAATGGTTGAGAACATTGAGGACTTCCAAAAATTTAATATAAGGGTAAATGATATTCTAGAGGAGCATAGGATTGATGTATTCATAGGGAATTTCAAGGATAACATACCACATGAGGTTTTCCTATCAGAACATGATTCAATGGATATGGAATTCAAGTTAGCAAGAAAAATTGAAAGAAAAATTGTGGGGAAAAGGAAACCTACCACTTACAACTATAAAGATGGAAGTGTTTCTACTTCTAGCCTTCTAAAACCTACAAAGTTGATAGCACAACAGTTTGAAGAAAAAAGAGGAAAATGTATTTGTTACGGTTGGGATAGAAAATACACTAAAGGTCAGAAGTGTGCTAAGAAGAAATTATTTTACATAGATTGTGAAGAAGAGGAATAAAAGGAACAAGAAACTTCAAAATAAGATGATATACACCAGAAACTAGCCCTAGAGAAAGAATAAATTAATCTTACCATATATTGTAATGAATTGGAAATAATTACCACTCCTCAAACTCTCAAGATAGAAGTAAATATCAAGAATAAAAAGTTAATAGTGTTGATTGATTTCGGTAGTACCCATAATTTAATTAATTGTAATATAACCAAGGAATTAAATTTCTTCTTATATCAAGTACCAGAGTGTGAAGTGATGGTTGCAAAGGGGGGAACTATAAATTTCTCTGGAAAGTGCCATTATATAAATCTAACCATCAGGGAATATGTACTGAATATTCTAATGCTTTCCATTCCAATTGGTGGTGATGATGTTGTACTAGGAGTCCAATAGTTACAAACTTCGGGTATGATAGTTTTTAATTTTCAAGTACTTTTCTTGTACTTTTTTTGGGAAGGAAAGGAATTGGAACTAAGGTTTATCATAGAAAAATCAGGAAAGATAATGAGCTCTAATGGCATGAAAAATATTCTAAAGAAATAAAAATGAAGTGTAATTGCATAATTATGCTCATTAGAGGTTCAAACATCAAAATCACGTATTTCTCCAGACCTCCAAAAATTATTGCACAATCATTCCAAGGTATCTGAGACTCCAAAATTACTCCCACATATTTGTGATCATGATAATGTTATTCATTTGATTCCAGGAAGTGGTCGTTCAAATATAAGGCCTTACAAATATCCCTATTCCCAAAAGAGTGAAATTGAACGTATGGTTGCAGAGATTCTAGAGGACGATATAATTATACTTATTGAATGTTCTTTCTCTACTCTAGTAGTATTGGTGCACAAGAAGGATGGATCATGGCACATGTGTTCGTATTATAGGGAGTTGAAAAAATTCACTATTAAAGATAAATTTTCCATTCATATTATTGATGAATTATTGGATTAATTACATGGATCAATTTACTTCACCAAGTTGGATCTTCGTTGAGGATATCCTCAAATTAGAATGAAGACTGAAGAAATTTTGAAAACAGATTTTAGAACTCATGAGGGTCATTATGAATTTTTGGTCATGCCTTTTTGCCTTACCAACACACCTTCTACATTTCAAGGTTTGATGAATTCCATTTTCAAACCCTTGATTACAAAATTTGTGTTAGTATTTTTTTATGATATACTAATATACAACCATTATTGGAAGGATCATGTTCAACACATTGAGAGGGTGCTCAAACTATTGGAGGAGAAACAATTATATACAAAAACATCCAAATGTTTCTTTAGAGTATTGGAGGTGGAATATATGGGTCATATTGTATCTGATGAGGATGTTAAGGTAGACCATAAATCATCTGTGAGAATTTGTCAGGTTGACAGGGTATTATAGAAATTTTTTTAAGAATTATGGGAGAATAGAAGCACCTCTAACAACACTACTAAAAAAATGCATTTTCTTGGACTCTAGAAGAAACTAAGGCCTTTGAACATCTTAAAGAAGCAATGTGCCACACACCACTCCTAACTACGTGAGACACCACAAAAACCTTTATTCTGGAATGTGATGCCTCAGGAAATGTAATCGGTGTCAATTTAAGGCAAGAAGAAGAACAATTGCTTTTCAAAGTCTTCCAATAAAAGGAAAGTATATACACAAAGCTATTTATAAGAAGTAAATATTGGCAGTATTACATCCACTAAAGAAATGGCAACCTTACCTGATGGGAAGACACTTCAAGGTAAAATAAAATCATGATAGTCATAAATAATTTTTGGAAAAAATGTTATCTTTAGAAGTGTAGAAAAAATCGATCACAAAGATGTTAGGTTATGACTTTGAAATCATCTACAAAAAAGAAAAGAAAAATGTTGTTGCAGATGCAATATCAAGAAAGGAAGAGGAAGTGGAACCATTTCCTTGTCCCATTTCTACTATCCAACAATATTGGATAGATGAAGAAAGAGATTAATGAAGAACGACAAATATGTGTGAACACTCATTCAAAATTTGCAGAAAGATACTAGTACATATGATACATTTAGCTGGAAAAATGATTCATTATGGTACAAAGATTGCTTATATCTTTGTAATAATTCCCACCTCAAACAAAATATTATGTTGGAATTGCACACCTCTCCCTTAGGAGGGAACTCAGGATTTTAAAAACTTACCATCGGGTCAAGATGGAATTTTTTTGGGACAACCTTAAATTTGATATTCAAAAGTTTGTGGGGTGTTGTGGAGGTAAATCCCCTCTATGAACAGAGGCAATCCCTACTAGCCCATGCCAGGTATAGCAACAATCAATCACACTATAGTGCAGGTTCCTAATTGCAAATAAACCAACTATCGATGAAGGCTTACCTGGAATCCAACGTAGTCGTTGTAGAAGAGGTGGCGCTCTCGTTCCTCAGTCCTGGAAGATCACGATCCCCACGATCTTCGTGATGGGACACCTGCATATGCGAGAAACAAACAAACACAAGCGTAAAATCCAGTAGATGCAACTATATGTCAGTCAGAAAGGACATAACTCATCATTGTAAATAGCAACAAGAGTGGAACCATAACCAATAGTCGTTCATTAATAATCAATCAAAGGAAAATTACAATCATAGTTCTGACGCTGAATTCTCCTTCGGAGGGTCGCCAGCAGAACACGTCTCGAAAATCTTGTCAAGGATGGGACAATCCTCTCTCTTCAGCTCTTGACAATAGTCTCCTTGCTTGAAATTGGCCTTAAGGGAATTATGGAGGCTCTTGCAGCATAAGGCTCTTAGAAATTTGGGAACTTGAAGACCAACTTTCAATGGAGATGGGCAAGCTTTTATAGATGGAGGAAGAGAAGTTGGGATCCCTATAATCATGGGATTGGCCCTATCATCAAGGAAGCTTCCATGAGAAGTGGAAAACCACTTCCTCTCTATGGAAATCCGTAGCCAAACCTCCCAACTCAAGATAGATATCAGTTCCTAGATCAGTTAGGACAAAACTTCCGCCATTTATTTTTAAAAAACACCTCTTAAATTGGCTGGCGCGAGTGTGACTCTAGGACAGAGCACCAACTAGCATGGCCTTTTTGAAGTATTTTCCCCATTGGCGCAGTTACTGAACTGCCTACTCGCGCCAATGAAAAAAGGGCCATTTTTAGGGTTTTTCAAAAGGAGATGTCTTCAGGGCAATGAAAGCTCTTGTTCAGAGGGATGTCATGAAAGTGGTTTCAAGGCATGTCACTGCTCACAGGTCACAAAATGAGCCCTCCAATGTGCGGGACGGGGATTGCAGGGACAGTGAAAAATTAATATGTAATAGATGCTCCCTAAAGCATGAGGCCCGAGAGAGAGAGAGGGGTGAAATGATTTACGAGAACGTGTCCAACTGAAAACTCTGTCGTTGGAAAACCTTCGTAGAGAAGTACAACTGATATCTCAAATACATGATATATACATGGTATGGGTGCAGCCATCCATAACAGGGTATGCAATAATCTAGATCCAAGGCATGGGCGCAACAATCCAATGAGGATCGATAAATAGACTAAGGTCTGGTCACAACCATCCAGTCAGTGAGTCATGTAACTAATCATAATAATCCACAAAATCGTAGCCTGTATTATAACAGGCAGAATCCAGGGTCTTGCGCTCCATCTCGACTCTAACAAAGTACAATTTCAAGCATGCGAATATGTGACCTAAAGTCAAACATGCAAGAACATCATCTGATTACTAGCTAATGATGAAAGCTGTTAACAGACGCGAGAGGTACCACCAATAATGAAAATGGCCCTCAAGGTACTACAGGTATAATCTACGGTATGTGAATCAATGAGATGGCGTCGAACACCCGTAGAATCACTCGATCGGAGGCCGATAATGAAAACCTCACATCGAATGTGAAGAACCTGCCATTGAGGCATGTAGGCTCCAAGGCACGAGAAGGGAGTCTCTAGATCAGCTTCCCGAATAATGAGTTGAAGTCGACAGGAAGTGACCTTGATCGAAGGTGGGCCATAGTGTTTCCCACATCATCGACATGACACAGAGAAACATAATGTTTTTGTGAATCACGATCAGATGAGAATCAAAGGGAGGTTCATATTTGCAGAGGTCAACTTCTCTTGAACATATGAACGGCAAAATAGTGGACTTGGCAGTATTTGACATCAAAAGATCAAAGGTCATAGTGACGAGGCAAAGAGCAGATGAGAGGTCAAAATGGATTACCCAAACCCATGGAGGCAAGTGAAAAACAAGATGAGATGTCCCCAACCCGACACAAATGCCGACAAGTGCCATGTTCAAGAGCGACATATTGCCGACACGATAATGATGCTGGTTCCATTTTTCCCCGCCATTTCTGGCGAGTACCCCAATTATTTTTGATGACAAGCTTGAAGGGGATAGCATATGCTTGTGATATAAGTCCATCCTAGTACATTTAACGAGCCCTAGGAAGGAGCGACTCGAATAACGTCATTTCGACTGAATCCAATGTCATCAGGGTTTAACGAGTCTAAAAAAGGAAGAAATCAACGTCTTTTCATGTTTAGAGAGTTTTAAAAGACAACTGAAAAGTAAACTCGAAAGGTCCCTTTTTGTAAATAGTTCCTCAGATCCGAAAAGGTAGAAAACTATGTCTGAGAAAACCTCCTAGTCGCGATAGGCTAGGGTATTCCTTTTTCATAAGTAATCTATCCTAGCCCGAAAAAGGGGTAAATGTATACTGGGTAGATTTCGTTTTGTAGCCACTTTAACGAGATCAAAATGACAAGCGACTCGGCAATCTTTTCATTTTTATAAAGTTAGAAAAGAGCTCAAAGATGACTCCTCCTGGAGGAACGAGTGGTATAAAGGGTAGCAACTGGTTCCAGTAATGGTGGAACTTCTCAGAACAAATAAAGGTCAAGAGGATGGCTAACAAGATCACTCATCGCAGCGGTTCCTCAGGAATGGGTAAAATAACCAAGTGAAGGCATATGATCAGCCAAGCAGATAGTGACGATGGAGTGAGAAAACCAAGGCTCATCTGGCAAAGATAGGCTGATAAAACGACAATCACAAGAGGTAAAATGGGAATGGTTTCATTTTTACACAAGCTTGAAATCATAAAACTTTGCTTGAAGTTGGTTTCATTTTTACACAAGCTTGAAACAAAGATAAAATATGCTTGAAACCGGTTTCATTTTTACACAAGCTTGAAATGGAAACAAACTATGCTTGAAAAATTTAAGCATGCCCCCAGCATGGTGACTCAATTCAAGGTACATGCCCCCCAAGCTTTAGTCCAAATGACAAGTAGATGGAATGAAGGTTCAAATGACAAGATCAAGAGAAAGACTCGACTGGGATTTTACGAGATCTAAACAAAGACTCGAATTGAACGGGAACGTGTTTCATTGTTTTAATGAGGTTGACACATTAAAAGAACTATCCTCGGGACACCTTATTTCATGTTTCAAGGAGCTTGGCAGAAGACAAGGAACTCTTCTCCGACAACCTTGTTTCATTTTTTAAGGAGCTTGACACAAGACAAGGAACTCTTCTCCAACCGACCTCATCATAATGAACAGGAAGTCATCGGTTCCAAGATTTCCAATCCCGATGGAAGGAAAGTATCCTGGAAGTCAGGACCCAATGCCCCCAGCACCTGATGCACAACGACACCATCACTGAGTACAGGCACAAGGTAGGTAGCCACATAGTTGACCTATGGTGGGGCAGATACAACGGGTGGATAAAAACTAGGAAGGGATGATGGCGGGCCAGCTACCACATCGGGAGCAAAGAGTGAAAGTTGATCAATGGTCACGATCTATCCTTCATGTGGAAAATAGATGAAACGAAAAATGGAGGAGACAAGAGCTCCCATGGCATAGGTGTAATCGCACCCCAAAAGTATATTGAAATCCAAAGGGCTTGGAACAACCATCACATCCATATGGACGGTTTTACCTCCCAAAGTAATAGGTAACCTTGGAAGGATCCCTAACAGATGACTCGTTCTTCTGTTAAATGCCAACAAATTCTGCGTAACAGGCACAAGTAGTGGCAAACCAAATGCTTGCCAAGTAGTTGAGGATAGAATACTAACAGACACACCTTCGTCTATAATGGTGTTGGGTACGACCAGACCAAAAGCTTGTACTGTGATCTAGAAAGGCACATAAGATGGAAGGCGGTATCCTGCAAATTGATTCCAATCAAAGGAAGTGACTAAACTACTCAGAGGGGCTACCATCGAACCGAGAAGGTCTTCCCCTGGTGTTACGAAAGAAGGAACATCCTTCACAACCTCCATTTCAAATGTGGGAGGAGAATCCTCTGGGACCTCCATCACAGGAGGTGGAGGAGCAGCTTCTTGAGGTATACGGACAGGAGAATATTTCTCCAAGTCCGAAGAATTTGAAGAAACCAGAAGAACATGGGGGGTGTGAGGTCCACTCTCAATGGAAAAGACCTGGTGCACCGCAGACGGGGCTATCTCAACCGATCCCACGACCAATGGTTGGTCAGGAACGGATTCCTGAATTTGAATTTTTGAGGGAGCGGGATCGACCAAGGATGACTCTTGACCAATCGTAGGATTAGCTGGTGGAGGACTTAAAGAAAGCTATTTAAAACCAACCAGAAGGCACGGTGTGGAAACAACTGATTTGTCCAAAACTCGCTTCGCTTCATCCATATATGGACAAAGGTAAATGGCATGGAGCCCTTCACACAACTTATAGGGATTGGTGAGCTTACCCTGCTTCTTAGGATTCTTACCAGCACTAGCTGAAGACGTGCCCCCAACCTGACTCCCAGAAGCCGAAGGCAATGGCGAGCGACCATCGGACCATACTTCGAGCACCTTGGGAATGCCAAGGCAGTCTCGAAGAAGATGGTCTCCCATGCACAACATGCAATGAAACTTGACTTTTCGCGGAAGGTTGGGAGGTTTATCAAGAGGAGATGCTTCAGAAGCAGCAGCTGCATTTTTAGCCTCTCACTTATCAAAATTCTTCTTCTTTGTCTTCTTCTTCTTCTTCTTAGCCACCTGGTTACTCGAATCTAGACTTTCACCAGGCGAAGTAGAAGATGAAGACGTAGAAACAGGCGAAGAAGGGGAGAGGTCCACCTTGGAATCAACATGATTTTTTTCAGGCGGAGGAACTGATTGAACAGTAGCCGAGAGATTTGGGACCACAGAGGTTGAGAACAATGAAACAGGCAACCCAACTATTAACCAAGGAAGGGACAACATTTCCATATAAGGAGCACCAACATTCCCAAAAGGAGGAAAAGGACCCGGATTCCCATCAGAGGGGATTCCTTGGTTGGTGAACTCCGAAAAAGTTGCCATCAGAAACGATCTTCAGAACAACACCCTAAGGAAACTAACTTGAACCGGAAATATTTCGTGGGCAGTTAATTTTTAAAACATTGAAAAAAAACTCTACCGTTTCATATTTTAAGAGTCGAGAAACAGGAAAAAGGTGACTCTATCACTTTTAGATTGGAAACAAGCGTGAAAGGACAAGTGCTTGATGATCCTTTCAAATTTAAGGAGTCAGAAAAGATCAAATGACTACTGAGTAATACTAGGCAAAGGGTGTACCAAATAACCATGAACTGCAATATACACCTTGGTTTCGAAATGAAAGAGAAATCAACCAAGGACTTAATGTACGTGGAGGCAATCTCCCCGAATGCTGTTTTCGGTGTATCATGGGTATAGGGCAGCAGAATCAGCTTCCTCTGGATAAAGGATAGAAACCTAGTGGGGTCTCCCTTTATATACGCAATGGTACGGGGAGCACAAGTCCGTACTAGCGCTGTCTAAAGCCAAGAGGCAAACGACAGCTACTAGGTTTAATGACGTCGGAACACGTCTCTAACCTAGACCTCTAAATGTTTCGTTAATGTTTCAATGCTTCCTTAGGTCGATTGAATGAATTTTATGGTTGATCTTCAATTATGTCTCGGTTTCAAGTCCCTACCGAATGTCATCTGAAAATCTCCTATATGCAGCTATATGAGAAAAGAAAACTTCTCAATTCGATGAATGCTATCTATTTAAGGGAAGAGCTTCAAAAAATGATGCAAAAAACAACAACAATGTAAATGAAATCCTTCCAAACTAGATGACTTTCACTATCCCAAAAGTAATTTCAAACATTCAACGATGAGAATAATGCAATGTAATCTATGCAAAATCCTCTTTTTCGAAAACTATGCAATTGTAATCTATGCACAATTTCCTTTTCCTTTTCAAATTATAAGAATGCACTCAAATGCATTTTTTGATGAAATGAGAATCTACTTAATGCATGCTTTTAATGAAAGAGAATGCACTCAAAGTGATTTCTAGTTTTCAATCATTAAACAATGCAATCTAAGTTCAATGATGGATCTCAAAGAATACTTTTCAATGCAATGTGATCTAATGCATTATAACAAAAAGGACACTTTGAGGTGAAAACTAAATCAACGCAAATCTTCTTAATGAAGGATGAACGCAAAAGAGATGTAAACAAACACTAAGAATGCAATCGTTGTTTTAAACACTTCGTAACGAAATCCCTCAAAAGGCGACAAGCCTTATGAGGTCAAACACAAAGAGTAATTCCAAAGCAAGAGATAAAAACAAGGCATTCATTCCCTTTTACATCAAGAAATCATGGAAAGAAGACATTCCAAACAATGAGCAATGTAATCTATGCTCATATAGTGAAAACACTGGAAGGGAAAGACACACTGGTGAAGGATTTAGGGGAAAAATCTCAATTTTCACACACCCTGAAATTGGCTCAACTTGTACATTGACAACTAGCGCCAACTGGCACGACTTGCACATTGACAACTAACGCCAATGGCCAATTGGCATGGGCTGCTAACTGAAAACAAGCACCAATGCCTGAAAATGAAATAACACATAATTTCTCCCAACCAAGACCAGACTTCACCACTTCAAGCAGAATCTCCAAGACTCAAATGAACCATGTGATCTAGGCTCAGAGCGAGACAGACACGAATCAAGCTCAGAAATCTCAGCACAGAGTAAACCCTAGTACCTTATAGGATTGGCACGACTGTAAGGTTGAAACTAGCGCCAGAATAGAATTGTCATGGGTAATACACTAGAAACCTACGCCAATGGGCAAAAATGTCAAGCTGAAAAGCCTGCCAGTCGAGTTTACCAGTCAAAAATAAAAAAGAAAATCCAACAAGTAGAACAGTGATAATCAAGCTATCTAAAAGCCAAATTCACAGAAAGAGCCAGCCCAAAGATCTGATCAAGCAAGCAAAATCAAGAATCAACCGAAAAGACAAGAAAAAGCTCCAAGTGTTTAGTTTACAAACTAAACTGGAGATTGACTGAAGTAGCTTTGATATACTTCGCAATTGCAGAGCAAAATCGTTTTGAATTCTATCTGGCCAACTTCAGGCTCCGTCTGTAGCTTATAAAATGAACAATCAACAAGCTAACGCTCCCCAGCAGAGTCGCCAATTTGTTGTGGAGGTAAATCCCCTCTGCGGACAGAGGTGATCCCTACTACCCCAGACCAGGTCTAGCAATAATCAATCACGCTATAGTGCAGGTTCCTAATTGCAAATAAACGAACTATCGATGAAGGCTTACCTAGAATCCAACATAGTCATTGTAGAAGAGGTGGCACTCCCGTTCCTTAGTCCTGGCAGATCACGATCCCCACGATCTCCGTGATGGGACACCTGCATATGCGAGAAAAAAAACAAATGCAAGCCTAAAATGCAATAGATGCAACTATATGTTAGTCAAAAAGGACATAACTCATCATCATAAATAGAAACAAGAGTGGAACCATAACCAATAGTCGTTCATTAATAATCAATCAAAGGAAAATTACAACCATAGTTCTGACGCTGAATTCTCCTTCGGAGGGTCGCCAACAGAACACATCTCGAAAATCTTGTTAAGGATGGGACAAACCTCTCTCTTCAGCTCTTGACGATAGTCTCCTTGCTTGAAATTGGCCTTGAGGGAATTATGGAGGCTCTTGCAGCATAAGGCTCTTGGAAACTTGGGAACTTGAAGACCAGATTGCAATGGAGATGGGCAAGCTTTTATAGATGGAGGAAGAGGAGTTGGGATCCCTATAATCATGGGATTGGCCCTATCATCAAGGAAGCTTCCATGAGAGGTGGCAAACCACTTCCTCTCTATGGAAATCCGTAGCGAAACCTCCCAACTCAAGATAGATATCAGTTCCTAGATCAGTTAGGAGGAAACTTCCGCCATTTATTTTTTAACACCTCTTAAATTGGCTGGCACGAGTGCGACTCTGGGACAGAGTACCAACTGGTGTGCCTCTTTGAAGTATTTTTCCCATTGGCGCGGGTACTAAACTCCCTGCTCGCGCCAATGCAAAAAGGGCCATTTTTAGGGTTTTTCACAAGGAGATGTCTTCAAGGCAATGAAATCTCTTGTTCAGAGGGATGTCATGAAAGTTTTTTCAAGGCATGTCACTGCTCACAGGTCACAAAATGAGCCCTCCAATGTGTGGGACAGGGATTGCAGGGAAGGTGACAAATTACTGTGTAACATGGGGGAATGTTTGGTTTTCCAACAAAATAAATTTTAGAAATTTAATAACTTAGGTACATTAAAACCTTAATCCATACCAAGAAAACCTTGGGAGGAGGTTTCAATGAATTTTATCATAGGTTTACCCAAGTCCGAATTAAAAAATGTCATGATGGTGATAGTTGATAGACTTAACAAGTATGCACACTTATGTGCATTATCTCATCCATTTAAAACCATCATAGTTTTTTCTGTATTTATGGAAACAATTCAAAAGCTACATGGAAACCCAAAGATTATTGTAAGCAACAAAGATCCCATTTTTATAGGAATTTTTTGGATGAAATTATTTTCTTGTCTAGGTACTCAATTGGCTCATAGCTCATCTTATCATCCTCAATCATATGGGAAACCTTATATAGTGAAAAAATGTCTGGAAGGATATATTCATTTATTTTTATCTAATAAATAAACACAATGGGATAAGTGGTTACCTCTAGCTGAATGGTGGCATAACACTTCCTTCCATACTGCAGCAAAAATGACCCCATTTATGGAACTTTATGGATATCATCCACTTTAAAAAATATCATATTTAAGAGAAAATTCTAAGGTTCAAGCAGTGGAATATCACATCTAGCATCAACAACAAGTTCCCCAACTCTTAATGGATAACACCTTTTTTGCATAGAATTGAATGAAAGGTCAGGAAGATCAGCATCACAAGGAAATAAGTTTTGCTGTAGGCCACTGGGTACTTTTATGGCTACAACCATAAAACAAAATTTCCCTTAAGAAAGATAAGAAGGATAATAAATTAACACCAAATTACTATGCTCCTTACAAAGTGTTGCAAAATATTGGTACTATTGCATACAAATTGGAGCTTCTTGCATCTTCCCGAGTGCACCTAGTTTTTCATTTTTCATGATTCAATAATGTTATACGTGACCAGATTCAATTCAAACAATAATTCTAGAACTTGATGAGGGAGGAAATATCATATTGGAACATGAAGCAGTTGCAGAAAAGAGACATCGATATCTATGAAATCAATTAATTTCAAAGTATCTCATTAAGTGGAAGAACTTACTCACTAAAGATTCGACATGGGAGGATGAGAATTTTATACAGAAGCATCTAGAACTACTCAATCCTTGAGGAAAACACTCTTTTGAAGGAGAGGGGAATGTTGGGTCCCTATAATACTAGTGTATACCCTTATTGTTATTATTAGTGTAGCCACCTTATTTTTATTTTTGCGCCCATGTAGTCCCCATATTGTTATTAGTGTGCCCCATAGAAACTCACTATTGTTATTGTTTTTCCCTTACATTATTATTTTTATGACGAATCTGAATATATATTGGCCCCTTACACTCCTATATATAGAAATGAGGTTTTGTCATTTGAATCATCCAAGAATTTATCATTTATGTAATGTAAAGGAATTTTCCTCCTCGAAGAGGATATTTTCTAAGTCGTCAAACTATAATTTCAATTGTTTTAAGACATGATTTCATAAAATATGTGGTGATTCAAAATTCAGATATATTTACCTATATTGAATTTTTCAACTCAATAAACAATTAAATAAATAAAAATTCAAGAAAATATTAGCAAATCTGCGAGATGAAAATTTCGAATTGGTACTCGAGCATATACTAAGAAAAATTTCTAAAAAATATTTTTTTACACAACAAAGGGAAATTTGGTATTAATTAAATTATCAACTTAATATACATAAAATTTTGATGGAAATACTTGATTTTAGGTAAGATAATGTCAAATAGTATGGTAAATATAATCCCTAAGAGTAACTTAATCACAATATAATTGTTACGACAAATAACGTAGCATAAAAGGAAATTCAATTGCATCAAGCATATCTGAAATTTGATTTATAAATTCCATACAGGGTGAAGAGGTAATATCCAAAGGAAAAATAGCGACACTATGAATGGTAAACATAATTATGTGCATGAAAACCAATAGCCATGTTGGAATAAATGAAATATATATAAACTGAATTATTTCAAAATAGTCAATTATGATGCTTTCAAGTTCAAACAATCACTGTAAATATAAAGATTGCAAGAGAAATGTTTTTCATAGTGGGGTTAACTCTAGTCCTATCATAATGGTAGACATGTTTGGAGGAAGCTTTGATTTCCACTTGAATTCATATATTTGTGTGGAATCTAAGGCTTAGCATATGATTTCAGGAAAGGATTAGTGTTTAATGTGGAATTTTAATAAAGAAATTAACAATCGAGTTTGGAAATGAAATTTATCTTTGAAGGAGGGTCATCCAATGAAAAACTACAATCACACCTAAAGATATAAATTAGAGAGACTTAAAAAATAAAATCCTTGGAATTTAAAAGTATCTATATAATTTTTAGATTTTGGTAAATGGAGAGAAATTACCTTCTACGCGCAAGTAATACAATTTTTCAAACTCCTACACACCATAAATTAGAAAGTTTCCAAAAAATTAAATGAGATAGAAAGAATAGGGGTGTATAAATGAAAACTCTGTATACATAGCATTCACCATATGGAAAAGAACAACGAGAAAGTGAATTCATTCATATGTGTGGTCATATGTGTAGGAGGGGTAAATTATCAAAATCCACAAATCATGTAAGTCATAAAAAAATCATATACAAGGGTTCATTCAAATGAGAGGAATAATAAATACTACAAGGACTAGATATGAAATACGGGAAAAAAAAAGAGAAACCTAATTATACCTGAAGGTACAAGGGATGATGAAAATAACTCCCTCACTTAGCTTTGTAAACCAAAATAGAGGGATAATGATTAGCACCGAGATAAATAGCTAACAAAACAAGTTAAGAACGAAAAAAAGAGATTAAAAATTAAAAACATATCACAAAAATGTCGTTGAGAAAAATAGGGAAATTAGCTTTGGAAATATAGGAGAAACCTTCAACACATCATGAATCCTAAACTATCACATGAATCAAAGTTTATTTTTAATCTCCCCAAACTATAATTTTAGACATCTATAAACCTAAAAATGCAACAAAGGGGGAGGTCGTTAAGGAGGAACAAGTGATTCAACATACTTCCTACTATTTAACCAAAGAATAAAGGAAAAAATTCTCAAAATTACTACCTAGGTGAATTCTCTTATCACGTCCTGTAAATAAAGAGTGTTATGAGAGAGACTCCTACAGATGGAATGGAAACAAGCATGCTCTGAAAAATTGTAACAAGTGCTAAAGAATGCTTAAGTCATGCCTTCATTCTACAAGTCCACTACAACTAAGAATAGGGCTAGGGTATTTTTCCCACCTCTTTGCGGTGTTGTGTGCGTCGTAAAAAAGTGAAGAAAAATGTGAAGCCCCAAAATATTCTAGAGTAAACATATTAGGGTTAGAGTAAACAAATGCCAACCCTAGGATGGGTCAAGAAAAAATCTCCACCATTAACTAAATTCAAGTACTGAGTACATGTGGATATGGCATGGGTGATGTCGCATAACCAAGACCTATTCACCAAGTGTAAGCATACGATAGTATCAAATTAATTAACATTGAATTTCTCCGACATGGACTCCAATATATTTGTAGTCTATTGATAAAAATAGTAGCTGAATTTTATCGTAATAGGACTAAACATAAGGTTAAGCCAACCCTCAAGGGACTACAAAACAATGTATATTAAAACCATGGTGCAAGGGTAAGACATATAATTAGGTACATTTTTTTTTATGGTACAACACTTGTTTATAATCAAACAGGTACAAATAAATAGAAATATCTCATACAATATGAACCTTTCAAGTCAACTACTCTCAAATTTTTTATGAAATTGTATAGTATACGTATCATGTGGAAGCAATTTTAATGGAAGTAGAACAAAAAGGAGGTCATGGTTTAATTGCATCAACATTAAGAGTTAAGGATATGTATAGTCACAAGTAAATCCATATTATAAGATAACCTATTGGTTTTTTTATTTAGTTACTTAAGGTACTCTAAAGACTTAAGACATCAATATTCGGGAAATTGTTTTTTGAAAGTGAGGTATGTGAAAATTTACATTTTTTAGATCTTAGGATGCATGTCCACCCTCACTGAGGTGGTGGAAGGCTTCATGACATGATATTCCATGTCCTTTATCCATCCCTCAAAGTCGTCCGTCCAATCCTAGAGCCTATGTTTTCCTCTACGAAGGGAGTCTTGGTTATCAATGATATTCCATTGGTTATGTTGTATGTTAATCAAAAGAATTATAACATTTTTTATGAAATTATGTCTATCCTTGGCTAGTTGGTCTACCGTCACTTGTAGTTGAAAATTTTTGGCTTCCAAAGAATTAAATAAGGGTGGTTAATCCACCCACCCAACGGATGTATCATGTGGTTGTTCTATTTCTCTCGCTTCCCCTCAATGAAATTTGTGGCCTAGAATCCTACCAACAATGCCCCTCATCACATTGAGGTTTACATCATTATTTCAAAATTAGAGTTTCAGCGAAAGGGCTATGGAATACCCGTTAAGAATCCCAATAAAAATGGCTCTTCTCACTCTCCCCATGCATAAAAACCCTCCCCCATAGGAATGAATAACTCCACACTTCACTTAGGTGTTGAAAAATATACAAATAAACATGGATTTCCCCACTACCCCTCCCTAATTTGACTATGAATTTGAAAACAACCCACACACACAAAAACACAAGAAAGCAACTTTTTCTAGCTCAAACACCACACCCCCATAGAGATAGGAAAAATATGAAGACCTTCAATCCACCAGCTTTGGTTACACTTACCCCCAACCGACCAGTGAGCTGCGAAATTTCACCCCAGTACTAGTCAGGATGAAGAATGGGCTTCCCTCACACAGAAGAAATGAGAGAAAGAAGATGGAAACTACCAAGACCCCCAGCCGAAGATACAGAGTATATTCTTCTAGTTCACCAAGAAATATATTGAGAAAAAAATAGAAGACATAATTATAATACATACGAGATGAGCACAAGAGTTAACTAAGCTAACACACATACCAAGGTTTTTTCCACCAATTACTGGAAGGTCCTCTCGCTATATTGGAGCCCTCCATTGTGTGTTTCTAGTCTTCAAAATAGTACTACTAGGAATACTAAAACTAGTATATGCATTAAGCCTCAATCCAAAATCACATTTTGTAACACCAATGGAGTCTAGGCTTCATGAGGAAGTATCTCCTCATTCATGAACGAGCTCAATGACTTTGTAAAGTATAGGTTTGTCCCTATAGAGAGGCCCTTGTGACTTAAGGGCTTTCAATTCCCCCCTAAAAACTATACCCTCATCTCCCAATGCCAAAAAATAAAACATAACACCAGTTCCACATGAATTATAATCGTCTTCTCCAATAGAATGTTTGTTTCTAGAGCACTAAGCACTACTTTCTTAAAATGTTTCCTCCTCATACAAGTTGTGTGGAGAGATTTGAATGCACATTTATTGAAATTTATTAATAATGTTTCCACCCGCAAAAGGGAATGCTTATCATTACCCACCATCATTTCTAATATATCCAAATCCTATGGGGTGATAGTGGGAGGCCAAAAAGTGGAAAATTCTTGGTTATTATCTTGTATTCCCTAATTAGCTAGCCATTAAACTAACTTTTTCCCAATCTCATTTTGTCGATATTGATCACATAAGGAAAGTACCAAATTAAATCTCTTATTCTTTGATCTTGACTCTCCAATCTCCAACCCTTAATCACTTTGGATGTAGGGGTGTCATTACTCATTCTCTGATACTCATGAATAACCATGAAAGAGTCTTCCATGATTTGGAGCTTATCCACCTCCAATATTCCATCTACCAGGAGGGAATTTTCTAATGTTGTAAACCTTGCAACATTATTAGTTGTTGATCCACATAATCTTGCATATAGACCTAATGGATTTCCTACCACATCTCTAAGGATTACCCCGAACCATGTTGGTTGGGTGTTTCCTTACGATGCCCCATCAAAGTTCATTTTTATAACTCCCTCAGGGGTAGAAACAAATCTAGATGGGGATGTGATCTATTCTTTGACCATGGGTTTCAGTTGGGGACTCATGATCTTAGACGAAAGGTATACTTTGATAGAATTGTTGGTTCCTCCATATCAATTTTTTAGTCCTCTACCTCCCATTTTTTTCCAATATTTATTCACTTACATTATATTTGGTGATTCTGAAAATCACCTCCATAGAGGTTATTTTATCCTTAAATATGATCTTATTTCATCCCTTCCACATTTTCGAAAGAATAAATCCCAACACTAATACCTAGGCTCTATTCACAATTCGGTTTTTGAAAATTGCGCTAATATGTTGTTCTATTACCTCTGTAAGGATATTTTTGGATTGATCTAGATACCAAAATGTATATCTCAATTTCCCATACAACATATCTACTTATAAACATCAATTCAATAGATTCTCCATACTTTCCTCCTATGTTTGAAATTTTTTTCACCATGATGGTCCATTATAATGCTTTCGAATGAGGTCATTCGATGTTGATAATTGTTGATGTCCTATCAACCATAGGAAATGAGAAACCTTCAGCCAAAGCTTTGTGTCCCATATTTGTTTCCATAGGGGATCTTGAAGAAGGCTCTCATGTGTGGACACTTCTCTATAAGCCTCTCTAGGCATGAATATGCCCAAAGGATGATAACCTCATCTTAACCTGTCCACCCATTCAACTATTGTGATCTTCTACTCCCGAAGATAATTTTAGAGGATTAACTAATTCTAAAATCCTTCTAACTCTTGCCACTTTATCCCCAATTTCTAGACTCACCAGTCCTCTTAATGATTAATATCTCTCCAATAATCCACTACCTTTTGGGCATGATGTGTCCTTAAAAAATCCGTTATGGTTTTTAGATTGGAAATTCTATCTAGTTTAGGAAATTATTCTCATCATTTTTCCAAGAAGCATGCTAAGGCTCTAACCTAAACCTTCCAAAAGATATGAGTTTTAACAAGATGGCTATTATTTCTGGCCATATGGGCCACTATGAAGTTTTCGTGGGGGTATTATACCGATCTATGATTTTCCTCTTGTGAGCACCCCTTGCCATACTTCCTATCCCATATCATTTTACAAAATTTTGTTCCTCCTAGATCCATTACTACCTGATTGTTTCACCCATCACGTTATTAATAAATTCTAAGTCTCGAAGCCTTGATTCACCATATATATTTGGGGGATATAGCTTCTCTCGTGAAACTATAGCCCACTTTTTACAGAGGTTATTCCCTTGCCACAAGAAATTTCTAAATATGGGGACTATTTCTCCCTATATTCCATTTCATGCTAGAATAACTAACATCTGGTATATAAGGACTTCTTGTAATACTAATTTTAGTAATGTTGCTTGTTTTTCAAAATTTAGAGTTATGACTTTCTGATTTGAAAGCTTGTTTGGAAGCTTAATACAAAACTCTCTCCAACAAGAAACCATCAAAGGGTTAGAGAATATAGGGAACCCATGGTACTTGGTGAATATGGAGTCAATCGAGAAGCCCAACAAACAAGCATATGCTTCTAAATCATCTTACACATGTCAAAAAATTACAAACTAAACTTTTCCTTGTTGTTCGATATACCTGATGCTTTCGTAATTCCTATAGGAGTAAATTAATGGAAAGTGCTTCTTTCAAAGTCAACTCTCTAAAGAGAAAATTTTCATCTACTAATTATTGGTGCATCATTGGAAAATTTGAGCCAAGGAATGTAACAACTCTAATCTAACCTGATTGTGCCACTTCTTGAATAGATTGGTCCAGTCCTTCAGATACTATAATGAATAAGAAAGGTGACAGTGGGTCTCAGTGGTGGAGTACCCTAGATTATTTGAGGGTATCTATCGAGTATATATTTAGGAGAATTGAAAATAAGGGAATTGATATTGGCAATCTGATCCACCTAATCCAAGGTTTGGAAAAACCAAAAGCCTCAATTGATTGGAGGAAAAACTCCCAAGTAAGATGATCATAAGCCTTATATAGATCTAATTTCAAAAACATAATGGAAATTTTGTGACTTTTTATGGAGTGGATACTCTCATGCGCTACCACTATTCCATTAAAAATTTGTCTACCCTCAATAAATATGCATTGCTCAAGCCTAATGATGTGCTTCAACATGGGTTTCAATCTTCTAGATACTAGAGATGATATGATTTTATAGATCACATTGCACAATGCTCTAGGTATGAAAATACTTAGATCATTGGTATCATTCTCCTTTGGGGTCAAGGTGATGAACATTGTATTCAAACCAAACCATAACCTCTGAACCCATACATAAAAATACTAGAGTTAAGTTATGGGTTGTGGTTTCCCAATCGTAAAAAATTTATCGTATTTGAGTCCCAAACAACCATGAGTTTCACAGTAGTGCCACGAGAATCAATGGCCATTGTCTTGCTTTCCTTCCAACATTTTGTCACTATACCATAAAGCTTTTCACTAGACACTTTAGACTCTTGTAACAAATTTATCTCATGTTTCTGCTTACAAATATCTGTTTTTAGATATTGGAGCTTTCCTTGAGTATTTAAGCCATGAATTTTCCATGAGACTATTTTCATTAAGTAAGTTGGAGGGTTTAGGAAAATTATTTTGTGATCTACCTCATTTGGCTAGATTTTAACAAAAATTCCCATCCATCCTTCAAAAATTATTTCAAATATTTCCACCACTTTTTCTCTTGGTATGACATTTCAAGATTTAATGGTGAGATTATCACATGGCCACTATCTCTTCTTGTATTGTCAGACTCCCGATGACCTTTTGATTTGGCAAAAATTTCACACCATTGACCGAATAAATTTGGAAAATGCACCAACTCATTGGGTGGGATACCCTTGGCATCCAATATTACCCATACCCAAAATAAATCAAGCATTTTTTTTTCTCATATGAGACTAGAGTATTATTCTTCACTTTGGCTTCCAAAATCTTAAATATATGGAGCAAGAGCTCCTTCAACTTTCGATCCTCCTCCAAATATTCTAGTGATTTATGCTTTGGATTTTCTTTCTTCACTTCTTTTCTCTTACGTTAATCAATTTCCATTATATTGATACACGTCCTTTGTGATTAAATTTACATTTCACTCTATTTCCATTTGATCCAACACTGAAAAGGGTTGTTATGTCACGTTTTCTAATTTTTTTTCTTGAGCCTCTTGCTACATACAAGGGGTCATGGGGGCTTGGGTACTTTTATTCCATTTCATATTCGATTGATTACAGGAATATATACTCCTTCTAGGACCTACTGATTGGAAAACCTTGCCATATTTAATCTCCTTATTCCTTTTTTCTTTAGATACAGTAAATGGACAAGCTCAAAAAATTTAATATCCCAAAAGGGGAAATGCAGTAATACTGAAACACAATATATGAACTACAGAAAAATAATAAATAAATCCATATATACATCAGAATGCACAAAAATACATGAGCCCTTTTATTATATAGGAGGTGAAAAACAAAATACAACAGTTGTCAAACTATGAGACACTCACGCCAAATGGATGGCTTAGAATGACCCTACAATGATCCCACAATAGGTACTGCGTAACTGCTAATCTGTTGGAAGGTAAATTGTGTTGTCCCTACTGCAAGTGTTTAGACTGCAACTGCCAGAAAGATAGAAAGTCATATCTAGGAAGTATGGGATATTTGATGATGTTGAAAATGTAGATCTGGGTTTATGATGGATACCGAAGATAACTCAGAAAGGGTTTCTAAGATCTGTAAATCTAATAAAAACACCCTCTTAGGGCTTCACATATACACTGATGGGTCTGTATATATGAAGCTAGATCTAATGATACGATAGCTACAATGATGCACAATCAGATCTATGCAAGAAGGGTTGATCCCTTAACTAGATCCTTGAGATAAATGCTCAAGATCTAGCTCCTCCAATATCCTCCACTGAAAATAGCTCTTGGATGAATAACAGCTTCATAAAACTACACCGTAAGAGAGATAGGCTCAATAGCATGCTGCTAGATATGTCAAATCAGGTCCTGAGTGATTGAAATAATACATCCAATGTGAGTAGATGATCCCTCATAGGATTTCAAGCTGAAATAATAGAAACTTCCTTCCTCCAATAGATCTACAAGATTGGACTACAAAATACTTGAAGGGACTGCTGCTGCATGGAGGTAAAACCCAATGGCCTAAATGTTGGATATAGATCTGCTACTCCTGGAAGACTGATTATGAAGAACAAGTGGTAGGATGAATCCTCCACTATTTTCCTAACTGAATTCTAGAAAAAACCTCCTAAATATTGCATCAATATATGATAAGGAATGAAGTAAAACCCCCTTCCTTAGAGATCACTCAAGGGAAGAGATGGGATTCCCACCCAGGAACTCCCTATTCTAAACAACACTACAATCTTAGCTAAACATCTCAAGAATGCATAGAGATGTCCTAAGAAAAATCTAGATCTAAATAGATCAAGAAATGAATAATCCAAATCATGCCTTTTATTCTAACCTCACCTTCATTAAATAGATATTAGCCTTCCATAGCATAGGCCTACTCCAAAACTACACTATAAATGTGGACGTAAGTCTCCTGGTTGACTACATTTTTTCTGCATGTCCTCCATCATGTTCATATGGGGTGATCACCCTCTCCATCATGTGTGCATTAAATGCATCACTTCCTCCACTAACTTATCATAAGTGCTTTATGATCTTCTTTGAATGCACTATGATCTCAGTTGAACTTATCAAATATCCTCATGATTTTACATTTAAGATCCATGACCTTATTTGACTGTTTCATCCTCCATAATCTATCTCATAAATAAGACATGATCTTCATTAATGGAGTTGCTCCACTACTCCATGATTTTATATCTAGATCTAGAATATCCACATACACACATTAAAAGTAGATTTTATTCATTTTTGAGGTTTTTGGGTCCCCCCACCCTTTTATTTACTTAATTAATTAAGTTTATTAAGAACTCTAATATTCCAAATATCATGTGAAAAATTGGGAATATTACAGTCCTCCCTGAAAAAATGTTGTTTGTCCTCAAGAAACTATAAAAGTAGATGCAAGAGAAATCTATCTCTCTCCAAATGGCATCTACATAAGGAAGGTCTCCTCATTTGCAGCAATGCATTATGTATGCCCAACATGAAAGTTGCCTCTCTAGAATGTCTAGAGTGATATCTAGCTGTGTAGCTAGATCTTCGTCATCAATCATGAAGCTCCAAATGACAACCATAAGCTTTCCAGGATCCTCCATAATACATGACATACATAAATATAGATGGTTCTTTGATGCAGGGGCATTAGGCACAATTAAACACTTTGTATCTCAGTAGACGTAGGGGGTCCCATGTTCTTAAAATTTCTTGTAAATATTAATATTTTGAATAAATTTGATAGGGAATTGTAATTGTTATCAAGTCATTTGAGAACATGAGAAATTGGTTAATATAGGAATATGAAGATACAGCCAAGGGTATGAGTCAATTTAGGATCAGTTCAGTTATTGAGTCTAATTTTAGGAATTAGGAATGTTAAGAGTTGCTGAGCTTTTTGGAGACCTGAATCGATTCAGGTTGTCCAGTTTGGTATAAATGTAATCATGAAGAGTTTAGAAGGGAGAGAGGTAGAGAGTTGTTCAGAAGATACAGAGTAGATTGTTGAGGCCACATAATAGAATACCTGCCTCGAACAAGGAGAATCTGTAAGTAATTCCAATGGTGTATTTAATATGAATCACTTCAACATTGTATTGATATTTTTGGCTTAAACTCTGGTTAAATGAATCATGTGCGTCATTGAGGAAATCGAATTTCCTGTCGATGTTGTGCCTTGAATTGTATGTGCCTTGATTGAATTGATTTCTGCGTAAATGAAACTGAATCTCATTAACCCAAAGTATAAGAACTCTGAATAGGCACTGGTATGTTGCTGTGCATAGTTTAAATTGTATTGTAATTGGAGGAATCGATCACGGGAAGGATCGATTCCAGCAGAGTATTTAACTATATGTTCAGGATATACATGACAAGCCGGATGCATCGAATGTATGAAACTGTAGAGTCGAGAGTGGTTTGATCCTTTCTTTTATTGTGGAGGAATTTGGGGTGATAACCTCTGTATGAAGAACGAACTTGGTTCCTTCGGGCTCCATCGAGTCACATGTTTTCATAAACCTTGGTGTGGAAGGAATTATTCCTTGCAGAATTCAATTGGTATAGTTGTGAGTCCGTAAGAAGAAATTTCGAGGAGTACATCTGTATCAATTTTATATAGAGGCATAAAAGTTTAGTAAACGTTGTGGGGATAAAATATTTTGTGGGAAGAAATTGTTAAAGGCATAGAAGAATCTTAAGGAAATGGAACATAACCATGAATTGTGGGTTGCATAGTAATAACGCAGGAGAACGAGGTGATACCTTGGAGAGACAGAACCACGAAATAAGGCAGAATCGTGAAATTGAATAGTGAAAGTGGATTAAGGAAGCAGCTTATGGTTTTCGTGGGGTTCAAAAGCAGTAAGTGGAAATTGAAATAAAAATGTGATCACATTAGTTGGAGGACACGTGGCATAAGGCGGGTTTCCAAAACCATTTATATCACGTGCTAACGTCCGGTCCTTAAAATCTTGCAATACCCATCTACGTCGTTCGATCAACAGTTGAGGCGCGATAAAACTCCAGTCCTAGATTGATGAAGGAGGAATGGCAGACAGGTAAGTTGTAAATGTCAAGGACCCACAGATTAGTCCCACTTTAATGTCATGGTTTTTGAATTATTAAATATTTGATTGGGTTATAGCATATGTTGATATATACCTATAACTCTGAACCTTTTATAACGAATTGTGTGTGGGCGCATTGTAATTATGCGAAAGAAAATTGGAATATATGTGTGATTGGGCCTATGGCTCTATAGAAAGTCAGAAGTTTATATGCTAGAGTAGCACTTAACGTTAGCGGGTTGAACCCTTGAGCAAAGGGGAATGATAAGGTATGAGCGTGGAGTTTGTAAGTCTTCATATCAACAATGCGTATGAAGAATGGGGACCTCTTATAATAAGTCAAATAGTTATTGTAAAATTCGAGGTCGAAGTTCAAGTTTGGGGTTAAATTGAAATTCGAAAATTTATTTAAATTATGAAAAAAACGTGTTTAGAATATGATTTCGTAACCATAGACTGAGTGACAACTAAAGCTTCCGCATCAATGTTATACAATTTCCAGATTTGAAATTACTAGGGCCAAACTAGAGTTTTCCCATGGAAAGAGCGAAGATTGTAGGTTTAAATAAAAATAGAAATTGTATATGCAGAAAAGAGTGTAGCCGGGCATCATAAGTGGTATTAGAGCTGGAATAACTCTTTTTGAAAAGTCCAATTTTGGTGAATGGAAAGAAACCAGACTTGTGAAAATGATGAAATTGTGGCATGCAGAGATACAATGTGTATGATGAGAGAATTACAGGATTAGATTCCAAGATCTGATAGGAAAAGTACACAGAGTACAGTGAAGAGGGTTTGCAGAGTGAGTAGAAGACAAGATCATATATAAATCTTGCAGGAGAACAATTTTAAATTTGATGTGTATGTGATGTTTGTATAATTGTGGTTGCTGATGGTACAGACATATCTTGATAGTGAAGGTAGTGAGCCTGGTATTCAGCTAGAGGCTGGATAAATAGGACAATTGCGGTATTCTCAAGAGAAGGTGGGCAATGTTTAACTCAGGTTGAAGGATTGTTTGCAGAAGTTAGAGTGTAGACAATTGAAGACATCTCAGTAGGAGCAGATTAAAACTTTTAGAGCAGTGATAGAAGAGTCAAACAAGGGACTCTAAGTGGAGAAGAAGTGTGGCAGAACCTAGAAGAATTCCCAATAGAGGTTGGATGAGAAGAGAGCAGAGGTGTTCTTGAAAAAAGTTGCAAAGTGAAGCCTAGGAAGAGCATAAGAGACTGCTCAGAAGGTTCCAGCAGAAAGGGGACCAATACTTGCCAAAAGTTGGATCCAGATGAAGGGATTGGTGAGGTATGTTGCAGCAAGAGAGCTTGTTGTTGCAGATGCTTAGTGCAACTTGTAGGAGAAAATGGCTATTGATATCCACACCAGAGATTGCAGAGGTTTTGAGAGAAGCCACATCATAAGAGTGAGGGAATATGCCAAAAAAATGGCATAAGGAAGAGACTCATTGATGAATAATGATAGAAAGAGATAGCTGAGATTACAGAGCAGGTTTATAAGCTAGAGAGAAGGATAGAAGAAAGCTAGAGAGTTGGTTGGCTCATCAAAAAGAGAGTAAATTGGCAACCATTACAGTTGAGGGTGAGGCAAAATAAGATTGCCTTATTGAGAGAAGAACTCAGAGAAGATGAGTTGAAAGAATAAATTTCTACTTGTGCAGTAGAACAGAGCATAGATGAAGAGTGGAGCTCTGCAAGAGATCCTGTAGGACATGATGAAGACTTGGGGCAGCAAGAAGCTTGTCTTGCTGAAGAGGAAGTCATTGAGGATTTACTAAGTTATTGGACAAGTCCAAATGATGTAAGGGCTTATGTTTTTGAGTCTGAAAAATTTGAAGTGATGACAGACTCCACAGAGGAAGAAGAACCCCGAGTTCTTGAGGGAAGGATGGAAATTAAAGATTCCATGTGCAGATCTGTTCAAAGAGTGCTTGGGAAAGAAGCCAAGACCGAAGGGTCTTGTGATTTGAAAACTAAAAAGTTGTGTGTGTTTGCAGGTACACCACTAGAAGATGGACAAGCGTTAGAGTTTGTTGATGAGGGAGAGACATTGAATCTGAATTTTGTTCAGATCAATGCTGAGATAGTGATATCTCAGGAAGAGATGAGTAAAGAAATTTCAAATGAAGATATTTAGCAAAATTTTGAGGCTGGGAAAGAAGGACCAGCAGAGGATTGGTCAAAGACAACCAGAGGCATAAAAGGTTGTGTAAGGTTCCCGAAATCTACTCCTATTGAAGTTGTTGAAGTGTATAGAAAGCTAGATTCTCAGAGAAGAGAATTGGAGAAGAAGAGGACCTATGTACTGGATAAGTTGCTGGGGAAGCAAGGCAGGAAGATCTTCATGGATGGATTTCATCGAGCATATGATGGAAGAAAAGTGAGACTAGCTGACAATCTCATGAAGGATGCAGATCAACATGTTGGGGCACTGACCGAAGATTTGGAAAGAAGTTTCAGACAACGTACTGATGTGTTGTCAAATAAGAAGAAGCCTTGGAATTCTATTGATGATGATTCATGTGTTAATAATACAGAGAAGGAGGAAGAAAAGTACTCGGAAGTTGACAAAGAAGAGTTGGCTAGTTGGATGGGCCAAAGCCAGCCTGAAGAGAAAATTTTAGAAACTGCTAAAGTGAGGAAGAATCATCATTCTATGCTGACAGAAGATGAAGATGCTGAAGCCAGATTTCAGCATATGGATGGTATGAGTGCACAAGAAAGAATTGGTGGACAAATTTTTAAGACTGTTGCAGTAAAGAAGAATCAGCATTCTATGCTGAGAGAAGATGAAATTGCAGAGCTTAAGGAACTTGATTGGATTTCCAAAATCCATCAAGAGGATGAGAGGCAGTTGTTGAAGATTTCCCAAGAAGAAGGAGGAGATATTGAAGCTAATTTACAACATTTTGAAGATGTAAAACAAACACAGGAGAGATGGCTGAAATTTTTGTTGGAGGCCATTGAAGAAGAGAAGGAAAAAGGAGTGGATACTAGTTGGTAGAAGTCAAGTGGTTTTATTGGTATGCTGAGGAAGATAAATGAGCATGCTATTGTAGGTGGAAAATTGATTAGTGGTTTTTTTTTTCTGAGAATGAATTTGCAGATGGTGAGAAAAAGAAGAGTGTTGCGGAGGGACATGAAGGGGAGGAAACAACACCCATGGTGGCAGCTAAAGCAGCATGGGGAATGACGCCTACAGGAGTAGTAAACATGGTAATGACATGTGAGGCAGTAGAAGCAGCAACATTGACATTAGCAGAAATTGATAGCAACAGCAGTAGACAGAGGAATTTCCAGCCGGAAGATGGGCTGGACAAAGAAATTGAAGACATCAGGGAGCTAATGATGAAAGTGACTCAAGAATAGCAGACAACAACATGAAGGAAGGAGAGTTTCAACAAAATAAAGGCGAAAGTATATTTTGAAAGTACAGTTGGAGGTGATTTACAAAACAAAGTCTGGAAGCCTGGAGAAGATCAGTTGAAGGATGATGCAACAGATGAATAGCAGCAAAACAAAGTATGGGATCCTATAGGCAGAGGTCAAGGACACATGATCAAGAGATCATGAACAAATTGAACCTTGGGAGTTTGATGCAGGGGCATTAGGCACAATTAAACACTTTGTATCTTAGTAGACGTAGGGGGTATCATGTTCTTAAAATTTCTTGTAAATATTAATATTTTGAATAAATTTGATAGGGAATTGTAATTGTTCTCAAGTCATTTGAGAACATGAGAAATTTGTTAAGATAAGAATACAAAGAGACAGCCAAGGGTATGAGTCAATTTAGGATCAGTTCAATTATAGAGTCTAATTTTAGGAATTAGGAATGTTAAGAGTTGCTGAGTTGTTTTGAGACCCGAATCGATTCAGGTCGTCCATTTTGGTATAAATTTAATCATGAAGAATTTAGAAGGGAGAGAGGTAGAGAACTGTTCAGAAGATACAGAGTAGATTGTTGAGGCCACCGAATATAATACATGGCCCGAACAAGGAGAATCTATAAGTAATTCCAGTGGTGTATTTAATATGAATCACTTCAGCATTGTATTGATATTGTTGGCTTAAACTCTGGTTAAATAAATCCTGTGCATCATTGAGGAAATCGACTTTCTTGTCGATGTTGTGTCTTGAATAGTATGTGCCTTGATTGAATTGAGTTCTGTGTAAATGAAACCGAATCTCATTAACCCAATGTATAAGAACTCTGAATAGGCATTGGTATGTTGTTGTGCATAGTTTAAATTGTATTGTAATTAGAGGAATCGATCACGGGAAGGATCGATTCCAACATAGTATTTAACTATATGTTTAGGCTATATATGAAAATTTGGATGCATCAAATGTATGAACTCGTAGATTCGAGAGTGGTTCGATCCTTTCTTTTATTGTGGAGGAATTTGGGGTGATAACCTCTGTATGAAGAACGAAATTGGTTCTTTCGGGCTCCATTGAGTCACATGTTTTCATAAACCTCAGTGTGGAAGGAATTATTCCTTGCGAAATTCAATTGGTATAGTTGTGAGTCGGTAAGAAGAAATTTCGAGGAGTACATCTGTATCGATTTTATATATAGGTGCAAAAGTTTAGTAAACGCTGTGGGGATAAAATCTTTTGTGGGACAAAATTGTTAAAGGCATAGCCGAATCTTAAGGAAATGGAACAGAACCATGAATAGAGGGTTGCATAGTAATAACGTAGGAGAACGAGGTGATACCTTGCAAAGATGGAACCACGAACTAAGGCGGAATCATGAAATTGAATAGTGAAGGCGGATTCAGGAAGCAGCTTATGGTTTTCGCAGGGTTCAAAAGTAGTAAGTGGAAGTTGAAATAAAAAGGTGATCACATTAGTTGGAGGATGCGTGGCATAAGGCGAGTTTCCAAAACCATTTATATCGCGTGCTAACGTCTGATCCTTAAACTCTTTTGATACCCATCTACGTCATTCGATCAACAGTTGAGGCGTGATAAAACTCCAGTCGTAGATTGATGGAGGAATTGTGGACGCGTAAGTTGTAAATGTCAGGGACCCACAGGTTAGTCCCACTTTAATGTCGTGGTGTTTGAATTATTGAATATTGGATTGGGTTATAGCATATGTTGATATATACCTATAATTTTGAACCTTTTATAACGAATTGTGTGTGGGCGCATTGTAATTATGCGAAAGAAAATCGGAATATATGTGTGACTGGGCCTATGGCTCTATAGAAAGTCGGAAGTTTATATGCTAGAGTAGCACTCAACGTTAGCGGGTTGAACCCTTGAGCAAAGGGGAATGATAAGGTATGAGTATGGAGCTTGTAAGTCTTCATATCGACAATGCGTATGAAGAATGGGGACCTCTTATAATAATTCAGATAGTTATTATAAAATTCGAGGTCGAAGTTCAAGTTTGGGGTTAAATTGAAATTCGAACATTTATTTAAATGATAAAAAAAAACGGGTTTTAGAATATGATTTCGTAACCATAGACTAAGTGAAAACTAAAGCTTCTGCATCAATGTTATGAAATTTCTAGATTTGAAATTACTAGGGCAAAACTGGAGTTGCCCCATGGAAAGAGAGAAGATTGTAGGTTTAAAGCAAAATTGAAATTGTATATGCAGAAAAGAGTGTAGCCCGGGCATCATTCTTCCCACAAGAGGAAAGCTCCAACTCACAAAGTGTACCACCATCCCATGCTACATGAAATAAGGAGATGCTTTTCATGCCTCCATCCCTAGCCCTCTTAGCCTTGTTGGATCTAAGCTTCATCCCAACATTGTACAAAATAAGAAGTAGAAATATATGGGTAGAAAAAGATGTCAAACCATATTCTCCCAATATTAGCCAATGTAGCAATGCTCCCTACTACCACACCACACCATCCAAATACCAGGTATGGTGTCCATACTCTCCAAGCAAGAGCCATCAGAGGAATACTTCTTCCTGCCATCCTCCAACACTATCATAAAAAGTGGGGGAGTATGTAGGACCAAAGTCCCCCAATAAAAGCTAAAGCAACAAGATCTCTTGCTGCCTCTTGACATCATCCTCTGAATCATGGAGAAACAACAACATGTTGAATGACATATAGAATTTCATATCATGCCAATAAAAACAAACTCCATTATCACATATCATGAGAGTTTTGTGCCATATTACAGACAATATAAAACACATAAACATGGGAGATGTCATGTGATGGCCAAAATCTCTCAACCAAAATGGAAATCCCTTCTTCTTCTTCATTATGTCATTGATACACAAGGAATGATTCAAGGAAATATGAACCATTGGGTGGTAATGGTACTCGCCCAAAAGAGGCCAGCGCAGCCATGCCTCCTTCTTCATTTCATAAGTGTTTTTCAAGGCAAGGATAAAAGAAATAGGAGCCTTTGGGTAGTAACAAAACTCTCCCAAGAGAAACCAACATAACCAAGCTTGCTGACCCATGTCATATATCTGCAAGTGGTCATGCAACCCCTTGATTATCATTGTCACCAACTCATCCCAATGTGGATGATCAATGATGTACTGTATAAACATGGTATCCTCCCTTCACAATTTTGGAGTGGGCCTAGGTTATGGAAGGCTCATATCTATATAATGAAGGTGAAGGCACAATAGAAGGCATGATTTGGATTGTTCATTTCTTGATCTATTTAGATCTAGATTTTTCTTAGGACATCTCTATGCATTATTGAGATGTTTAGCTAATATTTCAGTGTTGTTTAGCACAGGGTGTTCCTGGCCAGGAATCCAATCTCTTCCCTTGAGTGATATTTAAGGAAGAGGGTTGTACTTCATTCCTTATCAAGCATTGGTGCCATCTTTAGGAGGTTGTTCCTAACATTCAACTACGAAACCAGTGGAGGATTCATCCTACCACTTGTTCTTCATATTAATTATTCTAGGAGTAGCAGATCTATATCTGGCATTTAGGCCATTGGGTTTTACCTCCATGCATCAACATTCCCTTTAAGTATTGTGCAGTCCAGTCCTGTAGATCTATTGGAGGAAGGAAGTTTCCATTATTTCAGTCAGAAATCCTATGAGGGATCATCTCCTCACATTATATCTATTGTTTCCATCACTCAAGAGGTGATTCCACATATCTAGCAGCAAGATATTGAGCCCCCCTCTCTTAAAAAGCAGTTTTCTCAAGATGTTGTTCATCTAGCAGCTATTTTCAGTGGAGGAGATTGGAGGAGCTATATGTTGAGCTTTTAGCCCAAGGATCTATTGAATGGATCAACGTTTCTTGTATAGATCTGATTGTGCATAATTGTAGCTACCATATCATTAGATCTAGCTTTAGATCGTCATACCCAACAGTGTATATGTGAAGCCCTAAGACGGCGGTTTTATTAGATTGAAAGATCTGAGAAACCCTTTCTGGGATATCTTGGGTATCCATCATAGAGCTCAGATTACATTTTCAGCATCGTTGGAGCTCCCATACATCCTATATATGACTTTCTATCTTTCTGGTAGTTGCAGTACCAATAGTTGCAGCAGGGACAACATAGATTACCTTCCAGCAGATCAACAGTTACACAGTCTCTCTTGTGGGATCATTGTAGGTTCATTCTAACCCATCCCTTTGGCTTTAGTGTCTCATAATTTGAGCATTGTTGTACTTGATTTTTCACCTCCTATATAATAAAATGGCTTAGCTATTTCTATGCATTCTGATGTGTATATAGATCTATTGTTTACTTTGCTCCAGTTCATATATTGTGTTTCAGTATTACTGCATTCCCCCTTTTTGGGATATTGCAATGGTACCAGAGCATGATATTTGGCTCAACTTGTGGACACTTCATCTTTTGCATCAAAACAAGAAGTGGATATATGAGATCTGTCATGAAGGAGGATTTTAGTTTTGCCACACCTCTCTTTAGATCCATGCAATATATCTCCAAAGAGGCTAGTCAAATGAAGAGGGAAAGGAAAAATAAGGATCCAAGAATAATATTTGATGAGGAAGGCCCAAGAACTTCCTATCAACAACAAAGAAGACCGGAGAATCATAGATCTACTATGCCCAATTTCTCTCAAGAGGGTGAAAGGTATATTCATGAAGAAATAAATCTTTGAATGCTCTATACTATGCTTTGTACTCTTCAAGACATATACTAAGAGTCTCATGAGTCTCAAATTATTTTCTTTCTTCGTGACTAAACCTTGCACCCTCTTGATAGAAAGTGGGCATGGTAGATCTATGAGGAGATCTATGATTCTCCGGTCTTATTTGTTGCTGATAGGAAGTGCTTGGGCCTTCCTCATCAAATATTATTCTTGGATACTTATTTTTCCTTTCCCTCTTCATTTCATTAGCCTCTTTGGAGATATATTGCATGGATCTAAAGAGAGGTGTGGAAAAACTACAATCCTCCTTCATGATATGTCTCATCTATCCGCTTCTTATTTTGATGCAAACGATGAAGTGTCCACAAGTTGAGCCAAAAATCATGCTCTGATGCCATTGTAATATCCAAAAATGGGGAATGCAGTAATACTGAAAAACAACATATGAACTGCAACGAAGTAAACAATAAATCTATATACACATCAAAATGCACAGAAATAGCTGAGCCATTTTATTATATAGGAGGTGAAAAAGCAAGTACAACAATGCTTAAAATATGAGATAGTAAAGCCAAAGTGATGGGGTAGAATGCATTCCATGAAATGTTGAAGTGCACCTCAAATGAGATCTCTAAATGAGACCATCTTCTCATTAATGGATGTCCAAAACTAGTGAGGTTCTGGATTTGCTGTAGGTAGAAGTTTCTCTTTGAACTATGAGATGCTCGTTGATAAAGTGTCATCTAGAAATGAGAAAATATTACTCATCTCAAGATGTCTACCATATACCACCTTAACCTCCCTTGATTCATGAGTGAACCTACCATCAGAATGCTCAAAGAATAATGGGGTTCCTAATTTATCACCGCTACTAACTGACAACATTGTAGATCTGCATGGTAATTCATGTGCTATATCAAAGCAAGGCACAATGTTGATCTCATAACCAGTCATTGTACATAGGATCATGATCATCCTATTTTATGAAACTCTACACTTCAAATAAAAGGGTTTAATGTAGTCCATCAATGAAAAACTTGGATAGCTTTTCATTTCCTCCTTAATTAGATCAAGGGTCCTTTGCGTTCTGATATTTTTCTACTTCAAATCAACATTTTTCTCTAACCCTTGGTTATGCATTGGCCCTGATGGCAGGTTCTCATAATTTTAAATAATATCTACTAAAATAATATGTGATGAATGTGCATGCATACCTTGGATAAATTGATGTGTGGGAACCTCTTGTAAGGACAGAAGAGCTCCTCCAACTAGGAAAATGGTGTCTCCAACTTCTAGTAAGAGTGATGGTTGCTCTTCTCCAAGTGTACCAACACTGGAATCTACCTCCTCTTCCTCATGCATCTCCTAAATCTTGCATGGGACTCTATGTGTCAAGAGCTCAAGCCTATCTTGAAAAATTTCAAGTGTCTCTTCTCCAGTTGCAAGTACTTCTACAGCTAGTGGTGAATCTAGTGACCCCTTGTCTAGAGTGACAATACTGAAATACTCCTTTGTTTCCTTTAGAAATGTATCTTTTTGACACATCTATGGTTTTCTCACATAAAAATCCCTTCTTAACTTGTGAAAGAAGTCTGAATATTTAGTCACCTTTGCATGCTCCATGTGACCAAACAACCAATGATTAGCTTCACCCTAAAGATTAAATGATAAGGACAACCTCCTTTTCATCCATAGGATGTAGCCTAAAAAACGTATCTAACTTCTTCCTCCAAGCCTTAACATTGTTTGAGGAAGTTCCACCAAATCTATTTTGGCCATTTCTTCTATTGCTGCTATAGGATCCTCTTTCTTCTCTGATTTGGAATAGTTGTTAGAGAGTTGGACTCTCTTTGAATTCTCTAGATTGTGCATTCTACTCTTCAAGACATAGAATGAGAGTCTTATGCATCCCAGATTCTTTTCCTTCTTCATGACTATACCTTTCACCCTCTTGAGAGAAAGTGGGCATAGTAGATCTATGAGGAGATCTATGATTCTCTGGTCTTCTCTGTTGCTGATAGGAAGTGCTTGGGCCTTACTCATCAAATATTATTCTTGGATCCTTCTTTTTCCTTTCCCTCTTCATTTGATTAGCCTCTTTGGAGAGATATTGCATGGATCTAAAGAGAGGTGTGGCAAAACTACAATCCTCCTTCACGATAGATCTCATCTATCTGCTTCTTCTTTTGATGCAAAAGATAAAGTGTCCACAAGTTGAGCCAAATGTCATGCTCTACTACCATTGTAATATCCCAAAAGGGGGAATGTAGTAATACTAAAACACAATATATGAATTGCAGCAAAGTAAACAATAAATCTATATACTCATTAGAATGCACAGAAATAGGTGAGCCATTTTATTATATAGGAGGTGAAAAATAAAGTAAAAACCTTATCAAAATATGAGACACTCAAGCCAAAGGGATGGGTTAGAATGACCCTACAATGATACCACAAGAGGGACTGCGTAACTCTTGATCTTCTGGAAGGTAAACTATGTTGTCCCTGCTGCAACTATTGGTACTGCAACTACCAGAAAGATAGAAAGTCATATCTAGGATGTATGGGAGCTCCAATGATGTTGAAAATGTAGATCTGGGATCTATGATGGATACCCAAGATATCCCAGAAAGGGTTTCTCAGATCTTCCAATCTAATAAAACCGCCCTCTTAGGGCTTCACATATACACTATTGGGTATGAAGATCTAAAGCTAGATCTTATGATATGGTAGCTACAATGGTGCACAATCAGATCTATGTAAGAAGCGTTTGTCCCTTCAATAGATCCTTGGGCTAAAAGCTCAACATATAGCTCCTCCAATCTCATCCACTGAAAATAGCTGCTAGATGAACAACATCTTGAGAAAAATGGATTGTAAAAGAGGGAGGCTCAATATCCTGCTGCTAGATATGTGAAATAACCTCCTGAGTGATGGAAAAAATATATCCAATGTGAGGAGATGATCCCTCACAGGATTTATGGCTGAAAAACTGGAAACTTCCTTCCTCCAATAGATCTACTGGACTCGACTGCACAATACTTGAAGGGACTGCTACTGCATAGAGGTAAAACCTAATGCCTTGAATGCTAGATATAGATATACTTCTACTAGAAGACTTAATACAAAGAAAAAGTGGTAGGATTAATCCTCCACTGATTTCCTAGATGAACGCTAGGAACAACCTCCTGAAGATGGCACCAATGCCTGATAAGGAATAAAGTACAACCCTCTTCCTTAAATGTCACTCAAGGGAAGAGATTGGATTCCCACCCAGGAACACCCTATGCTAAAAATCACTACAATATTAGCTAAACATCTCAAGAATGCATAGAGATGTCCTAAGACAAATCTAGATCTAAACAGATCAAGAAATGAACAATCCAAATCATGCCTTCTATTGTGCCTTCACCTTCATTATATAGATATGAGCCTTCCATAACCTAGGCCCACTCCAAAACTACACTGTACATGTCGACATAAGTCTCCATGGTTGATTGTGTTGTTTCACATAAGTCTCCATAGTTGAATGTGATGTTTCTCCATGTCCTCCATCATGTTCATATGGGGTGATCACCCTCTCCATCATGTGTGCATTAAATGCATCACTTCCTCCACTAACTTATCATAAGTGCTCTATGACATTCTTTGAATGCACTATGATCTCAGTTGACCTTATCAAATATCCTCATGATTTTAAATTAAGATCCATGATCTTATTTGACTCTCTCATCCTCCATAATCTATCTCATAAATGAGACATGGTCTCCATTAATGGAGTTGTTCCACTACTCCATGATTTTAGATCTAGATCTAGAATATCCACATGAACACATTAAAAGTGGATTTATTCATATTTGAGGTTTGTGGGTTCATCCACCCTTTTGTTTACTTAATTAATTAAGTTTATTAGGAACTCTAATATTCCAAATATCATGTGAAAAATTGGGAATATTACAAAAAGGGCTCCCATATTTGGGGCATTGAAAACATAAGATCATAGTCTAACAGTTGTGTCCAAATGATATCATGGTATTCCAATTATATCGACTCGAGAAGGGGATGAGAGAGATTCATATGCACATATTTTTGTGCATAATACGCATGATGCCTTCTCTTCATTATCTTAGATATATTCACAAATTCCCTATGGAATTACTTATTTCTTCTAAAATATAATGTTCCAAAAGTATAACAGAAAAGAGAAAATCTGAACCCACACTGGAGTTGCCAAATTTTTTTTCTTCTCCAGATTGTAGCATTATTCCCATAACTGAATAAACAAACTCACATTGTTCATGAAGTACTACTCATTCTCAAAGACCCATTTCTAATCCATTAAATATGAAAATATGACCATTAAAACCCTTTGGACCTTAATCACAGCTCTAGTAGTCCCTTGAGATTCCATTTCTCTTGGATCCATTGCACCATCTCTTGCTCTTTTGGGCATATCCCCATAAACTTATAAATGAGGGCATGATTATTCATAAATTGTTTGGTTTTTTCCAACATGTTATTTTTCAATAATGAATTTTTGGTTTTAGTTGGCTTTCGACAATAAACGCCCTCTATATTTCGCTTTCCATTGACCCACCATCACTAGGTTTTCTTTAACTTTCTTCCCATTGGATGCATGACTAGAACTTCCCCCCACCACCTTTTCAATATGTTCATAGCATTTCAGTATCAGGAGGAACCCCCTCCTCTCATGGAGCTACTGATATGACACTCAGAGTGATATCCTTCAAAGAAGATTGTAACTAATCAGACTTGTGTTGGTGTCACCTCTGTGTATGCCTGCAAAAATCTATAATGAATTTTAAACACTCGATTATTAATTAGCTTTAAACATGGTTAGAAAATCATTATTAGTCCCTATCAAGGCAATTATCTAGCAATTTATTTGTATTTTTTACACCATTAGTTTAGTATTGACTAATGCAAGTTATAATGCTTATTTTTGATAAATAAATAAATAATTTTCAATGTTATTAAAAAAAAAAATCAAACATTTTATTGGATCATAACTTAAATTTCTTACTGCATTCTTTTATTACATATTTTATTCCATAATTGATGGACATGGTTTCCATATTCTTGCATGAGTTTTAGATATTTATGTAGAGATTTTTTATTCTTAATATTTGAGGGAAAATCATCCAAAAATAAAATCCTTGCAAATTTTGGCAATATTTTGAATAAAAAATGGATAGGGATAAGCGGTTAATATTCACAAAAATTTACACAAGTTCTTGTGGTTGAGAAAGAAATTTACTGATCCAAGTCAGATCTCAATTTATTATATCCTACTAAAGAAAGACAATACTATGATTTTCTTATTGACCACTATTAACTTAGCATTGACAAATGTAAGTTATAATTATTTCATAGTTTTAGGAGCATAGCTCTAACAAGATACCCTAAAAAACAAAATTACAATACAACAAATTGAATTTTATGATTTTTGTTACTTCACTATACTATGAGTTTCTTATCGGCCATATTAACTTATCATTGAGAAATATAAGTTATAATTATTTTGTAGTTTTTGGAGCATAATTCCTTAACCTAGTTGTAACGTCTATCTATAAAACATTAGAAATATTTACCATCATAAAAAATAAAATAAAAATAAAATAAAAATAAAAAAAATAAAAAAATGGAAACCTAACTTATAACTTAATTAACATGATTTATATTTACTAGCACTTCCCTATGCATAAAATTGTATTATCTATGTACAAGGTTCGACGTTGCAACAACTTAAAAAGACTTTCGAACCTTTGGGTTTAATTCCATAGGTTTGTATTCCATCCCGCACATAAATATATAGTATCACATTTCCAACGTAAGTATATTTAATTCATAACTTATTAATTTACTTTGCGAAAGGGACATTCTTCTAATTGTGATTCATTATTGTACCAATACTTATTGACTGATTATATTACATTGGATTAATTAGTTTCGCTATCATGCAAACTGGCCGCATCTGCGATCTTCGAGGTGATGATTTAGTTGTATGATTCAAGTTGTATCACCTGTTTGACATACATGGGTATGCTCTTAGCTTGGAAGGTTGACATTTCTCAGCCCTTAAATATTTGGTAATCCAACAAATGAATATGGATCATGGGAAGTCAGGGTTTAGCCCTATGCCCCCAAACCATAAAAAATTTCATTTTCCTCCGCACTTCAGCATCTCTGCAACTTTCGCCTGCTTCATGGCTCAGCATTGCGTTCTTTCACACAGTGGAAAGGTATTGGAATTCTCGCCCCTCACTGGCCTTCCAACAATGTTATATCCTGCTTACCATTCCTTATTATGCTCTGTTGACTTCTTCTTCTCAGTGTTGATGGTGTTGTATGGTTTCTTTGCAGTCATGGTGCCATTCCTATGCCTGCATTCTAACTCCATCGCCATTCTAGTGCATTCTCCCCTATTCAGTGACCCTGCATCCACTGAAAGGGTCTATTCGACCTCAACCGAGTTGAACCTGGTAAGACCTCATGGTTTTCAGAGTTCTAATGGAGGAATTCATATGTAATTTGTTCTGTAATTTCTTATACAGTAGAATTTCTTTTCTTTTCTCAGGTTTCATAATTTCATAGTTGCGCTTTCCTGAGAGGTAATTTCCTCATTTAGTACTCGTGCCTGCACAATATTTTTGTCTCATTTATATTCTGGAACACTTGAAATGGAATTTTTTTTAACGTTTTTCTTCTGGGTTATTGTAAGTAAGGTTATCTCCCAATACCTACCTCCTACCACACAACTAGCTTTAGTCTCAGCCAGCCTAAGATGCTTCCTCTATGTATTTTCCATGTATCGAATCCTCTGGATGTCTCTATTGAGACGTCATCATGCATATATAATTTGATATAGTTATGATATGAGGTTTCTCTAATTTTATTTTGTATCAAAGTTATATAGTTTTTGGGTGCTAGCCTCTAGCCCGTCGAGGCTTTCAAAGAAGGAAATATTGCTTATAATTTTGTGTACATTTTCTTAGAAATGGAGGGATTATAACCCCATTCTGGTCCTCAAAGGACTGTGTATCTTCTATTTATGTCTTGCAGAAATTTCTTAATTTTTTTGTTTCAGACCTCTGTAATGTTTAAGTATTGCTTCACAATATAAAATCTGACTACAGTTTTTTTGTAAATTTATTGTTTTTAGTCTATGCCACAACTAGCATCTTTCATCGTGCATGTAGAATAAATATTGTTTGTTTTACCATGTATTTAAAATATAATTCCATAATCACCCCTTTGAGGGTAGTGTATGATTTTTCATGTTTCTTCTGGAATTTTCGGCATGTTTCACACCATTGGCGTTTTTCTGCATATTATATTTAGTTCTTATAATTTTATATGAGATGTTAGCTTAAAATTTTTTTTGAGAGATATATTAGAGTTGTTATAATTTTATTTATTTCCATGTTATTCCTTCAGGAAAGTTGTTATGTTTTCAATACATATTATTATCCACAGAGTTTTATTCTTTTTATGTAATGATAATATATGACACTATGAATTTAAGCTATTCAGTTTTCTTTCATCTTGTACTATAAATAACACCTGTAGAGTTCAACTTTTACACTCAGTAATTTTCCTCTTTTATTTCTTTTTTGTTTAATAAGTCTCTTCCCAGAAGTCCAGACCATTTGTAAATAAAAGAGGGTATTCTTCCCAATGCTCAGTTTGTGTACATTTATTCCACTTTAGGGTAGACTGTCCTGTGTGGAGTTTTTAATCTTGATGGAAATAACTATTTCTTCAGTCATTTCTTTCATTACAAAGTTTTCAAACTAAATCACTAAATTGTTTAATTTGAATTATATAGACCTTACTCTGAAGTTAAGGGTACATTTTTCAGAAATGGAACAATCTAATCTAGAGCAAGAGGGTTTACAGTTATCAAGAATTAAATACTTTACTCTAAACTAGTACTGTGCTATTAATCATTTCATCACAAAATTATTACATTCCAACCTTGCAACATATATAGATTCTTTCGAGAATTAAAGTACTTATAAAAATAAAGGAACACTTAATTCTATTTCTTTCGGGTTTACAATACCTACTTCAAATGAACATGGAAGATGGTATCCTCCCAGACATGAGGGAGGCTATTATGTCCTCTGCTCCCCCCGTGCTCCTCACCATAGTAATATTACTTATAATTTTCTCTGGAGAGGGACATCAAGACCATCGTCCAATCTATTTTCCCATTATCAATTTTTGTAAGAGTTTTACTGGCTCCAACCAACTCTGGACACTCCCACCTTCTAGCCTTCTTGTTGTCTTTTCCTCTTGCACATAACCCCTTTTCCTCATCAGGGTTTTCTTCTTATTCCCAGAGGAAAGGTAACTATCAAATAACTTCTTTTAATATAACCACTCTAGTAATTTGGACACTTAACCATTAGTTTATGGAAACCACTGCATAATTATTTTTTATAAAAAATAAAATAAAATTTTGTTCATAATTTTTTTAATATAATTATTAAGCCATTTTAACTTAAAAAAGTCAAATTCATCAATTAAAATAACATAAAAAATCAAATAAAGGTGTTACATCTTCCCCCACTCGACATTAATACCATCCTGGTTGGTTTACTCCATCTCAGTGAATAATTTCGAATATCCCTCTTGTATGAATCTTTCATCTTCCCAAGTAGCGTCCTCGGTGCCAAAGTGCTTCCACTACACATTAAATTGGGTGTGGCTCGCCTCTAGAGTGTTATTTCTCTCTACTCGAGAATACACTGAGGTTCTACGAGAAACTTGCCATCTAATTCAACCCAGAACCAGCAAAGATTTTAATTATTCAAAGTACTAAGTATCTTATTAGGAATCTTATCATTCAATTCAATCCTACATGAATGTTCTATCAATGTATTATGTGCTTTGGGTCATGCAAATATCTTTTCAATATGGACGCATGAGACACATTGTGCACCCAAATGTTTCCTAGTAAAGCTAGATGATAGGCCATTGGTCCCACTCTTTCCAATATTTGGAAAGGTCCACAGAACTGTGAGGCCAACTTGGCACAAGTAGTCCACAATAAGGTGTTCTTCTTGGGTTTAATTCTCACATAAACATGATCACTCACTCCAAATTCCTAGTAGGTCCTCTTCCTATTTGCATACACTTTCTGCCGATCCTGAGAAGCTTTTAGATTTTTCCAGATATTCTTCACTTCTTGTTCCATCTCGACCAACATTTTAAGCCTAAGCATGAGCTTGTTCTCTGGGCTACTCCAGTTAACTGGTGTCCGACATTGACTATTGTTACACCAACTTTTGTCCATCTAACGTGTTAATATTAGATGGACTAAAGCACACCATGTAAGACCAATTTTACCATAGTAAAACTTCTTTCACTATGAGAAATAATTTAATAACCCATAGTTTAATAAGTTATTTTTGGTCTAAATAGGAAACCCCATGAGGAATAATTAAATAAATCCTTATTTGTTTGATTTTCCTCTACGGATAATTAACTAAACCACTGCTTAATTAATATTCCTGGTCATATTTAACCCAAAATACGAAAATTAATTAAGTAAATCATTATTAATGTTATTATTTTCTAGGAATAATTATTTAAATCATCTTTTAATAATAGTCCTTGTTAAACTTGACTAAATTATTTATAAATAATTCAATAAATTATTATTTATTTAATTATTTCTTAACCAAATTCTTAAAATAATAAATAAATCATTTATTTATTTACTATCTAAATAAAAGGATTCGACCAAATCTAAATTCCTTTTCCCTCCAACAAAAAAAATAAAATATTCCATAAAAGTTGGATCTAGATTTGGTTAATAATATTTTAATTAAGCACCAATATCTAGACTAACTCAATATTTTCTTATAAATAGAAGGTTTTTCCATTCATTAAATATCTTTTTTTTCCTTGAGATCACCTTTTGATCTATACTTTTGGACCGACTTCGATCCTCCATCATTGTCATATTTTTCACTTTTTCCTTCTGAGCTCCGTTCGAGTTCCATTTTGTCTGGGTTTTCTCTACCATCAAGAGAGAGAGAGATCATGGCTCTAAAGCATTGAGGAAATACAAGAATCAATCCCATTGAGGGGGATTCATAACATCTTTATGTGTTCCCTTCCTAGGTGTCGTAAGAAAAAAAAATAATTATAAATTCTTGCCTTGTCCATTGGATGCATGGAGGAACTGTTGCTTATTTTTGTTGTTTAATGTCTTTAACTGCATAGATATAGATTTTTGTAGCATTTATTCTGATCACCTACTGTAGATCTAAGGAAATTGACAACCACAATTTATTTTAGTGTTGTTTGTTATGCACAGCTAAAGTGTACTTTTTTCATACGCTTGCGATTCGAATTCGCACTAACAATAGGCAACTCCACAAGGGTTTATAATTATGACAGATGTCATTTTTCAGATCCCTGCATGAACAGCTACATCAACCCACATTGTTTTTCTTCAGCTTCAAATTTTTCATTCCTTGATGTTTTTTTAACCTTTTTAACCCTAAAATAGTAAAAATTCTAACTTCTGTGCGGTTCTAGGCCTTTTGCGTAGGTAACAGTTATCAGCCGCAGCATAGACAACACATTTTTCTAAAACCTTCTCTCGAGATAGTTGGAAGTGCAGGTCAAACTTTTTGGCCTAAAACCTATGACCTCAACTCTCAGGTAGTGGATAACTGACCAAAAACTACAACCTTAGCGGAAAATAGGTCAGAACCTGTGATCTGTACTTTTTGTAGGATTTTTTTTGTTTTGTTTAGGGTTTGTCTGAGGCACTATTCAGGGTTGTATGACCTCCATATTTACTCATCTTGGACATGTGATTGCTTATTTTTACTTGTCGATGTAGGAACCAAACCCCCTAAGGCTTCTGTACACTTCCACCTTTTTCAGAGGAGTTTAGTTGAAGGAGGTCTTCTGAGACTTAAGTGTTTTTCAACCATTTTTTTAGATCTAAGCCTGCAATTTATATCCATTTTAGATCGGTTATTTATCCATCCAAAATACCTCTTTTTAGGTTTTGTTGGTCCTCTTTTAGGGTCCCCTCCATTTCCCTTCCAGTTGTAGCCTTTCGCCACCTATTTTTCAACATTTTTCCGTCTGGTTTCTTGTTGTTTTCTACACCTCTTTCTATCATATATGACCTTTAGATTCCTATCCCTCTTGACCTTAGATCCATTGGCCATTTTTTGCGTTTTGAGTAGATTCCACCTACCCATAGACTAGTGTTTGGGAAGCCCTCCTCTTTGGGTTTAAATTTATGCATTTTTAGTTGTTTCCTTTATTTTTTCTTTCAGTTTTATTTATAGTTATACAAAATATCTTTTGTTTTTTATCTACACATGTTTGGGCTTAGTTAAAATTATTGCATTTATCATTCATACACACACCTAAAGAGAAGAGCATATGGTTTACACTTCTAGGCGAAGACTTAAACATTGTAATCAATTGATTTGAACCTCCCTTCCATTCTTTACCTCTCTTCCTTATTGGGTTCCGTGTCTCTTTTCCATCATTTCGCCCCAAAGCATTTATCCCAGAGACTCCAAGACCTCCATCCTCACTTTCTATTAGGAAGACTTACACCACCGCATAGGGTTCTAGTTCATCCTCTGCAAGTCCCCATTCCAACTCTGACTCCAAATAATCGAGTCCCCCTTCTATTTATATCCCCAACTCTCCTCCACCTTTCACCTTAATCATGTCTGATTCAAGACCTAACGTTGGTGGTGGCCCCTACTCTAATGCTATAAACGCCATTAGTGCTGTTGCATCATAACTATTCTGGATCCTTCCCTTCTTCCTTATATGGAAGGCCTAAGCCTTCCCGATTTCAATGAGTTGATTAATGACCCTATATACCATGATCCAGGTTGGCCTGCTATGTCAACCAAGCTTCCTTTAGACATCCCTAAGTTTGAAGGAAATGTTGGATAGGATATGACTAACCATTTTCATTCTTTCCACATGCGGTTTTCATCTAAATCTATCATTGATGACTCTATCCATCTCCAGTTATTTCGGCGTACGCTTAGTAGAGAAGCTTCCAAGTGGTATTTAGACCAAGCCTCTTTCTCTCATACTACTTTTGTGACTCTTGCAAAAGAATTTATGTCGTACTTCTAGCTTCCCCTTATCTATGAAACTGGTACCAAATTCTTGACCTCTTTCCGTCAAACTTCTACCACCTACCTATCTGACCATATTCAATAATGGCACAGAGGGAAGAGCCTATGTCGAGCCCCTGTTTTCGAAAACCATGTCTGCATGGAATATTTTCTCAGATCCCTTTTTCCCACAATTGGTAAAGATGTCACATCTCACTTTCCTCAGACTGAGGAAGATGCCCTCTGTATTGCATTAAAATATGAGTTGATCTATGCACAATCTAGTTATGTTTACACCGTCTTACTTGATCTCCCTAGACCTGGTGGTGCCAATGCACCTGGGGCATCTAATGCTGCCGACGGTATTTTTGGATCCCTTTCAAATCCATAAAATCATCCTCCCATGGGTTATGCTTTCCCTCAGGGAGGGGCCAACTCCTCTAGCACCTTTTCCCCTCCCAGGAGCATGTATCAAGGACACGGCATGCCTCACGCCTTTTCCCAACCACATCCTTTGATGTCGGTGCCTGATTTTTCCCAACATGTTTACCCAATTTTTTCTCAATATCGTTACTATTTGCATCTGCATTATGGTGGTCCAACTCCTCGAGCACAAGCACCTCAACCTCCCTTTCCTTCTCAAAATCCGCACCATCAGCCACCCTGCCCCCCCAGGGTTACGTGTATGCGTAGCAAAGTGTGACTAATCCACCCACTTCCAAAAAAAAGAGGAAAGGAAACCAGAACCAACCCGCTCTAGGTAATCCAACAAAACAATCCCCAAGGGAATACATATAACACTGCAACCCAGCAACATTGCACTCAGCACAAGTAGGAGAGGCCTCTTGGCATGAATAAGCCTTGTTCTTGTTGTTTTTTCCATGGTCACTATACCCATGATTTTCCCCATTTACCTTAGATCCGTCAAATGTGAGAAGCTCGAAAAACATCTCAAGGAGAGCAAGACCCTTCTTCAGTTACTCCTAATGTTGCACCCTTCCAATTGGTTGTGTTTACCAATCCTTTCCCCTAGCAAGGATATCTGGCCACCCAACCCCATGAAGGTCAGGAAGCCACTCAAACTCCTCCCTCTGGTACCTATGATTAGAATATCCTCATGATGAACTCTAACCAATCCAATACCACCGATCTCAACCTTTAGACTCGGTCCTGCCAGTACACCAAGCCTCCTGCTACATCTGTAACCAAGTCCTCGTCTTTGAGTCCCACAAAGCCAATTTCAACACCTAATGGTCCTTTACAGATCCCTCAGCCTAAGGTAGAGGTACATACCAAGATCCCCAAAGGACCATTACACCGAAATGTTGCTTCTGGTAGATCTTCCCACACCCACAGTATAGTAGATGACTTGGCGAAATCCCCTGCCACCATGTCAACGTTGGAAGTCGTCCAATCGTACCCTTCACAATGAAAATATCTACTAAATTATATGGTCACTATAGATCCTTCAGATGATCATTTTATTGTCTTCGATGTTGACAAGTCAGAGCACCCCCCCCTTCCTGCATCCATCGCCTTCCAAATACCTGTCAAGATCCTGAATTCCAACGTCTCCCATTGTATCAATGACGAGGAGGCATCCACTTGCGTGATGTAGGCTTTTGTTTTGAAACAAATCGGATCACCCGAGTTAACCCCTTCCACTATCACCCTCTGTGTGTGGGATGGCCACTCTTCCAAGTCCATTGGCATGTTCCGCAACTACTTTGTCACTCTTGCGGGAAAAATTGTTTGTGTTGACATTGAAGTCATTGAAGCCCCCTTAGACTACAAAATTTTATTGGGTCGTAGCTACACTTATGCGATGTTTTATTTCCCATCTATGGTTCACTGTAACATGTGCTTTCCTCACAATGGAAATATTGTCATTGTAGATCAGTTGACATATTACGAACCGAAGCCTCAGACCTCTCCAGAGTCCATTATTTCTTTGGTGGCCAATAAAAAAGCATTTGAACCTTTGAATAGTGTCTCACACAAAGTGTATAAAGAGTCCTCTTTGCTTGGTTCATTCCCTAGTGTTCCCCCTCCTATCTCCAATCCTAGCCCTCTAATGTTTGCAAGATACAATTATCTCGATCCGAGCTCAAACGGTCTGGTTTGACTAGTCAGTAGCCTCGCCCTTTTAAACATGCTCCTAGTACTTTGACTTAGTCTTCAAGACCTCCTCCCCAAGGAACTTCATATATAGTTTGTGTCCTTGATCATATTTTTCCTCCTAGAATGGTTTCTCATGGCCTTAATCATTTGGGCGCTATTCTGCCTAGACATTACCCCTCTGGTCAAATATCGTTTCTTTCTCACCCTTAAGGAGTATTTTTGGTACCTATTATGGCTACCTTAACCCTTCCCAATGTGACCCTGGGATCCCAATCTGGTACATTGATCCACTATCCACTACCCCACCTGGTCAGTGCAAACCTTAAACTGCTTTGACCCCAGTCCAACCAATCGCCATGACTCCTCCCTTTGCTTATGTGCCTCAACCACCTCAAAAGGAACCTACTCCTGTTGAGAAAGCCTCTCATGATGGGGGAAAAGCCTGCAAAAAGGCACCTAAGGACAAGGTTTCCCAAAAAACACCTGCTCCTCCTCAGCCTCCAAAGAATACACCTTTGTCTGCTTTGTGTGATGTTGGCGGTCATGCCACCCATAATTGTCTTGAATTTCCTCATATCAAACCCATGGCTAACGTTGCATTTCTTGAGTTTGATGTCCCAGAAGTCAATGTTACTTTACCGAATTCAGCAAAGAAACTCAATAATTTGCATACAAATCACCCTTGTGCTTTGTGTGAGTTCCATGGCCACTATACCCACCTCTATCCCTACCTCGCACACTACCACACCTCTCTAGAAGTAGTTTTCCATTATGAGGTTGAGCACAAGGAGTCTGCCTCTCCCATACTTGCATGTTACGCTTCGGCAGAACTAGAGGACACATCCACTGCCATTGAAATTCCCCCTCCTGATGTCGATATGACGGAGCCTTTGGCCACTATCAACTACATGTCATCATCTATGATATCCACAATGGAAGACCCCTCTGGGGCTTTCCCTTGTGTTTCGCCTGACCTCCATTTTGCGATCCCCTAAAGCTCAACATCGGTGGATCCTTCATCTACTTGTTCTTTTGTCACCCTCTGTGATGATGCACATGTGAACCTCTCTTCTCATGATGATGAGTCAGGTAGCTTCACTGCATCATGTGGTCATCCTTCCACCTGTCACCCCATACTATATTGTGATGATGAAAACATGGAAGCATTTACCATCCTTGACCTTATCTATCCAGCCCATAAGAAAAATGGCACCATTTGTGTCTATGGTGACTTTTGCGACCTAAGCACAAGCTATTCCCAAGGCAGATTCCCCACACCATCCACTATTTAGTGTACGGGGGTACAAATTCTACCCATAGCATTTCCTCTAACAATGCTTGTTTTATTTATACCTTGCGTTCACATTGCCAACATTGTTCGTCATCCTCTCATATGTTGTCTTGTGGCACCTTTCAGATGGATTCCCCATCCACACACTATATTGACTATGCCGATAGTGCAAGTCGCTACTCCTGGAATCTAGCCTCAACTGTGTGGGCCATTTTCACCCCGTTGCATTTTCTTGTCCTCTCTAACGGTGTATGCATTGGTGTTGCCACTAATAACCAGGCCGAATATGATGCAGTGATAGGTTTTTTAGTTGATGCCCTTGACTGTCGCATCCTTCACCTTCATGTTCGTTTAGATTCTTTGTTGTTTGTCATGCAATTGAGTGGTGTTTATCGTGTGCATAATCATGTCCTTTTTAGAGGATATTTATGAGTGAAGCTCTAAATGACTGAATTTGAAATCATTACATTTATTCATGTACCTAGAGCCAAGAATCACTATGTATATAGCATTGCAAACAATATTCTTGATTGGAATTTATCACACGTATTTAACACAAGGCAATAACCATAAACCATAAAACGATGCATATCCACAATATCTGTCATTCAAAATGTTTTAGAGTCCATTAAATCTTATATATATGACATGTCCATAGCATGTTACAAAAAAAAAAACTGGGGGCCCCTCATGCCCCTACATCTAATCACTATCTAGAGGGTCCTAAGCCAATGGCTTGGCTCCTACAACTCGTAGATCACGCATCCCCTGTCTATCCATTTCCATGCATTTCATGACTCCTCACCACTTTGAGGGTAGACCAATACATGGCTCTACGTACTGGTCGTCAAGGTCCTGTTAGCCGCGCTCATAAACACTAGTCATCCACTTCTCACATCTATGGTGGATATCCTTCAGGAGTGCCACTGCATCCTCATTTTGTGTCCCCCTCGATTCAGTAGGTTCTACAGCTACTAACACTACAGGCCATCCCATTTACCCGATCAGTTTCACTGGTGCTATATATGCATACCAAAAGTAAAAGAATCAGTACCATATACATTATTCTGAAAGTTTAAAATGCACGGTAAATGATAAGAAACTTGTCACTTACCATCTAATCCCCATGCTCGATGTGAAGGAAATGGAAAATTTGGGTCACTGTGATAGTGCATCCCACTATAGGGATAGTAGTCTATGTACAATGGCATCTGATCCCAATGCGCAAAAAAATCAGGTTGGAACACCCATCCTACCACCCCACCTCCTCCTCTATATAGTAGCTTCCTCTAGTGACGCATCCTGGGCTCTCGCAAGCCCCCATCGTGGATCTATATATGAGGCCGAAGTGTCAGGATCTTCTCAAAGAAGAGCGAACAAAGTGTTGTGCCATATGCACAATCATGGTTCACCTGCCACTTGCATAGCGATAGTTGTCATTTCAACAATGAGAGCATTACATGAGCCCACCCATAATATGTCCCACTCAATAATCCCTCAACCAGAATCATCTGCCACCCAAGGATGCAGTGGAGTGCCTGGTTTCTTGGTATCCACAATACTACTGCAGCACAACATGAGTCTCTAGCCTCTCTAGATCTTTGATCAGTATCCGCACACCTTTAATATGGACACCCAGTCGACAGTGGCGCTCTACAAACTCCATAATTTTCCGCCCTTATGGTAACACTGGTTGTGTGCTTCCCACTATCCCCAGTGGCAGGAGATCGGTCATGAAATATATATCATGGACACTCAGCTCGATTCGGTACCCCTCCTTTATAAAGATCTCATGATCCAGGTCCCAATAGCTAACTATCCGGGCTAACAAGGGCTCTCCTGCCCTCATCAATAGGTTCTCCACAAATTAAAGGACCCAAAACCTGACCAATGTGGCACGGGCTACACAATCCTCTCAGATCTCATAACGTAGTTTGTCTATATCTCTCTCTCTCTCCAATTCATCCTCAACTCTGCCATACCTGCACAAAGCCATCATGTTTGTCAACATACAAAAAGGAAAGACAATCTCATAACCATAAATCCCAGCTCTCAGCTAGAAACAACACTAAAAACCCTCTCTTTGATAGGTCTCACTTTTTAGGACATTTCCTGGGAGAGGTCATATTTTTATACCCAATAACTACTATGTCACAGAAAAGGCCCGAAAAGGTGTTACCCAGCCATGCTGGAGCAAGGGTTTATTCTTGAGCGCTGGGTGCCTAATATGAAACTTTAATCCACTAAATTGGAAGAGTACGGTTAGTCCTATTACCTGCAATTGATAGATATTGATACTAAAATTTGGTTTTTCCACTACGATCACTGCAAGATTTAGGGCCCTTTATCCTCTCTACATTCACCACAACTACACTTGCAAATGAATCAAATTGGAGGGAAATTTCCTTATGAAAATAAAACCTCATATTTTTCTTTCACAAATTGCAACCAAACCGTAGCTCTGTTTGACAAACCATGAGAAAAATTGGAAATCTCTCATCGATCACTCAAATGGGTATCCTTTCCTTTTTGGTGATTTGATACTTCACCCGAAAGCCTTTTTCCCGAGAAGGGTCACTTTGCCGCCTCTCAAAATCGAATTTATTCACTTGCGACACATGTACTTGGGGTACCAGTTTTCCTTCATACTTGGAAATGCACGTGTTGATTTTCATCATGAGTAACCATCTTGTACTCATGTTTTTGTGGTCCCCACCAGGCCTATTCTTTGTGGCAGCATCAACGAGTCGTGCTTATTTGGAAAATTCGAGTTCAGTCCTCATTGCATCCACGGAGTCTGTCTCAAATCCCTTTTGTCTCCTACCACAGTCTTCCATCCTTCATTACTTTGTACCCCTCTCGTGTTGCACATTTTTTCCCCTAGTCCTACTATCCTCTATCCCCTTCGGAGTCGAGTCAGTAGCTACCACATCATTCATGCCCTTTATGCTCTAATAAGGGAAGTCATAAACCTGCTACTAGGTACCCCTCATTCCACCATCATCCCTTTTTTTAGTATATTAGTCGCTCTACTATTGTCCCTCATGCTTTATTTGAGAATCCCTCATTTCCTCACCTATGGCAGAGCTCCTTCTGTCGACATCAGCTTATTCATTCCCGAAGACAGGTCTAGAGGGCAGTGTACCTTGGTTCCAACTTCCACTTTCGTTCGATTCCTTGGATCAAGAAAAGGGACACTTTATTTCCCTTTGACTTGACTGTTTCTCAATTCCAGCTCCTTGTGGAATGATCGAGATCCATATACTTGATGGTTCAGTGATGCAACAGATTGTACCAGCAATTCCCCAAGTGTGTGTGAGATGTTTTCAGACCTCATGAGGAGGTGGCCCTTCAGGTAGGCCCCATCATACCTCCATGCCCTCTTTAATATAGCCTTGGATGAAGCTCTACATATTTGATGTCTTTAGCCTCATCCGCTTGCACCGTCTTTTTATTTTTCATGTATCATTCATATTTTCAGAGCCTTTTCATGTTTTGCAAGGCCTCTTTGGTTTTACTTATATCTCATGTACTCAAATATTATTGTATAATTCCTAGCTATTGTCCCACTCACAGTACGTATATATGATCCATTATCATGTTTTTTATTTGTCCCATGTTTATTCCAGCATTTACTATATAGTTCAATCCCATGTTTGGTTGACGTAGCATTATTCTTTGTACTTTTTCATCTCGGCGGGCATAGGTATGTGTCCCCCGCCTCATTTGAGAATAGGTACTCACTCATAAAAATATACTTGTGACACCTGTAAGTCTTGCCTCCTTAGGGTCTTGTCCTCTCTCGCTTTATTCCACCTTATATTTCTCTCTCTTTGACTCCCCTCCTATGTGTAGCAATTCTGTTCTTACAATGTACTTTGTTCATACGATTAGCTACTAACACTCACACGTTGGGGGCCAAACTGTTACACCAACTTTTGGTCATCTAACCTGATACTATTAGATGGACTAAAGTACACTATGTAAGACAAATTTGACCATGGAAAAAATTCTTTCACTATGAGAAATGATTTAATAACCCATATTTTATTAAGTTATTTCTGGTCTAACCAGGAAACCCCATGAGGAATAATTAAATAAATCCTGATTTGATCGATTTTCCTCTAGGGATAATTAACTAAACCATTGTTTAATTAATATTCTTTGTCATATTTAACCCAAAATAGGAAAATTAATTAGATAAATCATTATTTATGTTATTATTTTATAGGAATAATTATTTAAATCATTATTTAATATTATTCCTTGTTAAATTTGACTAAATCATTTGTAAATAATTGAATAAATAATTATTTATTTAGTTATTCCTTAACCATATTATTAAAATAATAAATAAATCATTTATTTATTTATTATTTCTAAATAAATGGATTTGACCAAATTTAAATTCCTTTTCCCTCCAACAAAAATAATAAAATATTCCATAAAAGTTGGATCTATATTTGATTAATAATATTTTAACTATGCACCAATATCTAGACTAAATCAATATTTTGTTATAAATAGAAGGGTTTTCCATTCAATCAGTACTTTTTTTTTCCTTGAGATCACCTTTTGATCTATACTTTTGGTCTGACTTTGATCCTCCATCATTGTCATACTTTTCATTTTTTGCTTGTGAGCTCCCTTTGAGTTCCATTTTGTCTGGGTTTTCTGCACCATCAAGAGAGAGAGATCTTGGATCTAAAGTGTTAAGGACATACAAGAACCCATCCCATTGAGGGGGACTCGTAACCTCTTTCTATGTTCCCTTCCCAGGTGTCATAATACAAAAAATTCTTTATAAATTCTTGTCTTGCCCATTGCATGCATGGAGAAATTTTTGCTTATTTTTGTTTTTTAATGTCTTTAACTTCATAGATCTGGATTTCCATAGCATTTATTTTGAACACCTACTACACATCTAAGGAAATTGACAGCCAAATTTGATGTTAGGGTTGTTTTTTATGCACAGCTAAAGTGATATTTTTCCGTACGCTTGCAATTAGAATTCACACTAACACCTGCCATATAATGCTTTAAAGGGACTCATATTGAGGGATTCTTGGTATCCATTATTGTAAGAAAATTCTACGAGGTGTAAATAATATTCCCACTTCGTAGGTTGTCGCATTACATACATCCACAACATGTCCTCCAAAATTTGATTCACTCTTTCTGTCTGAGCATCTGTCTGTGGACGACACATAGTACTGACTTGAATTTGTGTGTCTAGACCAGTGAATAGGGCCTTCCAAAAACTTAAGGTGAACTTTACATCTCTGTTTCAAATAATTTTTTTCGCTATGCCGTGTAATCTAAAAACTTCTCTCATAAAGGTATTAGAAATCTGTACAGTTTTATAATTTCATTGTACTAGAATAACATGAGCTTCCTTGCTCAATCGATCAAGTACCACCATTATTGAGTTATTGTGTCACTTTTTTTTTGGTAGGACTGTAATAAAATATAATGATATAACTTCCCACTTCCATTTCGGCACAGGAATAGGTTGCAAAAACCCTATTGGGTGTTGATGTTCCACCTTCACCTGTTAACATCCCAAACATTTAGTCAAATATTCGGCAGTACTTTTATGTATTCCTGGCCTAAAATAGTCTTTTCTAATAGTTGTTAAAATTTTCTGGTAACCAGGATGTCCAGAATAATAACTTCGATGATATTCATATAAAATAATTTCCTTTAAACTCATTCTATTAGGAATGTAGATTTTCCATCGAAATTTCAATAATTGTTCATTGTTGATCTTTTACTCAATTTTCTTTCCATGCTTTTCTGCTTGTTGTATTTTCTGCCATAGAAACTGATATTCGGGATCTTGTTCTGCAACCTCCTTTATTTTTTATTGGAACTTAAATTCCTCCTCTTTAAAATAGAGTTCATACATGTAGTGTAATTTTCTACTCAAAGTAGTAGTGACATGGTTTTATTTTCCCTTAATGTGCTGAATTTCAAAATCAAATTCACTTAAGAATGAATTCCACCTAGCTTGACAAGCATTCAAGTCAGTTTGTTTTAAATAACTGGGACAAATATTGTGATCTATTTTTAATACAAATATTTTTCCCAATAGGTAGTGCCTTCATACCTTCAATGTGTGCATTACTACAATCAGCTTTAGATCATATGTGGAATATCATTGTTCATGATATTTCAGCTTCCTAGACTAGTAAGCTACAACTTTTTTGTCTTGTGTCAATACAGCTCCCACTTCTTATTTGCAAGCATCGATGCAAATTTCAAATTCCTTGTTTGGATCAACGACCTTTAATACAGGGTATGTAGTCAGTAATTTTTTTAACTACTCGAAGCTAGTTTGGCACGTGTTGGTCCATTTAAACACTCGTTCTTTTCGTTGTAATGACATTATAGGAAAAGAAATCTTAGATAACCCCTCAATAAAATTTTGATAATAGCTAGCCAACCCCTTGAAAGAACGCGTGTCTGCTACATTCTTAGGTACTCTTCATTCAATGATAGTTCTTAATTTTTTTAGGGTCTACTGCTATACTCTTAGCAGAGATAACATGGCCTAAATATTTAATCTGCTCTTTTAAAAAATCACACTTAATGAATTTTGCATAAAGTTTATGTTCTCTCAACATTCTTAACACTATTTGTAGGCTTTATTCTCCTCCCCAATTTTTGAGTAGATAAGTATGACATCAATAAAGATTAAAACAAAGTTATCGAAAAATGGATGAAATATGCCATGCATTAAACTCATGAATGTTGCTGGAGTTTTGGTTAAACCAAATGGTAAAACCACAAATTCATAGTGCCCATATCGAGTATGGGAAGTTATCTTATATATGTCTTAATACTTTATCCGTATTTGATGGTACCGAGATCTTAGATCTATTTTTTAAAAGACATTTGTGCATTTTACCTTATCGAATACATCATCTATCCATGGAAATGGGTATTTGTTCTTAATAGTTAGTTTGTTAACTGTATCTAATCGATACACATTTGCATAGTACCATCTTTCTTCTTCACGAACAGTTCTGGTTCCCCCAAAGGGGGAACAATAGGATGGATATATCCATTATATAGCAACTCGCGTAATTGTATTTTCATCTCAGTTAATTCAGCTACACTCATTCGATATGATGTATGTGATAGAGGTGTTTCCCTACAATTAATACGATGGTGAAACTGATGCCCCGTTTTGGAGGTAATCCTGGTATATTTTTCGGAAATACATCCATAAAGTCTTATACCACCAGTATATTTTCCATCATAGGGGTCTTATCTTTAGAATTGGTGAATCCCACCTAAATAGCATAAATATGACAACCTTTTCTGATGCATTTTCCCAACTGTGATGCAATAATAGGATGCAACTGAAGTGGTTTATTAATCCCTTGCAATTCCTGCCATGTTCCATCTTCTACCTTATAATAAATGTTTTTATCTTTGCAATCTACTAGTAACCAACACACTTCTAGCCAATCCATTCCCTGTAAAATGTCATAAGAGCCTAAAGTTAGGATGTTCAATTCAAAAGTAAGGTCATGGTCTCCAACCTCTACGGTACAGTTGGAAAATTTAGCATTAACCCTCCTCTTCACCCATGTGGCCAATTATACCAGGCAGGGGTTTTGAAACTTCTGGCTCTACAAATCACACTTCTCTACCATCCTAGGATTTACATAACTTAAACTGGCACCAGGATCAACAAAAATTTAAACGGATTATGAATATAATTTACCTTCTCGCTCAATCATGGTTGGTTGATAATATGCTTGTCGATCCTCAAGCCTTGCATTAATTATTGGTATATTTCGTGCCACGTGCACTACTGTACATTCCTCTTGAAAGTTAGCTGTAATCTCATTCTTTCCACGGTCAGGGCAGTTCATATAGTAATGTGGTTCACCACATCCCCAACACTGTAATGGCGATTTCTGAATTTTTCCATGATAGGGTATACTAGAAGCTTCCATGGGCCACTCTTCTGCTAGCCGCCTATTATTTTTTTGGTTTCTTCCCTGATGTTTATTGCTATATTTCTGGAAGTACTTTTATAGTTGCCAAATCTACTGCTCCTGAAATTGGAACTATTTTTTTGTACCTTTTTTATGGAAAATTCATACCAACTTATCCTTTCACCTTGGACTACTAATAGCACATATGTGCCTTTCGTATCACCTCGTCAATGGTTTTTGGATATACAAACGTGATTCCTTCCTTCATGTGGGTAGGTAAACTACTAAAAAATCATTGTACTTTTTCTTTTTCATCTCTCGAGTATGACACATATCTTAATAGGGAGGTAATTTTTTTGATGGATTCATCCATTATCAATTATCCCAATGTCAAATCGTGAAATTATCAAGACTTTTTTCATAAAAGTGCTCAATTAAATATTTATCTTTAAAATACTACTGGAATTTGTCCCAAGTCACATTCTAGTCTTCAATTCCTCACACGTTTTTTACTTCTTCCCACCATAATATGGATTTTTTCGTTGCTGAAAGATAGAAAAGTGAGATTTCAATTTGATATTATATTCATAAACATAAAAATATTTATTCATGTTAATTATCCATGCCTCTGCTACCTCTTCTACCTCTTCGTCGAATGTAGGAGGTTTGATTTTTTAGAATTCACCTTGCAGCTTCACTTTCTAATTTTTCATCTCCTGCTATTCTGAGAAACTTCCTGACTCGAGTTCATTATAATTTTGGTTCTTATTACTCTGCTGGGTAATGCTACACTCTAGCTTATCATTAGTTTGTTGTCATTTTTCACTGCCTTCTTGAGTACTAATTTTGAGGCTGGTATGAGTTGTTCCTTGATTTTTTCTATCTGAGAGACTTTAAAGAATTCTTTCATGTTCCCAGATCGACCTCTCATTATCACTTCTCACCCAAACCATCTCTTCCTATAATTTTTGCACAGTATCCAGTGGTCTACTAGTCTGTCGTTGATATTCTTTGAGTAGTCTTCTGGTTTGTTGATGTTGGTCCACACTCAGTTGTACCCACACTTCTTGATTTATTTATGGGTTATTTAGGGGGCGTTCTTCCCCTGTAGTCTTGGGAGCCTGATGTACCGAGCCTCTCCTAATTTTACTCTATCAATTTCTTCTTATTTTTTCTATGCACAATTTACACATAATTTTTTTATTTAGGTGACCCAACTAGGTCCCAGTGTGTGAACACTGTTCTAATACCACCAGTAATGTCTATCCATAAAATGTTGGCAATATTTGCCATCATATAAAAATTTATTTTTGCAGCCTAACTTATAACTTAATTAACATGATTTATATTTACTAGCACTTATGTATGCATAAAATGGTATTATCTAACTATAAGGTTAGAAATTGCAACAACTTCACTTAAAAACCTTTGGGTTTAATTCCCTAGGTTTGTATTGGATCTCGCACATAAGTATATAGTATTATATATCCAACGTAAGTCTATTTAATTCATACATTATTAATGTAATTTGCAGAAGGGACATTGTTTTTATTGTGATCCATTACTGTATCAATACTTAATTTATTAATTCTAATACATTGAAGTACTTAGTTTGGATATCATGCCAACTGGCCAAATATATGAGCTCTAAGGAAATGATTTAGTTGTACAATTCGAGTTGATTAATTGAAATATTTTACTTAATACCAGTATCACTTGGTTTCCATATACGGGGTATGCTCTTAACTTGGCAGGTGGGCATTTCTCAGCCCTTAGATTTTTCATAATTTGACAGATGAATATGGCTGAAGGGAGGTTAGGGTGTAACCCTACCCCTGCAAACCGTAACCAGTTTCATTTGCCTCTGCGCTCTACCAACTCTGCAACTTTCTCCTAGTTCATTACTCAAAATTTGGTTCTTCCACACAATGGAAAGGTATTGGCCTTCTTACCCCTCTCTGACCTTCTAGGAATGGCATCCCCCACTTACTGTTCATTACTATGCTCTATTGACATTTTCTTCTTGGTCATGAGGGTTATTTAAAGTTTCTTTCCAGTCATGGTTTTATGGTTCTACTTTCATTTTGACTCCATCGTTGTTCCGATGCATTCTCCCTTGTTCCATGACCCCACATCCATTAGAAGAGTCTACTTGAATTCAATCGATCTAACCCTTGTAAGGCCTCATGGTTTGTCAAGTTTTAATGGAAGAATTAATATACAATGTGTTATATAATTACTTATAAAGTACTGGAATTTGTTTCCTTTTCTCAGGGTTCATCATTTCAGAGTTGCGCTCGTCTAAGAGGTAATATCCTCATTTAGAACTCATATTTGCATAATATTTTTGTCTCATTTCTATTCTGGAACCCTTGAAATGTTATTTTGCTTAATTTTTTATATATAGGTTATTGTAGGTAAGGTTATCTCGCAATACCTACCTCCTATCACATAGCTATCTTTTGTCTCAACTAGCCTAAAATGCTCCCTCTGTGTATTTTCCAGGCACCGACTCCTTTGGTTGTCTCTTTCTAGATAATATTAGGCCTATCTGTTTTGATATAGTTATGATATGAGGGTTCTGTAAATTTTATTTCATATCGAAGATATATAGTTTTTGGGTGTTATCTTATAGCCCACCGAGGCTTTCAAAGAAGGAAATCTTGTTTATAACTTTGTGCACATTTTCTTGGAAATGGAGGGCTCAGAACACCATTCTGGTCCTTAAAGGATTGTGCATCTTCTATTTATGTCTTGTACCAAGTTCTTAATTTTTTTTGTTTCGGCCCTCAGTAATGTTTAAGTCTATAATGTTTAAGTATTGATTCACAATATAAAAAAAATTTATGGTTTGTTTGTAAATTTACTGCTTTTGGTCTGTACCGCAACTAGAATCTTTCTCCTTTCATGTAGAATCAATATTCTTTGTTTTATCATGTATTTGCAATATAATTCCATAATCACCCCTTTGAGGGTATTGTGTCGTTTTTCATGCTTCTTCAGGAATTTTCGGCATGGTTCACACCCTTTGGGGTTTTTCTGTATATTTTATTTAGTTCCTATAATCTATATGAGATGTTAGCTTAAAATATTTTCCAGAGATATATTACAGTTATAATTTTATTTGTTTCCCTAATATTCCTTAAGGAAATTTTTTCTATTTTTTATACATATTATTCTCCAGAAAGTTTTTTTTTTTCTGTAATGATAGTGTGAATTTAAGCTATTATGTAAATTATTTTGTTTTTTACCGTAAATAACACATCTACAGGTCAACTTGTACACCCAATAATTTTCTCTTTTCTTTATTTTTTGTTTAATAAGTCTCTTCCCCAAATGTCCAGACCATCTATAAATAAAACAAGGTCTTCTTCCCAATTGTTAGTCCATGTACATTTATTCTACTTCAGGGCAGACTTTCTTGTCTGGATTTTTTACTATGGATGGAACTAAATGTTCTGTCAGTCATTTCCTTCATTACAGAGTTTTCAAACTAAATCACTAAATTTTTCAATATAAATTATATAGACCTTCCTCTGTAGTTAAGGGTACATTTTTTAGAACTAGAACAATCTAATCTAGAGTAAGAGGGTTTATAGTTATCAAGAATTAAATAGTTTACTCTAAACTGGTACAATGCTTTTAATCATTTCATCACAGAATTATCTCATTCTAACCTTACAGCATACAAAGATTCTTTCCAGAATTAAAGTACTTATAAAAAAAACGGAACACTTAATTCTATTCCTTTATGTTTTATAGTACCTACTTCAAACGAACATGGCTAACAGTGTCCTCCCAAACATGAGAGAGGCTATTATGTCCTCTACTCCCCTTGTGCTCCTCTCCACAGTAATATTCCTTAGCAGTTGCTCTAGAGAGAGACATCAATACCATCATTGAGACTCTTCTCCCATTATCAGGTTTTATCAAAGTTCCACTGGCTTCAACCAGCTCTAGACACTCCCACCTTCCAGCCTTCTTTGTGTGTTTTCCTTTTGCATAGAACCCCCTTTTCCTTATCAGGGTTTTCTTTTCATTCCCATAGGAAAGGTAACTATCAAATAACTTCTTTTAATCTAACCAAACTCACAACTTGGACACTTAACCATGAGTTTATGGAAACCACTCCATAAATAGTATTTATAAAAAAAAAGAATTAAACTTTTGTTCATAATTTTCTTAATATACTTATTAAACCAGTTTAACTTATACAAGTCAAATGTATAAATTAAGATAACATAACAAATCAAATCCAAGTGTTACATTAATTGAAGGGAATAGGATACCATGCAAAGAAAACTTATAATACAACAATTTGAATTTTAATATTTTTTATTAATTTTAACCATTTATTATTTTTTAAGTTTACAAACATAACTACCATTACAACATTTACCTTTCATAGCAATCATATTATATTAATTTCATTAGTCAATTATTTGATTCCTAATCTTTAAACTAGAGCAATATTTTTATTTTTATAATACAAAAGATTACTTTTCTTTTAAGATAAAAGATTTCATTAAAATAATTTCCCACCATTGAAATTTGATAATGCAAAATCATGTTAAATTTCAATTTTAAATATTTAAAAAAATAAAAATGCACCCTAAATTACAATAAAAAAATACTTTCCTATATATTTATAATTGTGACTTATTTATCAAAACTTATCTTATGTGTCTGTTAAGAATCAATCTTATTTAATTAAATTAGATTAATTAATTATTCTATTCTAAATCTCTAGACTAAACCAATATTTTTATTTTTATAATAATATAGGATTACTTGCTAACATATAAATTTTCGCTAAAATCAATTCAAAAAAGTTGTAATCTAATAATACAACACCATGTTAAATTTGAATTTTAAATGTTTTCAATAAAGAATTGTATTCTAGATTCCAATAAACATACTCTCCTACATTTTCAAAATCTAAACTTATTGATAATGTTTTATCTTACGTTCTTCTTAACCCATTAGGAAACATTGTTTAATAAAATAACATTATCTTAATGTTAGGTTAATCGTATTGATTGTTAATCATTAAACTGCTTTTAAATAATAATAAAATATTACTTGATTTTTAAGATAAAATATTTCATTAGAAAAAACTCCAATAATGGTAATTTGATAATGCAAAACCATGTTAAATTTGAATTTTAAATATTTTTAACATAAAATTTCATTGTAGAATCCAATTAAAAATATTCTCCTACATATTCAAACTCCAAAATTATTTATAAAATCTCATCTTAAATTCCTCTTAACTATTTACCCAATTTTATTTTATTTAGTTACACTATATTAATTTAATTAATTGATTAACTGATTCTTAATTAATAAACAAAATAATATTTTTATTTTGATAATAGTAAAAGATTACTTACCTCTTAAGATAAATTATTTTACAAAATAAATTCCAAAAATTGAAATTTGATAATACAACACCATATGAATTATAAATTTTAAATATTTCAAAAAATATATATCCATCCTGTATTTAAATAAAAATACACTCCTACACATTCAAAATCTAAATTTAATTATAAAAATAATCTCCTAAACATTCAAACTATAAATTATTTATGAATCCTAATCCTGAATGCCTCTTAACCATTTCACCCAATATTATTTAATAAAATTTCATTATATTTATTCAATCACAGGTTATTATATTTAAAAAATCACATTAAACTACTCCATTCCATTCCATGTTACTTGAAAAATAAATAGTGAACTGGAATTTTAATAAGAAATATCATATCATGTTTGTGTTCTAAATTATTTTCTAATTTAAATTTTTGTTTTTTATAACAAAATATTTTATCTTACGTTCGATTAAAAATATTATTTTCATACCTATTCAGATTCAAACGGCAAACTAGTTCAGAAAACCTAATAAAAAACGCCTCTTAACAACTTATTAATAAAGTCTCATCATATTTATTCAATGGCACGTTATTATCTTAAAACCATGCATACTGAACTATTCTATTCCATGTTATTTAAAAAAGAAATTAATTGTCATCATTATCATCCGATAGAATAAGAACTAGAATTTGAAAAGGAAACATGAGGTCAAGTTTTCGATTTTCAGATTTTTGTATAATTTATATTTTCCTTTAAAAATAAAAAATTCTAAATTCCAATAAAAAATATTCTTACATATTCCAAATGATAACATTCCTAATCCTAAACGTCTCTGAACTATTTACTAATAGCATTAAGTTGCATTATATTTCTTCAATGCACAATAAACTATTCCATTTAAAAAAATCTACATTGAGCTATTTGATTTCATTCGATGTTAGAGGAAGAGGTTGAATTTTCAGTCCTCTAACATCCTTATTACATTATCTGATAAGTCACACCAATTGTTAATTGTGTGTTGTCATTTTCTCTCGAAAATTTTGTATTCCCAAGTAAGTTAGCTACACATGGGCACCGATGGTGAGTGACCATGGGAGATGTGCATGGATGTGCCAGTTGGTGAAAATGTATGAAACATAGCCAATAAATGTTGGAGGCAACAATGTCAACGATGGTGTCGTAGGTGAATGTCATACCGTCCGCGCTAAAGAAAAAAAGGTAAGAGATGTATATAATATATTAAGCTGGTAATCTCTGAGAATGAAACACTCTCCGTGCTAAAAGGTGAGAGATGTGTACGTGTAATATATTTCACTGCTAATCTCTGAGTGAAGTATTTGTTGGAATTTTTGAGAATTTCAGAACAGATAAGAGAGAATAAAATTCTCACCTTTAACACATAGAAAAATAAAAATTTGTTGATAGGAGACAGAGTTTTGTACTTGAAAAACTATTTCATTAATTCAAAAAACTGTTACAAACAAAACTTCCTCTCACACACGAATTACAAACTGACTGCTGCTAACACAGTGCTCTCAAATTCTTCTCTGTCTCACACAGAAAAAATATACTCTGTCTCTCAAAAGCAACGCACTCTTGTGCAAAATATTACTATACTCTGTCTCTGTTTTGAAAATAACACACTGCTATGTTTTCAAAAATCCGCATTGTTGTGCAATACAAAATAAAACATTCACTGTCTATTACAAATGCCTTCGGGCCCTTTTGCACTTTATATCACAACGCTTTCCATAACATAAAAACTACATTAAAATAAAACTAAACTAAAGTCTGTGGTAAAGACTTTCGGGGCCCACTACATAAATCACTCATGACTATTTCAAAACCTTATGTCACACGATATAAAATATAACAAAACTCATTCATCGTGCGATATTAAAACAAAACCTTAACAACAAAAAGTTAAACCTTCGCGCGATGAAATAAACATAACACCGCCAAACTTGAAAGGAACTTTAAACCAAAATGCATTGCGGGATTTCGCGTCACAAACCTTTTGACGTCACAAAAGGTTTTGTGCGCACGATCGATTATTGAATCGAGCATATAATTCCATATCGCGTCTGCCAAGGGCTTGCTGATGCAAGCGAAGATTGTAACGCGAAAGCGTTTATCAATTCTGCCCTATAAAAGGATCGGGTCCGGAATTATAACAAAAACAAACAGTTCAAATAAAAATCTCTGATGCCAATTGAAGGGCAGACCCGCGATCAACTTTTAACTCCAGCCTATAGAGCTCATCGCACCCAGTTTTTCATTGTACAATCGGGCCATAACTTAAAGCGTTCCATCGGCGATATAACAATCGGTTCATATAACAAATGAAATGTGGTGGTTTATATGTGAACGTTTTGATTGTGATAATCACATCGAAATATCGCCACACAACAACACACTTGTGGGGACCACTGTGTTTCTAAAAAAATGCCCATGTTGTTTCAACACAAAAAAAAACACAGCGCTTTATTTACTGTGTTTCCTTTTAAATAAAAAGTACTCTGTTTTACCCAAAACAGAGATTGTCTCTGAACAACAAAAAAAAACTCTTTTTTCAAATACAAAGGACTAGCGTCGATAATCAAAAACTGAAATTCACTGTTCAGCTATTTTGGCAAGCAGCCAAGGTACAAAAACTTGGAGATAAAAAATGGAAAGCGGCCTTGCACAGCGACAGTTGAAAGTAACATTTCAACACTCCCCCTTACTTTTAACTGCTGTGTTATCAGTCATACCCAGGCATTTTCTCAAAAATTTAAAACTCTTCTGCCCCAATGGCTTGGTCAGAATGTCTGCAAACTGCTTCTGAGTTCTGCAATGTTCTAAAACAATTTCTCCATTGTTTACCAATTCCCTGATGTAATGAAACTTTGTGTCAATGTGTTTCATTCTATTGTGAAACACATAATTCTTAGATAATGCAATAGTTGAGCTATTGTCACAAAAAATCACTGTTCCTTTTACTTGCTCTTGGCACAAACTTCTCAACATCCTCTTCATCCAAATTTCTTAACACGTTGTTGATGTAGCTACCACATATTCTGCCTCTGCTGTAGACAACGCTACAATAGGCTTCTTTTTAGAAGCCCAATAAATGGCTCTTGAACCCATGTGAAAAACATAACTGGAAGTGTTTTTCCGATCATCTACACTTCCAGCCCAATCACTGTTAGTGTAACCAATTAAATCTGAACATTTTGAAGAAGTATATAAAATACCACACCTCTTAGTTCCTTTAACATACCTCAGAATTCTCTTCGCTGCCTGCCAATGTGCTTCCTTTGGCCTCTACAAGAATCTGAAAATCAAACTAATAGCATGCATTATATCAAGCCTAGTTGCAGTTAAATACATGAGGCTGCCAACTATGATCTTGTACAAACTAGGATCAAAATCCTTGTTGCTTTCCTCTCTGTTGAGTTTTAATCCCATCACTGTGGGAGTGATTACTGCTTTGCTCTCCTGCATATTAAATTTTACTAGCACTTCATTATCATATTTTTCCTATGAGATAAAAATCCCATTTTCATCTTGTTCTACTTCTATTCCTAGAAGTATCTCAACAAACCCATGTCAGTGATTGCAAATTCTTCTTTCACGACTGTTTTAAAATTTTCAATAAAGTAATCATCATTACCTGTGAAAATAACATCATCAACATATAAAACCATAATCAACATTTTACCATCCTTTTCTTTGATGTAGAGGGTGGGTTCTCCCTCACACTTTTCAAATCCATTTTCCAGTAGATAGGAGTCTATCCTACTGTATCACGCTCGATATTTCTTCAACTTTCACACTTTCTGCTCTCAGCCTTTATTTTCGTAGCCTAGAGGTTGTTCAATATAAACCTCTTCCATTAACACTCCATTTAGGAATGTTGACTTCACATCCATTTCATAAAATTTCCACTTGTTTTGTGCTGCTATGGATAGCACTGCTCTCACGGTTTCCATTCTAGCAACCGGTACGAAAGTTTCTTCATAGTCTATCCCATGCTTATGCTTATACCATTTCACAACAACTATGGCCTTATGTCTCTCTATTTTGCCTTCAGCATTACTCTTGGTCTTGTAGACCCATTTAACTCCAATGACATCTTTACCTTTTGGGAGTTCAATCAAATCCCATGTCTTGTTTCTTTCTATGGCATTAATCTCCTCATCCATAACTTTTATCCATTTCCTATCTTTAATAGCTTCTTCAAAGTGGATAGGGTCATCAACATGACAATATAAAGCAAAAAAAGAGTTCATGCCTTCATTTTTTGCCTCTTGTTCATAAATGTAATTCAAATTTCTGAACTTCTTACCTCTTTCATTAGGTGTACAAATGCTTGAAGAAGCACTTTAATTTCTTCCTTGTGGTGTGTTTGGAGAAGCACTTTAATTTATCCTCAAGGATGTCTCTTGTTGCCCTTGTGTTGGTGCTGTTGTTTGGGGATGTATTTCAGCCAACTCATCATAATTTTCATCATGATATAAATAGTGTTTAACATTCACTGTTTTCTCTATGCTTCCATCCCAAGCTTCCTCCTCAATGAACTAAACATCTCTGCTCACAATAAACTTCTTGGTGGATGGGTTGTACAACCTATAAGCTTTGGATTCCTCACTGTATCCAATGAAAATACATTTCTCCCCCTTTCTGTCCAACTTCTTCCTTAGCTAATCTAGAATGTGTGCATAAGCCACACATCCAAAAACTTTCATGTGTGTGACACCTTGCTTTGTCCCACTCCATGCCTCTTCTCGCACTTTTTTCATAACTTCTTTTGTAGGGCACCTATTCAAAATGTATGCTGCACAATGTACAGCTTCAGCCCAATAATCATTAGGCAAATTCTTTTCCTTTAACATACTCCTTACCATATCCATTATTGTTCTATTCTTCCTTTCAGCAACTCCATTTTGCTACGGAGTATATCTAGTTGTAAACTGCTTATGAATCCCATTTTCTCTACAAAAACGTAGAAAATATTTAGAGATATACTCACCTCCTCTATCAGTCCTTAGGACTTTGATATGCAACCCACTTTGATTCTCAACAAGTGCTTTGAAATTGCAGAATCTTTCAAACACTTCACTTTTGTTTTTCAAAAAGTAAACTCAAGTTTTTTTAGTAAAATCATCAATAAATGTTAGCATATAGTGGCTGCTAGCAAGTGATGGAGTTTGCATTTGTCCACATAAATCTAAGTGGACAATCTCTAAGGGTTCCTTTGCCCTTATGCTTTTCCCGGATGGAAAAATTTCTCTGTGTTGTTTCCCCAAGATACAACCTTCACAAAGGCTGTCTGGTTTCTCAATGAATGGTAAAACTCTTGCCATTCATTTTCTGTTCAACAAGTTAAGACCTCCAAAGTTGAGATGTCCAAATCTCAAGTGCCACAACCAATTGTCATATTTTGGTTCGCTTCGGAAAGCCTCTTGTGTCACTGCTGCCATTTCTTCACCATTCTTCAAATTTTCTCTCATCCTAAGAGGGAACATCATGTTCCTTGTCATCTTCACTTCAGCAATACATTGTTTGCTGGGTGGTTTATCCATGATGGTGCAAACAACATCCTCAAACAAAACATTGTGCCCCTTTTGAACAATCTGTCCAATACTTAAGAGGTTACATTTCATTCTTGGAACATAATAAACATTTGCTATGGATTTATTTTCACATTTCCTTGTTAAAACATTTACATCTCCTTTTCCCATAACAAAAATTTTACTATCAAACCCTAGTGTGACTTGTGACTTCACACTCTCATCTAACATAGAAAACATGACTATGTTTCTTGTCATATGGCTACTGCAACAGGAGTCTAGAAACCATAAATATTCACTCTTTTCCTCAACCATATTACAAGCTAAAAACAATTTATCTTGGATGATATTTTCTCTAGTAAAATTTGCATTTGTTCTATTACCCATATCATGCTGCTTCTTTCTACATTCATTTTCATAATCTCCATATTTTTTACAATAGTGACATTGGACATTGGATTTATCATACCTTTGTCCTTGAGCATGTTGCTAACCACTCTGTTGGCTGCTGCCTTGGCCTTGATGCTGATTTGGATTGTTTCCCCTTCCTTGAGCATTTTTTGGACTGTTTATTCCACCTCTGTTTTGGCTTTTACCTCTTCCTCTTCCGAAGGACATCTGGGTCTCAAAGGCATGCTCTAGAGATGATTTTTCATTTCTGGCCAATCTCTAGTCATGTGTCATCAATGACGCGTGTATCTCATCAACTAAGAAGTTTGTGAGATCCTTGGTCTCTTCTATGGTGGTCACAATCACATCAAACCTTGAGGGTAGGCTCCTCAAGAGTTTTTCCACAATCCTCATTTCTTCAAGAGTCTCTCCATGAGACCTTATTTGTGTGACCATTCCAATCACATGTGTGAAGAATGAGTCAATGTTATTTGACTCCTTCATGCAGAAAGTCTCAAAGTCTCTCCTCAACAACTGTATTTTTGTCGTCTTCACTTTCTCCATGCCTTTATAGGTTGTCTTGGGAGTTTTCCATGCTTATTTGGATCCCTTGGCTGCAGCTATCCTTGGAAACACATTCTCATGCACTGCTTCATACAAAAGGTAAAGGGCTCTAGAATCCTTCTTCTTATTGCTCTTCAACAGTTCCTTCTCTGCCTGAGTTAAATTATCAAAGTCATTTTCATCTGCTGGCTCTTCAAAGCCATCCTCAACAAGTTCCCATAAGTGTTGGGAAGCAAACAGGGCTCTCATGGTTATTGCTTAGTAGTCAAAGCCTTTCCCGTTAAATTGTGGGAGCTGAGTATTTCCAATACACATGCTAGTGCTGGCTCTAGTAATTCTTGCACTTTGACTATGCTTCAAAACACTTGACTGTGTGTTTAAAATAAACTGACTATCTTCAACAGTAACACAAAAAAAATGACTTGAGAAATACCTTGGATTCTTCTTGTGACTGTGTGTTTAAAATAAAATGACTGTCTTCAACAGTAACACAAAAAAAAATTACTTGAGAAATACCTTGGATTATTCTTGACTGAGTCTTCACTCTGCTGAAGAAGCTGTTGCAACAAATAAATCCTTCCTTCAGCTTCTTTGACACCATCAAAGAGCCTAGACTAGCTTTGATACCATGTTGGAATTTCTTAGAATTCCAGAAAATATAAGAGAGAATAAAACTCTCCTCTTTAACACAGAGAAAAATAAAAATTTCCTCACAGGAGACAAAGTTTTGCACTTGAAAAACTATTTCATTACTCAAAAAACTATTACAAACAAAACTTCCTCTCACAGAGGAATTAAAAATTGACTGCTGCTAACACGGTGCTCTCAAATTCTTCTCTGTCTCACACAGAAAAAATATAATTTGTCTCTCAAAAGCAACGCACTGCTGTGTAAAATATTACTATACTCTGTCTCTATTTTGAAAATAACACACTGCTGTGTTTTCAGAAATGCGCATTGCTGCGCAATACAAAATAAAACATTCACTCTCTATTACAAATGACTTCGGGCCTTTCTTCACTTAATATCACAATGCTTTCCAAAACATAAAAACTACATTAAAATAAAACTAAACTAAAGTCTGTGATAAATAATTTCGGGGCCCGGTACATAAATCACTCATGACTATTTCAAAACCTTATGTTGCGCGATATAAAATATAACAAAAATCATTCATCGCGCGATGTTAAAACAAAACCTTAACAACCAAAAGTTAAACCTTCGCGCGATGAAATAAACATAACACCGCTGGACTTGAAAGGAACTTTAAACCAAAGTGCATCGCAGGATTTCACATCACAAACCTGCTGACATCACAGAAGGTTTTGTGTGCGTGATCGATTATTCAATTGAGCATATAATTCCATATCGCGTCCACCAAGGGCTTGCTGACGTAATCAGAGATTATAACGTGAAATTGTTTATCAATTATGCCCTATAAAAGGATCGGGTTTGGACTTACAACAAAAGCAAACGGTTCAAATAAAAATCTCTGATGTCGATTGAAGGGCGGACCCGTGATTAACTTTTAACTCCAGCCTATAGAGATCATCGGGTCCAGTTTTTCACTGTGAAATCGGGCCATAACTTAAAACGTTCCATCGACGATATAAAAATCGGGCCATGTAACAAACGAAATGCGGTGGTTTATATGTCAACGTTTTGATTGCGATGATCGCATCGGAACATCGCCACATCAACAAGACACTTGTGGGGACCACTGGGTTTCTAAAAAAATTCTCGCGTTGTTTCAAAACAAAAAAAACACAATGCTTTGTTTAATGTGTGTCTTTTTAAATAAAAAGTACTTTTTTTTACTCAAAACAGAAACTGTCACTGAACAACAAAAAATATTATGTTTTTCACATACAAAGGACTAGCGTTGATAATCAAAAACTGAAATTTACTGTTCAGCTATTTTGGCGAGCGGCCAAGGTACAAAAATGTGGAGATAAAAAATGGAAAGTAGCCCTGCACACGGACAGTTGAAAGTTACATTTCAACAGTATTCAGAGAATTGGAAGAGGAAATCCCTGAGAATGAAGTACTAGCTCATAATTATTCAGAGAATTGGAAGATTAAATGGGGAGCAGCATGGATCAAATATGTTTGGGGGCAGCGATCTATTCCCCAGTGTTTCATCGAGCTCAATGGCATGCAGGTGTGAGGAGGAGGCACTAGCATGGGCAGCCATAGACAGGCTCCCCACATACGAACATCTTCGAACTTCCATACTGAACGATCTTGTTATAAACAATGAGTCCATCAGATCCGGTCACCAACAAATCGACGTTACAAATATCCCCTCGGAAGCTCGGAAACAACTCATTGAGAGACTCTTGGGAGTTTCGGAGCAGGATAATGAATGCTTTCTGCTCAAACTTCATTAGAGACTCGACGGGTTCTCAACATTTTTCCCTCTTTGCTTTCTTCTTTTTTTTTAATTTTCTTCTATTGGTTGTGCCTCTATTTATCTGTAATGGCATCATCTTCTGCTTGTGGTACTCAGAGTGGGTATTATCACACCAAATATTGAGATCCGTTTCCAATATTTGAATATTTCTTCCCGTGTTTATGTTGGCAGTGAGGCATTGCCAACCTTAATTAACTGGAAAGTCAATATGGTCGAGGTAATATGTTGTTCAAATAGAGAATACAGAACATGTAGGCTTTTTTCTACAGTTGAAAATCATTTTTTTGATCACTGTTTTTTTTCGAAATAATTGTAGAGAGTGTAGGAAAAGTTATCAGCAGCATTTAGGTATTATCAGGCACAAACAAAGCTTTCAGAATGCACTAAATATGTAGGTTTTCATGGTTGGAAATCATATTGTTGATTCATCTTTCATCATTTTTAGAAATAACTGTAAAGAGCATAGAAAACTTTAGACATTTCGAACTGATGCTTCACCATCATTAGAGAGTAACAAAGTTTTCAAAATGTCCAGAAAAAACTTTAGACATTTCCTACATAGTACATAATTATTTATTCCCTGTAATACACATCTATTTTTTATTGCTTTTAGAAATAATTGTGAAAATTTTAAATATTTCTACTTCCGCTTTAACCATCGTTGGGGACAAAGAAAGCCAAGCTTTCAGAATGTTCACTTTAAATTTCGGAAATTTCCTATATCACAATTATTTTTGAATGTTTGCTACACTCTTTATAGTTATTTTCCAAAAACTATTGATATACAATCATGATCTATGAAAATTCAGCAAAACTTGTAAAATTTGATAGAATTAAAACAAAAGAAAATGATAATAAAAGAAGAATACTAAGAGAACGAAAAAGGTTTTGCTGATTTCAAATTTTTTATTTAGTTTGTTATTTATTTAAAAAAATAAAAAATAAAAAAACAAAGAAACAGAAAAGTCTTTTGTTGATTTATAATTTTTTATTTACTTCAAAAGGAAGACAATAAAATGTAGAGAAACAAGCTAATAAGGAAAGAAGTCACAGTTGAATTATATGTTTTTAATTAGTTTGTCTATCACTTATATTATATTATATATATATTAAAAACAAAACTTAAATAAACTTAAATTTATTTATTTAATTTAACTGTGCTTTATATTTATATTAATTTATTTATTTAATTTAACGATGCTTTATATTTATATTTATATAAATATAATATTTAGTATTACAAAATTTTGGATTATAAAATTTAGTATTAAAAATAAAATAATTTGTAATTGTTTTTTTTTAATTAACTATAAATATTGTATTTTTTTAATATTTATCATTTATAGAAATTAATTTATTATATATATAACTGGATTTAAAAATTATATATATATATATAAATAACTTTTTATTATATAACTTTAATTTTTAATTTTTATCCACTCTTATCTATTAGCAATGTCATTTTTATTTTGAAATGGAAATTTATTTTGCACTCAACTATTTTTATATGTAATAGTGAAGTTTTATCATTGGTATTATTATGTAAACAATATTGTGTAAAATAAAGTATCTTATATATTTATAACTCATTAGGTTTATAATATAAATTTTTTTGTTTTATAATATTAATCATAAGGTTTATATTGCTAGGGTTTAATATTAAACTTATAGTTTATAACAGTAATTTTTTGGGTATATCAATTTTAAGTTTTTGTATTTTTAAGGTTTAATATTCATCTTAGGGGTGAATGTTATTCTGTTGGGTTTATAAATCGCTAGATTTTTAATATTAATACTTCGGGTTTATAATATTAATTGTAATGTTCATGATATGAATTTTATGGTTTAATTTTTATTTTATTGTTTATACCATTTATCTTATGGTGTATACACCTTGGGTTTATAACATTCATCCCTTGGGTTTAACATTATTCCCTTGAGTTTATAATCCCTTGGTTTTTTAGTATTAATCCCTTGGGATAATTAGTCCCATGGGATTATAATATCAAGGATTTAATATTGTAGCATTGGAATGGCAAAAAATGTGTATCCAACAGCACATTGTGAAAAATATTGTCTCGCTATGAAAATAAGTCTAACAATCATTGTCACTATGTCACATTACATTCTAGTTTATTCAATGCCACATTGTTACATTCCAAAACATGGGTTTGATACAAGGTTTATAATATTAGGCCCTTTTTATATTGGTATTATAATATTAATGTTTAATATTGGGTATATAATTTGTGATATTGGGGTTTATAATATTATCTTAGGGTTTAATATTAATCCCTTCGGTTTATCAATCACTTAGTTTTTAATATTAATCTCTTGGTTTTATATTAGGGTTTAATATTTATTTTAGGGTTTATAATATTTACGTTAGTGTTTTATAATATTAATTATTTGTGTTTAATATGAAAATCAACCTTGGTGAACCATGTTTGTTTTAGGTTTTATAATATTTATCTTAGAGTTTATATACCTTGGGTTTACAATATTAATCCTTTGATTTTTAGTATTAATCTCTTGTTTTATTTATTTCGCTTTCTTATAATATCAATCACTTGGGTTTATTAATCAAAAGGTTCATACTCGTAAGGTATAATATTATTGCGAGGGTTTATAATATTAATAATAGTGATTAATATAAATACCTTACGTTTATAATCCATTCAATTTAGAATATAAATTCTATGAGTTTATAATATTAATCATAAGGTTTATATTCCTAGGGTTTAATATTAAGCCTAGCATTTACAATAGAAATCCCTTGGGTTTAATAATTTTAGGGTTTTTATTCCTAGGGTTTAATATTCACCCTAGAGTTTAATGTTTTTCTGTTCGGTTTATAATACCCTAAGTTTAATACTAATTCCTTGGGCTTATAATATTAATTGTAATGTTCATGATATGAATCTTAGGGTTTGATTTTTATTTTAGGGTTGATAATATTTATCTTAGGGTGTATATCCCTTGGGTCTATAATATTAATCCCTTGGGTTTAATATTATTCCCTTGGGTTTATATTATTAATCCCTTGGGTTTAATATTATTCCCTTGAGTTTATAATCCCTTCGATTTATAGTCCCTTGGTTTTTTACTATTAATGCCTTGGACTTACTATTCCCATGAGCTTATAATATCAAGGTTTTGATATTGTAGCATTGGAATGATACAAAAAATGTATCGAACATCACATTGTGACAAACATTGTCTCACTATGAAAATAAGTCTAACAATCATTTCTGCAATGTTACCTCACTTTGTAGTTTGAATTTCAATGCCACATTGTTAGATTAAAAAACTTCAGTTTAATACAAGGTTTAAAATGTTAGGGCCTTTTAATATTGTGTTTATAATATTAAAGTTTAATATTTGGTTTATAATTTTTAGTATTGGACCTTATAATATTAATCTTAGGGTTTAATATTAATCCCTTATGTTAATTAAACGGTTAGGTTTTTTAATATTAATCACTTGGGCTTATATCAGGGTTTAATGTTTATTTTACTGTTTATAATATTTAGCTTAGGGTTTATATCCCTTGTGTTAATAATATTAAATCCTTATCTTTAATATGAAAATCAACCATGGTCAGTCATGGTTCAACGTCACATTGTGATAAATGTTCCCTCAATATAAAAATCAATCATCGTGAGCAGTGGTCCAATGCCACATTGTTTAAAATATCTCCTTAATATGAAAATAAACCATTGTCAACCATGTTTTTTTTCAGGTTTATAATAATTTTCTCATATTTTATATACATTGGGTTTACAATATCAATCCTTTGGATTTTTAGTATTAATCCTTATTTTTATTAGTTCATTGGTTTATAAGATCAATAGCTTGAGTTTTTTAATTTAAGAGTTCATATTCCTAAAGTATAATAGTATTTTTTAAGGTTTATAATATTAATCTTAGGGTTTAATATAGATTCATTGGGTTTATAATATAAATTCCCTAGGTTTATAATGTTAATCATAGGGTTTATATTCCTAGGTTTTACAATATTAATCTCTTGGGTTTATAATATTTATCTTAGGGTGTATATCCCTTGGGTTTAATATTATTCCCTAAGGTTTATAATTTGTTGGGTTTTTACTATTAATCCCTTGGGTTTATTAGTCAAATGTTCTTACAATATCAAGAGTTTAATATTGTTGCATTGAAATGGTGCAAAAAATGTATTCAACATCACATTGTGACAAACATTTTCTCGCTATGAAAATAAGTCTAATAGTAATTGTTGCAATGTTACATTATATTGTAGTTTATTCAATGTCACATTGTTACATTATAAAACATGGGTTTAATAAAAGGTTTAAAATATTAGGGAATTTTAATATTGAGTTTATAATATTAAAGTTTAATATTTGGTTTATAATTTGTATTATTAGGGTTTATAATATTGATCTTAGGGTTTAATATTAATCCCTTGGGTTTATCAATCCCTTAGGTTTTTAATATTAATCCCTTGGGTTTATATTAGGGTTTAATGTTTATTTTAGTGTTTATAATATTTACCTAAGGGTTTATATCCCTTGTGTTTATAATATTAATTCCTTGTGTTTAATATGAAAATCAACCATGGTCAACTATGGTTCAACATCATATTGTGATAAATATTCTCTCAATATAAAAATCAATCATGTTGAGTGATGGTCCAATGTCGCATTGTGACAATTATTGCCTTAATATTATAATCAACCATGGTGAACCATGTTTATTTAGGGTTTATAATATTCATCTTTGATATTATATACCTTGGGTTTACAATATTAATCCTTTGGGTTTTTAGTATTAAACTCTTATTTTTATTGGTTCCTTGGTTTATAAGATTAATCACTTGGGTTAAGTAATTTACGGGCTCATTTTCCTAAGATTAATTTAAGGGTATAATATAAATTCTCTGGTTTTATAACATTAATCATATGGTTTATATCCCTAGGGTTTAGTACTAAGACTATGGTTTACAACATTAATCCCCTGGGTTTACTAATTTTATAGTTTATACTCCTAGGGTTTAATATTCGCCCTAAGGTTTAATGTTACTCTATTCAATTTATAATCCCCTAGGTTTTTAACATTAATCCCTTGAGTTTATAATAATAATTGTAATGTTCATGATATGAATATTAGGGTCTAATTTTTATTTTAGGGTTTATAATATTTATCTTAGGGTGTATATCCGTTGTGTTTTTAATATTGATCACTTGGGTTTAATATTATTCCCTTTTGTTTATAATCCCCTGGCTTTGTTAGTCCCATGGGCTTATAATATCAACAGTTTAATACTGTTGCGGTGAAATGGTGCAAAAAATATCCAACATCACATGGTGACAAACATTGTCTCACTACTAAAATAAGTCCAACAATCATTGTTGCAATGTTACATTACATTGTATTCTATTCAATGCCACATTGTTACATTAAAAAACTTGGGTTTAATGCAAGGTTTAAAAATTAGGGCATTTTCATATTGAGTTTATAATATTAAAGTTTAATATTTGGTTTATAAATTGTAATATTAGGGTTTATAATATTTATCTTAGGGTCTAATATTAATCCCTTGGGTTGATAAATATTTTAGGTTTTCAATATTAATCCCTTGGGTTTATATTAGGGTTTAAGTTTTATTTTTGTGTTTATAATATTTACCTTAGGGTTGATACCCCTTGTGTTTATAATATTAATTCCTTGTGTTTAATATGAAAATAAACCATGGTTCAATGTCACATTGTAATAAGGATTCTCTCAATATGAAAATCAATCATGGTGAGCCATTCTACAATGTCACATTGTGAAAAATATTTCCTTTATATGAAAATCAACCTCAGTGAACCATGTTTGTTTTAGGGTGTATAATATCTATCTTAGAGTTTATGTACCTTGGGTTTAAAATAATAATCCTTTGGGTTTTTAGGATTAATATATTATTTGTATTAGTTCCTTGGTTAATAAGATCAATCACTTGGGGTTCATTAATCTAACGATTCATATTCCTAGGGTATAATAGTATTGCTAGGGTTTATAATAATAATCCTAGGGTTTAATATAAATCCCTTGGGTTTATAATATAATTTTCATCACGTTATAATATTAATCATATGACTTAAATTCCTAGGGTTCAATATTAAGGCTAGGGTGGACAATATTAATCCTAAGTGTTTATTAATTTTAGGGTTTATAATCCCATAGGTTTTTAAAATTAATCCCTTGGGTTTAAAATATTAATCGTAATGTTCATGATATGAATCTAGGGTTTAATATGTATTTTAGGGTTTATAATATTTATCTTAGGGTGTATATCCCTTGGGTTTTTAATATTAATTCCTTGGGTTTATAATCCCTTTGGTTAATAGTATTAGTCCCATGAGATTATAATATGAAGCATTTAAAAGTTTTGCATTGAAATTGTGCAAAAAACTATATCTAACATCAAATTCTGACAAACATTGCCTTGCTATGAAAATAAGTCTAACAATCATTGTTGCAATGTTACATTACATTATATTTTATTCAATGTTACATTGCTACATTACAAAAAATGGGTTCAATATAATATTTATGATATTAGGGCATTTTAATATTCGATTTATAATATTAAAGTTCAATATAGGGTTTATAATTTGTAGTATTAGGATTTATAATATTGATATTAGGGTTTAATATTAATCTCTTGGGTTTATCGATTCCTTATGTTTTTAATATTAATCCCTTAGCTTATATTCTGGTTTAATATTTATTTTAGGGTTTATAATACTTACCTTAGGGTTTAAATCCCTTGGGTTTATAACATCAATTCCTTGTATTTAATATTATTCCCATGAGTTTATAATCCCTTGGGTTTATGAGTCCCTTGAATTTATGATATCAATCTCTTGAGTTTATTTATCTAAGAGTTCATATTCCTAGGGTATAATAGTATTCATAAGTTTTATAATATTAATAATATGGTTTAATTTAAATCTCTTGGGTTTATAATACAAATTCCTTAGGTTTACTAATCCCTTAGTTTAGAATATTAATATATTTGATTTTCAATATTAATCTGTGAGGTTTTAAATATTCATCTCTTGGGTATATAGTCTGTAATATTAAACTCTTGGATTTATAATTTGCATTATTAGGGCTTACAATATTAATCCCATGGCTTTACTATATAATCCCTTGGGTGTATAATAGTAATCCGTGTAGTTTACCAATTCATTGATTTTATAATATTAATATGTTGGGTTTATTAATCACTTAGGTTTATAAAACTAATAGTTAGTTGGGTTCACTATAATTCCGTGGGTTTATAATATTAATAATTAGTTGAGTTCATTAATCCCTTGATTTTTTGAAACATGTGGTTTATAATATTAATCCTTTGTGTTTATTGGTACCTTGTGTTATCCCCAAAGTTTATAATATTAATCATTGGATTGATCATATTAATAATTATTTGGGTTTATTAATCCTTTGGGTTTGTAATGTTAATCACCTAGGTTTATTAAACCCTTCCAATTTTATTGCTAATCTCTTAGGTTTTTAATCTCAATAATCTCTTCACTTTATCAATTTCTTGAGTTTATAGTATTTATCCCTTGAGTTTACAATATTAATCCATTTGGTTTATAATATTTATACTATTACTAACAATATTTATTATATTTCTTAATATTTATAAATCCTAAGGTAAATATTATAAACCCTAAAATAAACATTAAACCCTAATATAAACTCAACTGAGTAATATCAAAAGCCCAAATTCTTTGGTTTATAATATTTATCCCAATCTCTTAGTCTACAATATTTATCCCTCAAGATTACAATATTAATCCATTTCCCTTATAATATTTATCATTTTAGGAACAATAATGATAATGGTTTTAAATTTATAATTATTATTTTTAATATTAATATAATTATTATTTTCAATTATTAATTATAAATATTTATATTTATTTTTATGTGATTAATACTAAGGTGGCATTATTGCATTTATAAAGTTAATCTCTTAGGTTTAAAATCTTAAGGTCTATAGAGTTTATAATAATATTTTTGGGTTTAACACTAGGGCGTTTATAATCTTAGTTCTATAATATTAGAACTTTTGGTTATTTCCGCTTAGAGTTTATAATAATAATTCTTTAGATTTATAAATTTTTGTTTTTAATATTACCTTTTTAATATTGAGTATATAATATCTCATTTAATATACTGATTATGAAATGCTCAGTTTATTAATCTTAAAAGTTTATAATTGTATATTAATCCTTAAGATCAGAATGAGAAATAAATAAGTATTATTAGTAATAACAATATACTATTATTATATTATATTAATTTTGTTATTGTTAAATATATATATAATAAATTTATAATATTCCAATCACATCAGTAAATTTATAGATTTATATACCAATCATATCAGTAAATTTAATTGTGCTAATTATTTTTATTATAATACTAAATTTCTAGTTGCAAAACCCGCCATGTCTTATTTTTTAACATAAATTTGTGGAATGTTTATCGTAGGCTGCTTTAGTAGCTCTTCGGTTGGTAAAAACAAAAAAGAAAACTTTAACAATTCTTCACAATATCAGCGGTATCGTTAAACCGGGCAGGTAAATATATTTTTTGAAAGACTTTAACTTTAAATGAAATTTATGCCGATGCTCGAAGCTCTGGGCTGATATGTGGTTTGTAAAATTAAAACCATGAAGATTGACGCTGCTTCTTGGGCCCCGTGCCTGTGGCAAAACTACTTTACTCTTGGCACTTGCCGGAAAGCTTGAAAGCACTCTGAAAGTAAGTAGGCTTCCAAATCTCAAGTTGCTGGTGCTATTTTGAATCAAGGAGATTGAATTTATTTTGTATGAGGTGATGGTTCAGGTTGAAGGAGGACTTACGTATAATGGACATACCCTCAACGAATTCGTGCCAGAGAGGACTTCTGCATACATCAGTCAGCATGAAACCCATATGGGAGAAATAATGGTTAGAGAAACCCTCAAATTTTCGACTCGTTGCCAAGGCGTTGGTACAAGATATGGTATTTTTCTAGTGCAGATGGCTAGATGTTCTTTGTTTGTTGAAATTGTAGAATTTTGAATATTTTGGAAGATAAAATAGCACACACACTCAATATATTCTATATTATGAATCAGAAATTACGCACATATTTATACAAGCAAAATTCTCAAGATAGGAATTCTATCTTAGACGTACAGTAGTGTGGTTGAGAGATTCTCTCAACCACACACTAAACTAGGAGAAACTATATTCTAGTTAATTCCTATTATGTAGGAACAAACTCCTCAAATGGAAAATTACAACCATAGACAAGTAGGAATTGATTATTTCTAACTCCCCCCCTTAATGACTACTTGTCATGCTAGTGATTCACAAAGTCTGGTTGTGGTCAAACATAACAAAGAATATGTCGACGTCCATATAAAAGAGCAACCATCCACCGGAATGCATGGGTACCAACCGCTGCAACCGCTAGTCCTGTAGGATGTCCTTCGCATACATGATTCTGTCGACTGTTATCACTGCATATATGTACCTGCAAATACACCACCATCAGGCGAATTGCATGTGCAGAACCTCCAAAACAAAGAGAGATCAGTGCCTTTCTAAGCAAAATATTCATGTCCAAATAACAGTCGCAAACAGTTGCGCTGATTGTGCCTTTCGACGCAACTGTCAGATAGAAAAGTGCGCCGACCCTCTTGTGCTCAGACACACCAATATCTGAGACCGTGAGCCAGGTGTTACTGCAGTCCACCTAATCCTATGAGCACAAAGCTCCCGTGTACACGTTAGCCACTCAGGCAATATGCCACCACCGGGCAACTTTGATCTGCCACCACCGGGCAAATCCGCCAACTTCAATATGCCACCACCAGGCAACTCCGATCTGCCACCACCGGGCAAATCTGCCAACTTTAATATGCCACCACCAGACAAGTCCGATCTTCCACCACCGGGCAAATCCTGTAGCCACTAAGGCTCTGTATGTGGTTTCTGGCTCACCACAAACCATCACTTTACAGTGACAAAATATGGTTTCAGACTGACCATAAACCATTACAAAGTGGTTTTAAGATCACCACGAACTTTATAATGCCTTTACAAGGCTTACATTCCATACTTCAACATTTGGAGTTTCTGGGTACATACAATGACCATTACAACAACTGGACTTGCTTATTACATGCTAGGGAGTCTATTCCACAAACTAACTCAAACAAACATATACTTTGTTGTCCACCATAAACGTTGTTGCTGCTCCTCTACCTCATCTGTTCATTGTTCACATCTTAGGCATCTTTTTTTGTTCAAATAACTTCTTGGAACTCCATGCTTAACCTGTCATTCATTAGAGTTGCAAATTCTAACAAAATAACTCTGCCTCAATTGAGTTAGCTAGGCTCAATAAGGCTCAATAAAACATGATTCCAAGAAAATACAACATAAAATCTTCAAATTTAATTTCTCTATCTCTGCCCATAGATGATTATTTCCCAAACATACAAGCAGCCATTTTTCACCAACAATACCTGTCAGGGGTCTACTGATAAAGAAACGAATTGACGATTTTTCACTTGGACTCAATGCAGTGCATTCAAACATTGATGATCCAGACATAGGCACACAGCCACACAAAGAGAACACAATTTTCTCTTCAAGAGTAATAATCCAAGACTCCACGGTCCAATCCTCCGTCACGTTTCAGTATCCAATTCTCTGGGAACATAATGCCACTTCCCCTACTCACAGTATCTGCTGCCTCATGCTCGCTGATGTACTGCAACAACTAAGACCTATTGTCCAGCTAATCTCCTTGCAATTGAACATGCAAATCTATCTCCGCAATTTTTTTCCATCACACCGAGCACGCACAAACTTGATCATCCTACAATTTATGATGTAACTGTCATGTCTTCATCATATCCTGCAAATTTGTTTAGTATTGGAATGACCAGTTCCAACACACTTAGAATTGTGACAATAGTTGGTCATACTAATGTCACTTAAATTACAACCAATTTCATTGTCATGACAGTTAATCAATACATTAAAAAAAAACATCATCAGAAAAAAAAAAAACACATGCTTCTTTTACTGTGCCCAATTATAGTGTTCACTTGACACTCCTTTCCAGAGAAATACAGAATTGTAGTATGCAGATATTCAACCTCCTTACCGTAGAAATTGGCCTTCACTTTCCCATTTCCAGAAAAAGTCAAGCGAAAGACACTTCACTTACTAACGCAGCTGCCAGACTAACCAGAGTGCCACTTTGCCATCAGCGTCAACTTCACTATGTCAGGTTTCTTCACCATCAATCTGAGAGTTGCAGACTAAAACTCTGTGTCAAAGCAAGCACCCATGAATTTTGAAGCTGCTGCTCGTGCAAAAGATATATAGCTCAAGCTGCAATCGTGTCATCCTAAATTGTTGGAGGTTCTGCCATTAAAGAATTTGTGATTCAAACCTACAACCTCTTCCTTATGGAATAAATTCTCTGTAAGCTATATCCGAGATTTTATAAAACTACCTTTGTTTATACAGCTATATCCGAGATTCTATAAAATTTCAGGAACATCTGGAGTCATACCACCATTCCATTCTCCGCAGCAGAAAAACACCAATTTCTCCAGACAATTCCTCCAGATTCTCGTCTGGGTCCGTTGGAACCGAGAAATGTTGCCCTCATTCCCGAACCACCAGCAATATGCTGACCAGGAGGACACGGTGAGTAGCTGCGGCTCGCTGGCTTAGCCTGCCCACATCTGTTCTTCCCGCAACGTTGCTAGAAAGACTCGAGCCCTCTCTAGGTGAGCAACGACTACTGCCCAATCCACCGCTTAATGTAGACTACGGTGACCCAGACATTTGATACTTCTCATTATTATTATCCCCGAAAATGCGTTGCTTTGAAGAAGCCTAGTTCAAGGCAGCATGAACACCGACGCCCACATCAACACCTTGCTGACAGTTTTCATCATCATCAAGCATAGCATAAGCAAACTGCTCAGCCAATCCGAAAATATAGTCAACTTCTTCATCGGTTTCACTCAGCCCCGCTGGGGTGATGGTGATTCTGCAGGGGAATGGACCTGAAAAATGACAGACTCCAAACCCCATTCGTAGGGAATACGGCCATGGTCAAATATGGAATTCTTCAGTAGAGGCGTAGCCTCCTCACAGAGGCGGACTGATCTGCTCTCTTTCCCATCCAGCAGCTGTGCGAACTGAGCATACCTGAAGCAGATCCTCTTCTCTTCGTCAACGTAATGTATCACTCCAGTTTTTGAAACTTCAAGCCCTGCATTAGCCCACGCCATATCTGCAGTGAAACGCGCCATAGCAAGAGTAACTTCCTCATCGAAAGTCTCCACGCAGAGAGAGAAACTATACGCAGATTACAAAACTGAAACAAATTCGGTCTACTTTGTCTTCAGGCTCGGTCTGCTGAGCCAGAACCCTGATGAGGTGGTCCATGCAGTCGAGGCCCGCCGATGCGGCCTCCTTCATGTCTTCTTCCATCAAAAACCTCGCCGGGAGCTCCATACGCGCCATATTAAAGCTGAACACGACAGCCTTGATTTTCACTCGATCCACAGTGCCACCAAAATTATATCGATGACTCCATGGATTAGATCTCCAGGTAAGATCCACATAGATCGACCCATCACCGAGTCTGTAGCCACCGATGGGCCATTCAACGATCCACGAACAGCCCTTGAGCGATCCGTGGGAGCTGCTGGCGTATTTGAAATGTAGCCCTGGAACCATTTCCATTGCCAGCCATTCGTTCCAAGCAGAATTATTAACCTCGGGATAAGCTTCGAATTCCCAATCAATATTGTTGTCCATTGAAATCTTTGAAACAACCCATCATACAGATCTTCTGCCTCAAGCTTTCATGAAGCTCGGCTGCAATCCAACCTCATTCAGCGCTCCTCAGATAGGCAGCAGTGCTCCCACTCAGATGGACAAACAAAAAATTTAATATAAATACACTCAATTATTTTCCTCAGTCCAGGAGGGGTCAGGGCCGAGGCCCAGGCCCCTATGGGCTCTGAAGCTCTGATACCAAGATAAAATAGCACACATCAAACTCTAATCAAATTCTATATTATGAATCAAGGAAATTACACACATATTTATACAAACAAAAGTCTCAAGATAGGAATTCTATCTTAGACGTACAGTAGTGTGGTTGAGAGATTCTCTCAACCACACACTAAACTAGGAGAAACTATATTCTAGCTAATTCCTATTATGTAGGAACAAACTCCTCAAATGGAAAATTACAACCATAGACAAGTAGGAATTAATTATTTCTAACTTATTTGACATTGTAATTTTTATTTTTGGGCAGTTTAGCATCAAAATATTTTAGAATGGTTAACTTTTATAAATATAATTTTTTTTTAAGTTAGATGGGATTTATAAAAATTATTCTGTTTAAGTTAGACAAAATTATTTTTTTATGGTCATGTCTAAATACATCACTTTAATTTGGACAGAGAATTGAACAAATGATTTCAGATGAAAAAGTGTTTTAGGAAGAAATATAAAACTGTCAATCCAAAATTCTATAAACAATATAAAAATATGACTATAAAATTTTAAAAATCATTTAACCTGTATTTGTCTATTATCCTATTCCTTCTAAACCTGAACATTTACATTGTTGAATCAATCTAAATTTTAGAATATTTTGGATATCTGACCAGTACTCTTACTCAAATATACCTTAATGGGTTAGGCGTTACAATATTTTAAAATCCCAATAAACAGAACTGTACAAATTAGAATTACAAATTTTAGAATATTCTCAAAACTGTAATCAAGAAAATATTTCATTGATAGTTTACCACTATAATGAAAATTCACTACATTATTACAGATCCAAGTTTCAGTAAGTTGGTAGAAAATCTCTATATCTATCAGGAAATATCTACATCTGTGTTTCATAAAAATAGTTATACTTTAAGCTTTTATTTCTTAGGATTAAGATAATTTATCCTCAATAACTGGGCTTAGCTGCAGATGTGCTGACCGAACTTTCCAGAAGAAAGAAAGAAGTAGGAGTGAAACCAGATGCCGATATTGATCTTTCCATGAAGGTATCAACTTCAAAAATGATGCAGTTTTCCATCTAGATAATGGTTTTTAATGACCAATGGCGGAGCTGATATATATAGCATGAACTGTCGTATCTCTATACATGTATATATATATGCAGGAAAACGCAATACAGGGACAAGAAACTAGTATTATGACGGACTTTGTTTTGAAAGTGAGTTCCTTTAAGTTGAGTGTGATTTCATTACAATTTTTTTTTAAATGTGTGAATATTTTGTCAATTTTTCAAAATTGGGAAAATCTCTACAATTTCATTGTAGATATGAATCTAAGATGCTCATGTGAACTATCTGAAAACTTCTTCCAGGTATTGGGGTTAGACATATGCGCGGACACGATGGTAGGAGATAGTATGCTACGGGGCATTTTTGGAGGTCAGAAGAAAAGACACTACTACACCAAGTGCATTTGAAGACATTTCTTAAAAAGTTACTTTTTATTTTAGTTATTTTATATTAAAATTTAATATCAATTGAATTGTCTTAAATATAAAATTTAACACAAAAGTAGTTTGAAACAAAACTTTATATTTAAGACAAAAGAAATTTGAAACAAAATAATTTAAGACAAAAATATTTTAAGACAAAACCCATATAAGAAAGTTAGCAATGTGGAAGTTTGGACTGGAATTCTATGAGTAGATAGTGGATAATTATATTTTTTATTTTTGACTATATATATATATATATATATATATATATTCAAACCACATGAAATGTAATCATTTCAATTTTATTTCTTTTATATTAGATTATTCCTTTTCCATTTAACCACATTCTAAAAATATAATAAATAAACAGATTAAAAAAATATTATTTTTTGGTTGGTCAGTCAAAGGGATTTAAGTTTGAATCTCATGTTTTTACATAATACTTCATAACAAGGTGATTTTCAAATGAGTTACATTCCATGAACTAAAATTGTTTATTTTTTAAATATGTTAACATTTTTAAATTACTTCAACTAAAACTTTGATATAAATTTGAAAGAAATTAAATACAATATAACGATAAAAAAAATTAAATATTTTCTCAATTGTTTTCCATATATGCATTTCAAACCTTCATTTTTTTTTCAAAATGAAAAATCAATATTTTGATTCTTGCATATGTCTTATAGTCACATCTGGGTTTTCTTTTCACTATTTAACAAATATATCAAAGAGATAAATAACAATAATTTAATTATTTTTTAGATAAAATTTTAGTATTTAATTTTTTTAATTGTAAAAAAACTTTCTACTAATTCAGAGTCGTTGGCACAGAACTACCTGGAAATGTCCCTAGTCATAGGTATCCATTGTTGTGGGAGCAACTGGAGGTTCTAAGTCGCATGCATGCCCATGTCAAGGGAGAGATTAAGGCTTTGATGGATAAAAATTTCATTTTGTCTCAAGGGTTAGTCACTTGGATGGGTTGGATGGCTCCTGGGGGTTTTTTTGCAAGTGCAGAAGGTTAGGTTGGTTGTGTTACGTCGGTTCCACTTCCTTAACTGATATATAGGGACTTGAATCATATCATAGTAACTTTTCGTCACATGTTTGCCCCAGTTGGCCAGTAACTTTGGTAGATGTGGGAGGAGGGTGTTATAGAGTAGTATCATATCATGGCTCCATTGTCCATGGGTGATGTTTGGTTTATGTTCCACTTGGATGACTGTGTTTCCGTATCTACATGTTGGTCGCATATAGGTCCTTGTACTTGTGATCTGTGTGCTTGTTGTTTATGCATGGTATTGATCATGATTGTAGTGGTGTCATCGTGCAAAAATTGATGGTGTCGCCGTTGAATGTATTTGTTGTCTTTATGTCGGCCGTTCATCGATTATGTGTATCAGTTTTTATATGTTTTTATGTATAGTTTGACTAGATGATGGTCGTTGTGCATGAAGTCATGGTATGTGGTCAGCATAGTCATGCATTGATAAATGGATAATGGTTGAAAATATGTTTATATGTTCATATTATTATGTTTATATGTGTGTGTGTGTGTTTGTGTGTGTGTGTATTTGTATGTGTGTGTATTGCGCTAATATGGTCAGTCTGCTATACTAAGGTACACTAGTTTTCCAATGATTTGGTTTAACAGACATAATATACCTTGCGAGAAGAAGAGATCAAAGATGACTAAAAATAGGTAGACTACAAATATTCTCCCTATGAATCAGATGAGTAGCGTGGTGTTGGGAACACTTCGGACATAGCAGACACATTAAGGATTTTGAAGGAGGAAATAAGGATTTGCAAAGCAGATAATGAAAAAATCATGCAAGCATAGGAGAAATAAGTAGAAGTCAATGCTATAATTCTCCAGAGTTTGTCAGAATTGCAGATATAGGGACCACTTCAGATCAAATATGGATACAAGTATATAACTAATGGTACATGTGGAAGTAGACCCCATAGTGGGCATAGGTCAGATAGAGATGACACGATCATGGATCTTAGGTTCTTGGATACTCCGGAAAGGAGGGGTGATGGACACATGTACTATTCTCGTTCTAGTTCTGAAAGCTATCATGGTCATCATCATTATAATCCTTAAAGGAGGAGTGATAGGGGATATTTTCAGGATGAGTTCAAGAAAAGAAAGCCACCTACATTCGATGGGGAAATGAATAAATCACATGATGTAAAAGCATGGTTGATTGGAATGAATAAATTCTTCAGATTGCATGATTACTTAGAGAACATGAAGGCCAGGATATGTACATTTAGTCTTAAAGGTAAAGCAGATATTTGGTGTGAAGATGTAAATAACATTAGAGATATTTATGAGGAGTTGACTTGGAGTGAATTCGAGAGACTATTCAGGAAGCAGTATCTATGGAAGATGTACTATGATGACAAGGAAAAATAGTTTTATGAGCTAAATATGGACTTTATTATCAATGAGGAGTAAACTAGTAGATTTCTGGAGTTGTTGAGATATGTACCTTACCTCAAGAAGGAGAAGGTGAAGATTCAACGATTCATCAATGGTTTGTCGATAATATTAAAATACAGGATTGAGTTTGATGAGCCTAGATCATTGGAGGAGGCCATCCGGAAGCTAAAGCATTGTTATGAGCAATCAAAGTGTAGATCTGAGACTAACTAGACTGGAAAGGTAATGCAACGAATAAAGGGAAATTGGATAAGAAGCAAGCAAGGCCTCGAGACACAGGTAAAAAATAGAATGCTCTAAGTTACATTTCCATTTCCACATCTTTTCCATTTCTCTAAGTTACAAATAAAACGAGTCCAATTCTATATGAAATAGACTAATAGCCTATTGATACACCTTTAGTGATTTGTGCATAGCTCTCACCTAGCACTATAGATCAACGAAATTACATCTAATAGATATAGCCTAAAAGAGTTTTATTTTATGCCCAAGACAACAGTATAATGGAGTAGTTGTGAAGGCAACGATATCCATTGGGGATTTCCATTTTTTCAGCAACATACAAGACAAATCTTGGTGTTGGAGGAAGAGATATAAAGATCTTTTCCAAAAACACAATATCATCACTCTCCTAGTGACATTTCTGTTAACTCATTAAAATGCAAGTAATGCATAAGGATTCATCAGTATCTATGAAATTTTCTCTCTTTCCAATAACAAAATAGGTTCATCCTAATATTAATATATAAAATACGGTTCATTAATATGCATGGTTCATTTTTTTTTATGATCCTATTTCTCTAAAGGATATCTATTTTTTGAATTTTGTTTGGTATAAGATATGGTGATACCTTTAAATATGAGGTAATTTTGGGTAAAATTAGAAGTGGAACAAAAATTTGTGGTTTGAATTTCCTTTGTAGTAGTAGGCTACATGCAATTTCTATCGAAAGGTTTTGTTGTGGCCCAACATGGAATAATATTTGGATGAAAATGTTCATTATGGGTGGTATTTTTCTCAGCTCTTCAACTCATTGGATTCTTTTTATGTTCATAGTATTTGTTGTTATCAACCTAGAATCCCTGAATCACCCTGAAAGGTCATGACAATGTAACTTTTGGAGGCATTGATGGACAACCCCCACCCCTCCAAAAAAATTCATTAGAATAAAACTTTTAGAATTTTTTTTTAAATGATCGCCTTCAAATGTTCAATTGTCATGAATTTTGGGAGAGGGGGATCTTTTGGTGTATTGAACGGGGCAAGGGGACATAAGGGTATCATGGATGGGTAGAAGTGATAGGTTAGTGCATGGTATATTGAGATCTATAATACTAACATTAGAGAATGAGAAGGAGCCTTAGGGCCTTATGCCACAAGGTCAAGGGGACCTATATGTAAGGCAATGAGAGAAATTGAGAGGGGAACCTCCAATAGTTGTGATAAGGGGATTAGGGGACACATTATCATAGCCCATAAGAACTTAACCCATAAACACTAAAGTTTGTATCCCTTTAACCCCAAAGTCACAATCCCTTAACCCCTACACTTGTAACTCATAGAAAAATTAACCCCTTGATCCCTTAAACTCCAAGCCACTAACCGCTTAACCCCTAACCCCTAACATGGAATCCTTGAGACCCATAAACCCTAATCCCATATCCACTTAAAACTTGACACTTAACCCTACAAGATTCTATCCTTTACCTATTATGTTTGAAAAATTTATATTGGTTGTTAAAATCCCCATCAATCCTTAGTTAATGTCTCATGCTTTGAAGCATTTATCTTAAAAGAATATTTTATATTAGGGTATTATACATCCTCGTGGTCTCTAATCTTTCGTTTTCTTTCAACAACCCAACCCTTCTTGAAGAATCGATGCTGAATACTTTGATCCACAACAAGAATGATGTCGTAATACATTTGTAGAGATATATAAATGAAATTACCCCCTAGACACCACTATATTATACACATTAATTCAATGGATAGGGGTTTGTATTTATCATTCAATGGAATCACTTATAACCAGTATCGATCTCTATTTCTCTTCTCGCTTGTTTTTAACTTAATGGCCACCTTCTTCGATGTCGTTCCTTTGGAAGTTCTAAAAGAGATTTTATTGTTGGAAATTAAAGAGGTTGAGGGTATCCCTTATCACTCATATTTTGAGGTGATGGGTGAGGATTTGAAATGGATACAAGACCTTGGAAAACCTCGGAAGAAACAACTTTTCTATCACAATTTGTTGGCCTTACACCAGCAGCTACCTACTTTGTTTCGCTAGTACTTCAAGATAAACAAGTTGAGACCTATAATCTACTTTTTTCCTTTGAAGATGTCAAAATAATGCTTCACAACCTATGGTACTGTTTCGATAGCGTGGAATAATAATTGGTTCGCGTTGAAGGTTTTTTGGTTAGTTACTCTGCCTCTAGGGACCTTACTGATCTTCCAGTTGATCATGTACAAAATCTTATTATTATTTCCTTAAGCGTGGAAATTATGTTTTATTGTCACCTGTACGAGATTGTATGAATATTTATGGTCTTGTTGATGGTGGACACAGTATCTAGAGTGGATTTTCATTTGGTCTCCTTGTACATTCTCTGGAAGTGGATGATTCCCATTGTTGTTGTCAATATTATGCTTACTTGATCTTTTGTTGGCGGTTTATGTTTATGTTTTCATGATCCTTGGGATTTGGTGGTAGCATAGAAATATACTTCGTTTCCTCTCATTTTATGGGCACCTACAACTTAAATTTTGGAAATTGAAGATTGTTTTAACATATGCTTTCAACTTGGCTTGTTTTGGGATGGATGAGTATGTTCGCATCTAAGAAAGTGGTTACTCTTTTCATGCTAGATGGGAGATGTTGTTTTGTGTAGACGACCCTTTGGAAGACGATAATATCATATAATTTCCATCCATATTTCTACACATTTCCAAAATAATTATTAATTAAAATATACAATACATGATACCATTCACTAATTTCATTCGTCAATTTCCAGAATACACTTGTAACGAATTGTCCGATCGCGGGTTTGCTATCATATAATTTCCAACCATCTTTCTACACATTTCCAAAATACTCAAATACAAAATAAATATTAATTAAAATATACTATACATGATACCATTCACTAATTTCATTTGTCAATTTCAAAAATACACTCGTAATGAATTGTTCGAGCATGGGTTTGCTAATGGAATAACGAGCTAATCCATTTAAATTGGGCACCCTTTTTAGCTCCTTATCAAATTATGTTTGTGTTCTACGAGCTTGCAAGTTACTTAAACTATGTTGTGCGCTTATTCTGTTTGTGTTCTAAACTCTTTGGTCGTGAGTCGTGATGAGTGTTCGAGATCAAATGCCATACAAACGTCGCGCTGGGATCGAGTCCCATGTGACGTCCCGTTGGAATCCCCATGCTCTATATTTCAATGAAAGAAGAGGAAAAATTCCCAAAAAAATCACGCGAAGACATATTCCAGAAATCAAGAAGATCATTAATTAAGAAACCCTCGAACCAATGGTCCTCAAACTTGCAAGAACAAGGGAATAGCGAACTTGCAAGAGCAGGGGAATAGATTGCAGGGATGTTATGTAGGCGAGCAAGATGACCATAGCTAAGGAAACCCACCCATCACGGGTGAAGGTGTGGTTATATCCTAACTCAGAATCCCTATCCCTAGCCTTGATGCTTTTGGATTCATCACCTTTTGTATTCCTTGAAGTCTCCATCTTCTACAAAAACCCAAATCCTTGATCCCACATCAAAGGTGTGTTTTATGCACCTCATCAAGCCCTGGCCAGCCAACAGGCCAAAAAAAACCGCAAGAGCCATTGTTTTTATATTTGCAATTCCCAATCACGTTGGATCCTACACAGTTTTGAGGGCGTAACTGGTGCGATAGAACTACGCTTCAAATCAAAGTTCGAGTTTGTGTTTTAGTTGTGCGGGTATCAAGGTGAGGGATTCCAAAGGCTCTAGGGGTTTGATAAAACTTAGGATTGTGGAATTGGTACACGGATTTTTGGTGAAGATCGTGGCATCTCAGCTTCTGAAGGGAAAATATGGGTCATGGCTACCAAGCTCAAGGATGAGCAAGGGACTTAAAAATTGAAGGGCGAGGGTTTTGAACCTAGGAATCTAGTATGTATTAGTTTTATTAAGTGTTGTGTCATTGATTGAAATTTTTTCCTTTAGTCAATTCAGCTTTCGCTTCAACATATGTTGTTGGGGCAGGACAACAGGGTCAGGGTTTAATCTCTTCAACATATGTTGTTGGGGTAGGACAATGGGGTCAGGATTTGTCCAGCTTCTATTTCCTGTCTAGCATCTCCAAAAACCTACGTTGGGGCAGGACAATGGGGTCAGGGTTTGACCATATTCTATTTCTTGTCTTACATGTCCAAAAAACATTGAATATTTCTTGGTAGTATTTATATGGTTGGCCATATTTTATTGCTTATCTAGCATCTCCAAAAGCCTTGGGATCCACACCAATTACTAAATTGGTTGGGGTTTAACCACCATGAGCTATAGTAATGTAAGAGATTTGTAGCTAGGGTGTCACTACTGCCTTTGTGGATTCCTTAATCGGCCCATATCCTTGTCCAACCCCACCATGTTTTTGTCCATCTAACAAAATCTCTAGGATGAGATTTTTATAACTCTAGGATGAGATTTTTATAACTCTAGGACGAGAGTTTTATAAAATCTAGGACAAGATTTTTATAAACTCTAGGAAGAGAGTTTACCTGAGAGTTTATGTCAATAAAACTCTCGGACAAGAAAATACTTAACTCTCATCTGATATTATTTTAACTCCTGCCAAGCCTAATCAAACTCTTGGGTGAAAAATTAAAAAAATCTTGGACGAGAGTTTTAAAAACTCTCGGTCGAGAAATTGAGTTGACTATTTTCTTTGACGAGAAATTAAAAATTTCACCCAAATTATAGCCATCTGCCAAATTTCACCCAAATTTTCTAGGACGAATTTAAGAAGGATGGTGCAGGGAGCCATATTGAGGCCTCTAAAAGTCCAATTGTTGAGCTTGCTTTTTATTTTGTGGATAAGATGACTCCAGCAAGAAACTTTCAGAGAGCTTTTAGCAAGGGGCATGCCCAAGTATTTAGTCGAAAGATATCTGATACCAAACCCCAACACTCTTTCCATAAAGGTTTTGATATTTCTAGCCTTATTAAAGAAGAAGATGCATAATTTTTCATTATTAATAAGGGTGCCACAAGCTTCCATAAACACATGGAGTATATCTTTAATGTTCTTTTCTTCCTTCAGCTAGACATGAAAAAAGAGCTTATTGTCCTCAACAAATCGCTAGTGGGTAAGAGGGAGGTAATTTCCCTAGAGCCTAACGCCATAGATCTTAAGATTACGAGATTCCTTATTTAAGATTCAATGGGGTTTAAATAAGGTTTTGATGTTCATTTTATATAGAATTATGGAAATGTGATCAGTAACACCTTGAATATAAGGAAGGGTTAGCTTGGCTAAGGGAGAGGTGAAAGGACGGGTTTTGGGGCGGGGATGGAGGCAAATAGATATTTAGTTGATCCTTCAATTGCATCATAACCTAATCCTAATTAACCTAGTGATATATTAAAAATTCCTAATCAATCATGAAATTAAAAAAATATGGATATGAGAGGGAAACCTCTAAACCCCTAACCCATTTAACCCCCTAAACCCTAAACCTCTAACCCCTAACCCCTTAAACCCTAATTCCCAACCCCTAACCCATTTATCCCCCTAAACCGCTAAAAACTTAAACCATTTAACCCCCTAAACCCTAACCCCATTAACCCCTAACCCTAATCCTTTAATGCTAAATCCACTAACCCCCTAAACCTCTAAACTAACCCTAACCCATTTAACCCCCTAACCCCTAAACCTTAACCCATAACCCCTTAAACCCTAATTCCCAACCTCTAACCCATTTAACCCCATATACCCCTAAACCCTAACCCATTTAACCCCCTAAACCATAAACCTATAAACCCTTAACCCCTAACCCCTTAAACCCTAATTCCCAACCCCTAACCCATTAAACCCCCTAAACCTCTAAATGATTAACCCATTTAAACCCCTAAACCCTAAACCTCTAAACCCTTAAACCCCTAAATCACTAACACCTAATTTTCTAATCCCTTAACCCCTAAACCCCTAAATCGTTAACGCTTAATCCATAACCCATTAACCCCTAAAATCCTTAATTGTTAAATCACCTAACCCCCTAAGCCCATAATCCCTAATCCCTTAACCATTAACTCATTATTCACCTCACCCCTAACAACGCCTAGATCCCCTAACCCCTAAGCCCCCAATCCCTAATCCCTTAACCATTATCTCATTATTCCTGTAACCCCTAAATGCACCTAAATCCCCTAACCCTTAACTGCCTAGTCCCTAACCCCTTAACCATTAACTCATTATTCCCCTAACCCCAATCCCTAATCTGTTAACCACTACTAGCTTGTTTTCCACTTCTTCAATTAGGTCATGGTTGTCTTGGATGCCCTTGTGAAAGTCTGAAACTACCAAATCCAATGCCATCAGCTTTATCCTCTTGACCTCCATTTATTTGTTTAGTTCTTTTAGGCCCTTCTTGTTTCTAATTTATCTCTTCCAATTTATAAACACATACAAAAACGCATTGACAGACCTCTTGCCTTAATGCAATGGCCAAAACGTAGATAATTCTCCATGGACAAAAATTCTCAAGGTCTTGCAATGGCTACAATGTAAATACTTCTCCAATGGCTACAATCTAAATGCTCCCTTGTGTTTCCCTGACAATCCCTAACACTTCCTAGCACATGTTGGCACACCCTGGCACCTAGCACATCTTGGATGCATATCGCCCTGACACTATAACATGACTTAGTACTGACTATCATACTGTGTCACTCCCTCCTTGAGAAACCTATTGTAGAAATTATATAACTAATGTGTTGTATATCATAGATTCACCTGATCTCACACTATTTAACTTTATGCAAAATACAGAATCATTCCACCATTGATCATTTGTGTAAATTCAAAACTAGATCGCAATGCATACACTTGAAGCAATACAAATCAACACACATAACACAATTGTTTAATGGGAAATCCTGAAGCTGAAAACCCCAACTATCTGTATAATATATGTCATAGAGATCATGTAACAATCCTCATACAAAGCTGAACATATCAAGCTCTCAATACAATACAATCGCTACACACTATCATGAAGAAATCTGCAAATCTATGCACCAATTTCTTACCTCCTGATAGCCTGCCTCTACTGTGAAATCCCTACTGAAGAATAACTCTAAATGAATTTAAATTACCCTTTCCTTGACTGCGCAATCCTCATTGGCATCTCTAATGGATGTGTGATGCATTGGATGCATCAACATAGTCACAACTGATAGTCACACTGCCCTTTCACCTATCTCTCCACTGAGTCTCCACTGGAACTCCCATGCAAGTAGTTAACTGTTGTCTCTGTTCGGTTGATTGATGAGTTATTATTTGTGAATTAATTTAACTAATTAATTCACTCCACTCCCACTAATGTATCAATCAGTTAGAAATAGACACAATTAGTTCAATTGAGTTTAACTCCAAGGATGTAGTTAAACAAAAACAAACTCCATGAACTACTTCACCAACTCCATCATAACTCTGCCACTTGAGTCTTGACTTGAGTCCTCCATGCATGAACACCAGTAAACCCTAGGAATTGCGTAATTCCTTCAGCTAGCTGATCTACCACACCTGTTAACTAAAATTAAGTGCTCCAAGAGAATAAGTTGTTATTTAGGGTCTAACTATTATTAAGAGCTAATAATAATCGACGCTTCTATTTTTAGATCAGCAATCTATAAATAGACTTCGCCCAATATGTCTAAAAATATAAATCCATCTATTTTTCCAACTTGACAAACCATCCATGAATAGCATCCTGCAACTTTTGAAATATGGTCTCCATGTCTAAAAATAGACATAGTCTAAAAATAGACCTGCGCCAAAAATAGCCTACGGGCCCACTTAGTGAAGGCGACTCTTTTCACTAAGCTTATCATATTGTTTAATCTCAACACCTAGAACTCGATAACACTCCCTCTCACACACTCTTATTCATTCATTTATTAATTTTGACCTAGTTCTATGTTATGTTTTCCTGGCACTCCCTAACACTCCTTAGCATGCATTGGCACACCTTGGCACTTGGAACATCTTTGTATGCTTCCCTAGCACTCTAACATGCCTTGGCAGTTCCTAGAATACTGTCACTCCCTTCTTAGCACACCTGGAACTGGCTGATACTTCATTTCCATGAATTTTAAACTAGTGCTCCCTTGTGTTTCCTTGACACTTGGCCCTCACACTCCCTAGCATGTATTCATGCCACACCCTGGCACCTGCCACATCTTGGCATGCCTATCATGCCTTGGAACTTCCTAACATGTGTTAGTACTTCTAGGAACTCCCTGACACACCTTGGTATTCCTTATCTTTCATGCCGTCATAGATAACCTTACATTTTTTGCAACTTGGAAACCCAACCAAGTCATTGGAAAACAAATGTTGTTCCCAACCAAAAGTTTCCCTTTGTCTGAAACTAATTTTTGAAACCATCTATGTAACCATAGGCTTACCTCCTACAAGTCTTATACTTGCCTTCTCCTAACACACTTTATCCTTGAGACACTTGGATTTCGTTGACACTACTTGGCACACACTCTTATTCATTCATTTCCATGCATTTTGACCTAGTTCTCCCTTGCAATGTCCTGGCACTCCCTAACACTCCTCAACATCCATTGACACTTTCTAGCATGTGTTAGCATGCCTTTCCATTCCTTGGCACACACTAACACTCCTTAGTTCTCATGCCCTCACAATTACCTTTATTTTTTTGGAACTTGGGAACCCAACCAAGTCTTTCCTTGACTATAAAAACTTGACCAAGTTATGGTTACTATAGCTAGATTATGCCTTGTTCACCTAATAAATGGCTATAACCCCTCACCCATTTAACCCCCTAAACCCTAAACCCCTAACCCATTTAACCCTCTAAACCCTAAACCTCTAAACCCTTAACCCCTAACCCCTTAAACCCTAATTCCCAACCCTAACCCATTTAACCCCCTAAACCCCTAAAAACCTTACCCATTTAACCCCCAAACCATAAACCCAAAAACCTAACCCTTTACCCCTTTAACCCCTAACCGCTAAAATCCTTAACCTCTAAATCCCCTAACCCCCTAAACCTCTAAACCCCTAACCCATTTTACCCCCTAAACATCAAACCCCTTAACCTCTAACCCCTTAATCCCTTAACCGCTAACCCCTAAAATCCTTAAGTGTTAAATCCCCTAACCCCCTAAACCTCTAAACCCCTAAACCCATTTAACCCCGTAAACCCTAAACGTCTAACCCTTAACCGCTTAAGCCCTAATTCCCAAGCCCTAACCCATTTAACCCCCTAAACCCCTAAAACCCTAACCCATTTAACCCCCAAAACCCTAAACCTCCAAACCCTTAAACCCCTAAACCACTAACACCTAAACCCCTAACCCCTTAACCCCTTAACCCCTAACTTTTAACACTTAACCATTAACCCATTAACCCCTCACCCCTAACCCCTGAAATCCTTAACTTCTAAATCCCCTAAGTCCCTAATCCCTAATCCCTTAACCACTAGCTCATTTTTCACCTAACCCCTAACTGCGCCTAAATCCCCTAACCCCTAAGCCCCCAATCCCTAATCCCTTAACCACTAACTCATTATTCCCCTAATCCCTAAATGCGCCTAAATCCCCTAACGCCTAACCCCCCAATCCATAACTCCTTAGCCACTAACTCATTATTCCCCTAACCCGAATCCCTAATCCCTTAAATACTAACTCATTATGCCCTTAACCCCTAAATGCACCTAAATCCCCTAACCCTTAAGCCTCTAACCCCTAACCCATTAACCACTAACACATTATTCCTCTAAACCCTAAACCTCTAACCCCTAAGCCCCTATTCCCCTAACCCCTTATTATAACAAGCTCGTAATGCTTTCTTGAGGCCATACATGGATTTTACCGCTTGCAAGCTTTATGTTCCTATCCCTTCACAAAAAATCCTTCTGGTTGGGACACAAAAACATTATCTTTCATATCTCCATTCAAGAAATCATTTTTTACATACATTTGATGGAATTTCCAACTTTTCGAGTTTCTAGGGCAAAGAATGTCGATATGGTATCCCATTTTTCTATGGGGGAAAATGTATGCTCATAATAGACCCCTTCTTTTTGTGTAAAACCTTTTGCCACAAGCCTAGATTTATTATTTTGAAGTGAGCCATTTGGTTTATACTTTTTTTTGAAAAATTCTAGCGCTTAATTTAGCAAGGTTCCTAGGAGGGGTTCCAAAGGGACTACTACTAGATAAAGTGGAAAGAATGGGACAAGGACCCATTGTCACCTCATTCAATTTCCCTTGCACTTTATGAACTTTGACTGATGGGAGGAGTCTCGGTATATAGAAATTACTAGAATGATGAGACCAATAATGATGCACAATGTGATTTCCAATGCCCATTCAAAGAAGAGGATTAGATAATATGTTCCCTACTTTAGAAGCAAAAGAAGGACTCTCGAAGAGAGGCTTGAGGGAAAGATGACCCTGGGTTTAGGAATATTAAAAAATGATGAAAGACTAAGATCAAAACATCCAAAATCCCTCTCTTGTGATTGACGTGTTTATACTAGGCTTCAAAGTGAGGCAAGTAAAAAGTCAATTAAAGTATGAGCTTTGGGAGAATCTAGGGTGACTTTCCATGAATTGTTTTTTGAGAGAAATACTATAAGAGACTAAGGTTTGGGAGATATACCGTGGTAAAGGCTCATCCAATGATCATTTATAGTTAAGATAATAGGTTTTGAATGATGAACTACAAAGTTCAAACCTTCAAGAAATCCTCAAGTCAAAGGAGCATCAAGGGTTCCCTCTTGGTGTGATAGTTAGGGCATCAATTTATTCGACATTCCACCATTGTATTTTGTTCAAAATTGGAGGATTCCTAGAGCTCTAATCTAGCCTAGGAAGTGATGCCTTAATTGAGGGCCTTTTGCTATTTTTATACACCTTATCCTTTTTTATTCTAGCCTCTCTATGCATCATACTATTTTAGAGAAAATAAACCTTTATTCCCACACCTTGCATGTGAGCCTCCGCTTGGAAACTCCACATGATGCAATTCAACCTAGCCATATATGCATGGTTTCTTTTCTTCATGAAGTTAAATTAGAACTATTTTCATCCACATATGTTAATTATTACAATGAGAAAGGTAAATATTGAGAGGTGATGTAGTCAAAAGGGATTATTATTGGCATATTTCGTGTTTCAACCATGCAAATGATGAAGAGTATTGGAGAGGGTGTGCTCAAGGAGGATCATTATAGGAAATGTTTTTATTTCATCCCTACAAACAAAAACCAATAGATATATATGGTTACTAAAGGAAAAGAACAAGTTATTACAAAGGGGGCACCATACTGAACTATTTCTAGTAGGTCAGAACTTCATAATAAGAAAAAAATAGATATCATGGAGAAGTAGTGCCACAGTGTTGTGTTGACTTGTTGCTCATACATTTAATGCACTATTCTGAGTATTACATGCTAAAATAACACATATTTTAGAAGACATGTGCCTCACTAAAGATACATTAAACACAATTTTCAATTAAACGGAAAACATTAGATACAAAGTGTTTTGAGGAGATGTGTGCTTTCAAAAAACCTAGTTTTGAAAGAGAGAAAATTCACTACAGAGAAAATGATCTAGCACATAGGCCTTTAACCCACAATTTGATTCTCTTCTATTTCATCGATTACATTCTCTATCTTCATATTATGTTCTATAGAGGAGAGGTGAAGGTCCTCATTCTAGAGGGTGGATTTACTACATAGGTGTCAAGAGCTTCTCATCATTTGCCCTCATCCATTTCATACTTGAGAGCACTCCCACTACATGCACTTGATAGGGTAGCCCATGGTATAGTTTCTCTATGATTTACTTTCTGACACTTCATTCACATATCAAATGAATTATAATATACTTAGTTTATAGCTCTTTGAGTTCATGTGTTTGTTTTGTATATGTTATCATGCTACAAGGATTATCTTGTCATTACAATGCACTTATTTGAATGTTACTTTCATATTGGATGGATATTCTTGGCCACTTTTCCATCTAATCATAGGAATTTTAATTAGGAAACTCATCACTACCCTCTATAATTTAATTGATACTCAAAGACACCATTGTATATTGGATTATTTCAGACTTAAACGGGCACAAATATCTTAAAATAATCCTTATGAATAAAATTAAAAAGTAATAATCCTCATTAATTAATAAAGTTACTTAACTATTAATAAAAACACTAAATAATGAAACAATAACAACAACATATAAAAATAATTTAAAACATTTTTTTAAGCCAAACTAATATTTTGTCTTAAAATCCTAAATTATCATTTCAATTATTCTAATTTAAAAATTAAAAATTTTTAATGGTCTTAAATTATAAATTAAGACAATTCGTTCCATTAAATTAGAAATTAACACAATTCATTCAAAGAGGTGGAAAAATTCTGAAAAAGAAGAGGGGAAGTAAACAAATTCATTCGTTTCATTTATTTCTTCCAAGTCTTAATCCAACCTAGAAGAGGTCACATGTATAACACTCCCATAAGACCATAAGTCATCTGGATGAAGGCAGTAGAGAGCACGCAGGCCCAATGCATGTTCATTTGTCCCCCCACCCGCTTTGAAACATTTTGTTTCTGCTTTACTGTTTTAACCAATCACTCGCTTTACACTCGATCCTTTCGCTTTCTCTGCAAAAAATATTTTCCTGGCAGACAAAAGCCTTCGAGGGAAAAGGAGGCAGATGGGTGAACGATTCTACAGTTGAAACTTCCTGCTCACAGACATGGGGGTAAGTTCCCATGTTCCCTTGCTTCCTTTCATGCCGATTTTCTAAAGTTAAAAACACCCCTTTTGATCCCCATTATGCACTTGATGGACTTGCATCAGTGACAGGGTTCTACAATTAAGGGTTAGGGTTTATAGTTTCTTTTGTGCTTTGATGCAGACTGAAAGGTTATTTAAAGACAATGCCATGGATGAGAAGGGTGAATGGGCCAGGATGGTAAGTATCTCCTCATATTGCCAATTTTTGTTCTTATTTCAAGTGATGACCAACTCGATGCTCATAGAATCCATTTCAGGATACCAAAGAATTTCTCTTTGTATGGCATAAGTAACTCATTTTTATTGTTGACCTCGAAAAAAAAAATGGGCATTTCCCACTATAACTTCTGCAAGTGGGCTGTGACAATGGACTTAACCCTTCCTCTGGCAGGGTGAAAACCATCAAGACAAGAGTCATCGTTGGTGAGGGCTGAGCTCATCCACATTTCCACGCTGCTCATATCAGCCTTGAGCCTTGAACGTGTTTTCCCTGAAGTGCTTCAGCTCCACCGGATATCGATGAATCTGGGTCGTGGTGTCCTCGAAATCCTCAATACAATCTTTGAGGGCCACCTTTTCTCTTTTATTCATCCTGGCTCTTCTTGTCTTTAGCCCCGTGGCCTAGACATAAACATTGCGAGAATTAACAAGGCTCATTGTCATGGCTGCCTTCACAACACCACTCTGCTTGGCCCTCAGAGACCCAGATTAGGAAGAGAGCGATGAGAAACAGAGATTCAGATGCAGAGTCACTTTGCAATAATTTTTTATGAACTTCGCCATGATGAATTCCACCATGCCTGTATGGCCATGGAAAAGGGGATTCACGTCCTCTACTGCAGCTGAAGCCTGTATAGCAGCAAACAAATAGAAAAATATGATGAAAATGTACAGGTGAATTCATTATGAGCATATCTCCATGAGCATCACTTTGCCCTAAAATTTGTTTTCGTCTCTTCATCTCTCTGTAACTAGGGTTTTGTCTTTAAGTGAGTATGATTTTTTGCTCGAACATAAGCTTAGCAGAAATCCCAATGCTTTCTGGGTAATGTTTTCGACTCTTTTTATATTTTACGAGGTTCAAAATCGAGAGAGACTGTTAAATTTGTATTCTTAAAAACAAATCCATCAAGAAAGCATCTACGAACTTGTAAACCATAAAATTAAATTTATGGTCAATTTGCACTTTTTCTTAAAAGTGATTAATTTCGTATTGTTTTCCACAAGAATCAACTGAATTCTAAAAATCTGTTGAATTAAGCCAAATCAGTGGCAGTTGTTCTGAAATCATATGGAGCTAACTTAGGATTAGGCTTCATCAAACTTCCCAAGCAAAGAAGCCATGTATTCTTTCAAACATTTCTGATTAAAATTAGGCATCATTAAGTTTATCACGATCAAATATCTAAATTCAAATGTGTTGAGATAAAGCCATTGCATGAAGAGGTTTGTGAGGCTAACTAGAAGCCAATCACATTTTTATTTTATGTTGGCAAGGATCATCGATCAAATGTAACTCCACACTCATTATTTATTCTTAACATAGCATTGGGGTTCCATGCCTTATGAAAATTTCTTTTTGTTGTGGTTCACCCACTCTGAATCCTCGATTTTGTTCACAACGGATCTAGTGAAGGGGTACTCTACAAAATCATCTGTCGCTATAGGGAGGGTGAGAAAAAGAACCTTTGGATCTCTTTAGAGAAAATTCAGGTCCTACTAGCATAAACATCAACTCATTTGTAAGTACCCCAATGTATTGTCACATTGCTACTAATACCCAAAAATAAGTATATTTGGTTTTGTTTGAATGTATTTTTATTTCTTCGTCCTCTACTATGTACGTGAAGTATGCTATTAATACTAAGTTTTTAGGTTGGAAGGGGATCCTTCTTTTTATTTTACCTTTGGATTTTTTCAATTTGATTGTGTTTCTATCTTGGATGGTGCTTTGGAACGTAACTAGTATGATTTTTCCAATACCATGTGTAAAATAAAGGTTTACCTAAATAATAAAGTTTTACCCTCATTCCTGAAGTTTTTGACATTGAAAAGGTACTGGATGTGCTTTGCAAGTAGCTAGATCCCCCTCTCATAGTAGTGCATACCTACCTTCTGTTATGCCACAGTACCATCACAGGTTTCAATCAAGTCAAGCTTCTCTTTTGACCTCATATGTGATTTTTGGGCACATTCTGGTAAAAATTGAATGGTTATTTTATTGTTGAGAAATTCTTGTTGTAAGTTGTTCTTCCAGATGTTTGGTCTTGGCACCAATTTTGTAATATGTTCCCCCTTAGTTCTACTAGTTTAGGGTGCCTTGGTTACACAATATTGATGTTAGGTTGTCACATTTTGTAATAGGTTCCCCTAATTATCGTTGTAATTTCCATACGAAATGGTCCAAGTTTTTGACTGAATATTCTCATGTCTGCCCTATTCCAAACATAATTTAAATAATTTGATTTGGATAATCCTATTCAAAATGTAGACATAATTTAAGATGATGTATTGCTTACAACTCTTCAATGACTAGACAAGCAGCTGACACACATGAGAATATTCAGTCAAAATATTCATTGAATCACTTAATTTGGATATTCCAATCAAAACTATAGATAATTTAAGCTGATGTATTGTTTATAACCTTTCTAGATAAGTAGCCGGCATTGTACTAATAGTAAATCTCCAATTTCTATGCCAATTCCTACGAAATTTCCACCAGCAACACTCTAAGATGTCTTCCTAATCACACTTAATTTGGATAAACGAAACTGGAGTTGTATGTAATATATAGAGACCTATAATTACTGACCATTCTTAGAAGTAAAACTTGTATGGATTGTAGCTTTAAGAATTTCATACCAAATACTGTGAAATTTTATCTTTTGGTAGCCTCAAGTGTATTATTTCCATAGCATCAGTTATCACAGAATTTTGTTCAGTCAATCAGAATTTATTTGCAATTTATGTGAAATTACTATTTTTTATCGTTGTTTAAAACTATATTAGAACCTGACTTGTACTATAGATAGGAGTGATGAAGAGTTACTCTATGAATTAGGAAAATATCTCCCAATAACGTTAATCTATTTGTGTGAGAACTACAATAATCTCTTATATACTATTGTTTCTCACTAATTCACCGCTAGGGCCTTGGTTCAGAAGTGAGATCAACGAAATATTATGCCATCCATCAGGTTTCCATTCCCTCTATAGTTTGCCTCGTTTGCCTCACCTGAATGTGATGGCAAAAAAGGGATGAGATGGGTGCAAGTCTTTGGGTGATTTTTCCAAATAGATAGCCTGTAGTATTGCCATTGGATCTAGGTGATTTTTTGAAATGGATTCCCTTTATTCCAACCATTGGATCTAGATCTGAAGAATGTCTTCATTGCATGTATTTCAAAGCAACTTCCAAAGTAAATTTTTTACTCTTATTTCTCTTATGAGATCAACTCCTGACTGATGTTCCATTTACTGATACGAGTGATCCCTGATATTGACCTTGTGGATGACACAAATATAAATTTTTTAGTTTGATGATACATATACCCAGTTTTAGATGTGCATATACCTATTTTGGTAAAACTAATGGAATTGGTTGACAGGCTATAGCCTATATATCGTATGCTCGTTTCAACTCTTAGAAGTGTATACATTCATTAAGGATTTTTGGCTGCATCTATTGGACATTTTGCTTTAATTTTCCATTTTGATCCTTTGAGGCAGTCATCAAGGAAAAAATATTTCATATCTTTTCTTTTTATCTTGGTTCAAAATCACTATTCAGTGTAACCAAAGTCAAATTATTCATAGAATCAATGAATAGTATGAGAAATGGCCCCACATCTCTCTCTATATATATATCCCTTTTCCCATCAACATGACTCTTCAGCATGACCTATTCTTATGCCTAGCTACTGATATCATGCATTTGTAATTTATTGAGGTAATATTTCAACTAGACATACTGCACACGGTGTGGTCTTATTTTTTGGGAGTAAAGTGAGCTGACTTGTTACGTTTCTTGATTACAAGACAAATACAATGTTATCCTCAGATCTGTTGGCTTGCTCTTTTGATGTGGTTTCACAAAATTATGATAAAAGTAATAGATGGCATCTCACATTTTTTATTTGGGATGGGAAATGGTTGGAGTAGAAATGCAATACACAGGTTGATGCTTCTTGTGTGGTTATGATTTTGAAACATTTACAAATCACTGAGCTTCCTTTCCTCCTTCCATTTCAGTACTTGAATGCTTAGGTATTATGCTTTTTCAAACTTGTGTGCTTAGCTTATGGCAAGTGTAAGGCGTTCCTGCATTTCCTTCTAATAAAATGCTGAGCTCAAAACTGAGAAACCTATTAGTTTTCATTTACTATTGGAGATATATTTTATAGATGCAAAAAACTATTAATTGCCTCGGAAGTTCATTTTTAAGTGGAATAATCGATCAGCACATCAACCCTAATCTTTTAGGCCCTAGACAAAGTCAAACTTATTTTATGGAAGGTGTTATCAAACTTTTTCTGCTTGTCCATATGCAAACTATTTAAATCCAAAGATAAACCATGATAAGATCTGGATGTGTATTCATTTAAGTAGGAGCAAGTTTGTCACTTTAACGGTCACTTTCATAGCAACCCTTCATTTATGTGTTTCTTGGTTTTGCATTTTTAATTTCCAATTTATATGCCTAACCATTGTTTGCTGACATGTTTTATCTTTAGTTATACTTGTTTAGGGTGCCTTGGTTACCCAATCTTGATGTTAGGTTGTCATTTTGAAGTATTTCTGATTTTCTGTGCTCTGTGCATGCTGCTCCAACAGTCATAAGTTCTCCTAGCAGAATTTTATTTTTCTCTTATGAGCACTATTCTATTATACACATATTGAAATTTCCTAATTGGGTGCATAACAACTGCAGAAATTGACAATCTCTATTGAGTTTTCTAGACCTATTTTTTTCTTCATATGTGTGCCTAGCCATGGAATAAATATGGAAATCTTATGTGGCTGTAAAGATGTTGGAGCTCTTATTGATGGTAGATTCTTTGCCTCCTAGTCCTATACTTTTCATGAATTATAAAAACCATGGTCTGGATCAATTTTTATTGTCTTGCTTGAAATTTTTTCCCAACCTGGTGAGGATAGGAGGGAGAAGTGAGGAACTTGACTTGATTCCCCACAATTTTTCTTCTAAAATTGGAAGAATGAACGAACATCACTCCGATTTTATTGAATGTACACTTAAGTTGGAACATGTGCAAGAAGAAATGAAAATAGCTCTGCAACAGCTATGTGAGAGCAACTTTTTGAATGCAGAGTCCTTAATGGATTCATGCTCGAAAAGCAGGTGAGGCAATTGATTGAATATGACTATTCTGAGTTATTTCCCTCATGTGCAACAACATTATACAAACCCCAAGAGAGTTATTTCGTTTACTTTCCTTTTCCCATTTGCATTTTAATTTTTTAGAACTCAATTTAGATTTCTCATCTCCAATTCACAGTTCTTGCAATCATTTCGTCTGCTCTTTCTTTAGGTTTCTGAGTTCTAAGTATTAGGTTTGTTTCTATTGAATTATGAGCATGTAAATGGCTTCATACACTTCTTATTATGGTGGAGGATTCCCTAACCAGGGTTTCAGTCAGTCTTCATGGGATTACAATGCTTTGAAGAACATGAAAAAGATCAGCCCTATCGTGTAGAGTCATCTGAAAAAGTTTTATTTATCGCATAAATGTGCCCTGGTAACAACAGCTATCAGGGTTTTTTTACATCTTACGCTAAATATTGGTGGCCTCCTCACAGGGCTTGCTTGCATTGGTTGTGTAATTAGGGTCTTATCCATCCCTTCTAACTCGAACAATGAGGTAAGTTCTTTAATTATTTGATCATGTAGATCGTTCTGTTGATTTTTTATTTCGAATAGAGATTGGGAAGAGAGTTCTAGCTCATTAGCAAAGCTCAAACAACAAATCCCAAGCCCCAATAGTGTCTAGGCTTATTTTCATTATAAATTTGAAAATTATATAATGTATAAAGAACATTATTTTTCAGAAAGCTAAATCCTGTTGTATACTCACTCCATAATCCTAATCCTGCAGATTTGTATACTCACAACATTCCTGCAACAAATTTAGTTGAGTGGGGAGGAGAAATTTTTGTTTGGATAAGGTGGTCATATTATAATTCTGCTTTTAATAATGGTGCTACATTCCATTGGTCAAAACATTTTTCATTTTCGGTGGGAATAGTGTGTAAGCTTATCCTTTTAGTTCTTGGAACACACAGTTCTCCGACCTTAACCACAATTCAGTTCTTGGAACACATAGTTCTCCGACCTTAACCACATTTTAGTTCTTGGCACACACACTTCTGCAGCCTTATCCACAGCCATCATGCTAACTGGTTGTTTGAAGTCCGGGGTTAGGTTCATTATTTAGATTTGCTTATCTTTCCCACATTTGCAATAATATATACTCTTTGTATTTTACTGGATTTTGGTACACTCATTCTGTACATTTAGATCAGATTGTGTTATTAAGCTCGGATTGGAGATCAGCAACATGGTTCTCTGGCCTTATCCACATTTTAGTTCTTATCACACACATTTTTCCAGCCTTATCCACAACCAACGTGTTAAGTGGTTGTTTGAAGTATGGGTTTAGGTTCATTATTTATCTTTGCTTATCCTTCCCACATTTGCAATAATCTCTACTCTTTGTATTTTACTAGATTTTGGTACACCCATTCTGTACATTTAGATCGGATTGTGTTATTAAGCTCAGATTTGGGATCAGCTTTTTTTGTTAGAGATCATGGCAGCCACTATTTGAAGACTTATGGGTGCTTAGGGGAATTCATTCTTGAGAAAGAAAAAAGGAGAGAAGAAAAATTCGACAGGCAGGAGGAATGTAACTGTGATGGCTTATGTTGCTTTCCCTGGGATGAAAGAGGAGTATGAGACTCTGAGACTGAGTCTTGGGGCTACAAATAAAGATTTCAAGAGTACCTACATACACCTAATTTTTGATCTGGATTCTTTTATATTTTGTACCATTTCTTATTTTTATTAAAATGGAATACTTTTTGGCAGGCCCCGATTTTGCATATGGATTTTTTAGCCAATTATTTGGCAGAGTTGACACTCATGGAATGCATTTTTCTCCAACACCTACCATTCTTTATAGAAGCTTCAACTGTATTTCTATCTCGATTGACTCTTGATTTTCTAACACATCCATGGGTATTGTCTACTCCCCAAAGTTTACTGTTATACTGTTTTGTGGTGGCTTTATGTGCAGGCATAAATTTTTAGATCTTTTGTTATGAAGAATCCAAATTTGGTGCATTATACAGGATACAAGGCATCGCAGCTTAAGGACTATGTAATGGCAATCTATAATGTACAAATGAATCGAAAAGCTAGTACATTGGTTGCAATAAGGGAAAAATATCAACAAGACATGGTACACTTTCATATATCTTGTTTGGGAATTTAATGGATTTTTTAATCCAACCTTTGAAATCTACAAGGATTACATGCATATAGCTGGTTACTCTTATTAAAGGTTTATATATGTTTTATTTTTTGCCATGACAGTTCAAATGTGTAGAAAGCTTGCCTCCACCTCCTTTTATTGCTGAAAGGTTCTTTCAAGACACTCCAAACTAAGTTATCCGTCATTGGTTGTGCACAAGCATTTTGCTTAAGCTTGTTTGGAAGCACAATCTCATGTAATAGTTGTAACTGAATCTGGAGTCTTTTAGTTCTGGCTGTTTAATTTCCATTTAAATGTGTCAATTTTTTTAGGCCTTTGGTGCCCATAGTTTTGGTGCTCATATTTTAACTCAACAACTTACTACCCTACTAGAGGTAATGGGGTGCTTCCACGTATTTTCATGTGTTAGTTTTGAGCACTCGAAGGGAAATTCCCATTTATCAAATTGTATCATATTTCTAGGAAATTATCTACGTGGATACCAGATGATGAGTCAATGTGGTCATGGATTGATAATTAACATGATTTTGTACAGAGAATAGTTGTTAAGGTTTTTTTATTTTTTATTTTTTATATGTTTGTTTTGTGTAAATATTTATTAAAATTATAATCCTCGTTTGTTGGTTTAAATCCTTTTGGGGTTATTTGGATCTTGTACTATTTCACAAATTTTAATTATTTTTTCTTAAAAAATGATGTTTGCTTTTGTGTCAATGAGGCCTTTCCTTACACCAACATATTATTTTTCTGATGAGAAATTACAAATTTCTCTCTCTGGACCATTGAAAAACTATATCGGTGACTTTTATGTTGTGCCAATAATCCCCGATTTGAATTTGTATCACTAATATTGTGTATGTTGGTTTATGATGCCTCAAACTTGAGTGATGTTAATCATCACGAGCTTCAGTTTGTGGAAACCAATATCAATTCGATTTCTAAAGGTTTGAGAGGGATTGACAACCATTTCTATATCCTTCTACTCAAATAGGTCAATGAGCCTCACTAATGCGAGCTCAAGTAATGTTTGCTTAACAAACTATCAAGGCCATTTTTCTCTTATTCATAGCACAACATAATTCATGCCTCTTCCTTTCGTCATTCCCTTGCACCTCCCAGTGCAATTTCTAGTTATAAGTTTTAAATAAACTACAGGTAGTCTAACTTTGGTTCAAATTTTAAGATTTGTTCCTCTATACTACTACTTTACAACGTTTCCTTTGCAAAATATGGTGCAATTTCTAGTTTTATTAAGTTAAAAATAAGGGCTTTCATGATTATATATTTTACAAGGATTATGCCATTATGTGTTGAACATTTTTTAAAAATCAATGCCTATTATACAATTTCAAGAATTGTCATAACCCCTCACATAATTCTTTAAAGGGTGCTAGCTCATTGGAAGAGCACCTGCCATGCAGGAGGTTGGTGGTTCGATTCCACTGTACCCTAACATGAATTATTCAATGATATTTTTTATTTTTTTAATTAAATTTTTTATATTGATTTATTTTAATGGTGAGATATTTTTCTAGATTCATTGCTTTATTTTGTCTCAACAGAGACAATAGATAAGATTAAAGACATTGTCTCCATAAAGAAAATATGTCTTTAATTCCAACTATTTTCTTTGGAGAGACAAAAATGAAATTGTCTCAAGTTAAGACAATTTACCCAAAAAAATTCTTAAAACCCCCCTTTGTGTTGTAGTGCAAAAATGAAATTGTCTCTAGAGAGACAAAAATGATTGTGTTATATATTGTCTTAATAGAGACAATATTTTAAGACGATTTAATTTAAGACACTCGCTTAAAGACAATACACAAGTTTTCTTTTGTCTCAAATTAAGACAATTTACCCAAAAATTGTCTTAATTATTGTCTTAAAACCCCCCTTTATGTAGTAGTGAGACTCACAACGACGGAGATGATAATTGGTGGAGCCAAAGCTTTTCTGATGGATGAAATATCGACGGGGTTGGACAGCTCTACCATATATCAGATTTTCCGATGCTTCTCCTAGTTCGTTCATATAATGAGGGCAACAATGGTCATTTCTCTTCTGCAACCTGCCCCTCAAAACCTACGACCTCTTCCACGATCTTATTCTGTTGTCAGAAGGTTATATCGTGTACCAAGGACCTCGTGAATTTTTTTTGAAATTCTTCGAGGGCATGGGATTTATTGCAAGAAGTAGGCTCTCTAATGTTCCATCCCGATTGGTATAACGAACTAGATTATTTATTTTTATAGATAATTTTTTTTCAAATTAATCATATTATTAGTAGGATAACATAATTTATGCTCAAGACAACGTGAAGAAATAAATCAATCTTGATGGATATACATCTCTTCTATTTATGTAGTTAATGTTAAAAACATTTCGTCTATATTATGGATCACAAAAATCTTAAATCTAATATATATTTTCCATTAAATATATTCAATACATGTTAAATATCAAATTTTTACATTTTTTTTTACAAATTCTAGAATTTCTTTTTTTTTCTTTTTTGTCCTAAATGATATGCCTTCCGAGAAATTATAATTTGTATTACTTTCAACAAAAGATTAGAATTGTATTCTTTGAAGCTCATTTGTTCTATACTAAATGTCTTTTTAAACTTATTTGGTCATAACGTTATGATTCCTAGTTAAATATTTTTAATCCACATTGAAGAACTCTTTTTAAATAATTTATTTGTAAGAATTATTTATTAGAATTAATCTTACGTCAAGATTTTTGTTGTCTTCAAAGTTTTTGATGATTCTGAATACATTTCCACCATAAAAGGAACATGATTCGAACACTCCTACTACAAGATTTCTTAACAAAAATTACTCAAATTCCAACCACTTTTAGTCGTCCTGGAAATTCCTCCACCTAGACAACTCCTTTTTAATTTCTTATTGAAGCATTATATTTAAAAAATAAAAATTATAAAATTTGTTTATTGTTTACTAAAAAATAATATTTATTTCATATTTATTTTATAATATTAAAATAATTTCATAATTTATATTTTTTAAATGAAAGTTCTATTATATTAAATATATGTAAATAAAATTTCTAAAATTAGATTTAACGTTAATTTTATTTAATTAAAAATATAAACCTGTACCGAAACATCTTCCACTAACCCATACATTAACCAAATTATAAAACCCTGCTTTCAGCGTGAGGATTTATGAAATCACTTTGTAATCAGTAAACTTTACATTGATTAAATATTTTATAAAATGAGTAATGTCAACGTATGGTTATGGGTCAGTTGGTCTACAACGAGTTATTTCAATAAAACATTTTTTGGAAGTACGGAATGTAGGTTTATGTTAAAGTTGTATGGTGAAGTTTTATATAATTTGAGTAGACGTAATTGTTAATAGTATGTGTATTTATTTAAGATATTACAATTTTAAATTATTTAAAAGAGAGTATATATGTTTTTAAGGAGTTTTTATATAGATGGTAGATTTTTGTATTTTTGGTCTTTTATAAGAATGCAATATTATTTATTTTGTTGTAAATTGAATCTCTATGTAAAATATTCATTAAGTTAAATTAAGCACTGTGCTACCTATAAAATCTCCTACAACTATATTTTTTCCCGGCATAGGTGACTTCGCGGAAAGACCAAGAACACTACTGGTGCAGGACACAGGCATACCACTACGTTTCGGTGAAAGATTTTGCACATGCATTTCAATCTTTTCACGTGGGAGCCAATCTGAATACAGAATCGTCAGTTCCATACGATAAAAGGGATGCCATCCTGCGGCTCTTTTTACAGAGAAATACGGTTTAAGCAAATCAGAACTTTTTAAAGCATGATTTGATAGACAAGTTTTACTTATGAAGAGGAATGCCTTCGTATATATACTCAAATTCTTTCAGGTGGGTCCAAATGGCACGGGGAAATACATAATGTTCTTGCAACTGAAATACATTAGATTTTCAGTCTATATTTCTTAATTCTGAAAGGAATTTTTTGCTTGTTTTGCCAGATCACTGCTGTCGCTTTGCTGTCTATGAACATTTTCTTTCGTACAACTATGCATCACAGTAATCTGGACGATGCGGACATTTACTTGGGGGTGATATTTTTGGGTCTCGTCATGAATATGTTCAACGGAATTGCAGGAATGGGGATGACGATTGCAAAGCTTCCGGTGTTTTACAAGCAGAGAGATTTCATGTTCCACCCTGCATGGGTATACTCGCTTCCAATATGGACTACTGGAGTACCTTCTTCGTTAATAGAATCTGCAGCGTGGGTATCTATTACATACTACACAGTTGGTTTTGCCCCTAATCCAAACAGGTAAAATATTTTTCCCGTTGTTACTCTTCCTTTTTCCATTCTTCAACAAGGATCAAATTGTGTAGTTCTTTGTATCTTCAATTTTCAACAGTACTAAACTCCATTGTAGAGTTTAGGAATTTTTTATCAACAAAACGCGCACCAAACACAAGAATTGTGTAGTAGCTTTCGCTATTGATTCTCAAAATCTTATCGAGAAATAAAGATGATCTCTCGACTTTAAAGTGTTTATTTAAACATCTCTTATCCGATTTATAAGTTTCTATGCGAGAATTTTTGAACGGTTTTGTCTTAAATTTCATCGCAAAATTTTAAGAAAAAACCATCTAATCCACGAAATGAAATTTAAACGAGTTGTTTTACAGGTGTTTTTGACAGTTTTTACTGTACGTTGCCCTACATCAAACAGGTCAGGGACTCTTTGGCTTCATAGCTGGTCTGTCAAGGAATCTTATAGTCGCAAACTCCGTGGGTGTATACGCTCTCTTGTTGACGTTCGTCTTTGGTGGATATATTATATCAAGAGGTATTTATTTTTGAAAAGAAAGAGATTATATGTGCATCCTTGAAGCTACTGGTGTCAAACTTTATGAGATTTGGTAGATGCATAACATATTAATTAAATAAAGTAAGAGAAGGAGAAATTGATTATTTTGTAAATTTAAAGTGTTTTCCTATTATGATGGTCTCACGAAGCTACAAAAATATTTAATATTTCAGACAAAATTGTCTCTTTTTCTGATAAGAATTGAAACATTCAAACGAAAACGAACTGGAGCAGAGAGTTGCTCTTCACAATATTACGAGTAGATTAAATAGATTACATTGGAAACATCAGCAATAAATAACTGGAGATAAACTCGACTAAACTGAGCTGACTTAAACTAAACCGGGACACTTGGACAGACGGATTTGACACCTAGCAGGTGGTTGAGATTACGTTCTTTAACACTCCCCTTTAATATCAACCACATAAAAAAAATAATTAAGATACGTGCTGGTCTATGTCTCAGCGAGGCTTACAATAAAAAAACGACTTTAACTAGATTTGGTTTTCTTCTTCTCTTCTTCCATATTCTGTAGCCTCTAAATTGTTTCAGACTTTTCGCTTTACTGTATCCTTGAGAACTCTGTTTCTTCATTTGTTGTCGCAGGTCTTCTATTTTTCCAGGCTGTCTAAGAATGTTCTGGACATCTTCAAAAATTGACTTGTATGTGGGCTGCTGACACATATTGTCTTCTGTAGTGTGCTTTTTATCATCAATCTGCTGCAACATAAGATTAGAACAATATCTTATCTCTTCAAAACTCCAACGCATGGAAATTTCATTGACATGTTCGTCATGCATGTCGTCTTCATCATTCATATCTACATCTTCTGTGTAGATCTCATCAAGACATGGTGTTGCAAGCCATGTTTCAATAAAATTTAACTCTTCTTCATAATCAATCTGTATACCTGCACACTTGAAATCAATGTTAGAATAAAAATTATTTTCAGAACAACATTGGTTCTGGTCTTTTTGCTCTGCAGTGAGAGCTTTCTTCTGTTGTTTTTCCTTTTCTGCCTCTGCCTCAATCTCTGATTCTGCATTCCCTTTGCAGAAATCTTTCTTTGCTTTTGTCTCTTTTTCTTTCTCTGTTTCTTCCTTCTGCTCTGCAATGAGAGCTTTTTGCTGTTGCGCTTCCTTTGCTGCATATTCCTCTGTCTCTGTCTCTGTCTTTTTCTCTGCCTCTTCTTCACTGACCTGTGCTTCTGCAAACAGGTTGTCTTCCACTAACTGAAGTGGGGTAATCTCACCAAATAACATCATGTCGATATCATACTTTTGTTGCATCATCTGCAACCAATCATCATTAGCAAAAATTTCATTATCAAAGTTTACATCAGCCATATCAAGCATTGGATTTACCATTTCATCAGCAAGCTCTGTTGCTGGTATCATTAAAACTTCGTCAGCAATCTCTGTTGCTGGAATCTCTTCATCCACTTGTGGCTGTGCACAGTGGGATTCATGAGCATCTTCATGCTGCTTTTCTGCTTCTTCTGACTCTTCATCTGGCTGTAAAGCTACTGCTACAGATCCACCTTCATCTTCATCTTCAAAGCTCCCCTTTGCTTCAATGCTCCCCCTTGTACCAAAACATCTCTCAAGGGTATCCCATGCCTCCTTGGCTATCTTGGCATCTGAGATTAAGGGAAGAATGCTGTCATCGACAGATTCTTTTATGCATCTTAATGCATAGGCGTCTTTTTGCCTCTTGATTTCCAGATCTAGAAAGATCTTGAACATAATCTGCTTTTGCTTTAGCCTCTTGGCTTTTCCCATGATCTCGTTGTCTGACTTCCACAAACAAACGAGTTTACATATTTGCTGCTCTTGAATGAGTCTTATGCAACTTCACTTCTCCAAAAATTTTGCTGCTCTTGAAGAGTCTTATGCAACTTCACTTCTCCAAAAATTTTGCTGCTCTTGAACGAGTCTTATGCAAGTTCACTTCTCCTTCTAAAAATTCTTCCTCAAAGAATTTCCTGTAAACTTTCACTTTCATCTGATATCACAGCTTTAAGAGTTTTTTTTTTAAATCGCAAAAAAAAATTTCTTTTAAATCTCTTCAACACATTTTCTTCCAAAGCTCTTTAAGAAAAACTTTTTAAAAAAATATTTCAAGTTTTTTTATATAAAAAAACTTAAAAAAATGTTTTATATAAGAAATACTTTCACCTTTTTAAGTCGATACCACTTAAAATGAAAGGGCTTTGACTTTTTTGATCACATGTAGCATAAATGACTTGACAAAGTTTCATAAAAGGCTTTCACATAAAACGTAAACTGCCTTCCTTTTATAACTTATGAGCCGGGCTCAAAATCATTCCTTTCAATGCGTTTGCCCTTCATGATATAAAAAAATAGCGCAATCGCTTCCGTAAAAACAAGTACCTTAACGCATTAACGCAGGGATTTACACGTATGAACCGGATAGGTTCACGGCTTTAGGGTTTTAAAAGTCACGTACCCTTTTTGACTTTAACGCAGATGCGTTATTTTTTGCATACAGATTGGCGCGGTCCCGATTGAAAACAGTCGCGCCTATCTCAAAAACAATTATTTATCCTTGCGGAGTGGCGCGGTCCCGAGTGTATACAGTCGCGCTTTTTGAGAAAAGCGTGTAAGGCACCGAAAATGGCGCGGGTATGGCGTGTATTCCAGCGCCAATTAACTCACAGTCGCGCCAATTGACTGTTCTTCTCTTCTGCTCCTTCGTGGCTCTGTTGCTGCTCTCCACGGAGGCTTATGCAACTCGGCTCTGATACCATGACAAGAATTGAAACATTCAAACGAAAACGAACTGGAGCAGAGAGTTGCTCTTCACAATATTACGAGTAGATTAAATAGATTACATTGGAAACATCAGCAATAAATAACTGGAGATAAACTCGACTAAACTGAGCTGACTTAAACTAAACCGGGACACTTGGACAGACGGATTTGACACCTAGCAGGTGGTTGAGATTACGTTCTTTAACATTTTCTAATACTCTTCTTTGTCTTATAATCTTCATGGAAGCTATAAATATGTTTGAATATCTAATATCTAAGAAGAATTTTTACAACATGGAATCAGAGAGTGGCTTGAAAATTGCTTCTAACTTTAGTCAAAACCTTACTTTCCCCTCAAGAGGCTCTCAAAAATTGCTTCTAATTTTTGTCAAAACCCCCACCTTCCACTCTAGCGCAGGTGGCAAAAGATGAGTCGACCATCTGTGGATTAAGGAGGAGATCATCATGGGAATCAACAATAGTGTCAAGGACACTATTACCTCCAATTTTAAGGAAAAATTGTGGGATGATAAGGAGCTAGAGGGTAAAAGGATGCTAAGATACTATATGGAGGTGATGAACCCCACCCTTGATAACCACAATTATCTCTATGTTTTCACCTGCACTGAGAAAAAACATGAACATCCTTAGGATAAGAACTAATTCTCATGAGCTAAGCAGGGTTGTGATCTACTCCCATGGCTGCGTAAGAAGATAGAATCTAGATTTTTTATAATAATAGGGTAGAAGACCAAAAAAAATTCCTTTTAGACTTCCCTACTCTTACTCACATCCACTCTCAATTCCCCAACATTTTCCACACTTCCAACGTTCTTGACTTATTAAGGCAGCCCAAGAGCTTATTTCCTTTCTTTTTTATAATGGAAACAATATTTTGAAGGATCACAATTAGATTCTTCTTCTGTCCTATAGACCACATTGGTCTTAGTGGACGTTAATCATCATCATCATCATCAAAAATCCATACTTCAGTATATTTCGTATTTAAATAAAATTATAAAATTTCTTTTTATTTAATAAATAAAAATAATAATATAAATTAATTTAATTCAAATTAATCTTTATAAATAAAATAACAATATTAAATTAATTAACCCTTCAATTGAGTTCACCTCACAAATACATGAAATCTTTTTTGAAGAAAAAAAAAATGTTTTCATTATAAATGAATAAAGTACATATTCATATTTTTTCCACTTACATCGTGATACTTCATAAACTTATATATAATCTTTCTTCCATGCTAGTTCATTTGCGTTCTCTATACTTACTTAGACTACTTGATATATTCATTGAAGTTGCTACTTCTCTCATAAAAACAAAATACAGAGCAAAAAATACAAAGTATTCCTATGTAATCATGTTTTATAAAAATCATTGTTTATATGAGTTGGTTTTGTAACACAACATATCTCATCATGATCATAGCGTGATGTGGTTAGACCTCTATAAGCCTCCTTTATCAAAATAATGGTATTTTATCATCCTCGCATCCACACTATAGTATTCTTTTCAAAATTTATGCATTTTTCTCATCTCGGAAGATGTGTGATATCTAAATCAGTCTTAATTCAATAATCAACACTATGATCCTTTTCTTCTAGTTGCAAAGCACATATGTGTCCAAAAATTTCCTTTATTAACCCAATCTATAACAATTTTTAGTCTCCATGGACTACGATTTCCTCTAGAACAAGCCATTTGGGGCAATATAGGACTCCCCATAATGCGAGAAGTTCCACCCTTGTATTTTTTCCTTTATGTAATATCCCAAAATTGGGATTGCATAGCAAGCTTGCTGAAATAATGCACTCTTGAGAAATATATGCACAAAAATGAGTTTGCAGCTCCTGGATCCCTTACATTAGCTCATCTAAGATCTAAATCCAAAAGGAGAGAAAAAACAAATCAAACTAGGTGGGTTAAATAGATCTCCCACAACCTAGTCTAGTTGAAAAACACCCAAAGAGAGGGGCTGCAGCTATATGCAATGGGCTACTTCAAAAATAACGTAGTTTACCAATTTACAAATGTGAGACCAACATGGAGGTTCATCTTTCAGCTATACATCATCAATTTAGATCTACAATGTATCTTATATAGTGTATAACAGATATGGAAAGCATGTACAAGACAAAAGCCTCAAAATGAGCTGCTACAACGACATGAAATGGCAGAATAAGCTTGATAGTGTTATTTTCATTGCTAAAGCATGAAGTAGATTACAACTAAAATCTAGAGCAAATCTGTACATAAAATGATAGATCTATTTTAGATATGTGTGCAAGATAGGCTCCTCTATACACTCCCCTTGGGGATCTCAGTAAAACATGAACAACGGTGAATAGATTTGAGATATAAGTCACATATCTGTAGAAGTATTCAGAAAATTATGAGTCATAACATATGCATTAGATCAGATATAAACTAACATGGATTGGTTGGCCAATCCACAAATCACTATAGTGAAAGGAAGGATCCAATCACTAGAGATCTCTCCTCTAGAATAATGGCAAGTCACCCTGCAACTCTGCTCTTTCAAATAACACAGTCATGGAAGGGGGGTTGTGTTGTAGGCCCTGAGAATGCTTTCACTTGCTCCCAATCTGGGGATCTGAAGCTCAACCCACTAATGCACTCTTCCAGGAGGTTAAAGGACACACTCACTGAGAAGAGGCACCAGTACAAGCTAGATCTGAACAGATCTGGTGTTCCACTTGCCGCAGCTCACATGGAAAACCCAATCCTAAACAATATTGCGTTGTAGATGCAAGATGTGGCTTGTCCAAATTCCGAATAGTGGACTAGACAAACAATACTCCTCCAAGAGTTGCTCAAGGAAGGAGGTGGGAATCCTAAACAGGAAAACCCGGAGAGGAGTGTCTAAACAAAAAATACCTTCAGAAAATAATATCCTCAACAACCTTTTCCTGTTGTCCTCCTGCTTCTTTTATAGGGTGAAAGCCTTGTCAAACCCTAAACCACCTCAATGAGTTACCCCCTTTCACATGTGGAGCCTCCATATAGACCTGCGTTATGTATACATGAGGTTCATTGCACCTAGACCGTGCTATTGATTTGGTCAAGGTTTACCAAATATTGTGATTTAAACCCATTCACACCTGCAAGAGTTTATTTACATGGCCCAGATATGTCTCTATTTACATAGCCATTGATTTATTCATGGTTTTCAGGAATTTTACATGTCCTCCTTCACAATTTATTCATTAATATGAAATGCAAGATAAAACAAGGCAAAATAAGATATTCCCATTAGCTTGGGCTAAATGGGAATATTATAGTCCTCCCCTCGAAAATGTTTCTTGTCCTCAAGAAAATGATAAGATGAGTGCTGCAAAACTCCTCCTCCATTGGTGACATCATCAAAGATCAAGCTCCCATCATAAGCTAGATTCTCACCAATCCAAACCCCCATGAATTGTTTCCCCAAAGTCAATATGAGATGTGAAAAATCCATCCCACAAGGAGACAAGAGCTAATGTGAAACACCCATGTTTTGCCTAATGATCCCTTTCAAATATATAACATAGGACACATAGAGAATTTTCAGCCACTAGGCACATGCATACCTCCCATCCTCCCTTCATAGATTCCCATAAAAAGTACAAGCATGTCATCAATGTATGGGAGAAAAATAATGTACAAACAAATAGAAAGGTGCACATATGGAGGTGGGTCATAGTCCCACATGTGGAACCAATGTAATGCATCTCCTGCCTCCATCAACCCAAGATGTTGGAAGTGGGTTTTCCACCACTTACTTGCATCCCATGCCATCTCACTGTAGCTGAATGTGTGAGATATGTTTGGTGTTTTAGGAAAGCACCCATCATGAAACAAGACCTTCCCTTGTCCACCAAGGGAGTGGTCAAGTACAAAAATTGTTGTGGTCCCATATTTTCCATGAGATCGACAAGATATAAAACTCCTCCTTGGAGTCATGGCTTGCATAAACATGGTGAAAGAATGCACACAATCAGAAAAATAGACTTTTTTTACAAGAGCATATTTCTCACCAATAGTCCTCCTCATAAAATTGGAGTGGTGCATAGATCTATCTCCTCCTTCAAGAGGGGAAAGAGAAGGCTAAATTAACTCTCCAACAGAGTTATGTTGCTACCCCATCTCCAAAAGGTTCACACATCTTTGACAATGCTGATATAGTTCTCCTTCAAATTCCTCCCAGTAGTCGCTCCTCAAGATGACGTTGTTGAGCTTCACAGAATATTCTTGGCTGAAACAGAACTCCTCATAGGCCCATTGTAGTAACTTCTCCTTGAGCTTGTAGGCTCTAGATAAGAAGATGCTACCATGATCATAGATGGCCCCATATTGAATTGAATAATCCTCCTCATGTAGCAAGTCATCAAGAATCATGCATATATGAAGATCCTTGGAATATTCCACCAACAGTTGGGACTTCCAATATGGATCTAGTTTTCCCAACAATGACAGTGTTGTTAATGTGTCAACTAAAGTGGCTAGCATGCTGTTTCTCTTCTCCTTGACATCCTCCATGTCAGAGGTGTATGTTGGAAGGCCTGCCTCCCATTTTTCTCCTTTTTGACATCTCCCATGCCAAAGGTATGAGATGGAAGGTTGCTATTCCTTCCTTACTACCCTCCTTCCTCATGCACATGCTTCAAATAAGAAGGAAGCTCTTGGAAGTTATTCTTCCATAGAAGGCTATCATCTGTCCAAGGCCTCTCTGTTTTGGCCAAAGCATGCATGTGAGACTATCATCTCTCTTCCAGCAAGGAAGAGTGTCCTTCAAACAAGTTTGTCTTCTGATCCAAGTCTTGCCTCCCATGCTTCATGATGGTGTCATTTTCTCTCCTTGCAGCATATTTTCTCAACGCAATTTGAGAGTTGAGGATAGATAGTGAAGTCAAAGAAAAAACTATCTCCCTTTATTTGTACCTCCCCCATACTCTCAACATTGTAGCATGGTCTTCTAATGCTCCCTTCCTTCTTGGATCTATGGAAGGAGCATCAATGAATGAAATATCTCCCATCAAATCTGAATCTGGTGGTCTCCTAGGGGGTACACCACAAGATAAAGATGTCTCGTGGCTCATTACCATGTGAACTATAGATGGGAACATAATATGACTACTTCCACTATGTAAGTCCATCTCTAATTACCGTGTGGATGTACCATGGTAGGGAGAAGTTGAAGAAACTCCCCCATCTTCTTCTTCATCACCCACCCTCTACAAGATCTCACAGTCTAAGGTGCTCCCTCTAGATGCAGTTAGCTCATGAACACCCAGAATCTCCTTGGTGTCAAGAGTCTTTATCACAAAGGACTGCTCCATCATAGTGTGTGTTCCAATATTTGGATGCAATGTTGGAACACATCTCGTCCACTCTTTTGTCTCTTTCTCTATCATTATAGACACATACCGCTCATCCTCTCCATGTATAGGATCCCTGGGGCCTTCTTGCCAAGATACAAGAGCCCTCATAGTGGAAGCAATAGCTTCAAATCCCTCTCTCAATAAAATTAGATTCCCTCCTGTTGTCACAGCACTGGAGGAACCTTCCATTTCTACTTCTTTCTCCTCATCATCAATGGAATATGCCCCATCAATAAGAGATCCTTTTTTTTTATCTCTCATTGAGGAAAGGACACTCATGTCTTCTTCTTGAGAAGAATAATATTGCTAAAGTAATACCTTCGCCCTTGTTAAATCATGTAGCAGAATTTTAACCCTCCCAACAATGTTCTGAAACGGAGTTATCTTTATGGATCTTCTTTCTTCTTTGAGTTGACAAAACTCAGGGAAGCCTAGATGCCCTTTCAATCTTTTAGACTGAGATTCACATTCTCAAAGGTAGTCACCAAGATTCTCATCCTCTGGTGCCTCTCCCTCTCCTTCTCCTCTTGTAAAGAATGCAGTCATGCTGCAACATTGGAGATCAGATTGTGTGGCTGCATGGTCACACACATAAGATGAAGTAGTGGGGCTTTCCTCATGTGAAAACCTCGTCAAGGGATCTGGTAATATTCCATTCCTCACTCCCCTGATTTCTTCCTCTAGCTCATGCAAAGCTTGAGAAATAATGTTAGAGAACTCTACTCCTTTTATTCTTCCATACAAAGGGGTTTCAATGGTGTAATCATTTTTCTTCTATCTTCTTACATGATAACTCTACTCTCAGTCAGTGAGAGGTTTTCCTCCCTCTGAAGAAATATTGGCTCAAAGAATTCACAGGCTGTGCCAAATATCTTGCTCTGATACCACTGTAATATCCCAAAATTGCGATTGCACAGCAAGCCTGCTAAAATAACACAATCCTGAGAAATCTATGCAAATAAATGAGTTTAAAGCTCCTGGATCCATTATATTAGATCATCTAAGATATAAATCCAGAAGGAGAGAAAAAAAAAATAAAACTAGGTGGGTTAAACAGATCTCCCACAACCTAGTCTCGCTGAAAAACACACAAAGAGAGGGGCTACAACTATATGCAATGGAATACTTCAGAAATAATGTAGTTTACCAATTTAAAAATGTGAGACCAATATGGAGGTTCATATTTTAGCTATACATCAACAATTCAGATCTACAATGCAGCTTATACATTGTATAACAGATATGGGAAGAATGTACAAGACAAAAGCCTAAAAATGAGCTGCTACAACAACATGAAATGGCAGAATAATCTTGATAGAATTATTTTCATTGTTGAAGCATGCAGTATATTACAACTCAGATCTAGAGCAGAGTTGTACATAAAATTATAGATCTATTTCATATCTGTGTACAAGATAGGCTCCTCTATACCCTCCCCTTGGGGATCTCAACAAAACATGAACAACGATGAGTAGATTTGAGATCTAAGTCATAGATCTGCAGAATTATTCAGAAAATTCTGAATCATAACACATGCAACAGATCAGATCTAAAATAACATGGATTGGTTCACCAATCCATGGATCACCATAGTGAAAGGAAGGATCCAATCATTAGAGATCTCTCCTCTATAATGATGCCAAGTCACCCTGCAACTCTGCTCTTGCAAATAACGTAGTCATGGAAGAGGGACAGTGCTGTAAGCCCTGAGAATGCTTTGGCCTTCTATCAATGTGTGGATCTAAAGCTCAACACACTAATGCACTCTTCCAGGAGATTAAAAGGCACACTTACTAAGAAGAGGCACTAGTACAAGCTAGATCTGAACAAATCTAGTGTTCCACTCGCCACACCTCACATGAACAACCCAATCCTAAAAAGGATTGTGCTGTAAATGCAAGATGTGGCTTGGCCAAATATCAGATAGTGGACTAGACAAACAAGACTCCTGCAAGCACTGCTAAAGGAAGGAGGTGGGAATCCTAAATAGGAAAACCCAGAGAGGAGTGTCTAAAGAGAAAATACCTTCAAAAAATAATATCCTCAACAACCTTTTCCTATTTTTCTCCTCCTTATTTTATCAGGTGAAAGCCTTTTCAAACCCTAAACCACCTCAATGAGTTGGCCCCTTTCACATGTGGAGCCTCCATCTAGAACTGCGATGTGTATCCATGAGGTTCATTGTACCTATACTACGCTTTTGACTTGGTCAAGGTTGACCCAATCTTGTGATTTAAACCCATTCACACCTGCAAGAGTTTATTTACATGGCCTAGATATGTCTTTGTTTATTCATGGTTTTCAGGATTTTTACATGTCCTCCTTCACAATTTATTCATTAATATGAAATGCGAGATAAAACAAAGAAAAATAAGATATTCCCATTAGCTTGGGCTAAATGAGAATATTACACTTTACCACTATACCAATGGAAATGAAAAAACAACTCAAACGCTAGATGTATGGCCATGCCACTACCACAAGACTAGAATGACATTTTCCAATTGAAAAATCCCACTAGATAGACTACCCATAGATCCCTAGGGCATCAAATGTTTTGTGGTTACTTGATCACGTGGGATCGATTTTCCTTATAGTATGTCAAAATCCTAGTTGATATCTCGTTGTGCCTACTCAACAATGTAGGCCTTTCTTTCCCACCAAATTCCCCAAATGAAAAAGGAAGGAAATTTCCTTTGTTTATTGTATTCCAAAAACCATTGCCTAAGATATAACCCAATGTCTATCCTTTCCCAATCTTCTTTGATATTCAAAAAGTTAAGCACCCTAAGACAAATCGAAATTAAAAAAAGGAATTCTAATGAAATGTGATTTACATCTTCTCTTTAAGCTTGACATGGTCCACACCTTCATGGGATCTATATTTCCCTCATAATAATGTAGTCCCAAGTCAAAATTTTATTGGACGACACCAATGATATGAAACATTTTAGTTTTTTTGGCATGTTCCATAAAACCTAAAGTGTTTTGATTTAGGTCCCATATTCAAATCCCCTGCTTACCTATAGGATTTATGTTGTTAGTTGGCTTGGTATGCATAAAGGAAGAGTGGTGACAACATGAATCGAACCCATGTAATGTTACCACTATTCCTTTAGAAAAAATATATATCTATTAAATTTATTTACAATATAATGTATTATTATGTTTTATGGGAAGGGTTTTAGATGTAGAATGGTTTTAAATTATGTCTTTTGTTTTTTAAAATAGGACATGATTATTCTATTGTAAATTTCACATTTTTTTGAAAATCATGGATAGAATTATGGATAGTTAACTTTGTTCTTATCTATCACATTCCAAGATAGTCTATAATCTGTAATGTAGTTATGTTAAGTAGCACATCGCTCTTTGCAATTTTTTTGAATTTCACCATAAGATCTAGAATGGTTTAATAATCAACAAATCTAGAATATTTCAGTGTTCTAATTGAAATAGTGATAAGCCAAACACATAATAGAATGAATCTAAAAGAAATGCATCCCTTATTTATATTACTAACTGATGGAAATAGTACATGCCCATACAATAAATTTCAGAGTCCCGTAATGGCATGCCTAACTTCTTATGAAAAGAGAAAACAAAGCCACAAAAGCACAATCGTGGACCCTAGATGGATCCACCAGAAAAATAAAATCCATAAGATCTTCATCCCTGGGATCAAACTAGAACTATCCATGCCAAGTTCTCAAGAAAAAAACAATAATATAGATAAACCTCGAATGATCTAAAGGCCTAGATCCTATCCCATCTTATAGGCTTGATGGACTCTCAAGAAATATTATTTTATTATTTTCCCTCTAAAAACGAAGGAAAATACCATGGTAAATACCATGGGTAAGTTCCATCCAGATTGACCATGTTAAGAGAAGGGAATATTACAAATCCTCCTGCCCAATGTTTTCTTGCCCTCAAGCAATCCATCTCTATCCTCAACAAAGCATATATCCATACAAAATTCCCATAAATAATAGTGTTTTATTCCATCACTGTATCCTAAATGATATGAAATGGATCTTTTGATACCTGGATCCATAGCAATCCTCTGACCAATCCTACCATCAATAGGTTCACCTAGATCGCAATGCCACCTAATTCATGGGACCTTTGGGTTATGATACCATATAATACCTCCAACATTGCTCGTGCCTGAGGGCCCAATATGCAATATGGCCTTGTCTAGGGGTATCCTCCTAGGAATCATCCCACCAATAGAGTTCCAAGTCATAATACCTCGTTGACCCACCCCTTGCGAAGGACCTAATGCCTGAACCCCTCCACATGGAATAAGTCTAATGTGTTGATGTTTCCTGATGTGAAACTCATTTTACCCCACTCGATCACCCAACATGATCCATTTGGATAAATTTTTCCTGCTCACCTCATCCAAGAGGATCTTAGAGGACAAGTAGCTTAAAATTGCTCAAAAATAAAAGTGGGGAGATGACAACACGATGAGGACCATGTCGAAGTGTTATTCATTCAAATTTCAATGGTGCAAACGGATCTCCAATACAAGCTCATATGGAGAAGTTAGACGAAGTCAAAGTTGGAAAGTGGGCTAGGTTTAAGTGTCCCACAAATTCACCGTCAAATGGCAGGAGACCTAGCACCTGTAAGTGGGCGAAATTGTGGCCTCTTTTCAATTCCCAGTAACCCTTATTTTTGTTAAAATAAAAAAAAATGATCAATTTGTTTTATATATATATATATATATATATATATATATATATATATATATATATATATATATATATATATATATATATATATATATATATATATATATATATTACAACAATATATATACATATATATATATAGGAGTGGTGGGCCTCCACCCCCACCTACCCCACATGGATCCACATCTCTTATATAAAAAATTTGTTTGGGGTTTGGGGGGGGGGGGGGGGGCTTCAACCTTGCCACCCCTACTAGAACCAAAGCTATACAAATAAATATCATTAATATGGTTCGCTAACGATGACCCCGTCGAACCCTCACACTACCACCACAAATGGGCAGAGTGCGAGCCACCTCCGGTGGACCCGACCCATGCCCCACTATATACAACACCCTTAACTGCCGGATGCAGCATGGGAAATGGGACTGGAGGGGGTTGAACCCACCCGGCCCACATGGTCAGCCCCCAAGTGCGAAATCCCCCAAACTATAACCAAAACAACGCACTTTTAAATATAAACAAAATGCACCAATGAAAATTTAAAATGAGAGGGGTGAGATTTGATCCCCCGACCACTCCTCAACCAATTTCTAAGTTTTCCAAAACGCCAAACACCTTTATGTGGTAAACTATGCCAAGTTTTTCTTATAAAAACATTCATTTTCATAGTGTGCCCAAGCAGGGAAAGAGGGGGAGCAGAACCATGAGTGGGAAATAGGGGTGAAACCTTGCCTAGGGAATATTGAGGGCATCAAAAGACTCCTTCGGGTCCAAAAATTTACATTGTGCAAGCGACAAATATTATGTCTATTTTACACCTCTCGACGATAATATCTCAACGGTGATATCTGTTTTTTCATCAGAGCTCTCCATTTTTTTGGCGATCTTAGAGGTTGGAGGAATAAGGGTTCTTTATGTAATTTAACTTATAATTCTTATTCTTCTTGCCACTTAATGAATGAAGGCCTCCCCACTATTGACTAGGGCTCGAAAACGTAGTCCAAATTGGACAAAATCTATAATGAAATTTTTGGTGACTTGATCTCATGCATGCTATGTTATCTCTTCTCTTCACCTTATGTGCTTATTTTCTCATTATTCTAAGTTCTCTCTTATATGTAATTCTTTAATGCATCTATAGGAAAAGGATATTGGATCAAGTTGTATCAGAGCAGGTCTTTGTTGATGCGAATTGCATGAGTACATGCTAACCAGAAACAAGATTCAAAGAGGTGAAGGAAAGCTTACGTCATTTGATCCCGAAGCAGGATGTGGACCACAAAGAAGAGACATGGAAAATGAAGAAGCCCGTTGGGAAGAAGAGCAGAATTACCGCAAGGAATTATATAACATGGTAGAGAAAGTAGAAAAAATCTTTGTAGAGTATGAAAACACCGCCAAGCCTGAGAAGAAAGGTGCAGATGATCATGGATCAGTAAATCATGGAGATTTTGGAGAAGCGCCCCCTCCCTCTCCATATTCTAGTGATAGTTCCTCTTATTTTTCTCATCATTCCTGCATACGTCACATGCATAAATCTAAGAAAACTTTCCTTAAACTAGATGTAAATTTTGACTTGCCTATGTATACAAGAGAATGTAATGTGAAAAATCTCAACAATTGGATTAGACAGATTGAGGGCTACTGCTGGATTCAACGGATCAAGAAAAATGAGGCAAAGATCCAGTTGGCATCTCTTCGACAGGGTGGCACCGCTCTCATTTGATGGGAGAGAAAATTACAAGGAAACAACAATCTAGGTAACCTTCTCTCCTCATGGTCAAATTTATTTATGCATTGAATTATTTTTACCCATTGGGCTGTAAGAAAAAATAATTAATGCAATGGAAACACCTTGTTACATAGCATTTTTTCACCATCCCTGCAATCCCCCATCCTGCATATTGGAGGGACTTTCCCATGACCTGTGAGCAGTGACATGACCTGAAACCACTTTCTTGGCATCCCCCGTGACAAGGACAATCATTCCTCTGAAAAAAATTCCCTTGAAAAACATTAAAAACTGATCTTTTGGCCTTGGCATGACAGGCCAGTTCAACCCTCATGCCAATGGGGAAAATCCACCATAAAGGGCACACCAACTGGCGCTTTGTCCCAGTGTCTCACTAGCGCCAATCTTAATAAGGATTGTTTTTTAAAAATTAATGGCGGAAGTTTGATTCCAACAAAATCCTAAACGTGTCACTAAAATGAATTGGGAGGTTTAGCTCCGGATCTCCATGTATGGGTGGTGGTTTTCCACCTATCATGGAAGCTTCCTTAGAGATAGAGCCAATCCCATAATTGTAGGGATCCCAACTCCCCTTCCACCATCTATATAAGCTTTCCTTTCCCCTTAGCAAGCTAGGAGCTGAACTTGTAGCAAGGAGACTATCGCCAGACAGCCTTTGAGAGCCAAGCCGAAGAGAGAGAGAGATTTGTCCCGTTTCTGACAAGCTTCACTGAGACGTGCTCCGCTATCAGCCCCGCCGAAGGAAGATCCAACATTAGAGCTTTGGGTTGTATCTTTCCTGTGTTATTTTAATGATAAGTGACTTTGATTATGGTTTCGTTCATGTGTATTTTTCTTTGATGCAATGAATTACATCCTCACTGACTGATGTATGGTTACAAGATTTAGATTTTACATGGTATATCATTGTATCCTTTGCATGTGTGCAAGTGTTCGGACGTGTTAAGCAGAAGGATCATTATCTGCCAAAGCGAAGGACAGGAAGCGTCATCCTTTCTTCGATGACCACTACGTAGGACCTGAGGTAGGAAATTCATTATGTTTTTGTCATTTTGTAACTAGAGACCTGCGTCACTACGTGACTTGATTGTTGCTAGACCTGATCTGGGCTAGTAGGGATCGCCTCCGTCCACAGAGGGGTTTTACCTCTCCAACAAATTGGTGACTCCGCTGGGGAATCAGTTGGAGTTAGTCTTTCTTCTTTTCATTTTTTTTGGCTTTTGATTGGTTCATTTTCTCTTCTGGTTCTCTTCCTTGGTCTTAGACCCCTTTTCAGCCCCAGAGGATCAGATCTAACCTCTACTTTTCTGAAATTTTCAACTTTTTATGATTGGCTTGATTGGTGTGGTTTCCACCCTGACAGTCGCTCCCATTGGCGTAAGTTTCCAGTTCATCACTCGCGCCATCCCCAGTCTGGCACAGATTACATACAGACAGTCGCGCCATTTCCTGTAGGTGCTAGGGTTTTCCCTTGTTTGGGAGTTTTTTTGGTCAGTACTTTCGCTTCTGGGTTATTTTTAGATTTTGCTTGAAGTGGTGAGTCTGGTCTTGGGTGGGAGAAATTCTTTGTTTTTTCATTTTCAGTGAGCAAGTCGCGCCAGTTGGCGCTAGTCTCACACACAAAAGTCGTGCCAATTTCAGGGTGTATGAAAAATTGAATTTTTTTCCCTAAATCCTTCACCAGTGTGTCTTTCCCTTCCGGTCATTTTCTCTATATGATGTACATGTTCTCCCCTTTAATTTTTCACTTGTGAGCATAGATTACATTGCTCATTGTTCAATTTAAATGTCTTCTTTCCATGATTGCTTGATGTAAAAGGGAATGAATGCCTTGTTTTGAACTCATGCTTTAGAAGTCCTTTTTGTACTTGACCTCATGTGTCTTGTATCCTTTTGAGGAATTTTGTTACAAAGTGTTTGAAACAACGATTGCATTCTTAGTGTTTGTTTGCATCCCTTTTGCATTCATCCTTCATTAAGAAGATTTGCATTCATTTATTTTTTGTCTTAGAGTTTGCATTTTGTTAAAATGCATTAGATCACATTGTATTGAAAAGTATTTTTTGAGATCCATCATTGAACTTAGATCACATTTTTTAGTGATTGAAAGCTAAAAAATCGCATCGAGTGCATTCTCTTTCATTAAAGCATGCATTAAGTAGATTCTCATTTCATCGAAAAATGCATTGAGTGCATTCTTATTCTTTCAAAAGAAAAAGGAAATTGTGCATAGATTACAATTGCATAGTTTTCAAAAAAGACGATTTTGCATAGATTACATTGCATTATTCGCATTGTTGAATGTTTTAGATTACTTTTGGATAGTGAAAGTCATATAGTTTAGAGAAATTTTGTTTTCAGTGTTGTTGTTTGTTGCATCATTGTTTGAAACTCTTCCCTTAACTAGATAGCATTCATCGAATTGAAAGATTTCTTTTGTCATATAGCTGTATATAGGAGATTGTCATATGACATGCGGTAGGGCCTTGGAACTGAGACATAATTGAAGATCAACCATAAAATTTATTCAATCAACCTAAGGAAGCATTGAAACTTAATGCTCACATTTTAGTGGTTTAGGCTAGAGACGTGTTCTGGCGTCTTAAAACCTAGTAGCTGTCATTCGCCATCTGGCTTTAAATAGCGCTAGTACAGACTTGTGCTCCCCGTACCATCGAGAATATAACGGGAGACCCTACTAGGTTGCAATCCTGTTATCCATAGGAAGCCGAGTCTGTCGCCTTGTAACCGTGATACACCAAACATAGCATTCGGGGAGACTACCTGCACGTATGGAAAGTACTTGGTTATTTCTCTTTCAGTTAATCACCAAGGTGTATATTGCAGTTCATGGAAACTTGGTACACCTCTTACCTAGATTACCAGAGCAGTCAGTTTGATCTTTACTGACTCCCTAAATATGAAACAATCATCAAGCACTTATCCTTTCATGCTTGTTTCCAAATTGAAAGTGATATAGTCACCTTTTTCTTGTTTCTCGACTCTTAAAATATGAAATATTAGAGTCTGGTTTCAGTGTTTAAAAATTAACTGTCCACGAAATATTCCTGATTAAATTTAGTTTCCTTAGGCTGTTGTTTTGGGTCGTCTCTGATGGCAACTTTTCTAGAGTTAACCAACCAAAGAATCCCCTCTGAAGGGAATCTTGGTCCTTTTCCTCCTTTTGTAAATGTTGGCACTCCTTATATGGCAATGTTGTCCCTTCCTGGGTTAACTGTTGGGTTCCCTATTTGGTTATTTTCAACTTCGGTGGTCCCGAATGCCTTGATCTCTGTTCAACCGTCTCCTCCACTTGAACAAAATCATGTTGATTCTAAAGTGGACCCCTCCCCTTCTTCGCCTATTTCTTCATCCTCCTCTTCTACTTCGCCTGGTGAAAGTCTGGATTCTAGTAACCAGGTTGCTAAGAAGAAGAAGAAGAAGACAAAGAAGAAGAAGTTAGATAAAGGAGAGGCTAGCTCTGCAGTTATTGAGCCTAAGAAGCCATCCATTGATAAACCCTCCAACCCTCCATGGAAATTTAAGCTCCCTTGCATGTTGTGCCAGGGAAACCATATTCTTTGAGATTTCCCTGGCATTACCAAGGTGCTCGAAGTATGGTCCAACAGTCATCTGTCATTGCCTTTGGCTTCCGGGAGTCAGGTTGGGGGCACGTCTTCAGCTAGTTCTGGTAAAGATCCTAAGAAGCAGGGTAAGATCACCAATCCTTGTAAGTTGTGTGAAGGGCACCACGCCATTCACCTTTGTCCATATATGGATGAAGCCGAGAGAGTTTTGGACAACTCGACTATTTCTGCACCATGCCTATCGGCTGGTTACAAACAACTTTCTTTGAGTCCTTCACCAATTGATCCATTGATTGGTCAAGAGTCATCCTTGGTCAATCCCACTCCCCTAGAAATTCAAATTCAAGAATCCATCCCTGACCAACCATTGGTCGTGGGATCCATTGAGCTGGCCCCGTCTACGGTGCACTAGGTATTTTCCGTAGAGAATGGATCCCACATCCCTTAGGTTCTTCTTGTTTCTTAAAATTCTTCGGACATGGAGAAAGATTCTCCTGTCCCTATACCTCAAGAAGCTGCTCCTCTGCCTCCCATGATGGAGGTCCCAGAGGATACCCCTCCTGACTCCGTGATGGAGGTTGTGGAGGATGCTCCTTATTCTACCATAACACTAGGGGAATACCATCTGGGTTTTATGGTAGCCCCTCCACGTACTTTGGTCGCTTCCTTCGATTGGAGTCGATTTGGAGGATACCGCCTTCCGTCTTATGTGCCTTTAAAGATCACGGTACAGACCTTTGATCTGGTCGTACCCAGCACTATTATAGACAAAGGTGCATCTGTTAGTATTTTATCCTCAACTACTTGGCAAGCTTTTGGTGTGCCACCGCTTGTGCCTGTTACATAGAATCTTTTTGCGTTTAATAGAGGAACTAGTCAATCGTTAGGAATCCTTCCAAAGTTGCATGTTACTTTGGGAGGGAAAACTGTCCATATTGAAATGATGGTTGTTCCTGTCCCCTTGGAATTTAATTTACTCCTGGGCCATGATTATGCTTATGCCATGGGAGCGCTTGTCTCCTCCCTCTTTCGTGTGATGTGTTTTCCGCACCAAGGTCGGATCGTGACCATCGATCAACTTGCATTCTTTGGTCCTAATATGGCAGCTAGTCCACCATCATCTCTGTTGGATCTTGATCCACCAGTTGTGTCATCCCCGTCACATGTCAATTATGTGGCTACGTGTCCAGTGCCCATATTCAATGATAGTTTCATTGTGCATCAAGTGTTGGGGGCATTGGGTCCTGATTTCCAATATTTTTTTCTCCCATCAGATGAGAACCTCTTGGAAGCCATGACTCCTTAGAATTTTTTTTTAAATGATCGCCTTCAAATGTTCAATTGTCATGAATTTTGGGAGAGGGGGATCTTTTGGTGTATTGAACGGGGCAAGGGGACATAAGGGTATCATGGATGGGTAGAAGTGATAGGTTAGTGCATGGTATATTGAGATCTATAATACTAACATTAGAGAATGAGAAGGAGCCTTAGGGCCTTATGCCACAAGGTCAAGGGGACCTATATGTAAGGCAATGAGAGAAATTGAGAGGGGAACCTCCAATAGTTGTGATAAGGGGATTAGGGGACACATTATCATAGCCCATAAGAACTTAACCCATAAACACTAAAGTTTGTATCCCTTTAACCCCAAAGTCACAATCCCTTAACCCCTACACTTGTAACTCATAGAAAAATTAACCCCTTGATCCCTTAAACTCCAAGCCACTAACCGCTTAACCCCTAACCCCTAACATGGAATCCTTGAGACCCATAAACCCTAATCCCATATCCACTTAAAACTTGACACTTAACCCTACAAGATTCTATCCTTTACCTATTATGTTTGAAAAATTTATATTGGTTGTTAAAATCCCCATCAATCCTTAGTTAATGTCTCATGCTTTGAAGCATTTATCTTAAAAGAATATTTTATATTAGGGTATTATACATCCTCGTGGTCTCTAATCTTTCGTTTTCTTTCAACAACCCAACCCTTCTTGAAGAATCGATGCTGAATACTTTGATCCACAACAAGAATGATGTCGTAATACATTTGTAGAGATATATAAATGAAATTACCCCCTAGACACCACTATATTATACACATTAATTCAATGGATAGGGGTTTGTATTTATCATTCAATGGAATCACTTATAACCAGTATCGATCTCTATTTCTCTTCTCGCTTGTTTTTAACTTAATGGCCACCTTCTTCGATGTCGTTCCTTTGGAAGTTCTAAAAGAGATTTTATTGTTGGAAATTAAAGAGGTTGAGGGTATCCCTTATCACTCATATTTTGAGGTGATGGGTGAGGATTTGAAATGGATACAAGACCTTGGAAAACCTCGGAAGAAACAACTTTTCTATCACAATTTGTTGGCCTTACACCAGCAGCTACCTACTTTGTTTCGCTAGTACTTCAAGATAAACAAGTTGAGACCTATAATCTACTTTTTTCCTTTGAAGATGTCAAAATAATGCTTCACAACCTATGGTACTGTTTCGATAGCGTGGAATAATAATTGGTTCGCGTTGAAGGTTTTTTGGTTAGTTACTCTGCCTCTAGGGACCTTACTGATCTTCCAGTTGATCATGTACAAAATCTTATTATTATTTCCTTAAGCGTGGAAATTATGTTTTATTGTCACCTGTACGAGATTGTATGAATATTTATGGTCTTGTTGATGGTGGACACAGTATCTAGAGTGGATTTTCATTTGGTCTCCTTGTACATTCTCTGGAAGTGGATGATTCCCATTGTTGTTGTCAATATTATGCTTACTTGATCTTTTGTTGGCGGTTTATGTTTATGTTTTCATGATCCTTGGGATTTGGTGGTAGCATAGAAATATACTTCGTTTCCTCTCATTTTATGGGCACCTACAACTTAAATTTTGGAAATTGAAGATTGTTTTAACATATGCTTTCAACTTGGCTTGTTTTGGGATGGATGAGTATGTTCGCATCTAAGAAAGTGGTTACTCTTTTCATGCTAGATGGGAGATGTTGTTTTGTGTAGACGACCCTTTGGAAGACGATAATATCATATAATTTCCATCCATATTTCTACACATTTCCAAAATAATTATTAATTAAAATATACAATACATGATACCATTCACTAATTTCATTCGTCAATTTCCAGAATACACTTGTAACGAATTGTCCGATCGCGGGTTTGCTATCATATAATTTCCAACCATCTTTCTACACATTTCCAAAATACTCAAATACAAAATAAATATTAATTAAAATATACTATACATGATACCATTCACTAATTTCATTTGTCAATTTCAAAAATACACTCGTAATGAATTGTTCGAGCATGGGTTTGCTAATGGAATAACGAGCTAATCCATTTAAATTGGGCACCCTTTTTAGCTCCTTATCAAATTATGTTTGTGTTCTACGAGCTTGCAAGTTACTTAAACTATGTTGTGCGCTTATTCTGTTTGTGTTCTAAACTCTTTGGTCGTGAGTCGTGATGAGTGTTCGAGATCAAATGCCATACAAACGTCGCGCTGGGATCGAGTCCCATGTGACGTCCCGTTGGAATCCCCATGCTCTATATTTCAATGAAAGAAGAGGAAAAATTCCCAAAAAAATCACGCGAAGACATATTCCAGAAATCAAGAAGATCATTAATTAAGAAACCCTCGAACCAATGGTCCTCAAACTTGCAAGAACAAGGGAATAGCGAACTTGCAAGAGCAGGGGAATAGATTGCAGGGATGTTATGTAGGCGAGCAAGATGACCATAGCTAAGGAAACCCACCCATCACGGGTGAAGGTGTGGTTATATCCTAACTCAGAATCCCTATCCCTAGCCTTGATGCTTTTGGATTCATCACCTTTTGTATTCCTTGAAGTCTCCATCTTCTACAAAAACCCAAATCCTTGATCCCACATCAAAGGTGTGTTTTATGCACCTCATCAAGCCCTGGCCAGCCAACAGGCCAAAAAAAACCGCAAGAGCCATTGTTTTTATATTTGCAATTCCCAATCACGTTGGATCCTACACAGTTTTGAGGGCGTAACTGGTGCGATAGAACTACGCTTCAAATCAAAGTTCGAGTTTGTGTTTTAGTTGTGCGGGTATCAAGGTGAGGGATTCCAAAGGCTCTAGGGGTTTGATAAAACTTAGGATTGTGGAATTGGTACACGGATTTTTGGTGAAGATCGTGGCATCTCAGCTTCTGAAGGGAAAATATGGGTCATGGCTACCAAGCTCAAGGATGAGCAAGGGACTTAAAAATTGAAGGGCGAGGGTTTTGAACCTAGGAATCTAGTATGTATTAGTTTTATTAAGTGTTGTGTCATTGATTGAAATTTTTTCCTTTAGTCAATTCAGCTTTCGCTTCAACATATGTTGTTGGGGCAGGACAACAGGGTCAGGGTTTAATCTCTTCAACATATGTTGTTGGGGTAGGACAATGGGGTCAGGATTTGTCCAGCTTCTATTTCCTGTCTAGCATCTCCAAAAACCTACGTTGGGGCAGGACAATGGGGTCAGGGTTTGACCATATTCTATTTCTTGTCTTACATGTCCAAAAAACATTGAATATTTCTTGGTAGTATTTATATGGTTGGCCATATTTTATTGCTTATCTAGCATCTCCAAAAGCCTTGGGATCCACACCAATTACTAAATTGGTTGGGGTTTAACCACCATGAGCTATAGTAATGTAAGAGATTTGTAGCTAGGGTGTCACTACTGCCTTTGTGGATTCCTTAATCGGCCCATATCCTTGTCCAACCCCACCATGTTTTTGTCCATCTAACAAAATCTCTAGGATGAGATTTTTATAACTCTAGGATGAGATTTTTATAACTCTAGGACGAGAGTTTTATAAAATCTAGGACAAGATTTTTATAAACTCTAGGAAGAGAGTTTACCTGAGAGTTTATGTCAATAAAACTCTCGGACAAGAAAATACTTAACTCTCATCTGATATTATTTTAACTCCTGCCAAGCCTAATCAAACTCTTGGGTGAAAAATTAAAAAAATCTTGGACGAGAGTTTTAAAAACTCTCGGTCGAGAAATTGAGTTGACTATTTTCTTTGACGAGAAATTAAAAATTTCACCCAAATTATAGCCATCTGCCAAATTTCACCCAAATTTTCTAGGACGAATTTAAGAAGGATGGTGCAGGGAGCCATATTGAGGCCTCTAAAAGTCCAATTGTTGAGCTTGCTTTTTATTTTGTGGATAAGATGACTCCAGCAAGAAACTTTCAGAGAGCTTTTAGCAAGGGGCATGCCCAAGTATTTAGTCGAAAGATATCTGATACCAAACCCCAACACTCTTTCCATAAAGGTTTTGATATTTCTAGCCTTATTAAAGAAGAAGATGCATAATTTTTCATTATTAATAAGGGTGCCACAAGCTTCCATAAACACATGGAGTATATCTTTAATGTTCTTTTCTTCCTTCAGCTAGACATGAAAAAAGAGCTTATTGTCCTCAACAAATCGCTAGTGGGTAAGAGGGAGGTAATTTCCCTAGAGCCTAACGCCATAGATCTTAAGATTACGAGATTCCTTATTTAAGATTCAATGGGGTTTAAATAAGGTTTTGATGTTCATTTTATATAGAATTATGGAAATGTGATCAGTAACACCTTGAATATAAGGAAGGGTTAGCTTGGCTAAGGGAGAGGTGAAAGGACGGGTTTTGGGGCGGGGATGGAGGCAAATAGATATTTAGTTGATCCTTCAATTGCATCATAACCTAATCCTAATTAACCTAGTGATATATTAAAAATTCCTAATCAATCATGAAATTAAAAAAATATGGATATGAGAGGGAAACCTCTAAACCCCTAACCCATTTAACCCCCTAAACCCTAAACCTCTAACCCCTAACCCCTTAAACCCTAATTCCCAACCCCTAACCCATTTATCCCCCTAAACCGCTAAAAACTTAAACCATTTAACCCCCTAAACCCTAACCCCATTAACCCCTAACCCTAATCCTTTAATGCTAAATCCACTAACCCCCTAAACCTCTAAACTAACCCTAACCCATTTAACCCCCTAACCCCTAAACCTTAACCCATAACCCCTTAAACCCTAATTCCCAACCTCTAACCCATTTAACCCCATATACCCCTAAACCCTAACCCATTTAACCCCCTAAACCATAAACCTATAAACCCTTAACCCCTAACCCCTTAAACCCTAATTCCCAACCCCTAACCCATTAAACCCCCTAAACCTCTAAATGATTAACCCATTTAAACCCCTAAACCCTAAACCTCTAAACCCTTAAACCCCTAAATCACTAACACCTAATTTTCTAATCCCTTAACCCCTAAACCCCTAAATCGTTAACGCTTAATCCATAACCCATTAACCCCTAAAATCCTTAATTGTTAAATCACCTAACCCCCTAAGCCCATAATCCCTAATCCCTTAACCATTAACTCATTATTCACCTCACCCCTAACAACGCCTAGATCCCCTAACCCCTAAGCCCCGAATCCCTAATCCCTTAACCATTATCTCATTATTCCTGTAACCCCTAAATGCACCTAAATCCCCTAACCCTTAACTGCCTAGTCCCTAACCCCTTAACCATTAACTCATTATTCCCCTAACCCCAATCCCTAATCTGTTAACCACTACTAGCTTGTTTTCCACTTCTTCAATTAGGTCATGGTTGTCTTGGATGCCCTTGTGAAAGTCTGAAACTACCAAATCCAATGCCATCAGCTTTATCCTCTTGACCTCCATTTATTTGTTTAGTTCTTTTAGGCCCTTCTTGTTTCTAATTTATCTCTTCCAATTTATAAACACATACAAAAACGCATTGACAGACCTCTTGCCTTAATGCAATGGCCAAAACGTAGATAATTCTCCATGGACAAAAATTCTCAAGGTCTTGCAATGGCTACAATGTAAATACTTCTCCAATGGCTACAATCTAAATGCTCCCTTGTGTTTCCCTGACAATCCCTAACACTTCCTAGCACATGTTGGCACACCCTGGCACCTAGCACATCTTGGATGCATATCGCCCTGACACTATAACATGACTTAGTACTGACTATCATACTGTGTCACTCCCTCCTTGAGAAACCTATTGTAGAAATTATATAACTAATGTGTTGTATATCATAGATTCACCTGATCTCACACTATTTAACTTTATGCAAAATACAGAATCATTCCACCATTGATCATTTGTGTAAATTCAAAACTAGATCGCAATGCATACACTTGAAGCAATACAAATCAACACACATAACACAATTGTTTAATGGGAAATCCTGAAGCTGAAAACCCCAACTATCTGTATAATATATGTCATAGAGATCATGTAACAATCCTCATACAAAGCTGAACATATCAAGCTCTCAATACAATACAATCGCTACACACTATCATGAAGAAATCTGCAAATCTATGCACCAATTTCTTACCTCCTGATAGCCTGCCTCTACTGTGAAATCCCTACTGAAGAATAACTCTAAATGAATTTAAATTACCCTTTCCTTGACTGCGCAATCCTCATTGGCATCTCTAATGGATGTGTGATGCATTGGATGCATCAACATAGTCACAACTGATAGTCACACTGCCCTTTCACCTATCTCTCCACTGAGTCTCCACTGGAACTCCCATGCAAGTAGTTAACTGTTGTCTCTGTTCGGTTGATTGATGAGTTATTATTTGTGAATTAATTTAACTAATTAATTCACTCCACTCCCACTAATGTATCAATCAGTTAGAAATAGACACAATTAGTTCAATTGAGTTTAACTCCAAGGATGTAGTTAAACAAAAACAAACTCCATGAACTACTTCACCAACTCCATCATAACTCTGCCACTTGAGTCTTGACTTGAGTCCTCCATGCATGAACACCAGTAAACCCTAGGAATTGCGTAATTCCTTCAGCTAGCTGATCTACCACACCTGTTAACTAAAATTAAGTGCTCCAAGAGAATAAGTTGTTATTTAGGGTCTAACTATTATTAAGAGCTAATAATAATCGACGCTTCTATTTTTAGATCAGCAATCTATAAATAGACTTCGCCCAATATGTCTAAAAATATAAATCCATCTATTTTTCCAACTTGACAAACCATCCATGAATAGCATCCTGCAACTTTTGAAATATGGTCTCCATGTCTAAAAATAGACATAGTCTAAAAATAGACCTGCGCCAAAAATAGCCTACGGGCCCACTTAGTGAAGGCGACTCTTTTCACTAAGCTTATCATATTGTTTAATCTCAACACCTAGAACTCGATAACACTCCCTCTCACACACTCTTATTCATTCATTTATTAATTTTGACCTAGTTCTATGTTATGTTTTCCTGGCACTCCCTAACACTCCTTAGCATGCATTGGCACACCTTGGCACTTGGAACATCTTTGTATGCTTCCCTAGCACTCTAACATGGCTTGGTAGTTCCTAGAATATCGTTTCACCTCCTTCTTAGCACACCTGAAACTTGCTGATACTTCATTTCCATGAATTTTAAACTAGTGCTCCCTTGTGTTTCCTTGACACTTGGCCCTCACACTCCCTAGCATGTATTCATGCCACACCCTGGCACCTGCCACATCTTGGCATGCCTATCATGCCTTGGAACTTCCTAACATGTGTTAGTACTTCTAGGAACTCCCTGACACACCTTGGTATTCCTTATCTTTCATGCCGTCATAGATAACCTTACATTTTTTGCAACTTGGAAACCCAACCAAGTCATTGGAAAACAAATGTTGTTCCCAACCAAAAGTTTCCCTTTGTCTGAAACTAATTTTTGAAACCATCTATGTAACCATAGGCTTACCTCCTACAAGTCTTATACTTGCCTTCTCCTAACACACTTTATCCTTGAGACACTTGGATTTCGTTGACACTACTTGGCACACACTCTTATTCATTCATTTCCATGCATTTTGACCTAGTTCTCCCTTGCAATGTCCTGGCACTCCCTAACACTCCTCAACATCCATTGACACTTTCTAGCATGTGTTAGCATGCCTTTCCATTCCTTGGCACACACTAACACTCCTTAGTTCTCATGCCCTCACAATTACCTTTATTTTTTTGGAACTTGGGAACCCAACCAAGTCTTTCCTTGACTATAAAAACTTGACCAAGTTATGGTTACTATAGCTAGATTATGCCTTGTTCACCTAATAAATGGCTATAACCCCTCACCCATTTAACCCCCTAAACCCTAAACCCCTAACCCATTTAACCCTCTAAACCCTAAACCTCTAAACCCTTAACCCCTAACCCCTTAAACCCTAATTCCCAACCCTAACCCATTTAACCCCCTAAACCCCTAAAAACCTTACCCATTTAACCCCCAAACCATAAACCCAAAAACCTAACCCTTTACCCCTTTAACCCCTAACCGCTAAAATCCTTAACCTCTAAATCCCCTAACCCCCTAAACCTCTAAACCCCTAACCCATTTTACCCCCTAAACATCAAACCCCTTAACCTCTAACCCCTTAATCCCTTAACCGCTAACCCCTAAAATCCTTAAGTGTTAAATCCCCTAACCCCCTAAACCTCTAAACCCCTAAACCCATTTAACCCCGTAAACCCTAAACGTCTAACCCTTAACCGCTTAAGCCCTAATTCCCAAGCCCTAACCCATTTAACCCCCTAAACCCCTAAAACCCTAACCCATTTAACCCCCAAAACCCTAAACCTCCAAACCCTTAAACCCCTAAACCACTAACACCTAAACCCCTAACCCCTTAACCCCTTAACCCCTAACTTTTAACACTTAACCATTAACCCATTAACCCCTCACCCCTAACCCCTGAAATCCTTAACTTCTAAATCCCCTAAGTCCCTAATCCCTAATCCCTTAACCACTAGCTCATTTTTCACCTAACCCCTAACTGCGCCTAAATCCCCTAACCCCTAAGCCCCCAATCCCTAATCCCTTAACCACTAACTCATTATTCCCCTAATCCCTAAATGCGCCTAAATCCCCTAACGCCTAACCCCCCAATCCATAACTCCTTAGCCACTAACTCATTATTCCCCTAACCCGAATCCCTAATCCCTTAAATACTAACTCATTATGCCCTTAACCCCTAAATGCACCTAAATCCCCTAACCCTTAAGCCTCTAACCCCTAACCCATTAACCACTAACACATTATTCCTCTAAACCCTAAACCTCTAACCCCTAAGCCCCTATTCCCCTAACCCCTTATTATAACAAGCTCGTAATGCTTTCTTGAGGCCATACATGGATTTTACCGCTTGCAAGCTTTATGTTCCTATCCCTTCACAAAAAATCCTTCTGGTTGGGACACAAAAACATTATCTTTCATATCTCCATTCAAGAAATCATTTTTTACATACATTTGATGGAATTTCCAACTTTTCGAGTTTCTAGGGCAAAGAATGTCGATATGGTATCCCATTTTTCTATGGGGGAAAATGTATGCTCATAATAGACCCCTTCTTTTTGTGTAAAACCTTTTGCCACAAGCCTAGATTTATTATTTTGAAGTGAGCCATTTGGTTTATACTTTTTTTTGAAAAATTCTAGCGCTTAATTTAGCAAGGTTCCTAGGAGGGGTTCCAAAGGGACTACTACTAGATAAAGTGGAAAGAATGGGACAAGGACCCATTGTCACCTCATTCAATTTCCCTTGCACTTTATGAACTTTGACTGATGGGAGGAGTCTCGGTATATAGAAATTACTAGAATGATGAGACCAATAATGATGCACAATGTGATTTCCAATGCCCATTCAAAGAAGAGGATTAGATAATATGTTCCCTACTTTAGAAGCAAAAGAAGGACTCTCGAAGAGAGGCTTGAGGGAAAGATGACCCTGGGTTTAGGAATATTAAAAAATGATGAAAGACTAAGATCAAAACATCCAAAATCCCTCTCTTGTGATTGACGTGTTTATACTAGGCTTCAAAGTGAGGCAAGTAAAAAGTCAATTAAAGTATGAGCTTTGGGAGAATCTAGGGTGACTTTCCATGAATTGTTTTTTGAGAGAAATACTATAAGAGACTAAGGTTTGGGAGATATACCGTGGTAAAGGCTCATCCAATGATCATTTATATTTAAGATAATAGGTTTTGAATGATGAACTACAAAGTTCAAACCTTCAAGAAATCCTCAAGTCAAAGGAGCATCAAGGGTTCCCTCTTGGTGTGATAGTTAGGGCATCAATTTATTCGACATTCCACCATTGTATTTTGTTCAAAATTGGAGGATTCCTAGAGCTCTAATCTAGCCTAGGAAGTGATGCCTTAATTGAGGGCCTTTTGCTATTTTTATACACCTTATCCTTTTTTATTCTAGCCTCTCTATGCATCATACTATTTTAGAGAAAATAAACCTTTATTCCCACACCTTGCATGTGAGCCTCCGCTTGGAAACTCCACATGATGCAATTCAACCTAGCCATATATGCATGGTTTCTTTTCTTCATGAAGTTAAATTAGAACTATTTTCATCCACATATGTTAATTATTACAATGAGAAAGGTAAATATTGAGAGGTGATGTAGTCAAAAGGGATTATTATTGGCATATTTCGTGTTTCAACCATGCAAATGATGAAGAGTATTGGAGAGGGTGTGCTCAAGGAGGATCATTATAGGAAATGTTTTTATTTCATCCCTACAAACAAAAACCAATAGATATATATGGTTACTAAAGGAAAAGAACAAGTTATTACAAAGGGGGCACCATACTGAACTATTTCTAGTAGGTCAGAACTTCATAATAAGAAAAAAATAGATATCATGGAGAAGTAGTGCCACAGTGTTGTGTTGACTTGTTGCTCATACATTTAATGCACTATTCTGAGTATTACATGCTAAAATAACACATATTTTAGAAGACATGTGCCTCACTAAAGATACATTAAACACAATTTTCAATTAAACGGAAAACATTAGATACAAAGTGTTTTGAGGAGATGTGTGCTTTCAAAAAACCTAGTTTTGAAAGAGAGAAAATTCACTACAGAGAAAATGATCTAGCACATAGGCCTTTAACCCACAATTTGATTCTCTTCTATTTCATCGATTACATTCTCTATCTTCATATTATGTTCTATAGAGGAGAGGTGAAGGTCCTCATTCTAGAGGGTGGATTTACTACATAGGTGTCAAGAGCTTCTCATCATTTGCCCTCATCCATTTCATACTTGAGAGCACTCCCACTACATGCACTTGATAGGGTAGCCCATGGTATAGTTTCTCTATGATTTACTTTCTGACACTTCATTCACATATCAAATGAATTATAATATACTTAGTTTATAGCTCTTTGAGTTCATGTGTTTGTTTTGTATATGTTATCATGCTACAAGGATTATCTTGTCATTACAATGCACTTATTTGAATGTTACTTTCATATTGGATGGATATTCTTGGCCACTTTTCCATCTAATCATAGGAATTTTAATTAGGAAACTCATCACTACCCTCTATAATTTAATTGATACTCAAAGACACCATTGTATATTGGATTATTTCAGACTTAAACGGGCACAAATATCTTAAAATAATCCTTATGAATAAAATTAAAAAGTAATAATCCTCATTAATTAATAAAGTTACTTAACTATTAATAAAAACACTAAATAATGAAACAATAACAACAACATATAAAAATAATTTAAAACATTTTTTTAAGCCAAACTAATATTTTGTCTTAAAATCCTAAATTATCATTTCAATTATTCTAATTTAAAAATTAAAAATTTTTAATGGTCTTAAATTATAAATTAAGACAATTCGTTCCATTAAATTAGAAATTAACACAATTCATTCAAAGAGGTGGAAAAATTCTGAAAAAGAAGAGGGGAAGTAAACAAATTCATTCGTTTCATTTATTTCTTCCAAGTCTTAATCCAACCTAGAAGAGGTCACATGTATAACACTCCCATAAGACCATAAGTCATCTGGATGAAGGCAGTAGAGAGCACGCAGGCCCAATGCATGTTCATTTGTCCCCCCACCCGCTTTGAAACATTTTGTTTCTGCTTTACTGTTTTAACCAATCACTCGCTTTACACTCGATCCTTTCGCTTTCTCTGCAAAAAATATTTTCCTGGCAGACAAAAGCCTTCGAGGGAAAAGGAGGCAGATGGGTGAACGATTCTACAGTTGAAACTTCCTGCTCACAGACATGGGGGTAAGTTCCCATGTTCCCTTGCTTCCTTTCATGCCGATTTTCTAAAGTTAAAAACACCCCTTTTGATCCCCATTATGCACTTGATGGACTTGCATCAGTGACAGGGTTCTACAATTAAGGGTTAGGGTTTATAGTTTCTTTTGTGCTTTGATGCAGACTGAAAGGTTATTTAAAGACAATGCCATGGATGAGAAGGGTGAATGGGCCAGGATGGTAAGTATCTCCTCATATTGCCAATTTTTGTTCTTATTTCAAGTGATGACCAACTCGATGCTCATAGAATCCATTTCAGGATACCAAAGAATTTCTCTTTGTATGGCATAAGTAACTCATTTTTATTGTTGACCTCGAAAAAAAAAATGGGCATTTCCCACTATAACTTCTGCAAGTGGGCTGTGACAATGGACTTAACCCTTCCTCTGGCAGGGTGAAAACCATCAAGACAAGAGTCATCGTTGGTGAGGGCTGAGCTCATCCACATTTCCACGCTGCTCATATCAGCCTTGAGCCTTGAACGTGTTTTCCCTGAAGTGCTTCAGCTCCACCGGATATCGATGAATCTGGGTCGTGGTGTCCTCGAAATCCTCAATACAATCTTTGAGGGCCACCTTTTCTCTTTTATTCATCCTGGCTCTTCTTGTCTTTAGCCCCGTGGCCTAGACATAAACATTGCGAGAATTAACAAGGCTCATTGTCATGGCTGCCTTCACAACACCACTCTGCTTGGCCCTCAGAGACCCAGATTAGGAAGAGAGCGATGAGAAACAGAGATTCAGATGCAGAGTCACTTTGCAATAATTTTTTATGAACTTCGCCATGATGAATTCCACCATGCCTGTATGGCCATGGAAAAGGGGATTCACGTCCTCTACTGCAGCTGAAGCCTGTATAGCAGCAAACAAATAGAAAAATATGATGAAAATGTACAGGTGAATTCATTATGAGCATATCTCCATGAGCATCACTTTGCCCTAAAATTTGTTTTCGTCTCTTCATCTCTCTGTAACTAGGGTTTTGTCTTTAAGTGAGTATGATTTTTTGCTCGAACATAAGCTTAGCAGAAATCCCAATGCTTTCTGGGTAATGTTTTCGACTCTTTTTATATTTTACGAGGTTCAAAATCGAGAGAGACTGTTAAATTTGTATTCTTAAAAACAAATCCATCAAGAAAGCATCTACGAACTTGTAAACCATAAAATTAAATTTATGGTCAATTTGCACTTTTTCTTAAAAGTGATTAATTTCGTATTGTTTTCCACAAGAATCAACTGAATTCTAAAAATCTGTTGAATTAAGCCAAATCAGTGGCAGTTGTTCTGAAATCATATGGAGCTAACTTAGGATTAGGCTTCATCAAACTTCCCAAGCAAAGAAGCCATGTATTCTTTCAAACATTTCTGATTAAAATTAGGCATCATTAAGTTTATCACGATCAAATATCTAAATTCAAATGTGTTGAGATAAAGCCATTGCATGAAGAGGTTTGTGAGGCTAACTAGAAGCCAATCACATTTTTATTTTATGTTGGCAAGGATCATCGATCAAATGTAACTCCACACTCATTATTTATTCTTAACATAGCATTGGGGTTCCATGCCTTATGAAAATTTCTTTTTGTTGTGGTTCACCCACTCTGAATCCTCGATTTTGTTCACAACGGATCTAGTGAAGGGGTACTCTACAAAATCATCTGTCGCTATAGGGAGGGTGAGAAAAAGAACCTTTGGATCTCTTTAGAGAAAATTCAGGTCCTACTAGCATAAACATCAACTCATTTGTAAGTACCCCAATGTATTGTCACATTGCTACTAATACCCAAAAATAAGTATATTTGGTTTTGTTTGAATGTATTTTTATTTCTTCGTCCTCTACTATGTACGTGAAGTATGCTATTAATACTAAGTTTTTAGGTTGGAAGGGGATCCTTCTTTTTATTTTACCTTTGGATTTTTTCAATTTGATTGTGTTTCTATCTTGGATGGTGCTTTGGAACGTAACTAGTATGATTTTTCCAATACCATGTGTAAAATAAAGGTTTACCTAAATAATAAAGTTTTACCCTCATTCCTGAAGTTTTTGACATTGAAAAGGTACTGGATGTGCTTTGCAAGTAGCTAGATCCCCCTCTCATAGTAGTGCATACCTACCTTCTGTTATGCCACAGTACCATCACAGGTTTCAATCAAGTCAAGCTTCTCTTTTGACCTCATATGTGATTTTTGGGCACATTCTGGTAAAAATTGAATGGTTATTTTATTGTTGAGAAATTCTTGTTGTAAGTTGTTCTTCCAGATGTTTGGTCTTGGCACCAATTTTGTAATATGTTCCCCCTTAGTTCTACTAGTTTAGGGTGCCTTGGTTACACAATATTGATGTTAGGTTGTCACATTTTGTAATAGGTTCCCCTAATTATCGTTGTAATTTCCATACGAAATGGTCCAAGTTTTTGACTGAATATTCTCATGTCTGCCCTATTCCAAACATAATTTAAATAATTTGATTTGGATAATCCTATTCAAAATGTAGACATAATTTAAGATGATGTATTGCTTACAACTCTTCAATGACTAGACAAGCAGCTGACACACATGAGAATATTCAGTCAAAATATTCATTGAATCACTTAATTTGGATATTCCAATCAAAACTATAGATAATTTAAGCTGATGTATTGTTTATAACCTTTCTAGATAAGTAGCCGGCATTGTACTAATAGTAAATCTCCAATTTCTATGCCAATTCCTACGAAATTTCCACCAGCAACACTCTAAGATGTCTTCCTAATCACACTTAATTTGGATAAACGAAACTGGAGTTGTATGTAATATATAGAGACCTATAATTACTGACCATTCTTAGAAGTAAAACTTGTATGGATTGTAGCTTTAAGAATTTCATACCAAATACTGTGAAATTTTATCTTTTGGTAGCCTCAAGTGTATTATTTCCATAGCATCAGTTATCACAGAATTTTGTTCAGTCAATCAGAATTTATTTGCAATTTATGTGAAATTACTATTTTTTATCGTTGTTTAAAACTATATTAGAACCTGACTTGTACTATAGATAGGAGTGATGAAGAGTTACTCTATGAATTAGGAAAATATCTCCCAATAACGTTAATCTATTTGTGTGAGAACTACAATAATCTCTTATATACTATTGTTTCTCACTAATTCACCGCTAGGGCCTTGGTTCAGAAGTGAGATCAACGAAATATTATGCCATCCATCAGGTTTCCATTCCCTCTATAGTTTGCCTCGTTTGCCTCACCTGAATGTGATGGCAAAAAAGGGATGAGATGGGTGCAAGTCTTTGGGTGATTTTTCCAAATAGATAGCCTGTAGTATTGCCATTGGATCTAGGTGATTTTTTGAAATGGATTCCCTTTATTCCAACCATTGGATCTAGATCTGAAGAATGTCTTCATTGCATGTATTTCAAAGCAACTTCCAAAGTAAATTTTTTACTCTTATTTCTCTTATGAGATCAACTCCTGACTGATGTTCCATTTACTGATACGAGTGATCCCTGATATTGACCTTGTGGATGACACAAATATAAATTTTTTAGTTTGATGATACATATACCCAGTTTTAGATGTGCATATACCTATTTTGGTAAAACTAATGGAATTGGTTGACAGGCTATAGCCTATATATCGTATGCTCGTTTCAACTCTTAGAAGTGTATACATTCATTAAGGATTTTTGGCTGCATCTATTGGACATTTTGCTTTAATTTTCCATTTTGATCCTTTGAGGCAGTCATCAAGGAAAAAATATTTCATATCTTTTCTTTTTATCTTGGTTCAAAATCACTATTCAGTGTAACCAAAGTCAAATTATTCATAGAATCAATGAATAGTATGAGAAATGGCCCCACATCTCTCTCTATATATATATCCCTTTTCCCATCAACATGACTCTTCAGCATGACCTATTCTTATGCCTAGCTACTGATATCATGCATTTGTAATTTATTGAGGTAATATTTCAACTAGACATACTGCACACGGTGTGGTCTTATTTTTTGGGAGTAAAGTGAGCTGACTTGTTACGTTTCTTGATTACAAGACAAATACAATGTTATCCTCAGATCTGTTGGCTTGCTCTTTTGATGTGGTTTCACAAAATTATGATAAAAGTAATAGATGGCATCTCACATTTTTTATTTGGGATGGGAAATGGTTGGAGTAGAAATGCAATACACAGGTTGATGCTTCTTGTGTGGTTATGATTTTGAAACATTTACAAATCACTGAGCTTCCTTTCCTCCTTCCATTTCAGTACTTGAATGCTTAGGTATTATGCTTTTTCAAACTTGTGTGCTTAGCTTATGGCAAGTGTAAGGCGTTCCTGCATTTCCTTCTAATAAAATGCTGAGCTCAAAACTGAGAAACCTATTAGTTTTCATTTACTATTGGAGATATATTTTATAGATGCAAAAAACTATTAATTGCCTCGGAAGTTCATTTTTAAGTGGAATAATCGATCAGCACATCAACCCTAATCTTTTAGGCCCTAGACAAAGTCAAACTTATTTTATGGAAGGTGTTATCAAACTTTTTCTGCTTGTCCATATGCAAACTATTTAAATCCAAAGATAAACCATGATAAGATCTGGATGTGTATTCATTTAAGTAGGAGCAAGTTTGTCACTTTAACGGTCACTTTCATAGCAACCCTTCATTTATGTGTTTCTTGGTTTTGCATTTTTAATTTCCAATTTATATGCCTAACCATTGTTTGCTGACATGTTTTATCTTTAGTTATACTTGTTTAGGGTGCCTTGGTTACCCAATCTTGATGTTAGGTTGTCATTTTGAAGTATTTCTGATTTTCTGTGCTCTGTGCATGCTGCTCCAACAGTCATAAGTTCTCCTAGCAGAATTTTATTTTTCTCTTATGAGCACTATTCTATTATACACATATTGAAATTTCCTAATTGGGTGCATAACAACTGCAGAAATTGACAATCTCTATTGAGTTTTCTAGACCTATTTTTTTCTTCATATGTGTGCCTAGCCATGGAATAAATATGGAAATCTTATGTGGCTGTAAAGATGTTGGAGCTCTTATTGATGGTAGATTCTTTGCCTCCTAGTCCTATACTTTTCATGAATTATAAAAACCATGGTCTGGATCAATTTTTATTGTCTTGCTTGAAATTTTTTCCCAACCTGGTGAGGATAGGAGGGAGAAGTGAGGAACTTGACTTGATTCCCCACAATTTTTCTTCTAAAATTGGAAGAATGAACGAACATCACTCCGATTTTATTGAATGTACACTTAAGTTGGAACATGTGCAAGAAGAAATGAAAATAGCTCTGCAACAGCTATGTGAGAGCAACTTTTTGAATGCAGAGTCCTTAATGGATTCATGCTCGAAAAGCAGGTGAGGCAATTGATTGAATATGACTATTCTGAGTTATTTCCCTCATGTGCAACAACATTATACAAACCCCAAGAGAGTTATTTCGTTTACTTTCCTTTTCCCATTTGCATTTTAATTTTTTAGAACTCAATTTAGATTTCTCATCTCCAATTCACAGTTCTTGCAATCATTTCGTCTGCTCTTTCTTTAGGTTTCTGAGTTCTAAGTATTAGGTTTGTTTCTATTGAATTATGAGCATGTAAATGGCTTCATACACTTCTTATTATGGTGGAGGATTCCCTAACCAGGGTTTCAGTCAGTCTTCATGGGATTACAATGCTTTGAAGAACATGAAAAAGATCAGCCCTATCGTGTAGAGTCATCTGAAAAAGTTTTATTTATCGCATAAATGTGCCCTGGTAACAACAGCTATCAGGGTTTTTTTACATCTTACGCTAAATATTGGTGGCCTCCTCACAGGGCTTGCTTGCATTGGTTGTGTAATTAGGGTCTTATCCATCCCTTCTAACTCGAACAATGAGGTAAGTTCTTTAATTATTTGATCATGTAGATCGTTCTGTTGATTTTTTATTTCGAATAGAGATTGGGAAGAGAGTTCTAGCTCATTAGCAAAGCTCAAACAACAAATCCCAAGCCCCAATAGTGTCTAGGCTTATTTTCATTATAAATTTGAAAATTATATAATGTATAAAGAACATTATTTTTCAGAAAGCTAAATCCTGTTGTATACTCACTCCATAATCCTAATCCTGCAGATTTGTATACTCACAACATTCCTGCAACAAATTTAGTTGAGTGGGGAGGAGAAATTTTTGTTTGGATAAGGTGGTCATATTATAATTCTGCTTTTAATAATGGTGCTACATTCCATTGGTCAAAACATTTTTCATTTTCGGTGGGAATAGTGTGTAAGCTTATCCTTTTAGTTCTTGGAACACACAGTTCTCCGACCTTAACCACAATTCAGTTCTTGGAACACATAGTTCTCCGACCTTAACCACATTTTAGTTCTTGGCACACACACTTCTGCAGCCTTATCCACAGCCATCATGCTAACTGGTTGTTTGAAGTCCGGGGTTAGGTTCATTATTTAGATTTGCTTATCTTTCCCACATTTGCAATAATATATACTCTTTGTATTTTACTGGATTTTGGTACACTCATTCTGTACATTTAGATCAGATTGTGTTATTAAGCTCGGATTGGAGATCAGCAACATGGTTCTCTGGCCTTATCCACATTTTAGTTCTTATCACACACATTTTTCCAGCCTTATCCACAACCAACGTGTTAAGTGGTTGTTTGAAGTATGGGTTTAGGTTCATTATTTATCTTTGCTTATCCTTCCCACATTTGCAATAATCTCTACTCTTTGTATTTTACTAGATTTTGGTACACCCATTCTGTACATTTAGATCGGATTGTGTTATTAAGCTCAGATTTGGGATCAGCTTTTTTTGTTAGAGATCATGGCAGCCACTATTTGAAGACTTATGGGTGCTTAGGGGAATTCATTCTTGAGAAAGAAAAAAGGAGAGAAGAAAAATTCGACAGGCAGGAGGAATGTAACTGTGATGGCTTATGTTGCTTTCCCTGGGATGAAAGAGGAGTATGAGACTCTGAGACTGAGTCTTGGGGCTACAAATAAAGATTTCAAGAGTACCTACATACACCTAATTTTTGATCTGGATTCTTTTATATTTTGTACCATTTCTTATTTTTATTAAAATGGAATACTTTTTGGCAGGCCCCGATTTTGCATATGGATTTTTTAGCCAATTATTTGGCAGAGTTGACACTCATGGAATGCATTTTTCTCCAACACCTACCATTCTTTATAGAAGCTTCAACTGTATTTCTATCTCGATTGACTCTTGATTTTCTAACACATCCATGGGTATTGTCTACTCCCCAAAGTTTACTGTTATACTGTTTTGTGGTGGCTTTATGTGCAGGCATAAATTTTTAGATCTTTTGTTATGAAGAATCCAAATTTGGTGCATTATACAGGATACAAGGCATCGCAGCTTAAGGACTATGTAATGGCAATCTATAATGTACAAATGAATCGAAAAGCTAGTACATTGGTTGCAATAAGGGAAAAATATCAACAAGACATGGTACACTTTCATATATCTTGTTTGGGAATTTAATGGATTTTTTAATCCAACCTTTGAAATCTACAAGGATTACATGCATATAGCTGGTTACTCTTATTAAAGGTTTATATATGTTTTATTTTTTGCCATGACAGTTCAAATGTGTAGAAAGCTTGCCTCCACCTCCTTTTATTGCTGAAAGGTTCTTTCAAGACACTCCAAACTAAGTTATCCGTCATTGGTTGTGCACAAGCATTTTGCTTAAGCTTGTTTGGAAGCACAATCTCATGTAATAGTTGTAACTGAATCTGGAGTCTTTTAGTTCTGGCTGTTTAATTTCCATTTAAATGTGTCAATTTTTTTAGGCCTTTGGTGCCCATAGTTTTGGTGCTCATATTTTAACTCAACAACTTACTACCCTACTAGAGGTAATGGGGTGCTTCCACGTATTTTCATGTGTTAGTTTTGAGCACTCGAAGGGAAATTCCCATTTATCAAATTGTATCATATTTCTAGGAAATTATCTACGTGGATACCAGATGATGAGTCAATGTGGTCATGGATTGATAATTAACATGATTTTGTACAGAGAATAGTTGTTAAGGTTTTTTTATTTTTTATTTTTTATATGTTTGTTTTGTGTAAATATTTATTAAAATTATAATCCTCGTTTGTTGGTTTAAATCCTTTTGGGGTTATTTGGATCTTGTACTATTTCACAAATTTTAATTATTTTTTCTTAAAAAATGATGTTTGCTTTTGTGTCAATGAGGCCTTTCCTTACACCAACATATTATTTTTCTGATGAGAAATTACAAATTTCTCTCTCTGGACCATTGAAAAACTATATCGGTGACTTTTATGTTGTGCCAATAATCCCCGATTTGAATTTGTATCACTAATATTGTGTATGTTGGTTTATGATGCCTCAAACTTGAGTGATGTTAATCATCACGAGCTTCAGTTTGTGGAAACCAATATCAATTCGATTTCTAAAGGTTTGAGAGGGATTGACAACCATTTCTATATCCTTCTACTCAAATAGGTCAATGAGCCTCACTAATGCGAGCTCAAGTAATGTTTGCTTAACAAACTATCAAGGCCATTTTTCTCTTATTCATAGCACAACATAATTCATGCCTCTTCCTTTCGTCATTCCCTTGCACCTCCCAGTGCAATTTCTAGTTATAAGTTTTAAATAAACTACAGGTAGTCTAACTTTGGTTCAAATTTTAAGATTTGTTCCTCTATACTACTACTTTACAACGTTTCCTTTGCAAAATATGGTGCAATTTCTAGTTTTATTAAGTTAAAAATAAGGGCTTTCATGATTATATATTTTACAAGGATTATGCCATTATGTGTTGAACATTTTTTAAAAATCAATGCCTATTATACAATTTCAAGAATTGTCATAACCCCTCACATAATTCTTTAAAGGGTGCTAGCTCATTGGAAGAGCACCTGCCATGCAGGAGGTTGGTGGTTCGATTCCACTGTACCCTAACATGAATTATTCAATGATATTTTTTATTTTTTTAATTAAATTTTTTATATTGATTTATTTTAATGGTGAGATATTTTTCTAGATTCATTGCTTTATTTTGTCTCAACAGAGACAATAGATAAGATTAAAGACATTGTCTCCATAAAGAAAATATGTCTTTAATTCCAACTATTTTCTTTGGAGAGACAAAAATGAAATTGTCTCAAGTTAAGACAATTTACCCAAAAAAATTCTTAAAACCCCCCTTTGTGTTGTAGTGCAAAAATGAAATTGTCTCTAGAGAGACAAAAATGATTGTGTTATATATTGTCTTAATAGAGACAATATTTTAAGACGATTTAATTTAAGACACTCGCTTAAAGACAATACACAAGTTTTCTTTTGTCTCAAATTAAGACAATTTACCCAAAAATTGTCTTAATTATTGTCTTAAAACCCCCCTTTATGTAGTAGTGAGACTCACAACGACGGAGATGATAATTGGTGGAGCCAAAGCTTTTCTGATGGATGAAATATCGACGGGGTTGGACAGCTCTACCATATATCAGATTGTCCGATGCTTCTCCTAGTTCGTTCATATAATGAGGGCAACAATGGTCATTTCTCTTCTGCAACCTGCCCCTCAAAACCTACGACCTCTTCCACGATCTTATTCTGTTGTCAGAAGGTTATATCGTGTACCAAGGACCTCGTGAATTTTTTTTGAAATTCTTCGAGGGCATGGGATTTATTGCATGGGATAGTTTTTTTTGGCACAACAGTGCGTTATTTGAAACAAAGTGTATTATTTTGTTTTGAGAGACAGAGAGAAGTTTTTGAGAGCACTGCGTCTATAGCAATATTGATCATATTTTGTGAATCCCTCCATTGAGGAAGATATTTTGTAATATTTTTTATTTCTGTTAATGAAATAGAAAGAAAATTTTTACTCTGCAAATCTCTGTCATTTATTGTCTTTGTTAGAAGAGGAGTATTATTCTCTCCATATTGTTCTATAATTATCAGAAATTCCAACAATTCAGGCCTGGAATACTCACTGCATTAGTCGGTGAAAGCGACACCGAGAAAACCACACTGATGGATTTTCTTGCAGGCAGGAAAACTGGAGGATACATAGAAGGATCCGTTACAATCTCTAGATATCCCAAGATACAGGAAACTTTTGTAAGGATTTCTGGTTACTGTGAACAAACTGATATTCATTCACCATATGTCACAGATTTACTTTGCTTGGCTTCGTCTTGGCGAGGGAGTAGATTCTAATACAAGAAAGGTATTTTAATATATATCAATTCCAGATCACTTTGGGTCAATTAATTGAACTATTAGTTTTTTCATGATTGTGAACAATATTTCCTTGTATGCAGATGTTTGTGAATGAAGTAATGGAACTTGTAGAGTTGAATAATTTAAGTGGCTCTCTGGTGGTATTCCCTGGAGTGAATGGTCTATCTACGGAACAAAGAAAGAGATTGACAATAGCAGTTGAACTAGTAGCAAATCATTGAATAATTTTTATGGACGAGCCAACATCGGTACTGGATGCAAGGGCTGCAGCTATTGTTATGAGAACAGTTCAAAACACTGTTGATACTAGACGAGCTGTGGTTTTCGCCATTCATCAGCCTAGCATTGATATATTTGAGGCCTTCGATGAGGTATTTTTATGATATTTACAAGACGATGGTCACTGCACAACTTTTTTTATATTTATAATCAAATTTTAGAAGGCTTTGTATTAAGCTTTATGAAGTTTTTCATATAGTAAAAATAAATTAATATGTCAAATACATTTCTTCTCGTGGAAATGCAGCTGATGTTGATGAAACGAGGGGGACAGATGATCTATGTTGGACCTCTTGGTCACCAATCCCAAGCACTTGTGGACTACTTGGAGGCAATTGAAGGTGTACCGAAAATTACACCTGGTTACAACCCCGCTACATGGATGTTGGAAGTGACCTCTATCACTTCATCAAGTTGGATTGGAGTTGATTTTGCAGAAATCTATAGAAATTAATCCCTATATCCGTAAGTTATTGTTACGGTGTTTTCTAATTATTTTAAGTTTTGGTTTTTTTTTGGAATTGAGTCATGTATTTGTGAGAGAGAGTGGGATTTTCTTCACTGTGTGAGCTCTATTTGTTTAGCATGTATTTTGGCCTGCACAAATGGATTCAACATTTTAATTGTGTGATACTAGGGTATATTACACCACTTAAAATTTTTTAATTTTAATGAATATAGCCTCTTTCCCACAAAATTATCCTATAATTAATCAAGGAAGTGCCCAAAGTACCGAAAACTTAAAATAATTGAAGTACAACCATTGTTGGGCACTGCCCAAGACATAGAATAATCAAACTACCACCATTTTTAATGTTATATGTTGACGTTATATGAATTTTTTATAATGGTTCAATACCACTGAAAGATAATCGAATTAGTTTCTGTGCAGACGTAATGAAGATCTAATTCAGGAAATTAGCAATCATGTTCCTGGCTCCAAGGATTTGAGCTTCGAAAGAGAATTCGCTCAACCATTTATAGTTCAGACCATGGCTTGTATATGGAAGCAGCATTGGTCTTATTAGCGAAATCCTCAATACAATTGTGTTTGATTCCTCTTCACCTTGGCCTCTGGTTTGTTTTTTGGCACCGCTTTCTGGGGAATGGGTCGGAAAATGTAAGCATTAATTTCAGAATGTGAGAGCATAAAATTTAATAATATCAATTATAATTAACCTAATTTCTGATGTTATGTATGGGGGGTTGTCATTTTTTTACAGACACAAGCAACAAGATTTATTGAATGCAATGGGATCCATGTTCGCCGCAATTCTCTTCCTAGGCTTCGGCAATGTTGTTTCTGTACTACCAGTGGTTGAAGTTGAAAGAACAGTCTTCTATAGAGAAAAGGTAGCAGGAATGTACTCCCCTCTGCCCAATGCCCTTTCTTAGGTAAACACTCTGTCATGTACCTTACAATTATTTGAATTTGATATTTACATAGCCAAACTTTACTTGAATCTGATACGGATAGAAAAAATTATTTGAATGCAGCTAAGATAGTAGGGTTTGGAATATTCTAGAAAATTTGATAGATACCAGGGAATTGTCTATTTCATTTACCCAGTACCTGCAAAATATTTTGAAATCTGCAAAGTAATTACCTTTTTATACTCAACACAAATGTTAAAATTCTCTCATCAGGGCAAATATGATTTATCTCGTTTAGTGGAAGGTGAAATTATGTTTGTGTTGGTCAGGTTTTGATCGAAGTACCATACGAATTTGTGCAAGCGGTAGTGTATGGTCTGATCATTTATGCTTTGAACGACTTTCGGTGGACAGCGGCCAAATTATTTTGGTACTTTTTTATTATGTTCTTCACGCCCCTTTACACCACATATTATGGGATGTTGATGGTAGGTCTCAGTCGGAATTCAGCCATAGCTTAAGTTCTCTCCTCGGGTTTCGTTTCAATGTGGATGGTTTTCTGTGGTTTCATAATTCCACACCCGGTGAGATTTACTTGCTACTCATATTATGTTTATGGGGTTCTTTGTTGATTGCTGATTTGAATATATTTGGATGTTGAAAATATTTCTCTAAACCTAACGGTGAGTTAAAACCATTGACTTCATCATTGAATTCAAACTATTGACTTCATTCTAAAATCCGAAATCAAATTAAAACCATTGACTTAATTCTAAAATCTGCAATCAAAATAACTTCACGACAAGAAAAATTCAGATAATCCAAATCTACACAGTTCTCATGAATCAAGCCACTCGCTCCTATTCAAGTTTATTCACTCGGAAGGGTTTTCTTTTGGGACTGTTGCAGCGGATTCCAGTGTCGTGGAGATGGTATTATTTGGGTTCCCCATTTTCATGGACTCTATATGGACTAATAGTGTCTCAGTTCGGGGATAACTCAGAAGAAATGCTGTTGGCCGATGGTACAAAACAACAAATAAACAAATTCCTGGTGAGCTACTTTGGATATAGGTACGATTTTATGGGACCAGTAGCGGTTTCTACGATGTCATTTGCAGTCTTGTTTGCACTATTCTTTGCCATCAGCATCAAGATTCTCAATTCCCAAAAGAGATAGAATAGCATTACATTTTGAATTTCCCCACGATATAGAAAAAAAAACTATATTTTTTTTTGGTCCCAAAAAATGTCAATCATTAATTTAGATAAACGACAGATCAGGCTGTTATCTTGTTTTGATATCCATTTGCTTGCCTATTCCAGGCGGAAATATGAAATATTTGTATAACCCTGAACGTAATGGGTTTAGTAATGATGGACAAATAATTCTTGTGACAAAAGTATGAACTTTCTACTTGTGCTTTTTTTAATTTGATTGTAGATTTTGGGAAAATATTTAAAATTGGAAAGACAGAATTCTCCAAGTCCAAGTTAATTGTTTCCAGTCATTCTTCTTCAAATTTCAAAAAATTGAACTCACTAAATTTTAAAATTTGAAGTCACTCTTCTTCACTAAATTTCAAAATATTTTTAATATACAATTGAAATAACTATCATAATACGTAAATATTTCTGTAAATGAATCTTAGTGCTTAGAATTTCCTTGTAAAATGCAATCATGATGCAGACTTATCTTTTTTGTCAGAGGTGCAGTGTAACTTGTTAATACTTTCTTGTGCATCAATGGTGAGCGACCATGAGATATGATAAATTGAGTATCAACCTGCTTTGGATGTTTCCACGTGAGCCACATGGACCTGACTCGCAGAAATGTCTGCATCGATACTTTCTTTGATGTGGAAACCAATAAATTGTAAGCTATAGAAAATTAAATGGAGTAGTTTTTAGTGTCAATTTTTGGAGTTTTTGGTGTTGGAATCTGTGAAAAACATTGAGGTAAAATCTTGATTTCTATTATTTAAACTAGTTTTCTACTGTAAATATAGATTCAACACCTTAAAAACTCATAGAACACTTAAATTGTGCAAGTTATCCATCAAATTTCTATTTTCAATAAATTCTTGCCAGATTTTAAAGAAATTAGACCAAAAAAATCTATCAAAAAACCTTAAAAAATGTTGGAAATTAATTCCAACTGCAATCTGAAACAGGTGGAGAGAAATCTGATTTCTATTGATATTTCAAAAGGACAGATGCCGCAAATTCATGTTTCATTTTTCACTCCACTTTGCATTAAATTTTCTGGGTTGATATCCCTGCAACATCCGACTTTGTTTTTCCAAAGAGCACCACGTTACCCCATCCTCCTTATTGCATTTAAAAGGCTGATAAGAACAAAAGATATTTTTATTATTTTAATGTTTTAAGTCAGATGTGTTTTTCAACATATATATGTAATAGACAGTAGTATTTTTAAGGTTAGACAGATAGAGAATTAGAGACAGAGGCAGAGAAGAAGACAGAGAGCAGAAAACAGAGGAAGTCTGAAACGCTGTGTTTTGAAGTAGCAAAGAAACTCTATGTGTTGCTGCAACTGACTGGGTGTTGCGACAACTGGATCTGGGTATTGCCACAACTGACTGATTGTGTGTTGCTACAACTAACCATGTGTCTGAAACAGCAGAGGAACACTCTGTGTGTTGCCGCAACTAGAACAAGGTGTTGCCGCAAAGGAGACTGTGTGTTGCTGCAACATAAGACTGTGTGTTGCCACAACTGAAATTGTAAAACACAGTAAGGAGTATTTTGTTTATTCCAGAGCTGTAGTTCTGATGAAAGTTTGTATTTTGTAATATTCATTTTTATGGTTAATGAAATAGAGCTTTACTCCATATCTCTATCCACATCTCTATCATTAAATATCTGTGTTTATTTGAGGAACTTTTTTTCCTCTGTTTTGCTCGAAATATTCAAAAATTCTCAACATGGTATCAAAGCTAGTCTAGGCACTCGATGAGACAAAACAGAGTTTGTTTTTCCACTGTAGGAGCTATAAGAATCTTATTGAGCAGATTTTCTCCAGGAGAGAAATTTCTTGCTCGTTTTATTATATAGTCAGTATCTTTTCTTTACTTATACAGTTAAGATGGTAGATGCTGGAACTAGTTTGAAAAATTCCCAACTTCCACATTTTAATGGGAAGAATCATAGTTATTGGTCCATAACTATGAGAGCTTTGTTTTCTTCTTAGGGATTATGGTTGCTAGTTGAAAATGGCTACCCTGAACCTACAGATGCAGTAGCGTTGGCTTCTTTGACAGTAGCAGAAAGAGACCTATTGAAGAGCGAGAGGAAGAAGGACTCCAAAGCCCTCTTTTCTCTCTTTCAATCAGTACATGAGAGTGTTTTCCCACAGATTGTAGCAGCAACAAAGTCTAAGGAGGCATGAGATATTCTCAAAACTGCCTATCAAGGCATGGAGAAGGTGAAGACTGCAAAGTTGCAAATGTTGAGGAGAGACTTTGAAACACTCAGCATGAAGGAATCTGATACAACAGATTCATTCTTCACTCATGTTATTGGTTTGATAACCCATATAATATATCATGGTGAAACTCTTGAAGAGAGAAGGATTGTAGAGAAGATCTTGAGAAGTTTACCCTCAAGGTTTGAAACTATTGTGGTAGCAATAGAATAGACAAAGGATCTCTCACAGTTCACAGTAGATGAGCTGAGTGCTTCTCTTATGTCTCATGAACACAGACTGAGTAGAGGAACATATTCCTCTTTTAAGCAAGAATTCAAGACTCAAATGTCATTCGGCCAAGGAAGAGGTTGTGGCAGAGAAAATAACATAGGTCATGGAAGAAGCCAAAATAGAGGCATAAATAATCCTGCTAGCACAAGCGAAAAGAGCTGCAATCAGAACCAAGATGAAGGTTCAAGCAAACATCAAGCTCATGGAAAAAGGTGTGAAAAATCCCAAGTCCAATGTAATTATTGTAAGAAATATGGGCACTATGCAAATGAATGTAGAAAAAAGAAAAATGACATGAATAGTAGGCAGAATGCTAATTTTGCAAATGAAGAAGATAAGAATCCAAAGATTGTGCTATTAACATGTAACATTGCACAAGACAAACAAGAAGATTTTTGGTTCTTAGACTCAAGTTGTAGTAATCACATGACTGGAAACATTGCAATGTTTTCCAATCTGGATGAAAATGTGAAATCTGAGGTAACAATAAGAACTGATAGTAAGATATCTATCAAGGGTAAAGGCAGAGTCAGTATCCTAGCAAGAAATGGAGAAGAGATGATTTTTCCAGAGATATACTATGTACCTGGTCTGAAATGTAATATTTTGAGTATCAGACAACTCATTGACAAAGGTTACAATGTGTTCTTAAAAAATTATGTGTGTACAATCAGAGATAGACCTCCAAGTAAGAAGATCATTGCAGAGGTGCAGATGACCAACAATAGAATGTTTCCTCTCAAACTCAAGGCAGATTTGAAGGAAGGAATACCTATTGCAGCTGTAACACAAGAAGTCTTTCAAGAGCAAGTGAAAGATGAGAATTGGTTATGGCACTTGAGATTTGGACATCTCAATTTCGGATGCCTAAATTTGTTGCACAAAAAGGGAATGGTAAAGGGACTACCATTGATTGAGAAACCGGACACCCTTTTTGAAGGTTGCATCTTGGGCAAACAACACAAAGAAAGCTTTCCAGCAGGAAAGAGTATAAGGGAAAAATCACCCTTGGAAATTTTTCACTCTGATGTGTGTGGACCGATGCAAATACCATCATTTGATGGAAATAAATATGTTTTAACTTTCATTGATGATTACACCAGAAATACATGGGTGTAAATGTTAAAACAGAAGAGTGAAGTGTTTGAGAAATTCCGCCACTTCAAAACTCTTGTTGAGAAGCAGTGCGGGCATTATATCAAAGTGCTCAGAACAAATAGATTTGGAGAGTACATCTCGAAAAATTTTCTGTGTTTTTGCAGAGAGAATGGAATACAAAATAAATTTACCACGAGGTATACACCTCAGCAAAACAGTGTTGCAGAAAGGAAGAATAGGACCATTTTGGACATGGTCAGAAGTATGCTGAAGGAAAAACACTTGCCGCATGAGTACTGGGCTGCAGCTATCACTTGTGCACTTTACATCTTGAACAGATGCCCAACTAAAGTTGTCATGAGCAAAATACTAGAAGAAGCATGGAGTGGACAAAAGCAAACTGTCACTCACATGAGAGTATTCAGCTGTGTATCATAAGCACATGTACCGATTCAACTAAGGAATAAGCTTGATAGAAAGAGGGAGAAGTGTGTCTTTATTGGCTATTGTGATGATTCAAAAGCATACAAACTTTATAATCCATCCACCAAGAAATTGATAGTAAGTAGAGATGTGCAGTTCTGTGAAGAAGAAGCTTGCGATGGAAGTCTAGAAAAGACTGTGAACGTGAAGACATGTGTGTCTCATGAAGAAGAAGAGGAAGGGACAACAACAAATAACCCTTCTTTGGTGGTTCCTCCTCCACCACCGCAAGCACAACAAACCACACCACAAGCTGGAATTCAAATATCCTTGAGAAGTCAAGGAAGTGCTACTCCAAGCACGTTGCAACGATCTAGAATGCCCTCAAGTTCGAATGGAACTCTAAGTACACCAAGAAGACCAAGATTCAAAAATCTGAATGAGATTTATGAACAAGGAGAGGTAAGTAACAATACTGTTCTGAATTCATTATTCGCTTTGTATTGTCATGTTGATGACCCAATTCATTTTGAAGATGTTGTAAATGATGATAAATGGATTGAAGCAATGAATGAAGAAATTGGTGCAATTGAGAAGAGTAAAACATGGGATTTACTGGACCTCCCTAAAGGTAAAGAATTCATTTGAGTAAAATGGGTCTACAAGACCAAAAGCAATGCTGAAGGAAAGATTGAAAGGCACAAAGCAAGACTTGTTGTGAAAGGCTACAAGGAGCAACGAGGAAGGGACTGTGAAGAAACCTTTGCACCGGTTGCAAGGATGAAAACGGTAAGAACAGTGTTATCCATAGCAGCACAACACAAATGGAAGATTTATCAGATGGATGTGAAATCTGCATTCCTAAATGGAGTGTTAAAAGAAGAGGTATATGTTGAACAACCTCTAGGCTATGAAATTGAAGGCCAAGAGCACAAATTTTGCAAGTTGAAGAAAGATCTTTATGGGCTGAAGCAAGAACCAAGAGCATGGTACAGTAGGATAGATGCTTACCTGATTGAGAATGGGTTTGAGAAGTGTGATAGAGAACCCACACTCTACATAAAGGAGAATAACGGTAAGATTCTTATCGTTGTTTTATATGTAGATGATTTAATATTTACTGGCAATGATGCTTCCCTCATTACTGTTTTTAAAGAAGTCATGAAAAATGAGTTTAAAGTGACTGAATTGGGTTTCTTAAGATATTTTCTTGGAATTGAATTAGACCAAAGTGAAAATGGTGTTTTCATTTCTCAAGTTAAATATGTAGAAGCAGTGTTGAAGAGATTTAACATGTAGAAGAGCAAGGCAGTTGTGACTCCAACTGTAATGGGGTTGAAATTGAGCAAAGAAGATAGAAGCAAGGATTTTGATCCAAAGTTGTACAACAACATAGTTGGCAGCCTCATGTATTTGACTGCAACTAGGGCGGATATTATGCATGCTGTGAGTTTAATCTCCAGATTTATGGAAATACCGAAAGAGACTCATTGGCAGTAAGCCAAGAGGATTCTAAGGTGTGTGAATGGAATGAAGGGGTTTAGTATACTTTACTCCTCTTCTGAAAGTTTCATGTTGACAGGTTACACTGACAGTGATTGGGTTGGAAGTGTAGATGATCAGAAGAGCACATTAGGATATGTGTTTCATTTGGGATCGGGAGCAATTTCATGAGCTTACAAGAAGCAACCAATCGTGGCTTTGTCAACAATATAAGCAGAATATGTGGCAGCAACAACAGCAACATGCCAGGCAGTATGGTTCTGAAGAGTTCTCAGAGATTTGTGTCATGAAAAAGAACAGGGCACAACCATTTACTGTGATAATAGCTCAGTGATAGCTTTATCAAAAAAAATTGTTTTTCAGAAAAGGACAAAGCACATTGACACCAAATTTCACTTCATACGTGAATTGGTTGACAATCATGAAATTGTTTTGCAACATTGCAGAATAGAGGATCAATTTGCTAATATCTTGACAAAACCATTGGGAAAGAAAAGTTTTGATTATCTCAGAGGATGTCTGGGTATGCAAGATAGCAACAGTTGTAATTAAGGGGGAGTGGTGGAAATTAATTCCAACTGCAATCTGAAACAGGTGGACATAAATCTAATTTCTGTTGATATTTAGAAGCACAGATGCCACAAAGTCATGTTTCTTTTTTGCACTCCACTGTGCATTAAATTTTCTGGGTTGATATGCCTGCAACAGTCGACTTTGTTTTTCCAAAAAGCACCACGTTACCCCAACTACCATACAGCATTTAAAAGGCTGATAAGAACAAAAGATATTTTTATTATTTTAATGTTTTAAGTCATATGTGTTTTTCAACATATATATGTAATAGAAAACAGTAGTTTTAAGGTTGGACATATAGAGAATCCGAGACAAAGGCAGAGAAGAAGACAGAGAGCAGAAAAAAAAGGAAGTTTGAAACGCTATGTTTTGAAGCAATGGAGCAACTCTATGTGTTGCTGCAACTGACTGGGTGTTGCCGCAACTGGATATGGGTTTTGCCGCAACTGACTGACTGTGTGTTGCCGCAACTGACTGTGTGTCTGAAACAACAGAATAACACTCTGTGTGTTGCCACAACTGGATCAATGTGTTGCCACAAAGGAGACTGTGTGTGGCCGGAACAGAAGACTGTGTGTTGCCGCAGCTGAAATCTGTGTAAAAACAGAAATTGTAAAACACAGCAAGGAGTATTTTGTTTATTCCAGAACTGTAGTTCTAATGAAAGTTTCTATTTTGTAATAGTCATTTTTATGGTTAATGAAATAGAGCTTTACTCCATATCTCTGTCCACATCTCTATCATTAAATCTCTGTGTTTAGTTGAGGAACTTTGTTTCCTTTTTTTTGTTCGAAATATTCAGAAATTCTCAACAAAAAAATCACACTAAAAACAACTCCAAATAAAATGTGACATCGCATTTATTTTTCTATCACTTATAATTTATTGGTTTCCCTCGGATGACACCATTATTGAAATCATTGCCTCTCATCTGCAGCATTTCTTGGATTGTGTTCCACACAGGATCCGACGTTTTAACAAATCCACACATTCATGTAAATATCTCATCGTCGCTCACCATTGATGGGGATGTGTAAATTCCTCTCTTACCAACGAATGCAGCATTTTTAAAAGTGACAACACACAATTAACAATTGGTGCATGACTTATCATATGATGTCACTATGGATATTATATAGAACATCCGGTAGCATGGTAATATGAAAATTCAAATTCATATTTTTTTTTAAAAGTAACATCCAATGGAATATTTTTTGGAATTTAAAATAAAATAGATGGGTCTCTGGGTGTTTTCGGTGGGAAATATAGCTTTTCCATTTCTCATTCGTTATAGTATGATCTGGGGGCAAATGTGTTGTTGCTAAAGGGTTTGGGGGCGTCGTCAGGAAAGGCTGCATGCATAAGTGTAAGCCAAGATGTCATAGTTATCTTCCACTCCACTACCTCCCTAAAAATTGTGAGGAAATTCATGAACTTGAATTTTTTTCTAGGCTGCATGCATAAGTTTAAGCCTAAGATGCCACACTTATCTTGCACTCCGCTATTTCCCTAAAAATTTGAGGAAATTCATCAACTTGGATTTTTTTCATTATTGACAAAAAATCTTATTTGATTCATATGAAATCCAAGAAAAGGAGCCAATTGGGTTCTTAATTCTGAACATATCATGAGAATATATAACTAGTACCTAAACTCCATCACTTTTTATTGGAAGCTCAAAAATCTTCTGGGAAACATTTTGAAGGAGAAATAGGTGACCACAATAATATAATCTCCTCTACCATAGAAACCAAGTAGATGCAATGTTATTAATGCTCTTCTCCTTCTAGTTTGGATGCTTGGCTTGATCACCTTTAAAACCACCTTTGATGTTAATTAAAACTTCGTGCTCTAGCAAAAACAAGTTCTCAAGGCCCAACTCCAATCACTCCATGAGAATCTCAATGTTATGCTTTTCCACTTGGCACTTGTTTTTAATTTATGTAGTTGTCTATGGTAGATGTTAATATTTTTCCAATGTTAATTTATTTTATTTTGAATTATTAGAACTACTATTAGTGGCAAAAAGGTTTAATTTCCCTAGAGGAAAATTGAGATAGGACATTGCATGTACAATGGTTTTTTGTTGTTCTTGTATAAACAAAGTTACTGACTAGGTGTTGTATAAACAAACTTACCGATCAAATAAAAACTATTAACTTAAAACAAAAACTCTAACCAAAAAATCCCCAAATAACATGATAAATTTTCGGGGTAAATTTTAAAAAAAATTAAAAATGGAAGTAAAAGAAATTTTATTTGGTGCAAAAAAACCCTAAAAACGAAAAGTGTTGATGTTGGAATAAAGTATTTTATTTTTGTGTGTAAATTGTCAACATCATTTTGTTGAAAATAGCGACAAGAAATATTGAAAATGGCACTAAGAAATGGCACCTAAGGGCTTCTGATTTAATTTTCCCTAAATTAAACTGGAAGTTTATTTCATGACAACTTGAATTAGTTAACTGATTCAGGAAAATTTAGTTAGCTTAGGAAATTTGAGTAGAGGGTGAGAGAGGAGGCATGTAGAGTTATCCCACAATTTTAAGGGGTCCATTTACAGTTATTTGTGAGTTGTAATTAGTTAATTCAATTATTTGAGTTAAAATCATATTAACTAGTTCTAACTGAGAGATGAGCTAGTAATAGGTCCAGTGAATTAAATCTGATTTAATTCACAAGTAGTGATAAATCAGTTAACTCATAATTCACTATAAATAATTGTTGCATGTCAGTTCTAAGGAAGACCTAGTTGAAATTGAGGTTAAAGGGAAGTTAACTATCTATTGTATAATTAGAAAAGTGTGCAAGTCATGCATGAGGTCATTGGGAAGCCTTAAAGGTATTGAAAAATCATCAATTGGGAATCTCCTAATTAATAGGGATTCAATTAGCCCATAAATGCGTAAGAAACTCTATCAAGGTAGAGGAAAGTAAGAGGTTAAATACTAGACCAAAATTTCTTAGATCGGTGCAAGATTCGAGCAGGATCAGAGTGAGACAGTCAACAGAGTGCAAAGGTTTCTCAATGATGGAAATAACAATGTATTTTTTCATGATCTCAAATTTATGAAATACAAAGATAATGAGGTTTTGAGTAGACGTTTCTTCACCATATACATCTCATATTATGTGATTGATAATTTCATTCTCTTACTTTTTATGTGATTGTGTGATCGAATTTGGTTTTCACAAAATTGTTGAGGGATTCAGTATTTTTTTTAGTACATTACAAGATCAGATTGAATCTCTTTGGGTAAATTTTTAATTGTATCAGAGCGCCATGAATCACAATAGAAGATAAGAACTCGATTTTTTTTTAACGAGTACATCAACTTTGCAAATTTTTTCTTCACGACCAGCAGTAGATAAAGATGTATTTCAATGGCTTGAGACTCGAATATTCCCTTGAGATAAATTTGAATTACACAGCATGGAAGGATAGGATGGAGGCAACTCTCGAGGACAACAAACTAAATGAATTCATATATATTAAGATTACCTAGCCCTTAACAGTAGATGCTCAACATCTTGATGCATGGAAGAAGCATGTAGCAAAGGAAAGAATGATCTTATTAGAGGGAGTTTGAGATCATATTGTCTCAACAACTCCATATGCTATGTGGAAGGCCTTCAAATATATGTTTCAGAATAAAAGAGACCATAGGAAGCTGGTGCTGAAAGAAAAACTCAAAAATATAAAGATGGAGGCGGGCGAGATGAAAACAAAAATACATGAGGAAGTTCACTCAATGTTGAGATGAGCTTCAAAGTGTTGGTGTGCTAGTAGCCCAAGATGATTTTGTGATCCTAGCTCTTATAGACCTTCCCAAGAGCTCGCATAGCTACTAGGACTATGTGACTGGGAGGAAGAAGCTACCAGAATGGGAGAGATTATGGTCTGACTTGGTACAAAAAGAGAAAAGGTGTCGCACTAGAAGTGGTACCTCCAACATAGACAAAGAAGAATATTTTGCATTAATCATAAAAGGAAATAAATCCAAGAGAAATTATTCCCAAGGAAAATAGGGAAAGAGATACTTGTCAAATATTAAGTGTTTTCATTGCCATGAGTATTGGCACTATTGCACGAAATGTCCAAGAAATGAAAGTAAGAAGGAGCCCGCGGTTGCAGCAATAGTTGAAGCTATAGCTTCATAGTTCGATCTTGATTTTACTATCATTGTATGCATGACCAACACTATAATGGGATGCATGTGGTATCTCAATAGTGGTGCCTCATTCCATATGACAGGGAATATAAATATCTTCAGTGACTTGGAGGAGAAGGGCCTCCAGCAGAACATAAGGTTTGGATATGATGGTAGGTATAGGGAAACCGAAATAGGTACGATTACGTTTCAGAGGCGTTACGGCTCCCCTCTTAGACTAACATGTGTTTTGTATGTTCCAGGACTAAAGAAGAATCTTGTTTCCATAGTGGTATTGGAAGACTATGGCTATAATCTGATATTTAGAAAAGGAAAGGTTTTCCTTAGACACATCGCCATGAGACAAGAAAAACAGATTGTTCTATGAGTCAAGAACCTGTATTATCTTAAGGTCAAATATGCATGCAAATATTTAAGGAGGAAAGTAGAGGTTAGAGAGTTGGTGGTTTAGAGGGAGTATAAATTACCTCTCAACAGGAAGCCTCAAAAGTAGTCTTAGAAAGTTGTGGAGCAGCCACAATTGGAGAAGCATAGAGGAGAAAGAGTGGAGGAATCCACTCGAGTAGAGACCCCCAGTAGGGGGGAATTTTGAGCCAGGTGGGCAAAGGGACCACATGTAACCATACTTCCAGGAGAGAGGTGGGGCGATCTGAAGTCATAATCCCAAGAGAATAAATTTGGTCAGGGTCTATTGAGATGGTGTGTCTCATAGATCAGACCTGGCTATGGGGGGGTCCACAGTACATAGTAGCAATATGGACAATTAGGATTGATGTAGTCAATTATCAAAGTGACAGATCTTAGATAGTGGAGCACAAATTAGAGTTGGTAGCAGTGCAAATGGAGCAGATGCAGATTCAACAACAACAATGAGTTTTTAGTAGACAGTGCAATAAATAGTAGAATTCAAAGACCTTGATGATAGATGCATCATACTGATTCAGTTTGGATTCTTCTTCAGTTTCAAGAGTTGCAAGAGAAAAAAACACTATAGAAGAGTTGCATGTAGAACATTCCAAAGATACGAAATCAGTATAGATTGAATTCCTTTCTTTTTGAGAGAGAGTGTTGAAAATGGCAACAAGAAATATTGAAACTGACACCCAGAAATTCCCCCCAAGGGGGCTTCTGATTTAATTTCCCCTTAATTAAATTGGAAGAGAAATTATAATTTCATCTCATCACAACTTCTATTATTTAACTAAGTCAGGAATACTTAGTTAGCTTAGGAAATTCGATTTGAGGGTCAGAGAGGAGGCATGTAGAATTCTCTCATGAATTTATAGGGTCCAGTTACAATTATTTGTGAGTTTTAATTAGCTAACTCAATTATTTGATTTAAAATCAGTTTAACCAGTTATAAGCGAGAGACGAGCCAGTGATAGTTCCAATGAATTAAATTTGATTTAATTCACAAGTAGTGATCAATAAGCTAACTGATAATTCACCATAAATAGTTATTACATGTCAATTCTAAGGAAGGACTAGTGGAGATTGAGGTTAAAGGGAAGATAACTATCATTTGTATAATTAGAAAATTTTACAGGTCATAAATGAGGTCATCAGGAAGCCTTGAAGGTATTGAAAAATCATTAATTGGGAATTTCTTAATTATTAGGGGCTCAATTAGCTTAGGAATTTGTAAGCAAGGCTATCGAGGCAAAGGCAAGAAAGAGGTTAAATATTGGACCAAAATTGCATAGATCGGTGCAAGATTCGAGGAGGATGAGAGTGAGACAATCAATAGAGTGCATAGGTTTCTCAGTGAGGGAAATAACATTGTATTATTTCATGATCTTGACTTTATGAAATATACAGATACTAGGTTTTGAATAGTTGCTTTCCCTAGATAAATCTTATGTTGTGTGTTTGATAATTTCTTTCACTTACTTGTTATGTGATTGTGTGTTTGAATTTGGTTTCCGCAAAATTGTAGAAGGATTCATTTTTTTTTGGTACAGTACAAGATCATATTAAATACCTTTGGATAAATTTCTACACTTTTAATACTAACGTTAAAGATAAAATATCATAACTCTGAAAAACCTTAAAATTCCAAAGACATGCATGACATTAAAGATAAACTATCACATTTGTGAAAATTCTTAAAATTTCAAGGATTTTTTGGCATGACATCAAAGATAAAATATCACCTTTATAAAAAACCATAAAATTAAAAAAAAATTCCGCTATGGTGTTAATATTCTTTTAAAGAATTATTACCATTTAAGTTATATTAATTTTTTTTATTTTAAATTTATCATATTAATAACACTTTGTTCAATATAATGTCTTTTTATATAATTAATTGAAGTCATTGGATAAGGAATTCTTTGATTAATAAAAAAATTACAAAACAAATGAATGTATATGTGCTTTTGGAGTTTTTGACACTCTCGATTAAAGCATTTTTTTTTTTTGGAAATTTGTGTAAATATTTTATTTTTAAACATTTTAGGATTTTGAAATTTTGAATTTTTTTTTTTAAATATATATATTAAAAATATATTTCTTTTGAATTTAATAAATCAAAACTAAAAAACATATTCAAGATTACGTAAAAGAAAAAAATCATTTCGTGAATCATATCGACCACAAAAAATACACCATCAACAAAAAATTGTTCTTCTAGACTTATTACTTCTACATAAGTTTTACTTTGACATATATATCAAATTAAATATATTGAATATATGAAAATATTGAAAAAATAAAAACTAAAGTAAAAAAATACAAAATAAAAAAAAAAAAAAATGTATATATATATATATATATTAAAACATAACAAAAATAAAAAAACATGACACAAAAAAGATTATATATATATATATATATATATATATATATATATATATATATATATATATATATTAAAAACAAATCAAACATAAAAATGTGAAAAAAAAATTGAACTTATAAAAATTAGAAATGAAAAAAAAAATTAAAAATAATATATATATATATATATATATAATATTTCAAAAACAACACAATTTAGGAAAAGAATGTAAAACATTGACCAAAGAAACATAATAGATAAATAAATAATATTGACCACATAAATTAAAAAAGAAAAAAAACAATAAAAAATAACAAATTGAAAAAAAAGACGATAAAATAAAAATAAAGAAATAAAAAAAACATTAAAAAAAAAAACACTAAAAAATTTTAAAAAATAATTAGAACCAAGCATTTAATATATATATATATATTAATTATAAATGTTTGGATCTAAAACTAAGATGTGAAATAAATAAAAAAATTATTTAAAAATTGAATAAAAAAGTTGAAAAAATAGCAAATTTAATGAAATGTTTATGAATTTTATATTCAAATATGATGACATTTTTAGTTTCTTTTTTCTTCTTCTCCAAAAAAATGATTCAGATAATATTTAAAGTAAAAATAACAAAATTAAATGTTAAAAAAATATAACATACAATTTTTTTCATAATGCAAACTTTTGTGATTCATAGAATACTTCTGGTAACAGTTTCAAAGCACTAAGTATGCTTCATCATTAAGACTTAGATGAAAGTATTGATCCAACAAAACCATTATATATACTACAAAGATGTAAGCGGATGAGATAAATGAACAATGAAGTATGCTTCATCACCAGGACTTTAATGACAGTACTGATCAAAGAAAACCATTATATATACTCCAGATATGCAAACTAATGAGAGGAATGAACAATGAAGGAAATAATAAAATGGCAAAAATAAACTTTGAGTTAAAAAAAAAATTAAATCTAATCAAAATAAAAATAACATATTTTTATTTTGACCTAATTTTAAAATTATTATTTAGATTTAAAACTATTACTTTGACTTAATACTTTGAAATAAAAATAATAAATGAAAAAGAAATTTCTAAATCTAATCCTAAAAAATATGTTACTAATAATATGTTCTTAATATCTTAATACAATATCAAAATTAATTTAATATTATTTCTTTGAGTTAATAATAATAATTTGATATATCATTATACATTTCAAAAAATAATAAATAAATAAATGATAATATTATAATTTTTACTTAATCTTATTACTTAGACTTTATGATAATATCAATAATAAATAAATAAATAATATTATTATTACCATGACTTAGACTTAAAAAAGAAAAGAAAAATAAAGATATGAAGGGAACAAAGAAAAAAGTAAATAAACAAAGAGGAATCAACGTAATGGAAGGGAAAATGACATCAAGAATGAAAGGAGAAGGGGAGAGCACAAACCTATGGAAAAAGATATGGGATCCAACAACTACTTATTTTCCACCCATCCTCCCTATTCAATGTTATAGACCTCTTTTGAATTTCGGTAGCTTCCCTAATCTTACGGTGATGAAAGTTGTCAATCTTGGCAATAATGGGAGAATCATCCAGACAAGCATGGTGTTTAGTTTTGCCACCATGCTCCACCAAAGCTGAGGTGCAAGCCCTACAATTTCTAATATCAGCCGCATTCTCACGAATTCATTGATTTATAGATCATCCAGTTTCTCCAATGTAGGGGGGACCACAGGAACATGGGATTAAATAAACACCTTTCATGTCTTTTGGATCCAACAGGTATTTGACTGATATTAGGGAGCTACGAATAGTATTCAGCGGTGTAAAAGAAGAGGATATTATATGCTTCCTTAAAATTTAAGGAATCTTGTCAGTGGTACCTTGGATAAAGGGAAGCTAAAAATTGAAAACTAATTCTCTTTAATCTTCTTTTAATCTAAGACCTCTGCTAGCCTTCAAGAAGGCTTTGATACCAAGGGACCACCTATAAGCATTGTCCTAAAAATATTTAAGGAGATGAGTTTTCTCCTCATCCAAGTGATCTTTATTAGAGACCCTAAGAGCAAAAGTGGCTAAAGTGTTGAGGAAAACAACCTTTTGAGCTGGAAAATGATGGGAGTTAGCATGAAGGTATTTCTCTGTATGGGTTTTCTTTTGAAATACTTGCTGAGAGAAAAAGCCATATTTTTCTTGGAGATGAAGACATCAAGGAAAGGAAGGCTACCATTAATCTTCATCTCCATGATGAAATTAATGGAGCTGGAAATATTATTAAGATGATGAAGGAATAAATATAACTTCTCATGACCATGATGCCAGTTGATGAATGTATCATGCACGAACCTCTTTGAAATCTTAGGTGCAATATTGTGCAATGGTTCTTAGAAATTCCAAACTCTCTAAGAGTAACATCAATAAATCTAAATTTGATGCCCTTAAGTCCCTTAAGTATAACCCTGACATTGTTTTTATTAAGGCAGATAAAGGTGGATCTTTTGCTATCATGGATAAATATGACTACATAAGAAATATGTTAGGTCATATTTTTAATAGTGGTAGTTACAGAAAGCTTCAGAAAAACCCTATAAAAAAAGTCTCGAAGGTTGTAGCCTTCGCTATAAAAACTAGTAGCACTGTAAGTTTGATTAGCCATAATATTATTGAAAGCAACACCCTCATGCCTGAGATATATGGCCTTCCTAAAATACATAAATAGGGGTCCCCCCTCAGACCCATTTTCAACACCAGTGGTGGGCCAACTTATCTCTTAGCTAAATATTTGGCTTGTAAACTTAAGCCTCTTGTTGGTCTGACTAAATATTTTTTCAAGGATTCGTCATTGTTTGTCAATGAATTTAAAAGTTTAAAGTTTGAAACAAAGGAAATCCTTGTTAACTTTGATGTTGTCTCACACTACATAAATATCCCTATCAATGAAGCGGTTGAAGTAATAAAGCGCAACACTAATTCATATATGGCTAAATTGGTAGAGATATGCCTCACCTCCACATTTTCTAGCTTTGAAGGTAAGTACGATGAACAAACGTGTGGTATTTCCATGGGTTCTCGTCTCTCCCTTGTTTTTTCTAACATTTTCATGGAGGATTTTGAATGCAAAGCCTTGGCCTCTACTCCATTTAGGAAAATTCTTTCGAAGCAATTCATGTATGATACATTCATCAACTGCCCTTATGCTCGTGAGAAGTTATATTTTTTCCTTCGACATCTTAATAATAGTTCAAACTCCATTATTTTCACCATGGAGATGAAGATTGAAGGTAGCATTCCTTTCCTTGATTTACTTATATCCAATAAAAATGATGCCTCTTTCTCTCAACAAATATTTTGGAAGAAACCCCACACAGAGAAATACCTTCATGTTAACTCCCATCATTTTCGGGCTCAAAAGGTTGGTGTCCTCAACACTTTGGCCACTGGTGCTCCTAGGGTCTCTGATAAAGATCACTTAGATGAGGAGATAACCCATATCCGTAAAAAAAATTGGGATAATGGTTATAGTTGGTCCCTTGGTATCAAAGCCTTCTTGAAGGATAATAGAGGTCCTAGATTAAAAAATGGATCAAAGAGAACTAGTTTCCAATGTTCAGCTTCCCTTTATCCAAGGTACCACTTACAAGATTTTTCAAATTTTAAGGAAACATATTATTCGTAGCTTCCTCAGATTCTTTAAAGACTCATTGGATCCAAACCACATGAAAGGTGTTTATTTAATCCCATGCTCCCGTGGGACCACCTACATTGGAGAAATTTGACGCTCTATAAATCAAAGAATTCGTGAGAATGCACTTGATGTCACACATTGTAGGGATCACTCCTCAGCTTTGGAATAACCTGCTGACAAAACTAAACACCACGTTTGTCTACAAGATTCTCATGTTATTTCCAAGACCAACCACTTACATCATCATAAGTTTATGGAAGCTATTGAAATTGGAAAGAGAACTATAATACTTAATAGGGATGATGGGTGGAAAATTAGTAGTCGTTGTATCCCATCTATTTTTCGCTAGCTTTGTGCCCTCCCCTTCTCCCTTTTTTCTTAGTGTCATTTTCCCTTCCTTTAGGCTGATTCCTGAGTGTTTTCTTTTGTTTATTTCTTTTTTTCATTGTTCACTTGATATCCTTCTTTTCCTTTTTTATTTATTTAATAATAATTAAGTAATAAGTCTAAGTCAAGGTAATAATATTATATTATATTTATTTATTTATTTTATTAACATGAATTCTATGTAATAAGATTAAGTAAAAGGTATAATATTATCATTTATTTATTTATTATTTTTTAAAATTAGTACTAATATATTAAATTATTATTATTAAGTCAAATAAATAATATTAAATCAATTTTTATCCTATATTAAGTACATTTTATTAATAATATATTTTTTACCATTAGATTTAGAAACTTCTTTTTGATTTATTTTTTGGAATTATTATTTTTATTTCAAAGTATCAAATAAAAGTAATAATTTTAAATCTAAATAATAATTTTAAAATTATGTCAAAATAAAAATAACATATTTTTATTTTGACTAGATTTAATATTTTTTTAATTCTTGAACGTTTATTTTGACCATTTTATTCTTTCCTTCATTGTTCATTTCTCTTATCATTTTGCATCTCTACAGTATATATATTGGTTGTGTTGGAATAGTAGTGTCATCGAAGTACCAATGATAAACCATACTTACTAGTTCGAAACGTCTCGACAACAAAAAATGAGATCTGATTTACCATAAGTATTCTTTGAGAGCATACAATTTTAAAAACCAATAAATTTAAAAATTTTGCTTAAAAATAAAAATTAGAAACATTAAAATTTAAAAAAAAAAAAAGTACGATTAAATTTATTAAAAAAAAAAAAAAAAACTTTGAAAGAAAAATAAAAAATAACAAACACTATTTAAAAAAAACAAATAAATAATAAATAAATAAATGTTTAAATAAAATTAGATTATATAAAAAAAACTGAAACTTGACATGGGCCTAGTGCCTAGATGGGCAGGGAACTGTGTGTAGCTCCTAACCTGCCCAGGCCCCATGACCCGCGGCTCGTGGGAAAGCAAGTTGATTCCCGAAATCCAATCTTTAATTATGGGGAAAGTGAAAAATGAGAGGTAATAAGTGAGGTGAGTGATGATGGAACAAAAGGCTAGTTGGAAGACAACCACACCTCCCATTTTCCATTAGCATGATCAACAAGATATACTAGGAATAACACAAGGTGGAAGAGCTATATTGTTGGACAATGAGAGGACATATTTAGTTTTGTATTCCAAACATGTTCATGAGAGACACAAAAACCTCCATGAATTTTTGTGGGAAGAGTACAAGAAACAAACTTGTCAAGAGAGAATACATTTTCAATCTACTTGGGTTCTCGGTAGTTCATTCCATGCGTCTATTAATGAGATATTAGTTTTTTTTGTAAATTAAATTACATTACTTCAAATAGTGTCTTACAACAATTATCCATTAGCAATACCAATACTACATCATAGTACATTCACTACACTCATGGTATCAAATGATAGAATAATTCATGGGTTTTTCTTCTTTCCCTTTTCCCTTGCATACATGAATCTAGTCTACAAAATTATCAATATAAACTGAAGTTGGAGTAGTGTCATGATCATCTCTATGAGAGAGTTTCATTTCCATCAGTTTAACAATATTTTTCATTTCCTTTTCACCATCTGAGTAATTAGACTCATGGGTTAAGTTTATCCTACTTATTATAGACATGATTATGGTTGAGGCTCTTTCATTATCATTTGCTAGGAGGGTATCCTCTACTTAAGGATGAGTTGCTGCCACTTGAGGCTTACTTGAGTTTGGAGGAGAATATTTGTTGGTGGATGAATTCTGTTGTTGAGATATGTCCTTGTTTTATCCTGCAAAATTCTTGGATCCATTTTCTTCCTTCAACTCCCACCATCTCTGACTAGTTCCCTTCAACTCCCAGGTGAAAAAAACTCCTTTTGAAAATTGACATGAATTTTGAAGGTGTTAAGGCTTCTAACAATTCCTGCATCTAAAATCAGTATTATCATAATCGAGTGGTTGTGAATACTCATTTACCTTCCACTTGAGTAGAATTTTATGCGGTTACACTTTGTTGACATCCAATTCAACACATATGCAGAAATATGTGATAATACCCTTTCAAAGTATTTCAGTTTTTGTTTTAATTAATAAAGAAACCTATTAAATTTCTAATATCTTCTAAGATTATGGTTGGATCCATTGGAGTGGTAAGTTAGGAAGTATTAACCATGCTAGAGTAGCTAGAGACTTCATGGTGATATGATTGAATTCTAGGAACCATGGTTTCATCCAAAGACCGGATCACCCCGAAAACTCGGGTTCCTGATAAAAAACCTTCTATCAATATTATAATTTTTTAAAGAACAAAAAAAAAATCTTTCGAGAAAAATAGAAGGTCTATATTTTGAGACCATTTTTGGTACATCTAATATCTGATAGTGGATGTTGAGTGAAAAAATATCTTAAAACTAAAAATTATCACTTTGCATTCATATTATGTCTCTCTTATGCAGGTAATAACATTTACCAAATCAAGTGTTTGAATGCTTGTATATTCATCCACCATAAATGTTGGGCCTAAGAGATCTTTATGTGTTGGATAGTTGAGTCTTAGTTCTAGGGTTTCCTTGAAAGACATGGATTTTTAAGATGAAGTTTCCTGACTTCCCTTGGCACCTCCATTTAGGTTGCAATGAGATATTTGGAGGAATCCTTCTTAAGGAAATAATATGTAGGTAATGCTCCATATTAGCTTTCATTCCCTCGTAAAGGAGAAGATAGAACCCACACAAATTCCTGTCAGCTTTTCTAGTCGAGTTGAGAGCATGAATACTAAATCAATTTATTTTACCTTACTGTAGAGAGACCCTCTAAAAAGAGACCTGTCAAATATTATGAATTTTCGTAGGTATAAAGCCACAATTCGTTGATTTTCTAGATATGAATTTAAATCCTTTTAAGGAGGCCGGAATCACGATCCTAGGTCATGAGTTGCCACCTTGTCCAAAACTTTAGTCATGTTATTAAATATATTATGTTGAACATTAGTGTCAACCCCAAGAGCCAAAATGAATAAAACCCAAATTCCTCCATTCTTTCTAATGTCTTATGAATATACCTCGGCGATACCTGCCACCGCGGAGCTTAAGGATGACCAAGTATGGCCCAACGACTGTGGGATCTCAATTGTTCAATGATCCTATCTGACAGTTTGAAAATAAGGTCACTGAAAATTTTTTTGGGGAGGTTGTGATCATGTTTTTGGTCCATAAGGCCAACATCATATTGTGTGTGCACTACAAGCTTGTCATGGTTGACGGGAAGGAGCTCAAAGACACCTTTCAAAGTCTCATCCTACCATTTGCAGTTCTTGGCACTTGACAACCACAAGAGACACACTATCGCTTTTTTGTAGATAATGGTGACTTTTTTATTTATGTCATTCAAACTAAGGATTCCTCGACCTTCAATTATTGACCACCCATGAAGAAGGAAGCGGGTGCCAAGGTGAAGGGGAAACAAATGATAATAGTAGCAGAATTCATGGTTCCAATGATCGTCAATGAAAAGATTGTCTTTATAATGGCATATTGGTAAACTTATGTCTTCCCAATTCTGTCTTTTATGTCCAAATTTTATTTTTAAAAGGCTCCTCTAGTATTTCTATGTCAACTTTCCATGTGAGTATGAGACTAAATTTTTGGTTCTTGTTGGTATGGGGTTCTTCTAGGCTTTCACTCTTAATTAGTATTTTTGGCCAAGGGTTCATTCTCAAAGTGCTTTTATGGCCTGTGAGTTAAAATCAACAGACATGGATTTCATGGAAACTTTAATATACACCTTCCCATGGGTTCCAGAATCAAATTTCCCGCCTAAAGGGCCACATGGCCTGAGCGGGTGGGGAGCTCTAGCCCAGGTTTTTGATTATATATATATATATATATATATATATATATATATATATATATATATATATATATATATATATATATATATATATATATATATATATATACATATATATATATATATATATATATATATATATATACATATATATATATATATATATATATATATATATATACATATATATATATATATATATATATAATGTTTTTTTAAAATATATTTAAAAATGTTTCTTTTTAATTATTATTATTTTTTTAATTATTTTTTTTAGACTTTTTTTTATGCTTTTTATTAATAGTTTTTTTTAATGGTTTTTTTTCAATTTATATATTTTTAATGTTTGTATTGAGTTAATTTTTTTTTTTTTAAATTGTTTTGATCCTTTTTTTTTCTTAAGTTTTTGTTGATTTTTTTTTTCATTTTTTATTTTAATTTAATTGTATTTTATTTTTTTACTTTTCATGTTTCTAATTTTTTTTAAGATTTTTTTTTTAATTTATTGGTTTTTTTTAATATTATATGTTCTATTTTTTTAAGATTTATTTATCTTATTATTTTCACTTTAAATCCTATTCCTTTTTTTTGAAAATATTCTTAAAATGTCATCATTTTTTAATATAAAATTCATAAAAAAATCATAAATTTTGTTATTTTTTGAATTTTTTTATTTAAATATCATTTTTAGCGAAAAGGTGCTCAAATTCACATTTTTTTAATTATATTTATATGCAAAATGTGCCTTTTTTGTGGAGTTTTTAAAATTGTTAATTTTTAGTGATAATCATTTTATGTGTATTGAAGTATTAATTAACCATATATAAATATATAAAAAATACTAACCTAAAAATATTAATGTTATTATTTTTTTCAAAATCTCAAAAACAAATTAAAAATTTCATTACAAAAAACATTGCAAAGAAAAAAACGCATGTTTGTAAAACCCTTGAAGAATAAACATCTTAAGAAAAAAACAAGAAACCGAGTAAGGCAACTTGAAAAATGGTAAAATAATCAATATTTGAAAAAAAATTATTGACACTTAATACATTAAAAATTTTGAAATGTCAAATATAAGCCCTCTAAAAAACGGGGGTTGATGTTGCATCAAAACTTTTCAAAATCAACATTAAAATCACTAACATTTAAAAATAATGTTGATACTTGATACATAAGAAATTTAAAAGTGTCAAAAATATGCTCCAAAAAAAAGGTTTATTCTAAATAACCACTTTTCAAAATCGGGTGATTTTTTTTTTATCCCTGAAAAATAGGTAATCGGTAAAGTTCACATTTGATTGGTAACTGTGTTTATAAAGAAATTATGAGGCAATACAGTTTAAATTAACAAAAAATTAATAATTTGTTTTTTGACATTACTTGTGTACTTATTTATATGAATCAAAACTATTAATTATGTATATTTTAACCTGTAGGTGAGGACTAAATTACCAGACAACACTTATTTATAAATTCTTACACATGGAACTAAATATGATTGAACATAATCATAACATTAAAACAACTTATTCTTAACATACATATTAAATAATTATGTAGATATGCTAGTATATATTGGAATTGGAATGGAGTTTCTAGGTTGAAAAATGGAGATATGTTCACTCCAAAAGTGCCAGAGTGTCTTGTGCTATCATTGAAATAACACCTTAAAATCCCCAACATGGTTGTAAGATGCCTAATTTATTATTGATTTCCATAAGGAACTTCAAAGAACCCTACATTACAATCTCTTCCTGAAGCCAAATAACCATTAAAATCATGAATATCAAGCTTAAGGAATTCAACTTGTTCAAGCCCGATCAAGGAAAATATCCTTGAATATACCTTACGTCCCAAGTAAGGTCGTGGATTAAGATTAGTCGGGGTTCAAACAACTAGTTAAAGTGGTTGAGTAAGGTTTGGGACTGAACAACTCCAAGATGCCTGACTGTGTCACACACCAAACAAAGTTAGTTGAGGGTTGTGTGCTGCTCCACTGCTGATCAGGTGCTCAGTTTTAGGCTAAAAAATAAACTTTCTCAGAATGGCTTGAAACCTAAACGAACATGTAGTACTCTTCGTTCTGAAATTGGCACACTTAATTTCATGCAAAATGGACTCTATATGCTCCCGAAAATGAGTTTTTTTCACTTTGATAAAAATGCAATATTAAAAAAAAAGGATAGACAGGTGCCTAGTCAGCAGTCTATACAACTGAGGTGGCATGATGAATGGGCAGGGAGAAATTTTGTCATTTTCCTCCAGCAAATACTATACTGCTAAGTGGCAACATTTCATTAGTTGAGACGTGTGGCAATATTTGTTTGGTTTAAATTTGGTCCAATTGGGTGAGGACATGTGGTGCAGCCTGGGGCTGCCACGTGCCCCCTCCCCATGATGGATTGTGGATCAAATTGTTTTTGGTTCAAGTCCAGGAGGAGGCATCAAGGTTCGACTCAACGAACTTCCATAAGCTAGTACCACGAGTTACCATTCCAGCACATGGTTAATCCTTAACCGTAATCAGTTCCACATAAATTTATTTTTTGCAATGTTGAATCGTGGGGGAAGTGGGGGCCAGCCCTCAATCCCTATAACCTCAATGTGAAGAACACTGGCGGAGCTAACTGATAAGAGCATAGTTTAATATTAAACCGAGTTTAACTAACATTAAACTTGTACTAATTAACATATAATCCCCATTTAATCCGTAATTATCCTAAATTTGGGTTTAGCGCTAAGTGGTGCTTAATTAGCACTAACCACGCTTACATAAATTAATGAATATTAAGTAGGAAGACCGTTAATTTCGGTAGGAACTGCCATTTTAAATCTAGCTAGCTAGATTTAGCTCCAATTAGCTAAATTTAAGCCAAAAATTGTGGGAAAAATGGAGATGGTCATAACTTTTGGAGTTTTCAACCAAATGAGGCTGAGAAAGAGGCTAGATAACCATTTTTGGGCATTCATTAGAACTAGTATCAGGAGCCATTCAGCACATCTACATAGTATTTTTGCAGGTTGAAGACCAAGGATGTATGGATCAATGAGGCTTTCGAGCATAACTATTTGAGCTTTTATCCAAATTGAGCTCAGAAAGAGGCTTCATAGAGATTTTTGGATGCTATTTCTCAAATGGTGACTTATTTTTTTTTGTTTTGAGCACAGCTAGATGGATTTTTTGAGGTTTGAGGCTAAAAGGTGTATGGATCAAGTAGGGTTTAGTTGCAGCTCCTGAGGGTGTTCAACATGAAGAAGACCTTGTAGGGGTTTTCCTCACCTTCAGAATTGATATGTAGTAGTTGTAACCAGCAAAGTTCAATTTAGGTTTAACTTCTTTCATTCTGAAGTTTTAATTATGTTCTTCAATGTGGAATTGAAGGATGCACATGATGTGTCTGAATCAGTCTAGTAGAAGTTTGTCATCTCTATAGGAGATGCTTTGAGATTGTTGTTGTTGTGAGAGTTATCTCTAGGATCACATTACCTTGTAGGGGTAATAGCCACATTGTCTTTGCAACAAAATTGTAATGCACCTCATTAATACTAAATTATATCAGTGGTCTATTCATGTTGACAATCCCAGAGATGTAGCCCCGGAAAGGTGAACTCTGCCAACAAAAAATTTGTCTTTCTCTTATTTATGCCTACATGAATTATGTCTGTGTTTTTCATTAAGTTTAGTTGCACATAAGGACTAATTCATACTGAAGAGATACTAAAAAAACATGATTTTTTTTAAGACCCAATTTTATGCATTGCAAAGTGTTGACATGGTTCCAAGTTTAGTTATGTGATTCTCAGGAACAAGAAAGATAACACCTCCTCCAAATGCAGATCAATTGGTATCAGAGCTACATTTGACCAAGTTGCAAGATGGGTATAAAAAGGAGTCTCCAAGAGCTTGAGGAGATAAATTTGGCTCTTCAAATGGTGAACATAGAGTTGAGAAGGATGTTGGATATTGTTGAAGAGGAGAAGAGGCACATGCACTTTCTATTGCAGCAAGTGCTAGATGAGAAAGTAGTAGAAAGTTCAACTCCTGCACCAACTAGAGAAACCTACAAGATGAAGAGGGTATGTGGTCATGGTTCAAATAGTGGAAAATTATGCATTTCAATTTAGCAAGCATCTTCAAAAAGCACACCATATTATAGAGGATAAAAATGGATGGCTAGATTCATCTACAAGTGGGCCATCATCATCATCATTAGAAGCTGAGAAGATGAATGGAAAATCTAGGAGGTAATTAGCATTTCCGGTATCACTGCTTCGATATATGTGCATAAAAAACATTTTTTCCACATTTGAGAAAGATACCAAAGGCATAGGTATGATTTTTCTCTCCAAGATGGGCTATGAAGGTGGAGGCCTAGGAAAAAATGGCCAAGGAATTACCAATCAATTTTTTGTAGAGGAAATACCAAAATATATGGGATTGGGATATGGTCGCAAATATTATGGAGAGTGCTCTAAATGGCCTAAGGCGCATCAAGCATCTGAGTAAGCGATGTCAAATCCTTGTGATAATCATCGAAGCTGTAACTCCAAAGATAGGTATAACTCTCAAGAGCGTTTTTCAAGGTATGGTGATTTTGATTACTTATGGAATCAATACCCTTGTGCATTTTGTGATTCTTTTTACCATTGTGTGGCTTTGTGTGAGAAAATCATAATAATGGTTAAATGAATGAAAAAAAATTTGGGCATCAAACATAATGAATTTATTTTCCGTGAGAGAACTTCTATGTCTACAAACAACAAGATTTTTTTTTTTTTCTCATTGCAAAGTGCATGAACATGACACTGAAAGATGTTGGAAGTTACATCTAAAGCTTCATTCAAAGAAAGGTAAAGATATTGTTCGACATGATCCAAGGGAAGCAAAAGGTAGCCAAGAGGACTCGCAACAAACCTGACAAACCTTCAACACAAGATGGTGCAAGAAGAGAACCCATAACCCTAGGAGAGGCATGATTTGGTAGAATTATTGTAAATTTGTTTTTCAAACTATGTAAATAATTGTTATTACCTATTTAGGTACTTTTTTCAACCGAAAATTTATTGTCACTATGTTCAACAAGTAGATTTTTTTCATTCATGTATGTATTGGCTTGTTATAGTCCACATGTTCAAGCACTTTTGTGAATGTACAAATTGTCATTCAAGTTGTCCACAAGTTTGTCATATGTTCACCTATACAGGTGTTCGATTTGAAACTTGTGTGAATAGAGTCCTTTTTATCTGAATTTGAATGTTAGTTTTATTTTGTTAACTTTATTTTCAGATATAAAACTTATTTACTGATATTATGCTTGATGTGCAGGCTCCCTTGTTGCTTATGTGTGTCAAAGAGGTAATTAAAACTAAATTTTACAATTATTTTTGAAAGCATAAAGCATGAATTTAAATGGTTGAACAATAGAAACATATATAACAGAAAAACATCACAAAATGAACCATTAAAACATAGTTTTGATGGATTTCACCCCTCCTAGGCTACATCTCCTAGGTCCAACTCCATAGCTTAGGCCTCTGTATTAACTCAATTGTGCTCAAAATTATATTTACATGCATCAAATTCTGTTGGAACCTATTCCAATGAGTTTAAAATGTCACGATACATCATAAATGACTGTTTTTTTACTCAATTTGGTTACCATAAGCTCTAGGCATGGCCTTCCTTCATGGTGGCCCTAGTCTTAACAAATCTTCAAGGAAACAAAAGCGTTTGTAGATGACCTATTATGCGTCTGAAACTTTTTCCAATCGCTCCAAGACATCCAAATCTACTAAGAATGACTCTTCTTGGGCTCAATTTGGTCGAAAATTGACTCAGTTATGGAAAAAACAAATTTTCCTCCAACTTGTTCTCCAAATATAGAAAACTGGAGTTAACTTGGTCTATATTTAGTAAATCCGCCTAAAATGGTGGCACCCACTAAATCCACTGTTGGGTAGGAGGATTATTAATTAATAGTTAAACTATAGATTAGTTTTAATTATTCTGTGCTTATTTCACACTTAACTCCTTTTCCGTTTTTGAATCCGCAACCTTTAATTATAGGTTCGTTGCATAAGTTTTCAATGTACAGGTCTACAGCACATTGGTGAAGGTGCTTTGTGTTGCGAGTGAGGTCATGGGTTCAAACCTGAACTCGACCCCCATAATGTTTTTGCAATGAATTTAATATGTATATGCTCCTTCACATTATATATATATATTCTTTCATTTAATGCCATGCCTCCAATATGATACATTTGAAACTTTAATATGCCATACCATATTAGAATTTGGATTTTCTTAATATATGAAATAATAGTTAATTAAAATTAATTAAGGCTTAGTTTAATATTAAATATAAATATATAATATGAAAAAAAAAATATAAAATAGTATACATACATACATACATATATATATGTATATAACCTTAATTAATATTAAAAAAAAAAAATTTAGCACATAATATCATAAACCCAAATTCAACCTTAGGAGGTTATGGGAAAAATTTTACCTTCACAAACAAAACTGTTGAATCCCACAGTGACACTTGTCACAATATCATTGGACTAAAAATAAATAATATTCCCTTAATGCTGACTGGGCTACCATGTCATCAGCCTATACCTGTTCTGCGATTTTTTGATAAAAACTTGCTTGCTTTAAACAACGATCATCAAACCATAACTCCTTCATCCGAACTCAGTTTTCAACGAAATGAGTTGTGTTGGATTCCTTGTGATGGAACGGTCATTTTCATTCTGGTTTCATTCAAATATGAGAACTTTCATTTTTGAGATAAAATACTGAGCCTCTGATCATTCCTCCCCACTAGAAGCCTTTTGGACCCCAAAATATCTATGATTATTGATTTTGTGGGTGAGGGTACTTGTCTCTCACCCTTCCAATCTCTATCCAGTGAAATTTTCCCAAAATTTTCATCATTTGGAGCTTTTCACAAAAAAACAACTTTTTCCTTGATTCTTGCGACCTTCTCTTGCTGTCATTGACACCATCATGTTGCAATATTTCTAAATTTGCAAAAAAACAATCTATTCCTGCAGAATCCATCTTTTTCCTACCTTGGTCAACAATCAAAGAAAAATTAAAAACTTTGTCAGCTTGCACACTGTCACCATGGTGATTTTTAGTTGTTTTTTCTTTGTACTTACGTCGACTCTTGACCAAGTATCTTAGCCATTGCCATGTACCTTTTGGAAACCATAAACTAGAATTTTTGGAACCCATGCCTTCTTTTCCAAGCTTCTTTGTTGCTTTCTCTTTGACCTTTGCACCCTCTTACACTGGCATCTTGTTTCCAACACTGCTCAACACTAATGTTGATTATCGCAAATATTTTTCACCTGCTTTCAAAGGAAACCTGTTAACATCCTGAAAAAACTCATTACAAGCACAAGCATCCTTTTGAAAAGTGTGATTCAATACATCTCTTTGTTTGATCATCAACAATGTCAAATTCCGACTTGCATTCACTATCCTCTTCATTTCACTTGCATGTACAAGAGACAAAAATGTCTTCTCCTTATGCGCTATAATTATGTACTCAATACCATCCTTAAAAAAGTGATACTTTCTCTCATGCTGATGAAATGCTGCATTCATATCATATAGATAAGGACTTCCCAATACAATACCCGATATCTCAAGCAGCACCGCATCAAGCTCAACTTCATCAAGAAAGTTTGAGTTGATGGCGAATCTTAGTAAGAACTTCCTTGTAACCTGCAAGTTTTCATTCTTGCATATCCAACCCAAAGGATATGGTCTTGGATATCTAATATTTTCAAGGCCTAGTTTATTAACCAAATATTCAGAAATCAAGTTAGCTTATGACCCACTATCAAAATGTGTATCAATATTGGCATGTTTAGAGACAACTCTAACTTGGAAAAGTTTTATTCTTGTATCTTCATCATGAGTATCATTTGAACAATTTGAAGAACTAGTTCTTGCAACATGTTTACCTTTCAAAGCCATGGCTGTAATCTTTGTCTCATCTCCTGAATCTTACCCTAAGTCATGTTCAACTATAGAAACAATTTTACCTTTCTCTTTGGCTTTCATTCTGTTTGGTTTCAATTCTGGATGAAGTTGCCAATAATGGTCTTCATCATGGCCAGTCTTTGAAATATCTTTGCATGTGATTTTTTCCATCTCTCTTTTTACAGAACTATTTATTTTTCCTCTTCCATAAGTCTTTCCTTTTCCTTTACCCTCACTTTCACCTTTCTTCTCTATGTTTTATTTTCCCCTTTCCTATAAGTGTGTGGCTTGTACAAAAACTTCATCTAGATTTATTGGGTTAAACATAAGAATAGTATGCTTCAAATAAGAATGTAAAACCCCAATGTATTTCAAGAGTGTATCTTGGTAAATAAAGTTTATTCCTAACAACAAAGATCTCTTTCTAAACTCCTAGGTATACTCTTGAACTGTTTGACCCTTGAGTTGCTTAAATTTTTTCCAAACCATAATATATTTTTGCATGTAGGCTAATGGATAAAACTGTCTTTTAATGGATGAATAAAATCAACCCAATAAATGGATATCTTACCATTTATTTGTATTTCCTCTTGAGTCTTTACTTCCCACCAAACTGGTGCTACTCCTTCTAGCCTTAATGAAGACAATTGGATCTTTAAGTCATCTTGATGAACGTTTTAAATTCTGCAATACACCTCCAATTAACGTATCCAATTTTCAATCCTCTGTGAAGTTACCTCCCCATTGTACAAAGGTAGTTCAAACTTAATTTCCAATTTGAGTAATGGAGTTTTTCCTTTTGTGGATTTTGAGTGAGTGTGAGTGGTCTTTATGGTGGAAGTGGAAGATGATGCTAATGGCGATGATGAGGATGATGAATATGGTGGAGATGGATGTGGCTTTCCTCTGCTTCCCTTTGAACTCTCCTCCTCATCCTTCTTGCCATCTGAAGTTCCTTCTCCATATGGAGGCTTACAACCTTCTCCTACCATCCTAGTAGTAAATACATCAAACATAACTTGAACCATCCCCTTTATGTCTTGAAGTCTCTCTTGACATATTCATCTTTTGAATGTCCTAGAGTCTCTTCAACAAATCACATGATGGCTATGGATTCAAGATCAACTTTTGATGCTTGTACTCCTCTAATCAACTCAGCTTCTTGTACAATTTGCACCTATTCAATCTCACCTTCTTGAGACAAAAATTGAGGTTATTCAAGTGCAACTATGAGTGGAATTTTGGGTAAGGATTATGCTCTTTCATCTCTCCTTCTTTTGGTCCTAATCTTAGGACTTGCAACCAAAAATTTACCTTCACCTTTCTACAACTTTAACCTTGTTAGCATCACAAATTTGCAACCATTAAACTTGCACAAATCTTCATGAAAATATCAAGAAAATAATATTAGAAACCTTGTACCCTGATACCAACTTGATCTGAATTTGAATGTTAGTTTTTATGTGCTAATTTCATTTTCAGATATAAAACTTATTTACTAAACTTCTGCTTGATGTGCAGGTTCCCTTGTTTCTTATGTGTGTCAAAGAGGTAATTAAAACTAGATTTTATGAGTGTTTTTGAAAGCTTAAAGCATGAATTTAAATGGTTGAACAACAGAAACATAAATAACAACAAAAAATCACAAAATAAACCATTAAAAAAGACTTTTATGAAGGATTTCACCCCTCCCGGGCTACATCTCCTTGGTTTAACTCCATAGCTTGAGTGTCTGTATTAGCTCAATTTTGCTCAAAATGTTGTTTAAATTCATCAAATTCTCTTGGAACCTATTTCGATGAGTTTAAAATGTCGAAATCTATCATAAATGACTATTTTTTTACTCAATTTTGTTACCAGATGCTTTGGGGATAGCCTTCCCTCCTGGTGGCCCTTAGCTTCAAAAATATTCAAGGCAACAAAAATCTCTATAAATGACCTCTTCTACCTATGAAAACTATTCACATTGCTCTAAAACATCAAAATATGCTAAGAATGACTCTTCTTGAGCTCAATTTGGTCGAAAATTGACTCAGTTGTGGAAGAAACAAAATTTCCCCCAATTTCTCCTCGAAATGTAGAAAACTAGAGTTAACTCCAACTAAATTTAGTAAATCCACCTAAAATGGTGGTGCCCGCTAAATCCGCCACTAGTTAGGAGGATGATCAATTAATAATTAAACTACAAATTAGTATTAATTAATCTGTTCTTATCTCACACTTAACTCCTTTCCCACCGTCAGATCTGCAACCTTTAATTACGTCTTCACTGCATAAGTTTTCAATGTATAGGTGTGTAACACATTAGTGAAGGCGCTTTGTGTTGGGGGTGAGGTCACGCGTTCAAACCCAACATCAACCCTTGTAATTTTTTTTCAACAAATTTAATATGTATATTCTCCTTCACATTATATATATATATATATATATATATATATATATATATATATATATATTCTACCATTTAATGGCATGACTCCAACGTTATTTGGTTTGTAATATATACCTTCCATTCTTAATATATGAATCCATACGTAATTAAAATTACATATGCCACCAACGTGATAATTAATATCATTCCAATTCATATTAATATAGCCTTTGTAACATACATTTGAAACTTTAATATGCCATACCATATTCGAATTTGGATTTTCTTAATATATGGATATAATATAATATCTCGAAATAAGATGGTATTTATAATTAATTACGAATTAATTTAATATTAAAGACTATATATATATCATTAAAAATCATTATATATATATATATATATATATATATATATATATATATATATAACCTTAATTAATTAAAAATAATACAAATTTGGAGCACATAATATTATAAACCCAAATTCAACCAAGTCACAAATCAAACTAGTGAATCCTGTAGTGACACTTGTCACAGTCTCGTTGAACTAAAACTCAAGAAGATTCCTTAAACGCTGACTGCACTGCCATGTCATTAGCACATATCTATTTTTCAATTTTCTAATAAAAAATTTCTTGTTCTAAACGATAATCAACAGACCATAACTCCTTCATCCGAACTCTTTTTTCAACTAAACGAGTTGTGTTGGATTCCTTGGGACAAGCCAGTCAGTTTCATTCTACTTTCATTCAATTCTGAGCACTTTCACTTTTGAGCTAAAATACTGAGCCTCTGATCACTTGTTGTTAACATGAATATGTTTTGTAGATAAGGCCAAATATGATCCAAGTGGATATTGGTGGCCACCCACCTATTCCACTTGGGGTCCCACCATTGTCTCTTCTAGTTTTTTAATTTCGGTACAACTTACTATTTTTTACAGTTTTTCGAGTCCTGAACTTTTGAAGCTGTTTTAAGGCACTAAACGATGGTTTTTGGAAAAAACGAGAGCAATATTTCTAACAAGGTATGGTGCACATCAAATGGAGATTGTATGCCAAAGTTACATCCCCGGGAAGTTGAAACACTAATTTACCCAAACAGGGCCCATAGTTTCAGTACTTCCTATCCTAGGGTTAGGGTTTTGGGTGTTTAGGGTTTTCTGTTGTTTCTAAATAATAAATAGGCCATCGACCCTCATTGGAACTCAGTTCAGAGGCCTGTAGCTGCCACATATCTTCTTAGTGATAAGCTACCACCACCCTAGCTATTTTATTTATATTATGTCTATAAGAAAATTTAAGTTCTTTGATATTAATGAAATGAAGTGTTATTTCCGCTGCATATTTGTATTTATGGTTACATGTGTATTATGTTGCATTCCAACATAAATCTAGATCAGTGGTACTAGAGCGGTCTGCTTTCTCTTGAACCTTCTTTGCCTGTCCCCAATGAGGTTGGGGTATAAGGTGTTGGGGTCGATATGGTTGAAGCTTTGCAAGATCAACCTCATAAACCCCGATGGCTGCCCATGGTGGACGAAAAGAAATATGAGGGAGTAGGATATCCTAACAAAATATTGCTTGAGGAGGCCCTTGAAAAGCAAAGGAACGTGATGATGGATAACTTTTCCCAGATCCTTCAATGACTGCACACCGACGGTGCATCTGTATCCAACAACCACTCTGGAGGTGCGAATCCCTTTAAGGTATAAGTAAACTTGGACACTTCCATATTTGAGGGTCAAATAGATGCAGATGTCATAGATAGATGGTTGAATCTATTAGAAGGATATTTCTCGGTTTACGACTTTTCCGACCAGGAGAAGATTATTGTTGCGCTCAAAACTATCCCCCATGTCAAGAACTAGTGCGAAACCTAATGTGAGAAAAAGGATGAAAAAAAACCCTCTCTATTCTCAGTTGTACCCACTTGGAATTCTTTCTAAGATGCCATCAAGGAACAATAATATCCCGTGGGGAGCTATGAGGACAAGTACATATAATGGACCACACTACAACAACAAAGGGATCAAGATGTGCATGATTTGACGAATCTATTCTAGACCCTACGCAGAAAGTTGGGTATAAAAAATTTGGGGAAACATTTGGTGATAAAGTATCACAGTTGTCTACATAGATACATTCAGGAGGAAATGAAGTTCCTCGACATCTCCTCGCTCAGTATGGCATACTGATATGCTGCCAAGATTGACCAGAAATTCAAGAAGAAGAAGCAAGACTTTGGATCTACGAATAAAAAGAAAGGGAAAGGTGTCCCCAAACCGCAGAACAAAGGACAAAGCCAATGCATTGTTTCCCAAGATAACGTGCCAAAGCCGCAAGTAAGGAACAACACTGCGAAGCCAAAGACGGACATGGGAAAGTGGTGTGAGTTCCATAAGAGCTTCCCTCAGAACACAAGTGAGTGTCGGGCCAAGCAGTTACTCGTGCCAAAGATGAGGGATCTGAATCAGATGCATGCTCTGACTCAGAATCAGAACCTGACAAGGGGAATTACAAAGGGAAACAAATTATTGATGCAGAGCCCAACACCATTTTTACCACTGTGAAGATCCAGAAGGAGGAACCGGAAGATCCAAAGGAGGCGAAACGTCTCTTCCGCTCCCAGATGTGGGTAAAGGGTTCCCCACTACAGTTCATTGTCGATAATGGGAGCCAAAAAAACCTCATTTCAGAAGATGTCATGAAGAAGTTGGGCTTACTGACCATAGCGCACCCATAGCCATACACCATCGGGTGGCTGTACCAATGACAAGATCTTTGTGTCAGCCAACAGTGTTGCCTTCCCTATAACATCAAACCCCTTCACAGATGAGGCATTATGTGACATTGCCCCTATTGATGTTTCTAATGTATTATTAGGCCAGCCATACTTGTGGAAGCGACATGTTGTGTATGAGTCATGGCCTTGCGCTGTTATTGTTACCTTGGGAAATAATTTGTACATGATACCGGAGGTACCACCACCTACCACTATCTCTTTGGTTACTGCAAAATAATGAAGTAAGCTCATTTCCAAAACCAGGAAATTTGTTTTCCTAATGATCTCCCCCTAGGACAAGAAGACTGTGGCCACGACCTCCATACATGGCTCCTCTGCATGGCAACAAAAAATGGACAAGTTTGTGGAGTAGTATTGGGAAATTTTCACCTCACCCACAGGGGTGCCTCTGCACTGTCAAGTCAAGCACCCCATTGATCTTACCCCAGGTATGCCACTACCCAATAGACTGATCTATCGGCGCTCTGTTATGGAGAATGATGAAATTAAGAGGAAGATTCAGGATTTGTTGTAGAAGGGTCACATCCGACCAATTTCATGGCCTTGTGGGAGCTCGATCGTGTTAGTACAAAATAAGGATAGGACTTGGAGACTCTGTATTGACTATTGGGTGCTGAAAAAAATCACGTCTGGAATAGGTAACCGATCCCATGGATTGATGACCTTCTAGACCAACTCAAAGGGATGAAATATTTTACCAAGATTGAATTGAATTCTGGGTATCACCAGGTACCCATCGAACCCTCCGATGTGTGGAAGACTACCTTCAAGCTAATGAGGGCCTTTTTTAATGGTTGGTCATGCCTTTTGGGTTTACGAATTCTCTCGCAACCTTGATGAGGTTGATAGAAGAAATATTGAGGCCATTCATCAACTCATTCGCAGTAGTGTACCTGAATGACATTGTGATCTTCAACTAGACTTGGGAAGAGCACCTCTAGCACATCCGACAAGTCCTCCAAACACTACGACAACACAAGTTGTGTGCCAGTTTGGAGAATTTAACTTTTAGCATGACCTAGGTTCAATATATAGGATACATTATTAATGAAAGTGGGGTGCATGTGGATCCCACCAAGATCCAAGTCATTCGACACTGGCCAGCCCCAACCACTCTTATAGAACTTCGTAGATTTCTAGGTCTTGCTAATTTCTACCGTAGGTTCATGTTGGGATTCTCTCATATCACTTGGCCCTTGAGTCAAATAACCAAGGGAGGAGGGAGAGTAAAATTATTTTGGTCGGAATCTCAACAAAAGGCATTCATAGGATTGAAACATCACCTCTGTTATGTCCTAGAGCTCACATTACCAGACTTGCAACAACCATTTGAGATCGAGACAAATGCCTCTGAATATGATATTGGGGCAGTTCTTACTCAACAAGGGCATCCAGTGGCATATCACAGTGAGACATTGTCTGACACCATTCGCAAGTATCCCACTTGTGACAAAGAAATGTATTCCATTGTGTAGGCTTGTCAACAATGGAAGAATTACATTTTGGAGAAGGAAACAATCATCCACATAGACCACCGACCCCTTCAGTTCATACAGACACAAGGGAAGCTACAGAATGAACGGCATCAGAAGTGGTCCACATATCTACAACAGTTTCATTTGAACATCAAGTACAAGAATGGTATCACCAATAATGTTGCAGACTGCCTCATCTGATCACCGATCATGGCACTAGATACCGTTCTCAACTTTTGTGAGCACGAGACTTCTGATTGGCCACTTCGCTACAAGAGCGATCCAGAATTCAGCCACACATATAAGTCACTCTTAGCGGGTACGCATACTCCAAATTTTCACCTCTAAGATGCATTGTTATGTCACCTAGGACACCTTTGTGTTCTTTGAAGCGAGCGTGCGAAGATGATATGGGAAGCACACTATAGTTGGGTCACTCGACATTTCAGGGTCGAGAAAATAGTGACAGTACTGCAGAAGTATTTCTATTGACCGAACCTTTGACATGATCTCGAGAAGTACATCAGATCCTGCACTTATTGCTTCATTGCCAAACCGACCATCAAGAAGCAAGGCCTCTATACTCCGATAACTACCCCTAGTCGACCTTGGGAATCCATCTCCATGGATTATATGTCACGCCTCCCTTCTACTAAGCATGGAAACGACTGTGTTTTTGTGGTCATCGACAGATTCTTGAAGATGACCATTATGGTGGCCTGCAAGAAGAATATCACAGCAGAAGCCACTGCTAAACTCTTATTTGAACGAGTGTGGGTGCACTTTAGGATCCCACAATCTATCATATCAGATCACGACAACAGGTTCCTCAACACATTTTGGTCCAGCCTCTGGTCAATGTTGGGCACCAAGCTCACGAAGTCCACAGCTTTCCATCCCCAAACGGATGGCCAAACATAGGTCGTCAACAAGATGATTGTACACATTCTATGCACGTACAATTCAAAGCATCCACGCACATGGGATGAGAGCCTCCCCTATGTGCAACAAAATTGTAATTGGGCTCTCCAGAGCTCAATCAGCCATAGCCCCTTTTAGGTGGGCTTGGGATTCTAGCCACTATGTCCCATTGACGTAGCCATGCCATTTGCGTCTACTCAGGCCGATCTGGCTCATGTACAGTCTCAAGTTGACAAAGAGAACAACTTCATCAAGCACATTCAACACATCCACCAACAATTTCATGACATATTGGACAGATTTAATGCTAAGTATAAGAAACGAAATGATCAACATCAAGTACCACACAACTTCCAGGTGGGAAAAAAAGTGTGGCTACATTTGTAGAAGGAATGCCTCATTGGACCCCACCGCAAGCTTCACCCACTCTAATATGGGTCGTACACCATCACCAAGGTGGTATGGAACAATGCCTTCAAGCTCAGTATTCCACCATTCCTTGGTGTGCACCTAGTATTCAATGTGGACTGCCTTCGTCCCTACTTCCCACCTCTACTGGACACCTCTAACAATTTCAGAACAACTCACAACAACAAAGTTAAACCCAGACTGCATGGAATAGGCCACCACAGATTGGATCATGGACATGCAAATCAAGAACACTCTCCAATAGAAGATCCAACTGTATCGGGTTGTCAAAGTTGGACAACTCCTACACCAATGAAAGTGGTTCACCAGGGACCAAGTTCGGGAGAAGTTTCCTCATCTCATGGAGGAACTCAATGCAATGGGGACCATTGCTTCATAAGGGGGGATGAATGATTTAGGTGGATATTGGTGTCCACCCACCTATTCCACTTGGGGCCCCACCATTTTTTCTTTCATTTTTTCAGTTTCAACACAACTTCCAGAGTTGTTTTGAGGCCCTAAGCGAATTTTTTTTGGAAAACCGAGAGCGAGGTTGAAGCATTTCAAATGGAGATCATATGCGAAAGTTACGTCCCTGGGAAGTTGAAACACCAATTTACCCAAACGGGACCCATAGTTTTGGCGCTTCATCTCCTAAGGTTAGGGTTTTTGATGTTTAAGGTTTTCCATTGTTTCTAAATAATAAATAGGCCCTCTAACCTCATTGGAACTCATTTCAGAGGCTTGTAGCTACCACATATCTTTTGAGAGATAAGTTACCAGTGCCCTAGCTAGTTTATTTCTATTCTGTCTGTAAGCAAATTTCAATTCTTTGATATTAATGAAATGAAGTGTTATTTCTGCTACATATTTGTATTTATAGCTACATGTGTATTCTATTGCATTTCTGCATAAATATGGATCAAAATATATCCTGAATTTTTTTTGCAATAGTGTATTACTTATGTACAAATTCAGCTTGAAGATGTTAAAGAAAATTTATGTTGTTTCTGATTTCCAGGATGGAGTCAAGTTTGTCTTCAACAATTTAAATGAAGAGATGAAGTATTTTCAAGCCATACAAATATGAGTGTAAAGAACATGTTCAGAGTCTACTCAACAATATTTTTATTCCTACAAGAACGAGAAGAATTTTGGCTCAACTTTGACAAGACAACATGTCTTCATGAGGATGATAAGTGAAGTGCCTTAATTGGGGTTGAAGGGAACCAATTGAAAATTTTGTAATTTGGATTATGTTTTGTGGGTATTTTGAGTTCCAACCTCTTTATATTGACTAGGGAAGTAAAATTTTGGATTCAAAAGTTCCTAGGGGGGAGGAATGATCAGGGGCTAAGTTTTAGGCTCAAAAATCAAAGTTCTCAGAATGGCTCGAAACCTGGACAATCGTGCATTTCTCATCGTTCTGAATTAGATACACTTCATCTTGTGAAAAATGGACTCCGTGTGCTCCCAGAAATGATTTCTCTTTGCTTTGCTAAACAAGCATTTTTTTTTTAAGTAAAAACATGTGCCCAATCAGCAGTACGTACTACTGATGTGGAATGCTGACTAGGAAGGGTCTAATTTTTTCATTTTCCTCCGATGAATACTGGACTGCCAAGTGGCAACATTTCATTCGCTAAGAATTTGAGCTATGTGGAAATTTATGTTTGGTTTAAAGTTTCTCTAACTGGGTGAGGACACATGGTGCAGCCTAGGGCCACCACGCGCCCCCCCGCCCATGTAGGATCGTGGATCAAAATTTTTTGGTTCAAATTCGGGTGGAGGTGTCGGGTTTCCACCTCCTAACCTCCCACAAACTAGTTCCACAAGTTACCATTCCACCACACGGTTAGTTCTTAATCATAAGAAATTCCACATAAATTTATTGTTTTCAATGTTGAATGGCATAGGAGGTGGGGGCCAGTCCCTGATCCATATCACCTAAGTGCAAAGACCACCGACGAAGCTAACTGATAAGATCAGAGTTTAATATTAAACCGAGTTTAAATAACATTAAACCTATATTTACTAACACATAGTCCACATTTAATCTGGGATTATCCTTAGTGCGAGTTTAGCACTAAGTGGTGCTTAATTAATGCTAACCACACATACTTAACTTAATGAAGATTATGTTGCTGGACCACTAATTTCGGCAAGAATTTCAAATTTAACTCCAGCTAGCCAGATTAAGACGCAATTAGCTAAATTTAGGCCAGAAATTGTGGGAAAACTGGAGATGGTCATAAATTTTGGATTTTTCGACCAAATCAAGCTTATAAAGAGGCTAGATAACCATTTTTTGGCATTATGTACTTATTTTAATAATTATCAGGAGCCATTGAGCACATCTACATAGTATTTTTGCAAGTTGAAGACCAAGGATGTATGGATCAATCAGGCTTTGAAGCATAACTATTTGATCTTTTATCCAAATTGAGCTCAAAAAGAGGATGCATAAAGGTTTTTGGATGCTATGAATCCAATGGTGACTTCTTCTTTTTTGTTTTGGGCACATATGTATGGTATTTTTTAGGTTTTAGGCTAAGAGGTGTATGGATCAAGCAAGGTTTAGTTGCAGTTCCCGAGGGTGTTCAGCATGAAGAAGACCTTGTAGGTTTTTTCCTCACCTTCATAATTCATATACAATAGCCATAACCAACAGAGTTCAGTTCAGGTTTAACTTATTTCATTATGAAGTTTTCATTATGTTCTTCAATGTGGAATTGAAGGATGCACATGATTTGTCTGACTTAGTTCAGTAGAAGTTTGTCATATCTGTAGGAGATTCTTTGAGATTTTTGTTGTTGTGAGAGTTCTTTGAAGGAGGAAATTACCTAAGAGGACATTATCCACATTGTATTTGCAGCAAAATTTTAATTTACTTCATTAATACATAATTATATGAGTGGTCTAGTCATGTTGACAGGCCCGAAGATGTAGCCCAGGAGTGGTGAACTCCGTTAACAAACCTTTTTTCTTTCTCTTCTTTATGCCTAGATGAATTATGTGTGTGTTTTTCATTAATTTCAGTTGCACATAAGGACTAATTCATTTTGAAGAGATACTAAACGAACATGTTGTTTTTGAAGACCCAATTTTATGCATTGCAAGTTTCGACACGTTCGAAAGTTTAGTTATGCAATTATGAGGAAGAGGTAAGAGAACACCTCCTCCAAATATGGATCAAATGAAGTGATTCAATTCAAGCTTGAAGTCCCAACCTCATGGGTCCCACCATGAACGTTTTAGCTTGGAAATATTGAAATTTTTTGCCTATGCCCTAGAATTAATCATTTTTTATTGCAATTCAGTGATTTTTGACCTGGTCTTTGAGACTTCGAATTGATTCAAGGAATAATCCACAATGGATATTCTTCTTGCAATTAGAGAATTTATTTTTGGAAATTATAGGACTAGGACATATATATCACATGACAAGGAATTAAGATTTGATTATTTCCTGTAGAAAATTACTAAACAAACCCAAGCTGGACATAAAAAGAAAAGATATAAGAGAGATATAAGTATTCAATTAGCTCAGCCTCTTGTCTAATACACACTTTACAACTCAAAGACTTAGAATTTATCACACTTGTAAGTCTAAGAACCCTCCTAAAATTACAAGTTTTACTTTAATACAAACTGAAAATTTAGTTAAGATCCACTAATTGTTGATATAATTCTAAAAGTTAGGAGGTATCGAATCTATTAAAACTAGTTAAAAATTTCTCTTGGAAATCAACAATAACAATTTCCTATTCTGTAAAAAATAATTAGTAGTACAATTAACTACTAATTTTCACAATATTACAAATAATTAACTATATTAAGGAAACCCACTTCCTGTAGTAAATGAAATTGATGAAATTTTTTGTCAAAATGAATTTACTGGTGATGATGATCCTACCGTAGAATCTCAAGGAAGAAAAATATTCATGAGAGTTTCCAGAATGATACCATACTTTGAATTTTGTTCTTGTATTATCAAAGTAGAATATTCAATAGGTTGATTCTTCCACTCGATTAAGTACTAAAAGAAATCTTTTCCTCTAGTCTTTTTTATCAATCATTGGTGGTGTTGTGCATATCAGCCCCTGATTTAAATTTTGGCCACCATTTCCCTTTGGGTCCATTTAAAACATATTTTGCGGCCAAAGACCTCCATATTATGTCTATGGTCACCTTTTCCGCTCATAAAATACACTGCGGCAAGGTTAAAACTCGTGCTTGGAAATATGTTGGGCTTGGCCCCCTGAAGCCTTAGCCCCTTTTGTTTTAATTCACACATGACCCGAGCACAAGACCATGTCCCAGGCAGGCGGGAGTTCATCACTTCGCATTTTCGGGCCAAGCCGTGGCCGTCAGATCCAAAGCCAATCAACGGAGCAACGGTTGTTTTATGTGGTGGTCCCTGCATCCGTATCCCGGCGCAGAAAACCATCGGTTCCATTCCACACCACCTCCACCAGGTCGGCGGTTTTCAATCGAATGCCAGTGATTCCACAAATCGTGTGCCGCGTGTCTTTTGTACGGGCCCGAAAAACCGCCATTTCGCGCGTTAAAGATCGGTCAATGGACGGGCAGCGGAATTCACAAGTGCCGTTGCATCTGTCGACTTCCATCCAACGGCAGATATCCTCTGAAGCTGCTCGCGCATTATCCCATGTATGTGGTGTCCCGTGGCCCACCATTATGTCACCCCAGGCGCCTGCGAGCCGTTGATCTGGTTTCAAAATCCGATGGTCCAGAACGCATTCTTCTCCACCGGTTGACTCCACGACCACGTCATTCTTCCACCTGTCCTTCGTACACCCATGTGTCATCATCCCACGTGTCCGTAGTATTCTTCCCTTGCCATATATATATGTGTGTTTTTCATTCGTATTCATCGTTTTATTCAGTCATCACGTTCAAACTGTTTAACGTGGAGAACCTACATTCCGTTTGTTTGTCAAAACCTCCATCGTATTTCCTCCGCCACCTGCAAGTTCTTCCCATATGGCCACGTCTTCGTCATCACCATCGTCCCCATCTACATCCTGGTCTGGTTTTCCTTAACTAGTTTGTGATTTTGCAGGTTTGCCGCGGTAGAAGATTCATCGTGATTTGCTGCTTTGTTCACAGAGATCAGGAGCATTGCCCTCGATTGTTTTCGAGGAATAAATTCAGGAGGGAAGTTGAGGGTAGGTGTGTGAAATGACCATCATTAAAGAAAGCAAGGATATGAATCTATAGAACCCCCCAGAGAAAATCAAGAGACAGATTTGAGTAGACGAGAGTATTAATGGGGCAGCATGAGATATCGGTGAAAGTTATGGAAGTGCAACCTCCTGCATTAAATATCTGGGGTTCAAATTCAAAGTTAGAGGCCCGAGAGTACTATGCATGATCACAAGCTATCTCAGGGTTTTATGGAAGCAGATTTTCCCTCTTTCAGTAAAAGGAAAAACATTGTATATATTATTATTTGTGTCTTGTTCATGAGGACATTTTCATCCTCAGCATTTATTCCGGGAGGTAAATTGTAAAGTACAGTCATTTATATTTAGTCATTCACAGTGAGGGCGCGAATTTTTTCTGCCATTTTGTTAAAATCAAGTCATTAAATGTGCTTCATCTACCTCCTTTTCTAGAATTCTCTATCTTTTCTATAAAAACCCAGAAATAAGACATTAGAAGGGTTCTAGATTTCTATCAGCAAACTGTGCAGTGAAAAGGCTTTTGTATACATTTTGTAAGACTTCTGTATGAAGGCTGAGAGCCCGTGGGGTCTCAGTGAGGAGGATTTATAACTGTAATGAGGATTCTGGTCTCTAGTATCCCACAGTATGTAATTTTCTCTTATGTGTTAATACAATATCTCATTTCATGCTATTTGTCTTCTTGTATCATGTTCTATAATGTGAGTGGCTCACTAATCTTGAGTAAGGATTCATCCTAGTTGGTGCCCATACTGGGGTTAGTCAAGCGCTTTAAATAGGCCTAGTCATGATCTACTGTTCCATGTCCACTTCATCCATATTTTCTGCTATATCAGTTGTTTTAAGAGGGTGCTTTTAAAATGCCAGGATTGTGTATGGATTCTTGAATTGGCAAGCCCATACAAGGTTTTGTTGTATATCTGGGTATCAGTCTAATGTCAACTGGTATTTTCTTATTATTTCTCTCACTGCATCCACTTCCTGATATTTGATTTCTGTGGTATATTATCTGAACTGGCCCTCTTTACAGTAAGCTGTCTTTTAACTGTTTGATGCTTTTGTATCGGAGTTTTACATGCTGTTCCTACATTATTCTTATCTTTGTATCAACTTCTGAGAGAGATTGATCCCATTTAACATAATTTATTGGATTTACAAGTGATAGTAAGAGAGCTTTTGGATTGACAACCCAAACTATTTTATGAGCTCCTTACTATGCTAAGATGTCCTAGGCACTGGTCTATAGCAACTCTAGGTTGTCTCTAGGGGTGACAAACTTGTCCACAACATCTTTCTGGCGACGTTGCCGGGGACGAATTTCAGAATATCAGTTTCCCTGGGCCTCGAAAAATCATATTCACTCTCTAATCAGGTTAGCACAGAGAGTTGAAGAGTTGTTTATCTCTCACCTTGGCGACTCCATTGTTCTTTAATTGATAAATTTATTGGTATTCCTGGCTCCTCGTAAGCCACATTTGAGGTCAGATACATCTCAGTCAAAAACACCTTACATGTCTGACCCAGAGAAGATCATTCATAAAAGAGTTTGGAAGGAGAGGAAATCAGTTCGTACCGAAAACCCTGAACATTCCGTTGAAGACTATCCGCCTTCTTCTTCTCAAGAGATCAGAACAGAAAATCCTGAGTTTTACTTAGAAACTCCACGTAGAGGAAGTGCCTGGATTTAAGAATATTTCTATCCTACTCCCGAGGCTAAGGAAATTAAAGAAGTTACAGAAGTAGCTCCTGTTAACCGTGAACTATTCCCATCTACACCTCAGGCTTCTGTGCAATTTTTTCCCATTGTTATACATACTCCACTTCCTCCTACTCCCCTACCTTCATTTGTATCTCAGACTGTTGCACAACCCCCACCTCCTCCAATGGCCAATGTTCCTGCGTTTCTATTGAACAAATATGCTCCACTGGCCTTACCCCAAGTGCTAAATGATATGCCACAAGATTATTTGAAGATTCTACCTAGATTCAATAGTGAAAATGAAATTTATGCTCAAAAACATCTTGAGACTTTCCGCTCTTTCGCAGAAAACTTAAATGTTGAACATTTGGATGTGGTCTTGAGATTGTTTGTGCAATATTTGGAGGGTGAAGCCAGAAAATGGTTCAAGACATTGGGAAACCGTTCAATAACCACCTAGGATATCATGGAGAGTACTTTTCTCAGAAAATGGGGGGAAAAGAAAGATTATGGTCAGTGCCTTACTGAGTTTAATACCTTGAAGAAGAAGCAAAATGAAGGAGTGTCCGAGTTTATTAAAAGATTTAACAAGTTATATTTGAGCCTGCCTCCTGAAATGAAGCCCCATGAAACAGATGATAAGATAGTTTTCATAGCAGCCTTTGATTTTGACTTTGGCTTCTCACTGAGGGAAAGAAAACCTGCTACTCTAGACGATGCTCAATCATATGCTCTGGAGTTGGAAGCAAACTTTGTTTCCACTGGGAAATTAAAAGGAAAATTTGAACAAGACACTAGGAGAAGAGGTAAAGAAGAGGTTTCGACCTCTAATCAAGATAAGGATTTAGATAAAATGGATGAAATAAGTAAGATGATTAAGAAGATGGTTAAACTGGAACTCGAGGCTAAGAATGCAGCTCCCAAGAATCTTTATAATGCTCCAAACAGAGGATACAATCCTCAGTACAAAAGACCACCACTGCAGATATTGCCTAGAGAAGCAAAGGAGCAACAAGACTAGGTACCACATCCATTGTACCTGGAAGGTCCAACAGATGACTCCACTGAAGATGCTGCTTATGGATTAGAAGATTCAAATCTTGCTTTTTCAAATAATGAAGATATAGAGTGTCCATTGCAAGAAGAAGAAGAAGAAGCAGAGATTGATCATTATTGTAAGCAATTTGCTGATTTCATGCAAGAAAAATTCAATGTAAAATATGATCTCAAGTCTTCAAGGAAGAGAACCCGAACTCAAGATCAAGATGAGGAGCCACCTCAGAAAGAAGCATCTGCTCAGAAGGAATCAGCAACAAAGAGAAACATAGAAAAAGGTAAGAATCCTCTAAATGCTCCCTTGTAGCCTAATGATCAGATTCCTTCTTCTTCAAGAATAGTCAGTCCTCCCAATGCTGAGTCAGTGTCAAAAGAAATTAAATCTTCAGCTGAAAATGAATAATTTAAGGAAGTTGTGATAGAAAAGCCTCCTCCTGCCTTTAATTTGCAAAAAGAACTTGAGAAGATTAAGATTCCAGTCCCCCTGACAGAACTATTAAAACAGCCTGTATATCAGTCTCAAGTTACTTCCTTCATGCTTCCTCCTGAAATACCCATTGTGCCTGTTAGTCTAAACCTTCAAGAAGAAAGACCCATGGTATTCTTTGGCCCACATGTCGAGGAGATAGACACTTCTACTCCTCCTTTTTATGTGTCTTTAGTTATTCATGACCTGCTGTTACACAATTGTATGTTAGATTCTGGAGCTTCCCATAATATTATGCCTCTGTCTGTCATGGAACAACTAGGACTGCAAATTACAAGACCATATAAAGACCTATACTCATTTGATTCCAAAAGAGTTAAGTGCTTGGGGATGATTAAAGATTTAGTGGTCAATTTGGCCCAAATTCCAGCAAAAAGTGTGGTCATGGACACCGTGGTTGCTGATATCCCAGCCCGCTTTGGCATGTTGCTGTCAAGGTCCTGGGGTACAAAAATTGGTGGGTCAATCAAGTTGGATTTAACATATGCTACAGTCCCAGTCCTTGGAGGCCAGGAGAGGAGGTTATACAGGGAGACTAGATTTGTTAAAATGGTAACTAAGGCTGACTGCTCAGAGAATTCCCCAGTTTATAACAAAGAGGGAGACTTCTCATGTTTGATGTTGGAATAAAATCAAAATTATGCTCATGAGCCCCTCCTTGGTCAGATCCAAGCTGAGCAACCTAAAGAAGATCAAGAATCATAAATCTGGACTTTGCATTTTGATGGAGGAAATTGAAGAGAAGGCAATGGAGCTGGGGTGTTATTGATCTCTCCTACAGGAAAATGGGTTCCACTTTCTTTTAAATTGGAATATGAGGCTACCAATAATGTAGCTGAATATGAAGCACTTTTATTGGGACTACATACAGCTAGGAACATGGGTATCCAAAGTCTGAAAGTCATGGGAGACTCGGAGCTGGTGGTAAGGCAGATCAGAAATCAATGTCAAACTAAGCATCCACGGCTGAGAGCTTACAGAAATGAAGTATGGGACATGGTGTAGAATTTATTCTCAGCATTTAACATACAGTTCACGCCCCGAGAGCATAACAGGATAGCAGATTCTCTTGCTGTAGCTGCCAGTACATTCCGTCCTCCTCAGAATCCACTTTTAAGATACGAAGTGGAGGTACGTTACAGACCATCTATTCCAAATAATATTAAGCACTGGCAGGTATTTTAAGATGACGAACAAATGAAGAGATTCATGGAGACAGTGGGAGAATTCTCTAATATGGAAATTGATGACAACGAAGAAGAGGAAGCTGAAAATATTGCAGAAAACAAATGGGAAGAGAAGAGAGCAGATAATAAAGTGCTGCAGCTAAAAGGAAATGTTATACCGAGGGGTCTGGTACCTCTAGAAATATTATTTAATAAAGATGATGTTCCATTGCAGCCAAATAAGGAGATAGAAGAAGATCAAGTGGATGATCTAAATCTGGGTACTTATGATGATCCCAAAATTGTAAAACTATCTAAAAGGATCCCAGAAGAATATAAAGAAAAATATTTGAGGTTGTTTCAGTCCTATAAAGATGTATTTTCATGGTCCTATCAGGACCTAAAAACTTTTGATGTTAATATAATGCAACATAAGATTCCTTTGAGGGAAGGTGCAAAGCCTTATAAGCAGAAGCTCAGACAGATAAATCCTCTGCTACTTCCCTCTATTGAAAAAGAAATCAAGAAGCTGCTGAAGGCCAAAATAATTGTGCCATTGAGATATTCTAAATGGGTAGCAAACCTTGTTCCTGTTCGAAAGAAAAATGGAGAAATAAGGCTGTGTGTGGATTTCAGAAATTTAAATAGAGCATCATTAAAAGATAATTATCCACTGCCTAAGATGGACCACATCCTGCAGAAAGTGGTCGGAGCATCCAAAATGTCAATGATGGATGGGTTTTCTGGTTATAATCAGGTAGCGGTGTTCCCTGAGGATCAGAAGAAAACTGCATTTACAACACCATGGGGAACATTTATGTATGCCAGGATGCCGTTTGGATTAATTAATGCAGGAGCAACTTTACAGAGGGCAATGGACATAGCCTTCGTTGGAGAGCAGGACAAGTTTTTGGTAGTTTATCTTGATGATATTACAGTATTTTCCAAGAATGATGATGAGCATATCGAGCATTTAAGGAGAACTTTTGAAAAGTACAGAAGGTATGGTCTTTCCCTCAATCCTCAAAAATCTTTGTTTGCATTAGATGAGGGAAAACTCTCGGGGCACATTGTAAGTAAAGATGGTGTGGAAATAGATCCTAAGAGGGTGGAAGTTATAAATAGTATTCCTTTAGCCAGGAACAAAAAGGAAGTACAAGTGTTTTTAGGCCGAATCAATTTTCTGAGAAGGTTTATTCCTAACTATGCTGAGATAGTTAGGCACATAACTGATATGTTGAAAAAGGATAATGAAGTAAAATGGTCCCAGGAGTCTAGAGATGCATTCACCAGGATAAAACAGGCATTCACTGAAGCTCCTGTACTAGCTGGACTAGATTACAACAAGCCATTTATGATATTTTCATTTGCTTCACCTCATACAATAGCTGAATATTATTGCAGAAAAATGAAGATGGATATGAGCAGCCTATAGTTTTCTTTAGTCAAGTGCTTCATGATGCTGAATTAAAATATAATATATTGCAAAAGCAGGAATATGCCCTGGTAAAGTCCCTCAAATCATTTAGAGCCTATGTTTTGCAATCTCACATCACTGCATATGTCCCTACAGCAGTTGTCAAAGATATCCTTGTTCAAGGGGATAGTGAAGATAAAAGAGGAAGATGGATTGCAAAAATTCAGGAGTATGATTTGGACATAAGACCCACTAAGTTGATTAAAGGACAGGGACTCGCAAAAATGTTATCTGAATCAAATCATCAAGCCTTGGGTGTTAATCTATCCATGATAGAAAATGAAGAATCTGAAAAAGGAGAAGAACAACAAGGACTAGAGCTGGCCACTCAAAAGATATATATGAAATATCTCACTAGTCCTTGGTACAAAGAAATAGTTGAATATATTTTAACACTTAGCTGTCCTCCAAGTTGTGATAAGATAAAATACAGAGCTGTGAGAATGAAATCACAAAATTATCTAGTTTCCAATGGCTAGCTATATTGGAGAGATCCTTCAGGTATATTACTATTATGCCTCGCAAAAAATGAAGTGGAAAATATAATAACATAATTTCATGAGGGAATATGTGGAGGACATTACAGCTGGAGGGCTACAGCTCATAAAATCCTGAAGGCTAGCTTCTACTGGCCAAAATTATTTACAGATGCTTTTGCTTGGGTCAGAGCATGTGACAAGTGCCAAAGATTTGCAGAAAGACAGAAATTAGCAGCTTTGCCCTTGATTCCCATTCATGTAAATGAGCCGTTTCAGAAATGGGGATTAGATTTCATAGGAGAAATACATCCGCCATCGAGTGGCCAATATAAATGGATAATAACAGCCACAGATTATTTCACAAAATGGGTGGAAGCCATACCTACAAGAAATGCTACAGATGTTGTGATAATCAAGTTTTTAGAGGAAAATATCATATCCAGGTTTGGTTGTCCTGCTAGAATTGTAACTGATAACGCACAGGCCTTCAAGTCTACCAGGTTTGTAAATTTCTGCCAACAATATAACATCATATTAACTCACTCCAAAGCTTACTATCCACAGGGAAACGACTTAGCCGAGTCTTCTAATAAAACCCTGGTGAGGGCCTTGAATAAAACACTAAATGAGAATCAGAAGAATTGTGACTCCCAATTAAAATTTTCTCTGTGGGCGAACAGGATAACCAACAAGAGAGCAATAGGGAAATCTCCCTATGAGTTGGTGTATGGGTGAGCAGCCGTGTTTCCTGTGCAATTGGCTTTGCGAGTAGCACGTTTCATGCAGGAAAGTCAAGAAGAACCAGACGATATGGTCAGAAGAATAAATCAACTAGTGGAATTAGAGGAAACACGAGACCAGGTGAATCAGAGACTAGTGGAGTATCAGGAAAAAATGAAGAATATCTTTGATCGCCATGCAAAATACAGGAAATTTTAAATTGGTGACTTGGTTCTCAGATGGGACGTTCGAAGAGCAGAGAAAGGCAAGCATGCTAAATTTGATCCGTTGTGGTTTGGCCCATTCAAAGTTGTGAATCAAGGAGGAAATAATACTTTTATATTAGAAAACCTACAGGGAAACCTACTAGATGCCCCTGTGAATGGCCAATTTCTCAAGCCCTACTTCCAATTCTCATCAAGACTGGGAATGCCCATTGTATTATATTGTATATAAGTTGTTTTAACTTTTATTTTCATAAAGAAAGGGTGCTAGAAAATTATTAGAAGAAATGCAGAGGAATTGGAAAAACAGAATGTACATACAGAAATGTTCAATGGTCTGCGTGTTCTCAACATGCCCAAGGATGAGCATACCGTCCCCAGATGGAGCCAATGTTGTGCATATCAGCCCCTGATTTAGATTTTGGCCACCATTTCCCTTTGGGTCCGTTTAAAACATCTTTCGCGGCCAAAGACCTCCATATTATGTCTATGGTCACCTTTTCCGCTCATAAAATACACTGCGACAAGGTTAAAACTCGTGGTTGGAAATATGTTGGGCCTGGCCCCCTGAAGCCTTAGCCCCTTTTGTTTTAATTCACACATGACCCGAGCACAAGACCATGTGCTAGGGAGGCGAGAGTTCATCATTTCGCGTTTTCGGGCCAAACTGTGGCCGTCAGATCCAAAGCCAATCAACGGAGTAGCGGTTGTTTTATGTGGTGGTCCCCGCATCCGTATCCCGGCACAGAAAACCACCGGTTCCATTCCACACAACCTCCACCAGGTCGGCGGTTTTCATTCGAATGCCAGCGATTCCACAAATCGCGTGCCGCGTGTCTTTTGTACGGGCCCGAAAAACCGCCATTTCGCGCGTTAAAGATCGGTCAATGGACGGGCAGCGGAATTCACCTGTGCCATTGGATCTGTCGACTTCCATCCAACGGCAGATATCCTCCGAAGCTGTTCGCGCGTTATCCCGTGTCTGTGGTGTCCCGTGGCCCACCATTACGTCACCCCAGGCGCCTGCGAGCCGTTGATATGGTTTCAAAATTCGATGGTCCAGAACGCATTCTTCTCCGCCGGTTGAATCCACGACCACGTCATTCTTCCACCTGTCCTTCGTACACCCATGTGTCATCATCCCACGTGTCCGTAGTATTCTTCCCCTGCCATATATATATGTGCGTTTTTCATTCGTATTCATCATTTTATTCAGTCATCATGTTCAAACTGTTTAACATGGAGAACCTACATTCTGTTTGTTTGTCAAAACCTCCATCGTATTTCCTCTGCCACCCTGCACGTTCTTGCCATATGGCCACGTCTTCATCATCACCATCGTCCCCATATACATCCCGGTCCGGTTTTCATTAACTGGTTTGTGCTTTTGCAGGTTTGCTGCGGTAGAAGAGTCATCGTGATTTGCTGCTTTGTTCATAGAGATCAGGAGCATTGCCCTCGACTGTTTTCGAGGAATAAATTCAGGAGGGAAGCTGAGGGTAGGTGTGTGAAATGACCATTATTAAAGAAAGCAAGGATATGAATCTATAGAACCCCCCAGAGAAAATCAAGAGATAGATTTGAGTAGACGAGAGTATTAATGGGGCAGCATGAGATATCGGTGAAAGTTCTGGAAGTGCAACATCCTGCATTAAAGATCTGGGGTTCAAATTCAAAGTTAGAGGCCCGAGAGTACTATGCATGATCACAAGCTATCTCAGGGTTTTATGGCATCAAATTTTCCCTCTTTCAGTAAAAGGCAGAACATTGTATATATTATTATTTGTGTCTTGTTCATGAGGACATTTTCATCCTTAGGATTTATTCCGGGAGGTAAATTGTAAAGTACAGTCATTTATATTTAGTCATTCACTGTGAGGACGCGAATGTTTTTCACCATTTTGTTAAAATCAAGTCATTAAATGTGCTTCATCTACCTCCTTTTCTAGAATTCTCTATCTTTTCTATAAAAACACAGAAATAAGACATTAGAAGGGTTCCAGATTTCTATCAGCAAACTGTGCAGTGAAAGGGCTTTTGTATACATTTTGTAAGACTTCTGTATGAAGGCTCAAAGCCCGTGGGGTCTCAGTGAGGAGGAGTTATAACTGTAATGAGGATTCTGGTCTCTAGTATCCCACAGTATGTAATTTTCTCTTATGTGTTAATACAATATCTCATTTCATGCTATTTGTCTTCTTGTATCATGTTCTAGAATGTGAGTGGCTCACTAATCTTGAGTAAGGATTCATCCTAGTTGGTGCCCATACTAGGGTTAGTCAAGCGCTTTAAATAGGCCTAGTCATGATATACTGTTCCATGTCCACTTCATCCATATTTTCTGCTATATCATTTGTTTTAGGAGGGTGCTTTTAAAATGCCAGGATTGTGTATGGATTCTTGAATTGGCAAGCCCATACATGGTTTTGTTGTATATCTGGGTATCAGTCTAATGTCAACCGGTATTTTCTTATTATTTCTCTCACTGCATCCACTTCCTGATATTTGATTTCTGTGGTATATTATCTGAATTGGCCCTCTTTACAGTAAGTTGTCTCTTAACTATCTGATTTTTTTGTATCGGAGTTTTACATGCTGTTCCTACATTATTCTTATCTTTGTATCAGTTTCTGAGAGAGATTGGTCCCATTTAAACTAATTTATTGGATTTACAAGTGATAGTAAGAGAGCTTTTCGATTGACAACCCAAGCTATTTTATGAGCTCCTTACTATGCTAAGATGTCCTAGGCACTAGTCTATAGCAACTCTAGGCTGTCTCTAGGGGTGACAAAATTTTCCACAACAGGTGGAACACTACTTCAATATCCTTTGATACTTATTTTAGCAGTTCCTCCTCCCATCCACTAGTTCAATATTCATCACTTAGAGGTAAATTAGTTATAATTTTATATGTTTCATTGAAGGGATATTTATTTTCCAGATTGAAAATTGGAGTAATTCCAATGTCATGAGGAAGTCCTAGTTCATCAGGATTTGAGAAAAACTTCCTCTAAATTATACAAGGACCGATATTGTTTATTTTTATCTCATTGTATGTTCCTTTTGGGAACCTTTCCTTTCTCAAATATTCCATGACTAAGTCACCAATTTCGAAATCTGGATGTTTGCGTTTCATATCCACTAACTATTTATATATGTTATTATTTTCCCGTAATTTTTTATTTACCCTTTCCTACAGTCATTGCATACTAACTACAAAGTCTTCTCTTAGTGCACTTTTGAGTTCTTATCTTCCCAAATTCTATAATTCATATACTCTTCCAGGGTTTATTCCATATGAAATTTGAAATAAACTCATACCTATAATCTTGTTGGGTGAATTATTATAGGTGAACTCATATTGGGAAAGCATTTCATCCTAGAGTTTGGGATGTTCACTTTGTAAGCTCCTCATAATGTTTCCATAACATGGATTTGGTACGTTTGTTTGACCATCATATTGTGAGTGCTGTGCTGAACTAATATTTAATTTGGTGTCTAAATTTCTCCATAAAGTCCTCCAAAAATGGCCCATAAATTTTACATCCATATCTTATACAATACTACAAGGCAATCCATGTAATCTTACAATTTATTTGAAAAATAAATATAGTACATTAGTTGTATCGATAGTTTCAGTACATGGATCTAAATGTGCCATTTTTGAAAATAATTCCATAATAAAAAAATATAGTCATTACCTCGTTGTATTCGAGGTCACCACAAAGAAAATTCCACATTGATTTATTTCTATGGTCTACAAGGAAAGAGTTATGGTTGATATGACCGGACATTTTGACTTCTCCCCTTTTCCTTTTAATAATTTCTACATTTTTCCACAAATATTTCAAAATTATCCTATATACGTGGTCAATAGTAAAATGAACTTAACAAAACAATTTTTTTTTCATCTGCGAAATGTTTAACTAATCCTCAATTATGTCTTTCCTATAGTTAATTATCCCTCATAGAACGTCTACGAATACAAATTTTGTTGGCTTTGAAGAGTAACCCTTCCTAAATCATGTAGCTTCACCATTGTGTTGTATTTTTTCTAACGTGATTTCCAGATGCTAGGGAGGATTTTTCAAAATCAAAATCACTTTTATACATCTCTCTAATATCATCAAAGGCTGCAACATGAAACTACCATATATCTATAATTAAATTATAGATAATTAAGGCATGCGCTACATTGTTTAATGATCTACATGTTTTTTTATCTACAAAGTTAATTTGTAAAAATTCCACCTTCGTAGCATGCCTCAACTTATTTTTGGCTAACTATTTATAGATTGCAATGTATCATTATCAATGAGCAAAATCAATTTCATAGGAATTCGATAATGCTCCCATTTATTCAAAGCCTACACAAAAACATAAAAATGTTTGTCATATGATGAATACTTTTACTTGATTTAATTTAATGTCATTGATGTAGGAAACTAGGCATCCCTCCTGACTTAAAACGGCTCCAATAGCAACACCGTTGGCATCTGTCTCAACCTAAAATGATCTTCTAAAATCTAGCAAGGCTAAAATTCGTTGTTCTTTAATCCTATATTTCAAAAATTTAAAGTTTCGGTCCAATGCTAGAATCCACTTGAACGACATATTAATATCTTTGATAGTTTCAACAATATGGGCACACATAGTGCTAAAGTTCATAATTAACTTTCTATAAAAAATATCAAGCCCGTGGAAACTTCTTACCTCGAATATATATCATGGAACTGACGAATTTATAATTAATTTCACTTTATCAAATTCCATATTCAGTCCATCCCTGTAAATTACAAATCCGAAATAAATCAACACACTCTTGATAAAATTTCACTTCTTTAAATTTATAAGAATAATTCTCTTTTTTCATTGCGCTGAGAACAAACTTGAGGTGTTGTAGATGTCCTTCCCTCGCTTTACTGTAAAATAATATATCATCCATGTTATCAATTATAAATTTATCTATTAATTATTTTAAAACCTCATTCATAAGTTAGATGAAGGTGTTGGGTGCATTTGTTAGACCATAGGGCATCACAAGCCATTAATACAACCCATTATGTATTTGAAATACAATTTTCCACTCATACTTATGTCTGATACCAATACTAATTTGATGAAAACCATTTTTTAATCATTTTTTGAAAAAAAAAATATCATCATTTATGAAGTTAATTAAATCATCAATTTGTGATTTGTGGGAGTGGGAACTGATGCACAATAATAATTTTGTTGATATCCCTTGAGTTGGTGCACATCCTATTGCCACCATATTTTTTTTGGACATAAAACTGTAAGTATAATGCAGTGACCCACAATTTTTTTATGATTCCCTTATATAACAATTCACGTACTTGTATCTTCAACTCTTCATTCTATTGCAGGGTTGTTCGAAAAGATTCATTATTTGTTCGAGTGACTCCTACAATAAAATAAATGTGATGACTAATACTTTTAACAGGAGGTAAATTGGTTGGTAAATCATCCACAATAATATAAAAAAAAATAACTTAATATTCTTCTTATTTCTTTAGGAAATTCATTTAAGTTGGTGTCCGTAAGGAGTACCTAGGGTTTCCCACTTAGAGAAAATTGCACATCCTCTTTTTTTTCTTCTCATACCATCTGCTTCCCACTCATGAGTGGTACAATGGGAAATTCTTCATCCTTAATTTCATCATCTTGTAAAGGCATTAGAACATTCTTTCGACCATCCTTTTAAGAAGTGTAGATATTCTTCCTACCATCATGTATTATTTTCCTATCATATTTCTGTGGCCTCCCTTATAACACATGGAAAACATCCATCATCATTACGTCACAAAAACTCCATCCTTATACCTTCTAATATGGAAAACTACTTTTCACTATTCATTATCCAAAACTTGGTGCCATTTTTGTAGTCAAGAAACTTTGTAAAGATGAGGGTGGACTATTTTTTTTCAAATTCAACTTTTCTTCCATTTCAACGAAAATGAAATTATCAATACATTGACTATTAATGACAACTTTGAAAAACTTACATGTTGACATGCTCATGGTTCAGAATAGATTATTTATTTGAGAAAGATCCTTGATTCCTTTTCTTATTTGAACAACACTCTTTTCATTAACAAATATTCCTTTGCTTCAGGAATTTCTTCAATAATAACTAGATAATTCATTCTTTGGTAACCTCTCTAACCTGTTAGTGAATTCTATAGAAATTACTGAGACATATGTCCTGGTTTCCCGCATTTGAAACATCTAGTTTGATAGTCTCTTCCACGACCTCTCGCCCTGAAGAAGGATATTTCCTCTCTCAAATCACATCCCCTTGAAGATTGAATCCTTATTCTTCCACTCTATTGTCCTTTTCCTCTTGTAGGACACTTTCCTCAACTTCTTTTACTTTTCTTCCAAACAATATTCTCTTCTACCTTCAATGCATCTTGCTATGCATCCTCAATATTATTCAAGGGTAAAAAACTCATTTCATCATAAATATCAGATATCAATCCATATATATATATATATATAAACTTTCTCAATATTCTACATGACCAAATCTAATGTTCAACATATAGAGCTCCTATATGTATTCTCTAATTGACATGGACTTCTCTCTAAGGTTAGTTAATTATTTGAATAAACAAATTTGATAATGCTTGGATAAAGATTACCTTTGAGTTTGATACCATTTTTTCCCAATCTTTAATCGTAGTTTTCCTTTTGTCTTTCACTTAGCTTGTGCCTCATCTACCATAATGTAGTGTGACGTAACTACTTGACTTGCTTATTTCCTTTGACATCTTCCTAATAAAGATATTTATTAAGAGAATTTATCTAATCTATTAATTCGTCAACATTTAAATTACCTTCATATAATGGTACCTCCATTTTTTGTTTAGTAGTCACATTCACATACGTATACATCTTATTTTCTTTTGTTTATTATTCTACTTGTTATTCACAAAAAGTCACTTCTCTATCATAACTGCATATTTTCCATTAATTCCACTCCTTTTTGTAGTCTCCATAGCTGTGATTATTTCTCGAAGTCTCCTCACTTCAAATTTTAAAGCCACATTTGGTACAAATCTTCGTTGACTTTCTTCTGTAACTACTTATCGACAATGTTTCATTTTACTTTTCTTTTAGAAAAATGATTTGATACCAAAATAAATGAAGTTGATTTGTTCTTTCAAAGCACCCTACTTCACAATATCTTCTTAAAACCAAATAACCACTAAAATCATAAATATCAATATTAAGGAATTCATCCTGTTTGAGCCTAATTAAGGCGAAAATAAATGAATATAACTTGTAAGGTTAGGGTTCAATGATTGTTATGGTTTGAATAACTAGGGAAATGGGCCGTGTAAGGCTGGGATCCGAACAACTCCAAGAAGTATGGTTGTGCCCCACTCCGAACAAAGATAATTGGGCGACGGTTAAAATTCCACTGTATCGATTCAATTCAAGCGTCAACGCCTGGCCACATGGGTCCCACCTTGAGTGTTGTAGCTTGGAAATATTGTAAGTTTTTCGTACGCCTTAAATTTAATCATTTTTTGCTGCAATTCAATGATTTTTGACCTTGTGGTCAGTCCTCCGAATTTATTCAAGGAACAATCAGGATGGATCTTCAACCTACGATTAGAGAATTGATCCGCGGCCATGACTGAACTAGAACAAAGATATCACATAACAAAGAATTAAAATTTGATTAATTCGTATAACAAAATATTGAACAAACCCACACTAGAGAAGAAATAAAAAGATATTGGAGAGAAACCTGAGTTTTCAATCAACGAAAGACCTTGTTTAATACACACTAGAAAACTTTGAATTTTAAAATTTGTCACTCTCTAAATTATCTGAACCCTCCTTAAATTAAAAAATCTACTTTAATACAAAATGAACAAATAAATAAGTTCAACTAATTATGAATCTAATTCCTAAATCTAGAAGATGTTTAATATATTAAAACTAATTACAAATATCTCCTTAACCACAACAATATCATATTTCTATAACCAAAAATTAATACTCAAGCTAACCACTAATTTTCTAAATATTACAAATAATTAACTGAACTTAAAGAAACCCATTTCTGGTAGTAAATCAAATATGAATTTACTGGTAATGATGCTCATGCATCAATTATGTTGATAAAAAAATATGTATTGGAATTGGATGGGATGTTTTATACGAAATGATACAGATGAATTTGCTGCATCAAATTTCCCATTATGTACTCTAATTTATTAATAGTAAAAACTTGGCATTTCCAATAAAAGTTGGATAATAAATTTGGCAAGAGGAGCTGTAGTCAAATCAATGGATAAAATATTTCAATGTGGATTTTAAATAAATCGGCAAAAAAATATCCGAGAAATTATTTTAATAGGTGTGTATATTTTTTTATTGGGAAACGAGTTTATGTGGACTGCATTCAATGGCTCCCCTCATTTTTAATTTTTGGCATCCAATATTAAATTACCTAGAAAATGATGAACATAATGCGCAAATAATTGCATAAATAATGGTATAAGTTTTGTTAGGTAGTATCTTTGGTAAGTTTACATATTCACTTTTTTTAAAGCTTACTTAAGTTTGTGTAAATAATTTCATAAATTTTAATGGAAAAAAATGTTAGATAAATATATTTATTTACCTAAATATAATGAATGTCTATATTAACTCTGGGTTATCTATGAAGATTTAGCTATTTTACTCTAAGCACTTTTTACAACTGGGTTATGGGATTTAAAAGAAATGTTAATCACTAAAAATAATGTTAATTATAAATAAAACTATTTTAACAAGTTAATTGAAATATTTTTATATTAAATTAATTTTATACAAAGAACTGGAAAGTAAAAAAGTATTATTATATAATTAGGCCATGTCTATTTTGTAATAGAGTTTTATAAATTTAATTTAATTACCAATAATTATTATGTGTATGGTGGTGATTTAACCTCCATGAAATATTGTGGAATATTTTTTGTAATATAAACAAATCAAAAGTCGAGATTTATTTCTAAAGTTGTTATGTTCTTTTTAACATTTTAATTAAATTCGTTAATTAAATAAAATATTTTATGAATAAGTGTCATATGAAGGGAATTATAGTTTTTTTGGACATGTGATATTAATAAGCCATAGTATTGGAGAATATTATTGTATCAAAACCTATAAAATATCCATGATAAATTAGGGATAACTTTCCATGATGAAAAAGGAAATTCAAATTAAAAATTCTCTCACAAATTAAAACATTTGAATATTATGTTGCTCATTCTAAAAAATATGTATAATTAAATTTAACTCCAAATCTATAACTATATAAGAAATACTAAAATTTGAAAAATGATTTAAATATCTAAGGATTTGATCACTCTTCATATATGGTCATTAAAACTTGTTTAGAGTATTTATCACTCTTCGTATATATGGTCATTAAAACTTATTTAGAGTATTTATCACTCTTCATATATGATCATTAAAAAGTGTTAAGAGTGTGTTTATAAGTATAAAGGGGATCTCTAATTTATTTCATAGCCAACATTACACTGGAGTGTGGTGTATTAATTTTAAGACAAAATTTATCTTAATTCAAAATTTATATATATTGAGATTGATAAAAAATAAAAGTACATTTGCATTTTAATTTTTTCAAAATAAAGTTAAGCCATTTAGATATATACATTGGAAAATTCCCCAAGCTTAATGATTTAAATAACCTATTTTATTTTGGTAAGTATTTATATAATTTTTTTATTGAAATAATTTTGGACAATTATCGTACAACATAGGAATGCTGAAGAGCCCTAGATTCATCGAATTTTTTTTAAGGTTGTTGGTCGCACTATTCAGTGCACACTTATGAGATGACGAGAATCCACGTGAACAAATAACAAGAGAAACGAGCAGATTTTTAGATTATTGGTTATATCTTTTGCAAAGATGTATGCTGGTTGAAGATCAACTCGTTGCTAGGCTGTTATAAATTTTCTTACTCCTTTTTATTTGTGAATTAACCATTGTAGTAATGGGCATATTACCATAGATTTTTCAGTAAAATTTGTTTGTGATTTGGCAGAAATTTATTGAAGCGTTACAATTATTTATAATTTAGTAGAAATTTATTAGAATTATTAGAAATTTTATTTATAAATATATATTAATGTTAAAGTTAGTCATAAACTCAGTCATGGAATAGGGAAGCATACACAAGATAAGTATGACTTATATTATTATTCACAAAGATGCATATATATAATACATTACGTGATCCTTGGTTTCACATTCCAAGTGGTCTCTTGGACTCCTTTTGTCCATTCGCCTTCTACACCTACCCATAAAGGATTAGGTGTCCAACATTCCCCTACTTAATCCGAAGGGGTATATGTGATTCCAAGAATAGAGTTGTAATACAAATCTGCGAAGTAAGCATGGAAAAACTTATGCTGAATGAGATCTCTGATATGTTGGCATAAATAGGTGGTTTAAGGATGACCACCAACACTAGAACGCTTAGTGCAGTTCCTAGAAATCTACCAAATCTGGCAAGAAGTTGAGATCTCCTACTAGAGGAAGTGCTCGTCATATTTTGAAGAGGGAGACCTTCAACCTAGAAGAAGGGAGGTCTACAACCTGCGATGGTTTAAGGACGACCACCAACTCTGGAATGGTTGATGCATTTCGTGGAAGTCTTCCAAAATTGGCAAGAAGTTGAAGTCTTCTGCTAGAGGAAGTGCCCCGAATTCTTTGAAGAGTAAGAATATCAACCTCACATAGATGGTTTAAGACTCACCACCAACCAAAGGCATGCTCATGGGCATTTGTGTCTCTGGCTGCAACTCTAAATCTGGAATGGCAGGTTGTGGCTCAAGTTTGCTTGAACTACTATGTCTCTGGCTACAACTCTGAATCTGGAATGACAGGTTGTGGCTCAGGCTCGCTTGAACTGCTGTGTCTCTAGCTACAAATCTGAATCTATAATGGCAGGTTGTGGCTCAGGCTCACTTGAAGTTGCTTTGAAGCTTATAGATGATCACCATTTCCCCCCTATCAGATACAAGGTGAGATGATGGCGAAAAATCAAATGCAAGGTTGTTCAATACCCTTGAACAAGTTCTGACATATAACTGAAGCATTTTTTGGCTGTTGATGCCTATTTCCAAGAAGCAATCCATCCAACATGAACCTTTGTTCTTCTAGGAGGCTTGTTTCTGAAGCATCTGTGTGAAGAATGAGTGTGATGACCACAGTGCTTGCATGTGTGAAGATCGAAACAATTATCTTTCACATGGCCAACTTGATCACAGTGTTGGAATTTTACAATCTGTTGTTGCTGCTGTGGAGGAGGAGCAGAATATAGTTCACAGTTGTAGGTGAGCTATCATGAAGAAATCTGGCACTCTGAAATTTGATGGGCTTAGAGTAGTCTGACATATGAAAAGAGAACTCCTTGTCATATCCAAGAGCTTTTCTATCCTTGTTATAAACAAGATTTTCCCAAGGTTTTATGATGGGCATGGGAAGTGGAGGCTCGATGTTTGCATCTACATGCAAATCTTCTCTTATACTGGGCTCAATCGTCTGAATAGTTTCTTGTTGCTTATGAGAGTTTGTCTCAATGTTCTGAACACAAACAAGTTCAGAATGACAACTCTTATGCTTCAATTCTTCTTCATGAAGCTGTTATTCTAGTTGCAAAAAATAAATTTTTTTCATATGCATTCTGAAGATAGTTTTTGATATCATAAAGATTATCCTTGTTGATGTTTACAATCCCATTGATAGTTGACTGTATTAAAGTATTTAAAAACTCCAATATATCGTCAAGTTTGGAAATTTTCTTAACAACTCAAGTTTATGAAATGGAGTGACAGCTTCTCAATGGTGCTAATGCTGATAAAGGAAATGATAAAGGAAATGTTAGGAAACAAACTAGTTCAGACTAATGAAAGATAACCTTCATCTTATTATTTCAACGTTACCTTTTACCACTGAAGTGCACATTACTCTTGTGAAAGCCTTCACATCTCTTTTTAACATATAATGGCTAGCAGATTAATTATATTGGTATATGGAAGCTCTATAAATAATGCATCTTTATAAACGATAGTAGTAGTATAAAAAACACACATATAATGATGTAACACTCATATAAAATTCAGCTTGTGTATACGATGCATACAAAACTCGAGTCGAGGGTAATATTGTCCCACTGCTTTCTTTTCGGCTCATTTGGGTCTCGTTCTCATGCAAGAAAATTATTTCGAGCATTGACTCAATCAATATGCAGTCAACATATTCGGCCTTCAAAACATACTATGACCATCCTCCAACAATGAAAGATACTATGCACGATGAACAACAATATTCCCTCGTTGCTCATCTTTTATAGCCAAGATGAGTAATAAGAAACCATACAAATAAACACTATCGGCTATCAATTATAAACTTAGTGCAGTTCAACCACCAGTTGACATACTTGCTACGCTAAGAGTTATTCTCTCAGCATTACCGCACGAAGCTGAGATATCTCGATTGCACACAACCTTTAAATCCTTTTCTTTTCTGGCAATGGAAACGGATGTATAAACCAATCCATTTCAAAAGAGAGACACAAATATGCTTCGTCATAGAGGTGATGAATGGAATGAAACTTTGAGAGTTTAAATGACGCCATTCCATAAACACCATCTACATTTGAAATTTCTTGCAGGGCAGTGCTCTCACACTCTTGGGGTTGGGTGCTAGAGTAGTGTTGGGGGCCAGCGAGAGGGAGGAGGACCGAGGTGGTGGGAGGTGGAGGGGCCTACAGAGGTGGTAGGCTGGCAGAAAGGAAGGCTCAAGCGGGAGATAGGCTGAGGGACCGTAGGGAGGGCCGAGGGCGATAGGCTTGAGGGAGTGCCGAGGCCTGGTAGGTTTTAGGGAGATCCGAGGCTAGTGGAATGTGGAGGAGGTGATTACTGTGTCCACATATTGTTAAGAAATAGCAAGGGAGATATAGGGAGCGAAGTCCATGTAGCGTATGGGAAGTGTAGTAGTGTATGTCGGAATCGAGACTGTGAGGTAATGGAGCAGCTTGAAGTGTAGAGACTGTGTGAGGAGACGAGAGCCGAAAGACAATGTATTATCGGTGTGAGAGCATAATGTGGAGGAGCGCAATGTTACAGTCGTAAGAGAAGTCAACTAGTGGTAGGTTTTCATGAGTGTACTATGGGGCGACTGTTTGTAGGAGTACAAATGCACTGGAGGGGCCGCAGCTCGTAGGGACGTGTCAACGTACTGTAAGATGGAGCTTGGTCACAGGTGCGAGAGGGTGGCTGCAAAGTGGAGGGCAGAGTGAGAGTGCCCATGAAGGAGAGTTGTGCATATGGGCCAAGCGTGTAGGTCGTGAACAGCGTGGTGTTGAGGGAGTGTGAACAGGTGAGTGTTAGGTGTGCAACCCACTGTTGGGGAGCATAAGAAACACACGAATTCTGGGCAAATTGTACAATGCACCCAATCGACAAAGAAAAATTCAGAAAACTGATATTACTGCCAGTGACCAGGCAAGGAAGTAGCCGACAAAGGGACAACTCTCGACAAATGTAGAGAAAATACTGAAATCACTACAACATAAAATTAATGGTTCTAATTTGAGCAAAGTAGGAAGGAATTTCACTACTAGAAGAGATGGCAGAGCGTTTTTTTATTTGATTTTCAGAATTGTACAAGCCAATGCTATTCAAGGAGAAACTTAAATTGGGGACCTTCAAACCTAGTGCTTTGATACCATGTTAAAGTTGGTCATAAACTCAGCCATGGAATAGGTACAATATAAGCACGAGTTATATTATTATTCACAAATATGCATACATATAATACATTAGGTGACCCTTGGTTTCACATTTCAAGTGGTCTCTTGGACTCCTTTTGTCCATTCGCCTTCTACACTTACCCATATAGAATTAGGTATCCAACAATTAAAAATATAAATATACATTAAACATATATTAATAAATGTGAGTGATATATGTCTATAAACAATCACCTCAACTTAAGTGTCAAATATTTGTTAAATTAAACATGATGTAAATGCAATATTTTCTTGATCAATACTCAATAGATGAAACAACAATTTTAAATTTGTTCCCCTGTAAGTATCATTGTTATTATCCTTTCACTATAATTTTCAATCAATCAAAATTCAGTTTCATACCACGATGAAAGAGGATCATATAATTTTTTAAAGGAGGTTTTGAGGGTTTACGGTTGCAAATTGTTTTGGTTTTGATTGCTTTGAATGAAATTATCAACACCCTTGCATTCCATCTCAACAACAACATGAAAAAAATTACTCTTTACAATCATAAATTATGCCTTAGTTCTTTAAAAAATGGACGTTATCATACCTCGCACTTAGTGGGTAACCTTATATATCTCATCACATAACCATATCTTAGGAAATAATTTAAAAACTCCTCTCCGGCATGACCCAAAATATATTTAATGAATTTTAGATGGATCAATATCAATATATAAGAATTTTATTAAATTGATCTTCAATACCTCCTTCAAATTCTCATCAAGACTCCTAATTTGTAAAAACTTATAGTTCTCTATATCTGCAACCAACCATCTTGGAATCACTAGGAATCTACGGAATATCGCCATTTATATGCTCATTCTGTAATCGTAATTTCGTGTCATAGCTGTTGGAATTTTCAGAATTCCAAAACAATAAAACTGCCTTCCTTAACACAGAGAAAAATTCTAAAATTTGCACACAATAACAGAGTTTCCACATAAAAAAAATTCTATTAAAAAAAAATTGCTGTTACAGATTCTTCCTCTCTTGGAGGGATTACAAAAAAAATCTGACTGCTGCAAACACAGTTCAGAAATATCACTCTGTCATTCACTGCTGTTACAAAATATTTCACACTGCTGTGTAAAATACCAAACACTCTGTTTCTCTTAAAAACATACACTGCTGTGTATAAAAATTCTGCTCTCTATGTTTCTGTTTTTAAAATACGCTACTGTGTATCAAAAACATAACATTATATTTAACAGAACGACTCTGTCTCTACATATTACAAAACAGAAATATCTGTGTCATAAATTGACACAACCACTAAATTTCACTGTTTGAAAAACATTAATGGTCTCCATTAACTTCTGTCAGCACTGCTTACAATTCGCATTGATGGCACTGCTGATCTTTTTATCTTCCCGCGCTGCTGTGCACAATCACTGTGCTGTGTATTAAAAATAATTCACCTCTCTCTCACAGTGCTGGGCATAAAAATTTATTGTGTATTGTAATATAATATAACAGCGCTTTACCTCACGGGCCTTTTAATATATAAGTCTCATGTATTAAAAATAAATAACATTAAAACATTTAACACTGTTTTTAAAACATATACGCTGGGCAAAGAAATTAAACCCAAATATTTTATGAACATATATGTATGTGGGCCCCTGCTTACGTCAGCAGGTCCGAGGGGGTTCATACCTCCGCCCACAAGAGTTTATCAACCCCCGCGGACAGTCTTGCCACCTGCACTCTGCTGTCCGGTTATGCAGGCAGTTGGAAATTAATTCCAACACTCCCCCTTAATTTCAACTGCTGGGTTTTCCTGCATACCCAAGCATTTCCTGAAATGTTCAAAGCTTTTCTGCTGTAGTGGCTTTGTGAGGATATCTGCAAATTGATCCTCTGTTCTACAATGCTGCAAAGCGATCTCGCCATTGCTAACCAATTCCCGTATGAAATGAAACTTGGTGTCAATGTGCTTTGTCCTTTTATGAAAAACATAATTTTTAGACAATGAAATAGCTGAGCTATTGTCATAAAAAATCACTGTCCCTTTTACATGTTCTTGACATAAGCTTCTCAACATTTTCTGCATCCAAACTGCTTGACACGCTGCTGCTGTAGCTACCACATATTCTGCTTCTGCTGTAGACAACGCTACAATGGCCTGTTTCTTAGAAGCCCATGAAATGGCTCCCGAACCCATATGAAAAATATAACCGGAAGTGCTCTTTCGATCATCTACACTTCCAGCCCAATCACTGTCAGTGTATCCAACTAAATCTGAACATTCTGAAGTAGTATACAAAATACCAAACTTTTTTGTACCTTTAACATACCTCAAAATTCTTTTTGCTGCTTGCCAATGTGCATCCTTTGGCTTTTCCATGAACCTAGAAATCAAACTAACAGCATGCATTATGTCCGGCCTAGTTGCAGTCAAATACATGAGGCTGCCAACTATGCTCTTGTACAATCTAGGATCAAAATCCTTGCTGCTGTCCTCTCTGCTGAGTTTTAATCCCATCACTGTGGGAGTGATTGCTGCTTTGCATTCCTGCATGTTAAATCTTTCAAGTACCTCATTAACATAGTTTTCCTGTGAGATAAAAATCCCATTTTCATCTTGTTCTATTCCCAAGAAGTATCTCAACAAACCCATATCAGTCATTTCAAATTCTTCTTTCATGACTGTTTTAAAATGTTCAATAAGGCAATCATCATTACCTGTAAAAATAACATCATCAACATACAAGACTGCAATCAAGATTTTACCATCTTGTTCTTTGATGTAGAGGGTGGGTTCTCCCTCACACTTTTCAAAACCATTTTCCAGTAGATAGGAATCTATCCTACTGTACCACGCTCTTGGCGCTTGCTTTAGCCCATAAAGAGCCTTCTTCAACTTACACACTTTGTGCTCTTGGCCTTTCTTCTCATAGCCGAGAGGTTGATCAATGTAAACCTCTTCCATTAACACTCCATTCAGGAATGTTGACTTCACGTCCATTTGGTAAACTTTCAACTTGTTTTGTGCTGCTATGGACAACACTGCTCTCACGGTTTCCATTCTGGCAACCAGTGCGAAAGTTTCCTCATAATCTATCCCATGTTTCTGCTTATAGCCTTTGACAACAAGCCTTGCCTTGTGTCTCTCTATCTTACCTTCAGCATTACTCTTGGTCTTGTAGACCCATTTAACACCAATAACATCTTTACCTTTTGGGAGTTCAACCAAATCCCAAGTTTTGTTCCTCTCTATGGCATTAATTTCCTCATCCATAGCTTCTATCCATTTCCTATCCTTGATAGCTTCTTCGAAATGAACAGGATCATGAATATGACAATATAAAGCAAACAAAGAATTGATACCTTCACTAGCTATATCTTGTTCATAAATATCTTTCAAACTTCTGAATTTCTTACCTCTTTCAGTAGGTGTACAAGTACTTGACGAAGCAGTTGAATTTCCTCCTTGTGGTGTGCTTGGAGAAGCACTGTCATTTCTCCTCAAGGGTGTACTTTGCTGCTCTTTTGTTGATGTTGCTGTTTGGGGATGTATTTCAGCCAATTCATCATCATTTTCATCATGAGATAAACAGTGTTTAACATTCACTGTTTTCTCTATGCTTCCATCCCAAGCTTCCTCTTCAATGAACTGAACATCCCTGCTCACAAGAAACTTCTTGGTGGATGGGTTATATAACCTGTATGCCTTGGATTCCTCACTGTATCCAATGAAAATACACTTCTCCCCCTTGCTGTCCAACTTCTTCCTTAACTGATCCGGAATGTGTGCATAAGCCACACATCCAAAAACCTTCATGTGTGTGACACTTTGCTTTGCGCCACTCCATGCCTCTTCTGGCACTTTGTTCATAACTGCTTTTGTAGGGCACCTGTTCAAAATATATGCTGCACAATGTACAGCTTCTGCCCAATAATCATTAGGCAAATGCTTTGCCTTAAGCATACTCCTCGCCATGTCCATTATGGTTCGGTTCTTCCTTTCGGCTACTCCATTTTGTCGCGGTGTATATCTAGTTGTAAACTGCTTTTGAATACCATTTTCTCTACAAAAACGTAGAAAATCTTTAGATATATACTCACCTCCTCTGTCAGTCCTTAAGACTTTGATATGCAACCCACTCTGGTTCTCAACAAGTGCTTTGAAATTGCAAAATTTTTCAAACACTTCACTTTTATTTTTCAAAAAGTAAACCCAAGTTTTTCTTGTAAAATCATCTATGAATGTTAATATATAGTGGCTATTCCCAAGTGATGGAGTTTGCATCGGTCCACATACATCTGAGTGGACAATCTCTAAGGGTGCTTTTTCCCTTATGTTTTTCCCGGAAGGAAAATTTTCTCTGTGTTGTTTCCCAAGAATACAACCTTCACAAAGGCTGTCTGGTTTCTCTATCAATGGTAAACCACTTACCATTCCTTTTCTGTTCAACAAATTAAGACCTCCAAAGTTGAGATGTCCAAATCTCAAGTGCCATAACCAATTATCATCCTTTGGTTCGCTTTGGTAAGTCTCCTGTGCAACTGCTGCTTTCTCTTCACCATTCTTCAAATCTGCTCTCATTCTGAGAGGGAACATCCTGTTCCTTGTCATCTTCACTTCAACAATACACTGTTTGCTGGGTGGTTTATCCATGATAGTACAAACATCATTATCAAAGAAAACATTATACCCCTTATGGACAAGCTGTCCAATACTTAAGAGGTTACACTTCATTCCTGGAACATAATAAACATCTGCTATGGTTTTCCTTGCACCTAATCTTGTTAAAACATTTATATCTCCTTTTTCCATAACAGAAACTTTGCTATCAGTTCCTAGTGTGACTTGTGACTGCAAACTCTCATCTAACATAGAAAACATCGCTATGTTTCCTGTCATATGGTTACTACAACCGGAGTCTAGAAACCATAAATCTTCACTTTTTTCTTCAGCCATATTACAAGCTAAAAACAAATTACTTTGGCTACTGTTTTCTTTTGTGAAATTTGCACTAGTTTCACTTCTCATATCATTCTGCTTCTTCTTTCTACATTCATTAGCATAATGACCATATTTCTTACAATTATAACATTGGACATTGGACTTATCATACCTTTGTCCTTGTGCATTATGATGTCCACTTTGCTGGCTGCCTTGGCCATGGCTGTGACTTTGATTGTTGCACCTTCCATGTGAATGTGAAGGGTTGTTCCTTCCACCTCTGTTTTGGCTTCTGCCTTTTCCTCTTCCTCTGCCTTGCCCTCTTCCTCTTCCGAAAGACATCTGGGACTTAAAAGCATGTTCTAGAGATGAGTTTTCACTCCTACCCAATATCTGTTCATGGGTAATCAGTGATGCATGTAATTCATCCACTGAAAACTTTGTGAGATCCCTTGTCTCTTCTATAGTGGTGGCAATCACATCGGATCTTGAGGGTAAACTTCTCAAGAGTTTTTCCACAATCCTCTTGTCCTCAAGAGTCTCTCCATGAGATCTTATTTGTGTGACCATTCCAATCAGATGAGTGAAGAATGAGTCAATGTTATCTGACTCTTTCATGCAGAGAGTCTCAAAGTCTCTCCTCAGCAACTGAAGTTTTGCTGTCTTCACTCTCTCCATACCTTGATAGGCTGTCTTGAGAGTTTCCCATGCTTCACTAGATTTCTTGGCTGCTGCTATCCTTGGAAACACACTCTCATGCACTGCTTGATACAAAAAGAAAAGAGCCTTGGCATCTTTCTTTTTATTGTTCTTCAGTGACTCCCTTTCTGCCTGAGTTAAAACAAAAAATTCTGCTTCATTTGCTGGCTCTTCAAAGCCATCCTCAACTAATTCCCATAATTCTTGTGAGGTAAATAAAGCCCTCATAGTTATTGACCAGTAGTCATAATTTTTTTCATTGAATTGTGGGAGATGGATATTTCCCAAACTCATATCAGTGCTGGAGCCAGCCATTTTGCACTCTTAACTATGATTCAAAAACACTTGACTGTGTGTTTAAAAATTAACTAATTGTTCTGCAACAGTGACACAAAATTGTATAGAGAAATACCTTGAATTCCTTTTGGCTGAGTCTTCACACTGCTGGAGAAACTGCTGCAACAAAGAACTCCTTTCCTTCAGCTTATTTGACCTTCAAATAGCCTGGATTGGCTTCGATACCATGTTGGAATTTTCAGAATTCCAAAACAATAAAACTGCCTTCCTTAACACAGAGAAAAATTCTAAAATTTGCACACAGTGATCGAGTTTCCACATAAAAAAGATTCTATTAAAAAAAAAATTGTTGTTACAGATTCTTCCTCTCTTCGAGGGATTACAAAAAAAATCTGACTGCTACAAACACAGTTCAGAAATATCACTCTGTCATTCACTGATGTTACAAAATATTTCACACTGCTGTGTAAAATACCAAACACTCTGTTTTTCTTAAAAACATACACTCTGCTGTGTATAAAAATTATGCTCTCTGTGTTTCTGTTTTTAAAATACGCTGCTGTGTATCAAAAACATAACATTATATTTAACAGAACGACTCTGTCTTTACATATTACAAAACAGAAATATCTGTGTCATAAATTGACACAACCACTAAATTTCACTGCTTGAAAAACATTAATGGTCTCCATTAACTTCTGTCAGCACTGCTTACAATTCGCATTGATGGCACTGCTGATCTTTTTATCTTCCCACGCTGCTGTGCACATTCACTGTGATGTGTATTAAAAATAATACACCTCTCTCTCACACTGTTGGGCATAAAAATTTACTGTGTATTGTAATATAATATAACAACGCTTTGCCTCACGGGCCTTTTAATATATAAGTCTCATATATTAAAAATAAATAACATTAAAACATTTAACATTGTTTTTAAAACATATACACTAGGCAAAGAAATTAAACCCAAATATTTTATGAACGCATATGTATGTGGGCCCCTGCTTACGTCAGCAAGTCCGAGGGGGTTCATACCTCCGCCCACAAGAGTTTATCAACCCCCGCGGACAGTCTTTTCGCCTGCACTCTGCTGTCTAGTTATGTGGGCAGTTGGAAATTAATTCCAACATAGCTCACTCGCACCTCTTTGAATCATATCATTCTACATTCGAGTAAATTAATTGACTAAACTATGGAAATAAATCTCATATGCAATCTGTAATAACTTCATATGTGTAGTTTTTAACCAAAAAAAAAAAAATAATAATAATAAAGAGAATAATAAAAATCCTTTACTAAAACCCTTGGTATTCTATTCGAAACCTTCTAGGTGTTATTCAATCACAGACTCTAAGAGAAATAAAAATAAAGAATGCAGAGAGGAAGTTGAAGTCTGCAGAGCTACCCACGTTTAGAGATCTCATCGTCGGGTTAAATAATTTCGTTTACCTCAACCCCCACGTTCACAGCAGCAGACACAATCCAATTTCATGATTCAATTTTTTTTAAAAGATTTAACGCGAAAGAGAAGGTTGCTCCCAAAAATGAAAATCGTAGATGTGGTAATCTGACGAGGCATATTCTGTGAATATTGAATCCCAAAAGCCTACATCCACCCGAGGTTGAAATAGGTATGCTTATCGGCATAATAAATTTATATATTAAAAATTACACAACTCCATTGATAATTAAATGCTGCAATGACAATAATACAGTTATAACCGAATTTGTCATGTAAGGCATCATTGTTTTCTTAAAGATGTGTGTTTAAAAATAACTTACACGGTTGTATTTTATTTATTTTATTTTTCCTTCCAAGTTGTTTTTTTAAGTCCATGTACAACCATATAGGAATCAGGGACTTATTATTCGAGGTTCTTATTTTAGTCTGGGATTTAGAAGAAGGATATTAAACACTCAATAAAATTCACTTCAAAGTCATGATATAAAGGATTTTGAGGTTATTAAATTTTTTATAAAATAAAATTTAGTTATATTAATAAATAATTTGTAAAAGCTATAGGTGTAATCTATAATATACTTATTTTATTAAGATTACAAAAATTATTAGAATCAATTATATTATCACTTTATTATTATTAAAATATTAATATATGAATTACACATACATTTATATTTATTTTTTTTCTAATAATTATGGAATTGAGAGGTTCTCTACATCTAAGTATAGTGGAGATTTGTAGGTGTAATGTAAAGTATCAACATTTTTAAATATTGGCTCTGTGACTAAATAAAAACCACACTAGATCTCTTTGTTTGCAAATGATTTTAAGAGTGAAAATAAATTTAATCCTTCTAAGCGTTTGGTATTATATAAATTCACATATCTTTTTTATAAAAGTTTTATCATTTTTAATTTTATTAAAACTTTGATTTCATCTTTATGGGATATCCACAAAATAATTTTAGTCGTAGTGATATAGAGGGTTTAGCTATATCTCAAAACTAATTATAAATTTTTTAGATTCAATTTTGAAAAAATATTAAATTAAATTAAATTAATATATTTATGAATTATTTTGATTTTTTGGGCATGTGGTATTGATAAATCATGACATTGGCCCATGTTATTGTAGCTAAACTTACTTACAAGTTAATAACCATGGTAAAGCTAGGTGAATATCAATCATTAATAATCTTGTTATATTGTATTGTAAGTTTATTGTACATATTATGTTTTTATGTGCTTCTTGATTAAATTTAGATATGGCTACTAGATGATTAATAGTCCCTTTAACCATTATTAGTTTAGAGTTTCCCAATGCAACTTAGAATGTTTAACTCTGAAAAATACATATTTATTTTTCAATATTATTAAAAAAATTATTTCTCAAACATGTGATGGACCATAACTTGAAGGTGTTATTGTAGCCTTTTCATAATATAATTCCACGTGGATAATTGCATCACATATATTATATGCCATAACTTATTGATATGGTTCAAATTTTCATGTATGAAGTTTAGATATTTGTGTACACTTATTGATATGTTTCAAATTTTCAAGTATGACGTTTAGATATTTGTGTAGTGATTTTTTAATTGAAAAAAAATATTCTTGAAAATGACTCATACTCAGTAAATAACATATTTACCATAAGTTCTTTCACACCATAATTTAAAGAAGTATTTGCATAAAAAATCGATACAAATAAGATGTAAATACATATACTTACCGCCATTATTTATGTTTTCCTTGCCACTATTGTAGGATTAAATTTTAAATGTGTAGACTTACTCGTGGTTACTAACCACCAAAATTCATGCAAATCCTTGTGTATGAGAAACCGACTAATTTATCCACATCACACCTAGATTTATTAGTTACTTTGAAGAAATACTATAAGATTTGAGTTTCCTTTTGACCTATATTACTTTAGCATTGATGAATTTAGGTTATATTTTTTATGTAAATTTTCTCAGAGCATAATTTCTAACTTGAATGACATTGACGAATTTAGGTTATATTTTTTTATGTAAATTTTCTCAGAGCATAATTTCTAACTTGAATGAGAGGAATTAACTTTCCCTTCAACACTTCTTTTAATTTATTTGGTGAAATGAATCTTAATTTATAACTACTATTTATATGTTACATATTTTAATGTGATATTCATATTATGATTTTCTTTTACCTAAAAAATTGTTTATATTTCTATTAATAAAAAAAATTACAACATAAAAAATTGAATTTTATTATTTTTGACATTTTATTATTGATTGAGTCAATATTGAACTATTTACACTCTTTACCAACATTTAAAAAATGTTGGCATACTTATATTATGCTTGCACATCTCTCCCATACTAATTTGTAGTGTTCATCTCAGCACAAAAATCAAATCTTAAAGGATTGGGATCATAAAGAATAAATAATAACATATAAAAAAAGAAATATAGTTTAATAAAGTTATTAATATTCACAACCAAATATAGGATAATTTGGTAAAGTCCTAAAGCTTTTAATTTACTCGTCATAACAAAGAATAAAAACCCTTGCCCCAAGGGATACCTAGTCTTCAATAATGATAAAAACAATAAGACATGTCATAGTATATAAAAAATAGAAAATAAAACTTCTTTAACACCATGGACCTTCCTTCCTCTACATTTAATTAACTTAAGGAGCCTTCCATATCCAGAGGATTCTTCCCACCACCACTCCTCTCCACCATTAGCTTTATATGTTTATGGAATTGGAAGTTGAAATATTCCTTGCTCCCATGTTTTGATTTCTTTACATTTTTACTATATATTAAAAATGGATTTTTTCCTTTTTATAATAGTGTAAGATTGTGGATCAAGTCATATTTAGGAGTCTACCAAAACTGAGAGTGATTTCATGGAATTCTAGATAATTGTAGTTGTTTCTATAATTATGGATTAGGGAGTAAACTCTGGTAAAAGCAGAGGAGGTGGAAATGAAGGAGGTCAAGGTCAGGGCCAAGGAATATGTAGAGGTTGTGTTTGTTGAATCACCCATGAGGTCATCCCTTAAGAACATATCTAATATCCCTGTAACTCGTAAGTGAATTCCTTTTCTTTCTGTTTGTTTTTTGTTCTTTTTAAGATACGACGAAGAGTATTGTTTGTTGATTGTGTTTTGAATAAATTCATCATTTTATCTTTAGAAATGGGGGCACTTTCTGTCTCTAATGTAGAACTTCCTAGGGAGTTGTAACATCCCCTGGTAAACCTCATGTAAAAATACATAGGATTAGAAAATTTTAATTATATTTACGAGCATGTTATATTCCCAATGACTTATTCAATATTCCTAAAATGACCATTAAATAAAATCATCATCATTACATAAAGTAATTTTATAAATGTAATAACAAATAACATAATGTTACAACCACTATTGCAATATATTAACCTAAATCTCTCTCTCGTAACCTTACATAATTACCATTGTGCATTTAATTAGGATAGTTAATCACATATTTCATTATGTAAGTGTCAACTTCATGCAAGGAAACACCATATTTATAATGAAATAATAGGAAAGCAAATCAATGGACACTGATATACCCTCGAAACCCCGAAGGGAAAAACTAGCAAACATTTATTTTATTAAATATTTTGTGAGGGTGCTCACCCCTCACTCAATGGAAGTAAGTGGAGCCATTGCTTCACCTATGTTAAAATATTACAAAGAAATATCATCCTAAATTCAACATAACTAACTATAAGTAATTACATTAATCATCATATCACTTACCCCACAATTCCTCGAACACTACGTCCTTGTGGCATGGTATTTCCCTGCAATATATTATTATGTAGTTCACATTCCCTCAATTTCCATTGAATCTTAGTTCATTACCTTACATTATGTGAAATATAATTTGTAATTCACATAAGTCAAAATCCTTTCCTACAATTACTACCATCAGCAAACCCTAACATCATGATTATATTTATCAAACCAATAATAAGTCCTTACCAATTATGATTCAAACATATTTTCATCAGCATAAATGAAATGTATGCAAAGTAATGAGAATGTCTCTTTTATTAGCACTGAACATGCATCAATTAAAAACATATAATTACCAAACAAATGCCTATTCATATTTACATGTGTATAATTAAGACACATGTTTTTCCATCCATAACTCACATGCATAAGGTAAAATACATAAATATTACCATGGTTTGCTCATGATCATGATAAAATGAAACAGTTACATTGTACTTTTACCCACAAAAACATAGTAGTAATTAAATACTCTCCATGGTTATCACCATGTATTTGGATAAGGAGCATGGAATATTTCCAAAGATAAACATCTTACTAACTATTATTTCCTTGGGCAAGCCACATTCCTTTCCAAAATAAAAACCACAACACTACCCATATTATTTTAAAGAAAAAATAGCACAATATCTATTATCTTTGTGCATGTAAACACATATTTATTTTCAAGGAAACTATCGAATAGATTTTTTTTTCACATGAAAATATATATTTCTTTTGTAATAAATTCTAGCACAATAATTGTTTTTTTATGCATGTAAAAACATTTTTTTTTCAATAAATATATCACAATTAGCTATCCTTTTGTATATGTAAACACATTCTCTTTTTCAAGAAATTAATGCAATAGATATTGTTTCTATGTCTGGAAAATACATATTCTTCTATCCAAAAGGAAGTTAACACAATAGAAAGTATTCTAAAGTACATGAACACATATTCTCTTTCAATAAATCTAACACAATATCCATTGCTTCTATGTATATAACCACATAATATTTTCATGAAAACTAGCATGGTTCTTAACCTTGTATGCATCTAATTCAGTTGCAACCTTTCCAAAAAATAACCTCATGCACAAAATTTATATGCAAGTTTTCAAGAAAATAGCCTTGACTCTTATCATTCCTTGCACAAGAATTCACATGCATATTTCCAAGAAAATAATCTCTATTCTTATCATTTCATGCCCAAGATTTATATGTAATATTCCAAGCAAATAAACTTAATTCTTATTATTTCATGCACAATATGCAAATGCAATATATTTCGAAGGAGCATGGTATAACCAATCAAACCCATCAAAAATCAAATCAATTGAGTTATAATAGTATAACCTTGGGTAACAGTACTGCAAATTTCATTCTCATACAAACTGTTGGTCGACCTCCTATTTGGAATTTATTCCAAATAATGTCAATGCTTCTTCCCACCTGCGGAGGCCTTAAAATATTTTCCAGCAAGATCTGCTGACTCAGAATTCGACTCTTGAATGCTCATATGTGCATTTAATTGTGTCCATGTCTGAGCATTATAATAGTCAATTCAAACCCTAAATGGCCAAAGCATGGTATTCAATTAAATAAATAAATAAATAAAATGAAGACTGACTTGATGGAGACTTCTTCAAATGCCTCTCGGTACATAATAGTTATAGATTTCCGGATATCAATAATAATTTTGAGATATAGATTTGCGGATATCAATAATAAGTTTGACATGGTTTTTCCATACTGATTTGATACCTCCACACACCACACATTCAACCATTTTCAACCATTTTCTTTGTTTGATTTAGACTAGATACCAACTAATTCATAATGGTTCTTGATAGCCAACTATCCAATTAAACATGGTAATTAAATTCCAAGGTGTATGGGGTTTACAGGGATATTACAGGAACTTCCTATACCTATTCTATAGACTCCTATTATAACTAAATTTAGTGGTTAAAATTCCGTAGCCTAAGGAATATGCTAAGCGATTTGGATACATTCCTTCCTTTCAATGTAGAAATCAAGTCAAAAACTATATAGAGATTAAACAGACATATCCACTTAAGTCACGTGACCTCAAAGATAGAGTATTAAGTAACGTCTTTCAATAAATTTCAAAATTGAAGGCCACCACCCTACAAATGATATTGGGGAGTTTTCCTCTCAACTCCAACAATTGCATATGTAAGAGTTGGAGTTTTCGTTAAGAGGAACTTCAGATTCAACGGTAGTGAGTCCCAAAATTTCACAAGAGATGATTATATAAATAGTAGCAAGTGCGATACACCAGATAGAGTTGGAGTTGTCGTTAAGAGGAACTTCGAATTCAACAGTAGTGAGTCCCAAAATTTCACCAAGAGATTATTCTATAAATAGTAGCAAGTGCGGTACACCAGATAAGTATGATAATGATATTGATACGATAACATGTGCATGCATCGACTGTTTTCACAAATAAATGAGGTTGTAGAAGCAACAGTCTTAGTGTTATCAGACTATGCTGGTGAGGACAATTTAATAACTACAAGCTGATAGGGTGAGTATTTTTAAGCCTATTTACATGGATGGGATGAACAACATTTATGTTATGGATTCTTCAAATTATTTCTACTCTACACATCAAGTATATATGACCTTTTCTATCCCTCTAGATCATTTATGTTATGAGATATACAGGTTGTTTAATTTAAATTTATTTCAAATCCATATATATATATATATAATTTTCAAATCCAGCCAGTTTGTATACCATATAGATGACCATTTTTATGGATCTGGATCATAAAGTAACCCTGAACAAAATTATTCAATTTGATTTAAATGGATAATAAGTTAATTTTTTTTCTAACACACTTATATACAATCATGAGAAATTGTGTGGAAAAACTACATTCATTTTATGGAAAATCTCAGTAGAGTCTTAGAACATGTTTTTAGCCATGCACAAGGTAAGGAGCAAGAAATCATCTGGTCACTAAAGATTGAGTACCAATTTTTATGCTTAGGCATTAGAATAGGAATTTTGAGACATATTGCAAGAATAAAATGGCCAATAATAGATGTGTGGATGACAACTTAAATCATTAAAACTTTAAACTTATCCTTTTAGGATAACATAACTAGCATAAACATTTATAATTATCTCGACCATAAATGAGCATTTACAATTTTGTGAGTGATATCCATCCCGCATTATTAACGATAATGTGCTATTTTCATGTTGGTAATTGGTGATCACTTTGTTAGTAAATGACGAGAATAATTTGGTAGTTATTTCTTGAATGGTTTGTGTTAAGAGGTGTTTTTTTAATGTTGTGTGGTAGTAATGTTGTAAGGTCAACATAAATATTTTGAATTGGTCTAAAATAAAATAAAACTATAAAAATAAAATAAAATCACATGAACAAATATCTATCGATCTATATATATATATATGGCGCCCTCTAAAATAGAATGATAGAGATGTTGTAATGTCCTTTTTAATATTTTGAGTCATGTTTAAGATTAATATTTGGTCAAAATAAACTAAAATTTAAATTAAATTAAAAAACCATTAGATTAATAATGATAACAATTAATATGAATATTCGTTAAACCAATCTAGATTCATCTAAACTACAGATCTACCAAACACAAGAGAGAAAGATCAAATTTATTTTCACTATAAAATATGTTTGCATTCCAAGAAATTCGATCCTTGTTAGTGCTCGGTAAATCTACTATTAATCTATATTTAGTTAATAATTATAATATATAAATATAATACTATTATAAATTATTTTTTACATGTAAAATCTTGTGATAATTATTGATGATTAAATAACTTGCAATAATTATTGATGATTAAATTAAAATTTTGGTCTTATTATTATTTTTGTTGGCTTGACCTATAGGGATTTTGAACCTTGAATCTCATGATTCACATAATACTTCATAATAAGGAAAATTGCCCTCATAAATTTGGAAGTTGTATTTTAAAATACATGGATCTCTTCAAATAAATATAATTTATTATAATATATAACTTAGTATAATAAAATTTGGAATATTCTTATACTTGCTTCACTTTTTAAATCAATACAACAAAATAAATTAAGAACTCAAATTATTTTCATTTATATTTATAGATAAATCGTTAAGTTATTTTGAAATTTCGGATTTTTATTTAATACAATAGTTTTTGCCTTCAATTTAGATATAAATAAGCATTTCTATTATTATTCATATATATATATATATATATATATATATATATTATTTAATTTAAAATTAAATCCAAGCTTCTCCATTATGTGGAACGTGAAACATTAAAGGTATTATGTGAGATGAGTAATCATGGAACACACGGGGTATTTAGGAGAGAACTAGACCTCCCATTTAGCATTAGCATGATCAACAAGATAGATAATATTTAATGTTTCGAAATGAGGTAGGCATAACACAGGGTTGCATAGCTAAGATGTTTGGATGATTAGAGCACGTATTTGGTCTGGTAATTAAAACAGGTTCATGAGAGGGAAAAAAAAAAAACCTTCATTAAATTTTTTTGGAAGAGTACACGAAACAAATTTATCAAGAGAAAATCTATTTGCAATCTACTTCAATTCTAGGTAGTTGGTTCCATGCGTCTTTATAATGGTGTATTAGTTTGCTTCTTTTTTTTAAAATTAAATTCCATTACTTCAAATAGTGTCTTACAACAAGTATCCATTATCAATATCCATAGTAGACCATAATACATTCACTACACTCATGGTATCAAATGCTAGAATTTTTTATGCGTTTTTCTTCTCTCCCTTTTCCCTCGCATGCATCAATCTAGTCTACAAAATTATAAATATAAACTAAAGGTGGAGAAGTATCATGATCATCTCTATGAGAGTGTTTCATTGCCATTGGTTCAACAATAATTTTCATTTCACTTTCACTATCTGAGTAATCAGACTCATTGGCTCATTTTTTCCCACTTATTACAAACATGATTATGGTTGAGTCTCCTTCATTATCATTTGTTGGGAGGGTATCCTATACTTAAGGATGAGGTGCTGCCACTAGAAGCTTATCTGAATTTGGAGGAGAATATTTTTTGGTGTATGACTTCTGTTGTTGAGAGATGTCCTTGTTTTTATCCTGGAAAATTATTGGATCCTTTCTCTTCCTTTGGCTCCCACTATCTCGGACTAGTTCTCTTCAACTCCTAGGAACAAAAAACCCTTTTGAAAAAGGAAATGAATTTTGAAGGTTCTCAGGTTGTTGAGAAGTTCTACTTCTAAAATCGGTATTATCATAATCCAGTGGTTTTGAATACTCATTTCCCTTCCACTTGAGTATAATTCTATGTGGTTAGACTTTGTTGACGTGTAATGTGACACATATGCGGAAAAATGTGATAATACCTTTTGAAATTATTTCACTATTTTTTTTAATGGAGAAAATCATTAAATTTCTAATATATTCTAATATTATGGTTGGATCCATTAGAGTGGTAACTTAGGAATTATTACCCATGTTGGAGTAGCTAGAGACTTCATGGTGAGAGGATTGAATTCTCGGAACCATGGTTGCATCGAAAGACTGACTCACCCACAAAAATTTGGGTGTGTGATAGAAAAAAATCTATAAATATTATAATTAAAAGAAAAAAAACAAAAACATTCCTTTCGAGAAAAATAGAAGGTCTGTATTTTGGAACCCGTTTTGGTACATCTAATCTCAGATAGTAGATGTTTAGGGCCAAAATATCTGAAAATGAAAAATGATTGCTTGTGATTCATACTATGTCGCCCTTATGTGGGCAATAAAATTTAACACATCAAGTATTGTAATGTTTCTATATTGATCCACCATAAATGTTGGGTCTTAGAGATATTTATGTGTGGCATAATTGGGTCCTAGCTTGAGGGTGTTCTTGAAAGAATTGAATTTTGAAGCTGAAGCTGCCCCACTTCCCTTGGCACCTCCATTTAGGTTGCAATGATAGATATGGAGGAATCCGTCTTAGGCCATAATATCTAGGTAATGCTCCATATTAGGTTTCATTATGTCCTGAAGGAGTCACATAGAACCCGTGCATATTCCTATCAGCTTTTATACTCTAGTTAGGAGCATGAATACTGAGTCTATCACTATTACCATTATTGCAGAGAGACCCTTTAGAAATATACCTAACAAATGTTATGAATTTTAGTAGGTATAAAGCCACAATTCATTTCTTTTATAAACATGAATTTATATCCTTTTAAGGAGGTAGGAATCATGATCCTAGGTCATGAGTTGCCACATTGTCCAAAAATATAGTCGTGTTATTAACTATATTATGTCGAACATTGGTGTCAACCCCAAGAGAATTAGTGAACAAACCCCAAGTGATTCCATTTTTTTTAATGTCTTTCTAATATACCCTAGTGATCCCTTCCACCGCAGTGCTTAAGGATCACCAGGTATGGCCCAACGACTATTGGATTTCACTGACTCTTGGTGAAAGTTTTAAAATAAGGCCCCTTACAAAGTTTTTGGGGAGGTTGTGATCATGTTTTTTCTCCATAAGACAAACATCATATCGTGAATGCACCACATGCTTTTCATGGTCGTTGGGAAGGAGATAAAAGCCAATTTCAAAGTATCATCCTCCCATTTAAAGTTCTTATAACTTGAAAACCATAAGAGACGCCCTGTTGGTTTCTTGTTCATAATGGTGAATTATTTATTGATTTCATTGTATCTAAGGTTCTCATAGACCTTTAATTGTTGGCCACCCATGAAGACGGAAGGGGGTGACAAGGTGAAGGGGAAAAAAATGATAATAGTAGTAGAATTCATGGTTGTGATGATCGTAAATGAAAAGAACTATCTTTATAATGACATATCGGTAATATTATGTGTTTCCAATTGTCTCTGTTATGTTGATTTTTTATGTTTAAAATGATCCTCTACTATTACTATGTTAGCTTTCCTTGTGAGTATAAGACTAAATTTTTGGTCATTGTTGGTAGTGGGCTCTTCTGAAATATCACTCTCAATTAGGTTTGTTGGCCATGGGTTCATTCTCAAATTTTTATTTTGGCATGTGAGTTAACCTCAACATACATGGATTTCATTCTCTCTTTACGATACTCCTTCCCATGGGTTCCTACTTGTTCCTTTTTCTCTTTCAAACAAAGTATACCCTTTCTATTTTCCCCAGGATAAGTGGAAATGTCTTAGTTAATTGGCAAACTTGGGCTTTTATCAACTCTTACATCTTCCTTCTTATTTTTTTCTCTTTCCTATCTTCTCTTCTTTACACAATTCTTTTCATTTTGGAAAACTTTTATTCTTTTCTCTTTGGATAAGTGTCTCTCCTAGTTATCTAGATTTCATGTTCCTATATCTTAGGTGTTTTGTAACTCCTCAACTCTTTGTTTTGGTCTCCCCATCTCTGGGATCCTTATTGATCTCCCTTATGCATTGAAAATTCACCTCCCTCCATTGTTATTCTCTTTTATTTCTATCATCTTGATTTAATTATATATTATATCTCTATACCTAAGTCAAGGAATCATGGAGTCTATGGGGGAAGATGAAACACTTATCTCCCCTCCATCTCCATAGCACATAAATTTGTGGATTTTTAGAAATGATATATGTTCATTCCCTCTCCCCTATTATCAAGGATGGAATTCAAGAATGTGAAAGGAAGGCGGGGCTTGAATGCCATTTTATTACATACATAAATGTGGAAGTTGAAGTTGGAGGTTGGGTACTAGATACTCAGAGTACCACTACAAGAAATAGAAGATATATGAAAAAATTAACATCTACTCATAGTTGAAGATGACCAAAGGGAAATTCTTGTTGGAGTGCTCTGAGAAATAATAGCAAATACTACTACATAGAGATAAGCTTCAAAGGAAAATGAATCAGCTCAATGATAGAATATGAAGAAGCTCTAGTTGATTTGGATTTCTCAACTTCAGATGAAGAAGCTTATTCTGACACAATACCAGTTGACTCATAAGGAAAGTAGGTCTCTCAACTAATTTTTGTGTTTCTTTACATTAGTAGTAAGGCTTACAGTTTAACTATGAACATTAGTGAATTTGTTAGTAGAAATGAAGATAGATTAAACCTATATTATCTAGTAAAAAAACTTTCCAGTTCAAGTAGTTTGCAGTTTGTCATATCAAAAACTCTCTTCATATTCTACTAGTTTGGTTTCCCTTATCGCAAACAAACAAAACTAGACATTCTTGTATATTTTGCAATGTGTTAGTAATACAAATTCCATCTGATTAAAAAAAAAGAATTAATTCCATTCTTTATTTAGTTATAAATATAAAATATATTTTTACAATTAGTATTTTATTATAATAATATTAGTGTTACTATAATATGATTTAAAATTTCTTATGCTTGAATAAGGAAACTGTTAACAACCCTTATATAGCCCATTAATTGGTTATCACATATGAAGTGGCTTTCCTTTGATAATGGTGGAAAATTCGGTCGCATTTTTCGATACCATCAATTCATGCCATTAACGAGTTAGCCCACATGAAGTTGTTTTCCTTTGATAATGGTGGCAAGCTTGCTCACATTTGTGGATATCGCCCATTGATGGTTCTTCCCATTGATTTTAAACAACCAAGTTATTATGGTTCTCTTCAAAAAATATGATGAATCATCATGCATTTATGTGTAGAAGCTAAAGATAATTATCCTTATATGGAAATTTATATATGATAAGTTTTACCATGGTTGGAAAAAATAAGATAAAATTATATAACATTTCTCAAAAAATGCATTTTCTAAGCCTCGGCGATTACAATGACACTCTAATACCAATCAATAACATGCACTAAGTTCCATACTATGTCAAGCCAAGTACATAGCATCATTTTCACTTTAATATCACGATTCACATTTTCTAGTGCATTTTTATATCATATGTTTGTAGGAACCTTATATTTTTAGGTTTGGGTAATTATAAAGAAAAATAATTATCCTATTTCTTTAGTTTATTTTTAGATTAAATTAAATTTACACATATATGTAATTTAATATTTTATTACAGTTTTTATTATTATAAATATTTAAATTGAATTTCATACTCATATTTATATCAAATTCCTTTGAAAATAAATTAGAATTAACTTTTGTTTTGAAACTAAAGTGATTGATAAATTATCATATTACTTGTTTGCGTGATGTAAGCCTTTGATATATTGCCTGGAAATCCAGACAATCAATAATGCATGCATTTTGTCTTGAAAGAGTTAAAGTTCAAAATGATACAAAACATGATGGTGAAACAAAATCATGACAAGAAAATATTGAAGAGCTTGATATGCCTAGACTTGATTGTGCTAATAGATTAGCAAGAACTAGATAAGGAGCCAAAGGCTCATTACTATTTAGAACACTAAAATGAGGCAAGTAGGCTCCACTCTATGGGATTATCTTCAACTAGAAGAAAAACACATCAACCTATTCCCAACATAAGGTTAGCCCATATGCTTAAATGTTGTCCCATATATTTCCATTTCATCGAAGAGAAGTATAATTTGTTCCTTTGCGTCATTTCTCTCTAAGAGAACTTCACCAAGTAGAGACTTCATCTGGTAGTATAAGTCAATGGTGCAAATATACTTATTCTAGCGTTTACGTGTATGGATAGTCTTTGAGACTAAAGAAAGTATATGTATAAAATTTTTAGATTCTAAATGGAAATAAAATTCTTCAATGATATCCTCCTCATCCTCTAAGAGCTTGTGCTAGATGTTTAGTGAAGTTTTGTCACAGAGATTTTTCATGGAGCACTTAACCATGAATATGGCCCATGAAGTTCTTTGCGCACCTTGAAGTCCACTTCCACATGACATTGAGCTCTATGTATGTTCATGGTGGTGAATGTGTGAAAAAGAATAAGATGTTGAGGAGAGAAGACCACAAAGGTATAGTAGGCTAGGACGCAGAAAACATAATGGAGGGCGGGACGCAGAAAACTATTTTTCACTATCCCTACGAAAGCTACAAATGGAACTATTCAACCAAGTGAGAGACTAGAAGAAAACAAGTATTGCCTACTACAGAAAAATTTACAAAGGAGAAAATGGAGATTGGACATCCGTAATAGCATAAGGGTGAAAAGTAATAAGTTACCTCTATCATGCCCAAGAGTGGTAAAACATTATAAGTCATCTTAGAACTTAAAAACATGAGCATGTGGTGATGGGGAAATATGAATAACAATATTAGAGTAATACTCGAATATTAGAGTAATTATAGTGAGTGAGACTTCATGGTGAGAGGATTGAATTCTCGGAGCCATGGTTGCATCGAAAGACTAACTCACCCCCAAAAATTTGGGTGTGTGATAGAAAAAATTCTATAAATATTATAATTAAAAAAAAAAAACACAAACATTCCTTTCGAGAAAAATAGAAGGTCTGTATTTTGGAACCCGTTTTGGTACATCTAATCTCAAATAGTAGATGTTTAGGGCCAAAATATCTGAGAATGAAAAATGATTGCTTGTGATTCATAATATGTCGCTCTTATGTGGGCAATAACATTTAACACATCAAGTATTGTAATGTTTCTATATTGATCCACCATAAATGTTGGGTCTAAGAGATATTTATGTGTGGGATAGTTGGGTCCTAGCTTGAGGGTGTTCTTGAAAGAATTTGATTTTGAAGCTGAAGTTGCCCCACTTCCCTTGGCACCTCCATTTAGGTTGCAATGATAGATATGGAGGAATCCGTCTTAGGCCATAATATCTAGGTAATGCTCCATATTAGGTTTCATTATGTCCTGAAGGAGTCACATAGAACCCGTGCATATTCCTATCAGCTTTTATACTCTAGTTAGGAGCATGAATACTGAGTCTATCAATATTACCATTATTGCAGAGAGACCCTTTAGAAATATACCTAACAAATGTTATGAATTTTAGTAGGTATGAAGCCACAATTCATTTCTTTTATAAACATGAATTTATATCCTTTTAAGGAGGTAGGAATCATGATCCTAGGTCATGAGTTGCCACATTGTCCAAAAATATAGTCGTGTTATTAACTATATTATGTCGAACATTGGTGTCAACCCCAAGAGAATTAGTGAACAAACCCCAAATGATTCCATTTTTTTTAATGTCTTTCTAATATACCCTAGTGATCCTTCCACCACAAAGGTTTAAGGATCACCAGGTATGGCCCAACGACTATTGGATTTCACCGACTTCCTTGTGACATTTTTAAAACAAGGCCCCTTACAAAGTTTTTGGGGAGGTTGTGACTGCCAGTTTTTTCTCCATAAGACAAACTTCATATCGTGAATGCAACTATATGCTTTTTATGGTCGTTGGGAAGGAGATAAAAGCCAATTTCAGAAGAATGCTCCACGTAAAGATTCAAGACCCTGACAACCATAAGAGAGGCCCGTTGGTTTCTTGTTCATAATGGTGAAATTTTATTGATTTCATCGTATCTAAGGTTCTCATAGACCTTTAATTGTTGGCCACCCATGAAGACTCGAAAGGTGACAAGGTGAAGGGGAAAAAATGATAATAGTAGTAGAATTCATGGTTGTGATGATCGTAAATGAAAAGAACTATCTTTATAATGACATATCGGTAATATTATGTGTTTCCAATTGTGTCTGTTATGTTGATTTTTTATGTTTAAAATGATCCTCTACTATTACTATGTTAGCTTTCCTTGTGAGTATGAGACTAAATTTTTGGTCGTTGTTGGTAGTGGGCTCTTCTGAAATATCACTCTCAATTAGGTTTGTTGGCCATGGGTTCATTCTCAAAGTTTTATTTTGGCATGTGAGTTAACCTCAACATACATGGATTTCGTTCTCTCTTTACGATACTCCTTCCCATGGGTTCCTACTTGTTCCTTTTTCTCTTTCAAACAAAGTATACCCTTTCTATTTTCCCCGGGATAAGTGGAAATGTCTTAGTTAATTGGTAAACTTGGGATTTTATCAACTCTTGCATCTTCCTTCTTATTTTTTTCTCTTTCCTATCTTCTCTTCTTTACACAATTCTTTTCATTTTGGAAAACTTTTATTCTTTTCTCTTTGCATAAGTGTCTCTCCTAGTTATCTAGATTTCATGTTCCTATATCTTAGGTGTTTTGTAACTCCTCAACTCTTTGTTTTGGTCTCCCCATCTCTAGGATCCTTATTGATCTCCCTTATGCATTGAAAATTCACCTCCCTCCATTGTTATTCTCTTTGATTTCTATCATCTTGATTTAATTATATATTATATCTCTATACCTAAGTCAAGAAATCATGGAGTCTATGGGGGAAGATGAAACACTTATCTCCCCTCCATCTCCATAGCACATAAATTTGTGGATTTTTAGAAATGATATATGTTCATTCCCTCTCCCCTATTATCAAGGATGGAATTCAAGAATGTGAAAGGAAGGCGGGGCTTGAATGCCATTTTATTACATACATAAATGTGGAAGTTGAAGTTGGAGGTTGGGTACTAGATACTCATAGTACCACTACAAGAAATAGAAGATATATGAAAAAATTAACATCTACTCATAGTTGAAGATGACCAAAGGGAAATTCTTGTTGGAGTGCTCCGAGAAATAATAGCAAATACTACTACATAGAGATAAGCTTCAAAGGAAAATGAATCAGCTCAATGATAGAATATGAAGAAGCTCTAGTTGATTTGGATTTCTCAACTTCAGATGAAGAAGCTTATTCTGACACAATACCAGTTGACTCATAAGGAAAGTAGGTCTCTTAACTAATTTTTGTGTTTCTTTACATTAGTAGTAAGGCTTACAGTTTAACTATGAACATTAGTGAATTTGTTAGTAGAAATGAAGGTAGATTAAACCTATATTATCTAGTAAAAAAATTTTCCAGTTCAAGTAGTTTGCAGTTTGTCATATCAAAAACTCTCTTCATATTCTACTAGTTTGGTTTCCCTTATCGCAAACAAACAAAACTAGACATTCTTGTATATTTTGCAATGTGTTAGTAATACAAATTCCATCTGATTAAAAAAAAGAATTAATTCCATTCTTTATTTAGTTATAAATATAAAATATATTTTTACAATTAGTATTTTATTATAATAATATTAGTGTTACTATAATATGATTTAAAATTTCTTATGCTTGAATAAGGAAACTGTTAACAACCCTTATATAGGCAATTAATTGGTTATCACATGTGAAGTGGCTTTCCTTTGATAATGGTGGAAAATTCGGTCGCATTTGTCGATACCATCAATTCATGCCATTAACGAGTTAGCCCACATGAAGTTGTTTTCCTTCGATAATGGTGGCAAGCTTGCTCACATTTGTGGATACCGCCCAGTGATGGTTCTTCCCATCGATTTTAAACAACCAAGTTATTATAGTTCTCTTCAAAAAATATGATGAATCATCATGCATTTATGTGTAGAAGCTAAAGATAATTATCCTTATATGGAAATTTATATATGATAAGTTTTATCATGGTTGGAAAAAATAAGATAAAATTATATAACATTTCTCAAAAAATGCATTTGCTAAGCCTCGGCGATTACAATGACACTCTAATACCAATCAATAACATGCACTAAGTTCCATACTATGTCAAGCCACGTACATAGCATCATTTTCACTTTAATATCACGATTCACATTTTCTAGTGCATTTTTATATCATATGTTTGTAGGAACCTTATATTTTTAGGTTTGGGTAATTATAAAGAAAAATAATTATCCTATTTCTTTAGTTTATTTTTAGATTAAATTAAATTTACACATATATGTAATTTAATATTTTATTATAGTTTTTATTATTATAAATATTTAAATTCAATTTCATACTCATATTTATATCAAATTCCTTTGAAAATAAATTAGAATTAACTTTTGTTTTGAAACTAAAGTGATTGATAAATTATCATATTCCTTGTTTGCGTGATGTAAGCCTTTGATATATTTCCTGGAAATCCAGACAATCAATAATGCATGCATTTTGTCTTGAAAGAGTTAAAGTTCAAAATGATACAAAACATGATGGTGAAACAAAATCATGACAAGAAAATATTGAAGAGCTTGATATGCCTAGACTTGATTGTGCTAATAGATTAGCAAGAACTAGATAAGGAGCCAAAGGCTCATTACTTATTTAGAACACTAAAATGAGGCAGAGGGGCTCCACCTCTATGGGATTAGCTTCAACTAGAAGAAAAACACATCAACCTATTCCTAACATAAGGCTAGCCTCCATATGCTCCAAATGTTGTCCCATATATTTCCATTTCATCGAAGAGAAGTATAATTTGTTCCTTTGCGTCATTTCTCTCTAAGAGAACTTCACCAAGTAGAGACTTCATCTGGTAGTATAAGTCAATGGTGCAAATATACTTATTCTAGCGTTTACGTGTATGGATAGTCTTTGAGACTAAAGAAAGTATATGTATAAAATTTTTAGATTCTAAATGGAAATAAAATTCTTCAATGATATCCTCCTCATCCTCTAAGAGCTTGTGCTAGATGTTTAGTGAAGTTTTGTCACAGAGATTTTTCATGGAGCACTTAACCATGAATATGGCCCATGAAGTTCTTTGCGCACCTTGAAGTCCACTTCCACATGACATTGAGCTCTATGTATGTTCATGGTGGTGAATGTGTGAAAAAGAATAAGATGTTGAGGAGAGAAGACCACAAAGGTATAGTAGGTTAGGACGCAGTAAAACATAATGGAGGGCGGGACGTTAAAACTATTTTTCACTATCCCTACGAAAGCTACAAATGGAACTATTCAACCAAGTGAGAGACTAGAAGAAAACAAGTATTGCCTACTACAGAAAAATTTACAAAGGATAAAATGGAGATTGGACATCCATAATAGCATAAGGGTGAAAAGTAATAAGCTACCTCTATCATGCCCAAGAGTGGTAAAACATTATAAGTCATCTTAGAACTTAAAAACATGAGCGTGTGGTGATGGGGAAATATGAATAACAATATTAGAGTAATACTCGAATATTAGAGTAATTATAGTGAGTGAGACTTCATGGTGAGAGGATTGAATTCTCGGAACCATGGTTGCATCGAAAGACTGACTCACCCCCAAAAATTTGGGTGTGTGATAGAAAAAATTCTATAAATATTATAATTAAAAAAAAAAAACACAAACATTCCTTTCGAGAAAAATAGAAGGTCTGTATTTTGGAACCCGTTTTGGTACATATAATCTCAGATAGTAGATGTTTAGGGCCAAAATATCTGAAAATGAAAAATGATTGCTTGTGATTCATAATATGTCGCCCTTATGTGGGCAATAACATTTAACACATCAAGTATTGTAATGTTTCTATATTGATCCACCATAAATGTTGGGTCTAAGAGATATTTATGTGTGGGATAGTTGGGTCCTAGCTTGAGGTTGTTCTTGAAAGAATTGGATTTTGAAGCTGAAGTTGCCCCACTTCCCTTGGCACCTCCATTTAGGTTGCAATGATAGATATGGAGGAATCCGTCTTAGGCCATAATATCTAGAGTAATGCACCATAATGGATCTTCATTATGTCTGAAGGAGTCACATAAATTTGAACTACATATTCTATCAGCTTTTATGCTACGATTAGGAGCATGAATACGGGTATCAATATTTCATTGAAAGAGACCCTTTACCATGAAATTTACCTAACAGAGTATTGTGAATTTAGTAGGTGTAAAACCACAATTCATTTCTTTTATAAACATATTGAATTTATATCCTTTTAAGGAGGTAGGAATCATGATCCTAGGTCATGAGTTGCCACATTGTCCAAAAATATAGTCGTGTTATTAACTATATTATGCCGAACATTGGTGTCAACCCCAAGAGAATTAGTGAACAAACCCCAAATGATTCCATTTTTTTTAATGTATTTCTAATATACCCTAGTGATCCCTTCCACCGCAGTGCTTAAGGATCACCAGGTATGGCCCAACGACTATTGGATTTCACTGACTCTTTGTGACAGTTTTAAAACAAGGCCCCTTACAAAGTTTTTGGGGAGGTTGTGATCATGTTTTTTCTCCATAAGACAAACATCATATCGTGAATGCACCACATGCTTTTCATGGTCGTTGGGAAGGAGATAAAAGCCAATTTCAAAGTATCATCCTCCCATTTAAAGTTCTTATAACTTGACAACCATAAGAGACGCCCTGTTGGTTTCTTGTTCATAATGGTGAATTTTTTATTGATTTCATTGTATCTAAGGTTCTCATAGACCTTTAATTGTTGGCCACCCATGAAGACGGAAGGGGGTGACAAGGTGAAGGGGAAAAAATGATAATAGTAGTAGAATTCATGGTTGTGATGATCGTAAATGAAAAAATTATCTTGTGTTTGAAACATACTACCGGTAATATTACTTTTGTTTCGAAATTTATACATTATGTTAGGTTTTTATGTTAAAATGATCCTCTACTATTATTATATTTAGCTTTCCTTCTTGAGTACTGAACTAAATTTTTGATCGTTGTTGGTAGTGGGCTCTTACGAAATATCACTCTCAATTAGGTTTGTTGGCCATGGGTTCATTCTCGAAGTTTGTTTGGCATGTAGGTTAACCTCACTTTTATGAATTTAGATTCTCCTTTAAATGCTCATGTTACATGGGTTCTACTTGTTCCTTTTTCTCTTTCTCAAACAAAGTATACCCTTTCTATTTTCCCCGGGGGATAGGTAAATGTTGAATTGTTGAATTAATTGGTAAACTTGGGCTTTTTTTTATCAACTCTTGCATCTTCCTTCTTATTTTTTTCTCTTTCCTATCTTCTCTTCTTTACACAATTCTTTTCATTTTGGAAAACTTTTATTCTTTTCTCTTTGGATAAGTGTCTCTCCTAGTTATCTAGATTTCATGTTAATATATCTTAGGTGTTTTTTAACTCCTCAGCTCTTTGTTTTGGTCTCCCCATCTCTGGGATCCTTATTGATCTCCCTTATGCATTGAAAATTCACCTCCCTCCATTGTTATTCTCTTTGATTTCTATCATCTTGATTTAATTATATATTATATCTCTATACCTAAGTCAAGGAATCATGGAGTCTATGGGGGAAGATGAAACACTTATCTCCCCTCCATCTCCATAGCACATAAATTTGTGGATTTTTAGAAATGATATATGTTCATTCCCTCTCCCCTATTATCAAGGATGGAATTCAAGAATGTGAAAGGAAGGCGGGGCTTGAATGCCATTTTATTACATACATAAATGTGGAAGTTGAAGTTGGAGATTGGGTACTAGATAATCAGAGTACCACTACAAGAAATAGAATATGTAAGAAAAAATTAACATCACATATCATGATTGAAGATGACCTTGAAAATTCTTGTTGGAGTGTAGAAATAATAGCAAATACTACTACATGATTCAAAAAATATGGCCTTCGAAGGAGATTTAAATCAGCTCAGTAGAATATGAAGAAAGCTAGTTGATTTTAGATTTAACATTTAGCTGTAACCCAATGGGTGCCAGCTCATATTTCTACTGTGAAAGTAGGTCTCTCAACTAATTTTTGTGTTTCTTTACATTAGTAGTAAGGCTTACAGTTTAACTATGAACATTAGTGAACTTGTTAGTAGAAATGAAGGTAGATTAAACCTATATTATCTAGTAAAAAAAATTTCCAGTTCAAGTAGTTTGCAGTTTGTCATATCAAAAACTCTCTTCATATTCTACTAGTTTGGTTTCCCTTATTGCAAACAAACAAAACTAGACATTCTTGTATATTTTGCAATGTGTTAGTAATACAAATTCCATCTGATTAAAAAAAAGAATTAATTCCATTCTTTATTTAGTTATAAATATAAAATATATTTTTACAATTAGTATTTTATTATAATAATATTAGTGTTACTATAATATGATTTAAAATTTCTTATGCTTGAATAAGGAAACTGTTAACAACCCTTATATAGGCAATTAATTGGTTATCACATGTGAAGTGGCTTTCCTTTGATAATGGTGGAAAATTCAGTCGCATTTGTCGATACCATCAATTCATGCCATTAATGAGTTAGCCCACATGAAGTTGTTTTCCTTCGATAATGGTGGCAAGCTTGCTCACATTTGTCGATACCGCCCAGTGATGGTTCTTCCCATTGATTTTAAACAACCAAGTTATTATAGTTCTCTTCAAAAAATATGATGAATCATCATGCATTTATGTGTAGAAGCTAAAGATAATTATCCTTATATGGAAATTTATATATGATAAGTTTTACCATGGTTGGAAAAAATAAGATAAAATTATATAAAATTTCTCAAAGAATGCATTTGCTAAGCCTCGGCGATTACAATGACACTCTAATACCAATCAATAACATGCACTAAGTTCCATACTATGTCAAGCCATGTACATAGCATCATTTTCACTTTAATATCACGATTCACATTTTCTAGTGCATTTTTATATCATATGTTTGTAGGAACCTTATATTTTTAGGTTTGGGTAATTATAAAGAAAAATAATTATCCTATTTCTTTAGTTTATTTTTAGATTAAATTAAATTTACACATATATGTAATTTAATATTTTATTACAGTTTTTATTATTATAAATATTTAAATTGAATTTCATACTCATATTTATATCAAATTCCTTTGAAAATAAATTAGAATTAACTTTTGTTTTGAAACTAAAGTGATTGATAAATTATCATATTACTTGTTTGCGTGATGTAAGCCTTTGATATATTGCCTAGAAATCCAGACAATCAATAATGCATGCATTTTGTCTTGAAAGAGTTAAAGTTCAAAATGATACAAAACATGATGGTGAAACAAAATCATGACAAGAAAATATTGAAGAGCTTGATATGCCTAGACTTGATTGTGCTAATGGATTAGCGAGAACTAGATAAAGGCAAAAGCTCAGCTACATACAAAACATAAAGTAGGCGGAAGGCTCTTTTATCGCATGGGATTAGCTTCAACTAGAAGAAAAAACACATCAACCTATTCCTAACATAAAATTATCACTTACTGTACTTGTAATATTTGTCCCATATATTTCCATTTCATCGAAGAGAAGTATAATTTGTTCCTTTGCGTCATTTCTCTCTAAGAGAACTTCACCAAGTAGAGACTTCATCTGGTAGTATAAGTCAATGGTGCAAATATACTTATTCTAGCGTTTACGTGTATGGATAGTCTTTGAGACTAAAGAAAGTATATGTATAAAATTTTTAGATTCTAAATGGAAATAAAATTCTTCAATGATATCCTCCTCATCCTCTAAGAGCTTGTGCTAGATGTTTAGTGAAGTTTTGTCACAGAGATTTTTCATGGAGCACTTAACCATGAATATGGCCCATGAAGTTCTTTGCGCACCTTGAAGTCCACTTCCACATGACATTGAGCTCTATGTATGTTCATGGTGGTGAATGTGTGAAAAAGAATAAGATGTTGAGGAGAGAAGACCACAAAGGTATAGTAGGCTAGGACGCAGAAAACATAATGGAGGGCGGGACGCAGAAAACTATTTTTCACTATCCCTACGAAAGCTACAAATGGAACTATTCAACCAAGTGAGAGACTAGAAGAAAACAAGTATTGCCTACTACAGAAAAATTTACAAAGGAGAAAATGGAGATTGGACATCCATAATAGCATAAGGAGTGAAAAGTATTAAGATACCTCTATCATGCCCGAGTGGTAAAACATTATAGATGCGCATCTTAGAACTTAATTCCATTGACGTGTATTGATGAAAATATGAATAACAATAGTCAGCCTCGAATATTAGGTAATTATAGTAGTGAGACTTATGGTGAGAGGATTGAATTCTAGGAACCATGGTTGACATCCGAAAAATACATCACCCCAAAAATTTGGTGTAAATAGAAAAATTCTATAAATATTATATAATTAAAAAAAAAAAAAACACAAACATTTCCTTTCGAGAAAAATGAAAGTGTTGTATTTTGGAACCCGTTTTGTACATATAATCTCGGATAGTAGATGTTTAGGGCAAAATATACGGAAAATGAAAATTATTGTATGATTCATAATATGTCGCCCTTATGTGGGCAATAACATTTAACACATCAAGTATTGTAATGTTTCTATATTGATCCACCATAAATGTTGGGTCTAAGAGATATTTATGTGTGGGATAGTTGGGTCCTAGCTTGAGGGTGTTCTTGAAAGAATTGGATTTTGAAGCTGAAGTTGCCCCACTTCCCTTGGCACCTCCATTTAGGTTGCAATGATAGATATGGAGGAATCCGTCTTAGGCCATAATATCTAGGTAATGCTCCATATTAGGTTTCATTATGTCCTGAAGGAGTCACATAGAACCCGCGCATATTCCTATCAGCTTTTATACTCTAGTTAGGAGCATGAATACTGAGTCTATCAATATTACCATTATTGCAGAGAGACCCTTTAGAAATATACCTAACAAATGTTATGAATTTTAGTAGGTATGAAGCCACAATTCATTTCTTTTATAAACATGAATTTATATCCTTTTAAGGAGGTAGGAATCATGATCCTAGGTCATGAGTTGCCACATTGTCCAAAAATATAGTCGTGTTATTAACTATATTATGTCGAACATTGGTGTCAACCCCAAGAGAATTAGTGAACAAACCCCAAATGATTCCATTTTTTTTAATGTCTTTCTAATATACCCTAGTGATCCATTCCACCGCAGTGCTTAAGGATCACCAGGTATGGCCCAACGACTATTGGATTTCACTGACCCTTTGTGACAGTTTTAAAACAAGGCCCCTTACAAAGTTTTTGGGGAGGTTGTGATCATGTTTTTTCTCCATAAGACAAACATCATATCGTGAATGCACCACATGCTTTTCATGGTCGTTGGGAAGGAGATAAAAGCCAATTTCAAAGTATCATCCTCCCATTTAAAGTTCTTATAACTTGACAACCATAAGAGACGCCCTGTTGGTTTCTTGTTCATAATGGTGAATTTTTTATTGATTTCATTGTATCTAAGGTTCTCATAGACCTTTAATTGGTGCCCACCCATGAAGACGGAAGGGGGTGACAAGGTGAAGGGGAAAAAATGATAATAGTAGTAGAATTCATGGTTGTGATGATCGTAAATGAAAATAACTATCTTTATAATGACATATCGGTAATATTATGTGTTTCCAATTGTGTCTGTTATGTTGATTTTTTATGTTTAAAATGATCTCTGTCTCTACCCCTATACTACACCATGCAATGCAATTTCAGGTTTTGGTGGGTGTTGGTAGTGAAATATTTTGACCAGGGCACTCTCTCAATTAGGTTGTTGTTGAGTTCATTCTCAAAGTTTTATTTTGGCATGTGGGTTAACCTCAACATACATGGATTTACGTTCTCTCTTTACGATACTCCTTCATAAGGCCTACTTGTTCCTTTTTCTCTTTCAAACAAAGTATACCCTTTCTATTTTCCCCAGGATAAGTGGAAATGTCTTAGTTAATTGGTAAACTTGGGCTTTTATCAACTCTTGCATCTTCCTTCTTATTTTTTTCTCTTTCCTATCTTCTCTTCTTTACACAATTCTTTTCATTTTGGAAAACTTTTATTCTTTTCTCTTTGGATAATTGTCTCTCCTAGTTATCTAGATTTCATGTTCCTATATCTTAGGTGTTTTGTAACTTCTCAACTCTTTTTTTTGGTCTCCCCATCTCTGGGATCCTTATTGATCTCCCTTATGCATTGAAAATTCACCTCCCTCCATTGTTATTCTCTTTGATTTCTATCATCTTGATTTAATTATATATTATATCTCTATACCTAAGTCAAGGAATCATGGAGTGTATGGGGGAAGATGAAACACTTATCTCCCCTCCATCTCCATAGCACATAAATTTGTGGATTTTTAGAAATGATATATGTTCATTCCCTCTCCCCTATTATCAAGGATGGAATTCAAGAATGTGAAAGGAAGGCGGGGCTTGAATGCCATTTTATTACATACATAAATGTGGAAGTTGAAGTTGGAGAGTTTAGGAGGCACTAGATGCTAGGAGTACCACTACAAGAAATAGAAGATATATGAAAAAATTAACATCTACTCATAGTTGAAGATGACCAAAGGGAAATTCTTGTTGGAGTGCTCTGAGAAATAATAGCAAATACTACTACATAGAGATAAGCTTCAAAGGAAAATGAATCAGCTCAATGATAGAATATGAAGAAGCTCTAGTTGATTTGGAGTTCTCAACTTCAGATGAAGAAGCTTATTCTGACACAATACCAGTTGACTCATAAGGAAAGTAGGTCTCTCAACTAATTTTTGTGTTTCTTTACATTAGTAGTAAGGCTTACAGTTTAACTATGAACATTAGTGAATTTGTTAGTAGAAATGAAGATAGATTAAACCTATATTATCTAGTAAAAAAAATTTCCAGTTCAAGTAGTTTGTAGTTTGTCATATCAAAAACTCTCTTCATATTCTACTAGTTTGGTTTCCCTTATCGCAAACAAACAAAACTAGACATTCTTGTATATTTTGCAATGTGTTAGTAATACAAATTCCATCTGATTAAAAAAAATAATTAATTCCATTCTTTATTTAGTTATAAATATAAAATATATTTTTACAATTAGTATTTTATTATAATAATATTAGTGTTACTATAATATGATTTAAAATTTCTTATGCTTGAATAAGGAAACTGTTAACAACCCTTATATAGCCCATTAATTGGTTATCACATGTGAAGTGGCTTTCCTTTGATAATGGTGGAAAATTCAGTCGCATTTGTAGATACCATCAATTGAGTTAGCCCACATGAAGTTGTTTTCCTTCGATAATGGTGGCAATCTTGCTCACATTTGTGGATACCACCCAGTGATGGTTCTTCCCATTGATTTTAAACAACCAAGTTATAATAGTTTTCTTCAAAAAATATGATGAATTATCATGAATTTACGTGTAGAAGCTAAAGAAAATTATCCTTATATGGAAATTGATATATGATAAGTTTTACCATGGTTGGAAAAAATAAGATAAAATTATATAAAATTTCTCAAAAAATGCATTTGCTAAGCCTCGACGATTATAATGACACTCTAATAGCAATCAATAACATGCACTAAGTTCCATTTCTAATAGCAATCAATAACATGCACTAATATTTTTAGGTTTGGTTAATTATAAAGAAAAATAATTATCCTATTTCTTTAGTTTATTTTTAGATTAAATTAAATTTACACATATATGTAATTTAATATTTTATTACAGTTTTTATTATTATAAATATTTAAATTGAATTTCGTACTCATATTTATATCAAATTCTTTTGAAAATAAATTAGAATTAACTTTTGTTTTGAAACTAAAGTGATTGATAAATTATCATATTACTTGTTTGCGTGATGTAAGCCTTTGATATATTGCCTGGAAATCCAGACAATCAATAATGCATGCATTTTGTCTTGAAAGAGTTTAAGTTCAAAATGATACAAAACATGATGGTGAAACAAAATCATGACAAGAAAATATTGAAGAGCTTGATATGCCTAGACTTGATTGTGCTAATAGATTAGCAAGAACTAGATAAGGAGCCAAAGGCTCACACATTAAAATGAGCCAAAGGATCATTACTTATTTAGAACACTAAAATGAGGCAGAGGGGCTCCACCTCTATGGGATTAGCTTCAACTAGAAGAAAAAGACATTGACCTATTCCTAACATAAGGCTAGCCTCCATATGCTCCAAATTTTGTCCCATATATTTGCATTTCATCGAAGAGAAGTATAATTTGTTCCTTTGCATCATTTCTCTCTAACAGAACTTCACCAAGTAGAGACTTCATCTGGTAGTATAAGTCAATGGTGCAAATATACTTATTCTAGCGTTTACGTTTATGGATAGTCTTTGAGACTAAATAAAGTATATGTATAAAAATTTTAGATTCTAAATGGAATAAAATTCTTCAATGATATCCTCCTCATCCTCTAAGAGCTTGTGCTAGATGTTTAGTGAAGTTTTGTCACAGAGATTTTTCATGGAGCACTTAACCATGAATATGGCCCATGAAGTTCTTTGTGCACCTTGAATTCCACTTCCACATGACATTGAGCTCTATGTATGTTCATGGTGGTGAATGTGTGAAAAAGAATAAGATGTTGAGGAGAGAAGACCAAAAAGGTATAGTAGGCTGGGACGTAGAAAACATAATAGAGGGCGGGATGCAGAAAACTATTTTTCACTATCCCTACGAAAGCTACAAATGGAACTATTCAACCAAGTGAGATACTAGAAGAAAACAAGTATTGCCTACTACAGAAAAATTTACAAAGGAGAAAATGGAGATTGGACATCCATAATAGCATAAGGGTGAAAAGTAATAAGCTACCTCTATCATGCCCAAGAGTGGTAAAAAATTATAAGTCATCTTAGAACTTAAAAACATGAGCGTGTGGTGATGGGGAAATATGAATAACAATATTAGAGTAATACTCGAATATTAGAGTAATTATAGTGAGTGAGTCTATAGGGGGAGTTCATACAAAGCACATGGATGGCGATGGAATGTGACATATATTTCCTTCATTACATGGATTAATAGTCCCTTACCACATTCTATTTTAATGCCTCCCTTCTTGTGCCATCGAGGGGAAATAAAATTAAATCAAGTTAAATTTCACTTTCCATACAATAAAAATGTAGTTAAACCTTTGTGGTAGAAAAATAACTAGTTTGAACTTAATTCACATATGTAAAATATAGAATGGAAAGAGTTGCCCTTATATTTCTAAGATCAAATTGTTCCAATCATCTAATCCTTAAATGTTATTAAAAATATTTTACCCTTTCAAACTTTTCTATTTTGTCTAGATACATAGTATTTATAATAATTTAAAATAATTAATACATTTTTTCCCATAGTATGGAAGTTTTGAGGTGTTCGTATGTGGGGAGCCTCTGTATAGTTGTCCATGCCAGATCCTCCTCCTCGCATTTGCGTGCTAATAGATTAGCAAGAACTAGGTAAGGAGCCAAAGGCTCACACATTTAAATAAGGCAAAGGGTCATTATTTATTTAGAACATTAAAATGAGCCAAAGGGGTTCCACCTCTATGGGATTAGCTTCAACTAGAAGAAAAACACCTTGACCTATTCCTAACATAAGACTAGCCTCCATATGCTCCAAATGTTGTCCCATATATTTGCATGTCATCCAATAGAAGTAGAGTTTGTTCCTTTGCATAATTTCTCTCTAAGAGAACTTCACCAAGTACAGACTTAATCTGGTAGTATAAGTCAATGGTGAAAATATACTTATTCTAGTGTTTACGTGTCTGGATAATATTTGAGACTGAAGCAAGTATAAGTATAAAAATTTTAGAATCTAAATAGAAATCAAATTCTTCAATGATATCCTCCTCATCCTCTAAGAGCTTGCGCTAGATGTTTAGTAAAGTTTTGTCGCAGAGCTTTTGCATGGAGCACTTAACAATGAATATGGCCCGTGAAGTACTTTGTGCACCTTGAATTCCACTTCCACGTAACATTGTGCTCTATGTCTGTTCATGGTGGTGAATGGGTGAAAAAGAGCAAGATGTTGAGGAGAAAAAACCACAAAGGTATAGCAAGGTAAAACGCAGAAAACATAATAGAGAGGAACACAGAAAAACTATCCCTATGAAAACTACAAATGGAGATATTAAACCAAGCAAGAGACCAGAAGAAAAAAAGTATTACCCACTACAGAAAAATTAACAAAAAAGAAAAAAGAGATTGGACATCCACACAATAGAGAAAGGGTTAAAAGTAATAAGCTACCTCTATCTTGCCCAAGAGTGGTAAAACATTATGAATCATCTTAAAAACATGATAGGGTGGTGACGGGGAAACATGAATAACAATATTAGAGTAATACTCTAATATTAGAGTAATTATAGTGAGTAAGTCTATGGGGGGAGTTCATACAAAGCACATGGATGGCGATGGCATGTCACATCTATTTCGTTCATTGGATGGATTAATAGTCCCTTACAACATTCTCTATTAATGCATCCCTTCTAGTCTCATCGAGGAGAAATAAAATTAAATCAAGTTAAATTTCACTTTCCATATTTAAACCTTTGTGATAGAAAAATAACTAGTTTGAACTTAATTCAAACATGTAAAATATAGAATGGAAAGAGTTGCCCTAATATTTCTAAGATCAAATGGTTCCAATCATGTAATCCTTAAATGTTATTAAAAATATTTTACCCTTTCAAACTTTTATATTTGGTCTAACTTTTATATTTTGTGTGGATACATAGTATTTATAATAATTTAAAATAATTAATACATTTTTTTCCCATAGTATGGAAGTTCTGAGACGTTCGTATGTGGGGAGCCTCTCTATAGCTGTCGATGCCAACTCCCCCTCCTCGCATCTGCGCGCTATTGAACTCGATGAAAGACTAGGGAATCGATCGCTGCCCCCAAACAAATTAGATCTGCCAGAGCCCAATATGCTGCTTCACATTTCCTCCTGCAATTCTCTGAATAATCATGACTTACAAATGGGACGAGACGATGATAAATTGAGCATCTTGCCGCTTTGGCTAATTCACTTAAACAAGTAGTGATCACAAAAATATGAGAACACAAATTTTGTTAAAATCAGATTTATGCCTTAAAGCTGATATAAAAATACATGATTGTGTGCCAAATATATAGTATAATAATTCAATTTCTGTTTAACAACTGATTCATATGGAAAACAACTTATTCTACACGATCTAGAACATGCAAATCAGCTTTCGTGTCGCTAGTTGCGCGGTGAATTCCATTTAACGTATTGCTGCAACCAATGTTTCATTCTCCGAAATTACCTGTTTAATATATTACATAATCCCACGACATCATCAGTGGCATCGTTGTCCCTCATTAAAATAATTTACCATCTGTTGCATTACTTCGTTGTGTTTCATACATACATCCGTCGTATTGACCAATTTTCACGTTCATGCTTATCTGCCATGGTCGCTCACCATTGATGGGCACGTGTAGCTAACTTACCACAGAATGCAAATTTTTTCAGAGAAAGTCACAACACAGAATTAACCATTGGTGTGACTTATCAACACCAATCATATGATGTAATCATCGATATTACAGTAAGATTCTATAGGATGGCTATGCCAAAAGTTTCAGAGAAAGTGACAACACACAATTAAAAATGGGTGTGACTTATAGATGATGTAATCATCGATATTATAGGAAGATTCTATAGGATGGTTATGATGACCATTCAAGTTCATTCATTTGTTTTTTTTTTTAAGTAACATGGAATGAAATGACATAGAATAATTTAAATGGTTTTTTTTTTAAACAATAATATGAGATTAAACCAATATAGTGTAATTTTATTAAAGAATATTGAGTAAATTTAAGACTAGAATTTAGAATTTATAAATTATCTCAGATTTATTTAAATTTTGGATCTATTATGTGTTGTCAGGATCTATTCTCTCAAGATGTAAACTTCATTTGGATTGTAAATTTGAGCAAATGTTTGCACTTTCATAGAATGTTTGCATCTAGAGATATTTGATTCCTCTCATCCTTTGGTACATTCTTAGTTAAGATGGACCTATGTTGGTTCTTAATAATTTTATTTATATTATATATATTTCACATCTTTCTATATAAAAATATTTTCATTTTTATTTTTATTAAAACTTTGATTTAGTCTCTATGGAATATCCATGGAATATTTTTAGTAATAATGAGATTAGAAGGTTTAAATATATCTTTGTAATAGTAGTGAGGTTAGAGGACTTAAATATATCTTTGTAACAATCACCTATATATATATATATATATATATATATATATATATATATATATATATATATATATATATATATATATATATATATATATATACGTTTTAATATAAAGGCATAAGTTCCGATTTATTACTATGGTTCATGCATTCATAACTATGTCGACATTGTATGAGCGGTGATGACATCTATTTAGCTTACCTTTTCATGTCAAATATTAAATTTCAGCCACACAATAGTTATTACAGACGTTTATGGTACCTTTTCATGTCACATATTTAAGTTCCGCAACACAGTAGTTATTACATATCTACCATATATATATATTTGTTTCTATTACACTCATAAACTATATTTAGTTACATACCGTTGGTTGATACATTCATTGTTTAGTGCTCGCATTAAATCACATCAAGGTTCTATAAAAGGGTATCAGGTTTGATCGCTCCATCTATGCTGGCGCCGAGCGGTTAACACAATTATTTTCCATGTGAACTTTACTTAGATTCAAGAACCTTCTAGGGATGCAGCTTGGTAGATAGTTGAGTTGGCAGGTGGTCTTACGTACACCATAGATCTGGAGGTGATCTGAAGATTACAGGAAATTGGGTTTGGTAAGGGTAGTACACCCCCCCAAACCCTACCAAACGGTCATTCGGTTCCTTTGTCTGCCTCTACTGCTGCTATTCACCCAACTTCGAATCTATTACTGCAACATGGAGAAAAATCACCGCCTCAATACTGTGCGCATCATTGTGCCACCCAGGTTGGTTTCAGATCAATTTTTCGCACATAATCCCTTGTAGCTCTAGATAGATAAAAAACACATTGAATTGAAAAAGAAGGAGTTGCAGCTCACAAGTGAGTACTTCACATGGAGACCGCAATCAAACGGAGATATCACTCTACATTCATTAATCAGAAAGGTACATCTATAAGTACATAGCAAAGAAGTAGGAGGTTGTAACCATACTCCTATATTCTAGGAACTAATCCTAAACTAAGGAGGTACGTTACAAAAATGTAACCATTTCTCTATTAATATACAAATAATATTAATTATTTCCAACTCTCCCCCTTAATGGTGAAAAGGTTACCCTGAACTCCTAGCATCCCTCTAAACAATTCAAACTTTATACGCCCAAGAGGCTTAGTAAAAAAGTTAGCCATATTGTCACAAGTTTTACAATATTCAACAAATATTTCCTTTGACTGAAGTTTCTCTCGAACAAAATGGAACCGAGCATCGATGTGTTTGGTATTTTTATGAAAAATTGGATTCTATGCTAGCTTGATGGTACTCTAGTTGTCACTTTTAGTGGTAGTTGATTCTTTCTGTTCTTCTCCTGCATCATTGAGAAGTCTTCTCAACCAGATAGCTTCACATGTGGCTGCACACAATTCTTGGTACTCAGCTTCACATGAAGATAAAGCTACAATGCTTTGCTTTTTGCTGCTCCATGCTATGACCCCGGATCCAATGCTGAATGCGTAACCTGTGATAGACCTTCGATCATCCAGGTTACCTGCCTAATCTGAATCTAAAAATCCTCCCAGAGTAACATTAGATGTGATAGTGTATAAAATACCATAATTACTAGTACCACTAAGATACCTCAACACTCCTTTTGCTGCGACACGGTGACTTTCAATTGGTTTAGACATAAACTAGTTCAACACACTAATAGAGTATGTCAGGTCTGGTCTAGTTGTAGTAAGATATATCAGACTCCCAACTAGTTGTCTATACATAGTGGCATCCACCTCTTTAGTGCCATCGTCACTGCACAACTTTAGATTCTACTATAATGGTGTTGCTACTGATCTACACTGCTCCATTCTGAACTTTTCTAGCAGACTTCTGGCATACTTCCCTCGAGTAAGAAGAGTCTGTCCAGAATCTTTCCATACTTCCAATCCCAAACAATAATGGAGATTTCTGAGATCTTTCATTAGAAAGACTTGTGCCATCTTCCACTTGATTTCTTTGATCAGATTATTTGCATTACCTGTTATAATAATATCATCCACATACAAAGAAATCAAAATAATCTACCTCTTTTTATTATACTTGGTATACATATTTGGATCATTCATACTCCTATGAAAACCATGTTATAAAAAGAATGAATGGATCTTCTCATACCACAACCTGGGTGCTTGTTTTAAACCATATAGTGCCCTTTTCAATCTACAAACAAGATGTTCCTGCCCCTTTTTAACAAACCCTTCAGGTTGAACTAAATAAATTTCTTTTTTCAACTCACCATTTAGAAATGCATACTTAACATCTAGCTGGTGTAGCTCCCACTTATGTTTTTTTGCTAAAGAAATTAGCATTCTAATGGTGTTTAATTTTGCTACAGGAGCAAAGGTGTCATTGAAATCTATTCCCTCTAACTGTGAGTAAACCTTTGCTACCAGTCTAGCTTTTAGCTTTTCTATACACCCATCTGCATTCACTTTAGGTTTATACATCCATTTACATCCTATGGGTGTTTTACCTTCAGGCTGTTCAACTAAATCCCAAGTATGGTTTCTAATAATTGATTCAATTTCCTCATCCATTACAGCCCTCCATGCATCAGATTGACTTGATTCTTTATAATTTTTGGGTTCTACAATGTTTAAAATATTTTCCATTAAGGCATAGTCTTTCAATCTGGATGGTTTTTTAGTCTTCCTACCTAATGGGACTTACCTCAAATCTGTATGCTTTAGACTTATACGGGCTCGCATCATTGACTATATAACTTGTTTCTTCTTCTTCTTTCTGCTCCTGCTCTTGATCATCCTCGTTGTTTTCTTCCATTAATAATGGAATGTGCCAATCATTATTACTGTCATCCTTTCCTTCCTCAACTTGTTCATGAAATACCACATCTCTGCTTGCAAATATCTTATGAGTCATAGGATTAAATAACTTATATGCTTTAAATTCGGTGCCATATCCAACAAAGATACATTTCATGGCTTTAGGGTCTAATTGCTTTCTATCGACCTTGGGTATATGGTAAAAATATTTTGACCCAAATACTCTTAAACGACTCACTGCTGGTTTGAATCCAAATAATGCTTCAAAAGGGGTTTTGAAGCCAAGACATTTAGTAGGACTCCTATTCTTTAAATAGACAACAGCGTTAATGGCTTCCGCCCAAAAACCATTTGATAGACCCTTACCTTGAAGCATGCTCCTTGCGCACTCCACAAGAGTTATGTTCTTTCGTTCTGCCACTCCATTCTGTTGTGGCGTGTGAGGCACTGTAAACTGTTGAAAAATCCCATGATATCTGTACAAATTCATGAACTCTCCCAACTTGTATTCTCCCCCTTGATCTGAGCGGAGAATTTTTATGCATTTTCTTGTCTACTTTTCTACCATAGATTTAAACTCTTTAAAATACTGAAAGTTCTGACTCTTTTTAATCAAAAAATATATCTAGGAGAATCTAGTGCAATCATCAGTAAACAAAAGGAAAAAATATGCACCAGCTAGTGACTTGGTCTACATAGGTCCACATATGTTTGTATGCACCAACTCTACAATATCTCTTTCCTTTCTATTAACATGCAAAAGAAATTATTCTCTATGCATTTTCGCTAATGCACATCCATCACAATCCAACTGAACACTATGGAAAATAGGGAGTCCATCGACCATACCTTTTCTCTGAAGTAGAATGAGGTCTTGAAAATTAAGATGATCGAATCTATGGTGCCAGAGGTTTTCGGCCGTCGATCTTGTTGCAACCATGGCTCACTATGGCATGATTTTCACATCTAGTTTGTACAGGCTCCCCCACGCACTCTTGTTGCAACAATTTCCATATTTTTATCCTTTATGACATAGAGAGTCTTGAAGAATTCAACTTGCATGTCCTGATCAGTTATCATAGATACAGAGATCAAGTTTTTCTTAATTCAGGGCACATACAATACATTCTTAAGATGTCTAATGTCACAGCTAGGTAACTTTACCAAAAGATCACAATACCCTTCAATCTCATAAATGTTGTCATCTCCTAGATAAATTTTCGACCCACATGAAGTTTCTTCAAGAAATTCAAACCATTCCTTCTTACCTGTCATATGTGAGGATGCACCAGAATTGACATACCATATGTCGCCCTCATCTCCCTTAGAAGCTGAAAGGGTACGATCGGCTGTAAATAGTCGAAGTTCATGGCTATGGTTTTCATCTTCCTCAACAAAGTAACCTTTGTGCTTTCTCTATTTATTCCTCGCTTCATCTGTCTGCCTCTTATAACAATCTTTAATTTGATGGCCATTTTTTCCACAGTAAAAGCATTTCTTACTAGGAAAATTGTTAGCAGACATACCTTTAAACGATCTCTTTTGAAATGTGTTGGATCCTCTCTGCTGTTGTTTTTGTTGTGGTTGTTGTTGCTGCTATGGCTGCTTCCTTCTATATTGTCGCCTTTTCACCATCAGAGCAAGATCATTTCTCTGTTGTTTGAAATTTTGCCGCTGCTCTTCTTATTGTAGAAAAATCCCTGTTAGCTCTTCAAATGGAGGGGCTTTCTCCCTTACTACCAATCATGTGATGAACATCTGATATTCATCTTTCATTCCATTCAACGTGATCATGACCAGAGCGGAATCAGACACTTTTTCTCCGATATCTCCCAATCTGTCCTTCAGGTCTTTAACTCTAACAATGAATCCAGCAACAGACTCATTTTCCTCCATCTTCATCGCAAAAAACTTGCCTTTGAGTGACAAGACACGATTTTTATTCTGTGTCTAGTATAAATCTTGATCGTCGTCCAAATCTCAGTGGACGATTTTCCATCTCTAATATGTGGGATAATATTTTCCTTGACAGACATCTTCAGTATGACTTTTTCTTTGTTCTCCCTTTTTTCCCAATCTTATTCTTGTGCAAATGCTCCTATTACCAAATTTGGTCTCTGCTCATTTCCTATGACAATCGACCATGCATTTGCGCTTTCAAGTAATGTTTGTATCTTGAACTTCCAATTGGTGAAATTAGATCCATTGAGTTTTCCAGACTCAAGGAGATACAATTATATACTATTATTCATACTAGAATGATAAACTTTTATATCTTCCGATGAATAATTCTACCCAACTGAATAATTGCGGGATACACTAAAAAAAATAAAAATCAATACATACCAGATCCTGACCATTGATCTGCCACCAATCCTGGAAAATCCGTAACTTCAATTTTCCACCACTGGGCAAGTCCGATCTACCACCACCGGGAAAATCCAGAACTTCAATGTGCCACCACCGGGCAAGTCCGATCTGCCACAACGGGGCAAATTCGAAACTTCAATGTGCCACCACTGGGCAAGTTCGATCTCCCACCACTCGGAAAATCCAGAACTTCAATGTGCCCCCACTGGGCAAGTCTGATCTGCCACCACCGGGCAAGCCTGATCTACCAAAGTTGTAGATATTTTCAAAGAGAAAGAGGCTGGCGCTTTTCTGAGACTAAAAATCCACGCCGAAATGAAAATTGATGCGAGGCCCAAATTTGGCGTGGGTATGGCCTATACATACGCGCCAATCCTGTGTTTCAATGCGCTGGTGCAGGTATGGCCCTAACAGTCACGCAAATTTCACTTCTCGGTGTGACTAAAAGCGAAAAAAGTGTGTCAACCCTCTCTTCTACTCAGAGATGATCAGTCATTCGAGACCTATGAATCAGCTATTGCTGCATTCCACCTGCTCCTACGAGCACGAAGCTCCTGTGAGCACAAAGCTCCTGCATACACCTTAGCCACTAAAGCTCTGTAGCCAATAAAGCTCTAAAAAAAATCAAGCTCCCCCTACTCTGAGCTCTGATACAAAGATAAAAAACACACTGAATTGAAAAAGAAGGAGTTGCATCTCACAGTTGAGTACTGCACCTGGAGACTGCAATCAAACAGAGAGATCACCCTACATTCATTAATAAGAAAGATACATCTATAAGTACATAGAAAATAAGTATGAGGTTGTAACCATACTCCTATATTCTAGGAACTAATCCTAAACTAAGGAGGTACGTTACAACAATGTAACCATTTCTCCATTCATATACAAATAATATTAATTATTTCCAACTTATTTTTTGTTCAACCGTGCTAAAATTTCCTTCTCAGTCCTTGCATGAACAATTTCCTGCTGGTTTGGGTTTGATGCCTCCATTTGTATTTCACTTTGCGAAGGTGACTTCAGGTGAGGTTATCACTTTGATTTCTTTTTTAGAAAATATAATCACTTGGGGCAATGTAATTCTTTTAACCCATAATTTCTTCCTTGTTGCTCACAGCCGTGAATTCACGACAGGAAACTTACCAGTTAAGATATGTTTAAATTTTTTACCATGGTTAAGCTAAGTTTCTTTCCCTTTTAACCACTATAATTTCTTTCCCATGACATGTTTGGTGAATTTTATTTTGTTTTATGTATGCTTATATTCCTATGGTCTCCCCTACAAATTCGAGGGCCTTCTTCTTCAATACGATGGTCTTCTGGAAACCCAACTTACCCTCGACTATTTTATAGGTACTCTTCCCGGTTTCCCATGGTTACTTGATGGTCCTACCCAATAGTATTTGAGCTAAGGGTTTGGTCGACAAATCATTCAGATTATGCTTTACTTAGCTATGGGGTTTGGAACCTTCCTATCATTGGATTCCCATTCAGGGTTTAGTCTTATGGATTTTAGACAATGATGTATAACCTTCATGTCACAACAAGGTTCCAAGTTGCCCCATATCTGGTTCAGTGTCTCCAGGACCCAACTAGTTCTCTTCACGATAGCGAGATATTGTTAAATTTGTATTGTAACATTTATTTTGGTGATGGTAATTGTTATTTTTTTTATTTATTTGAAAATGAGTTGGTTCTGCATGTTTATTACTCGTCGAATGGTTAATGGGTATGAAGTCCTCCTATTTTAGACTCAGAATTTTGTATTTTTGGTGTCCACTCGACTATATATATTTTAAAAATTAATATTGGTTTAATATATATAGGTTGTAGTTATTTCCAATGTTGGCATGCACTCTTATCTATTGATTTTGTTCTCGTGGACTTGTTTAATATTTTTTTGTATCAATTCCATGTTATGCGAGTTCCTACTCAAACCCATGTGCTTCCACTTTGTATTCCAAAAAAATTTAGAGAACCCATCCTTATCAAGCTTTGCAAAAGTTTTTGGCTTAGAGCCTGCATATTTCCTAATCGACATGTCAAATTATTCTTGCTACCCAATTTTTTTCCTTCAACTTATCGATTAATTTGAGAAATTCATCTACATTCAATTATTTTGATGGATGTGTCTACATTCCATTATTAAATATTTTTTTCTACAATTATGTTTCCATTGCATTTCTAGTTACATATATGTTTGCTACAATTCTCTAATATTACAACACTTTCGAACTGTAATGGTACTTTATCTAGAAAAACTATTGTAACACAACTGAATTAGCAATATTGTTATAACAATACTTATTGTAGACATACTATTGCAACAACACTTATTTTAGAAATGAATATTAAACCAGGTTTAATGTTTTTGAGTATAATCACATTTAAAACAACTATTGAAATAAGTTAAATAATATATTTAAGTTTTGTCATGTTCTTCGAATTTGGAATAGGATTATCATTCCTATTATTAATTCTTCTAATTAAAGGAAATACTTATATGTCATCTAGATAGATTGGAAACTCAAATTGAGGAGAACACTCCTCCTTTCCTGTGAGTTACACATCTGACTCCCCCTGAGATTTCCAACTACTTAGCTTACAACAATGATATTTCCTTATCGTTTACATACCTCAATAATTTACCGTATAGTGTGAAAAATTGTGAATATGGAGAGTTCCACTAGGATTAATGCAACTTAAGAATAGTTCCCATCCACCATGCACAACACTCTGTAGTCTAATCGCCTCTTTTCTTCAATAAAATTGATCCTTATTTCCTAGGAAAAATAGAAAAGGAACCCCTTTTCCTTCCTCGGAGATACTTTTATCTCTCCTCCAGAAGGATCAAGAAAAAATTAACATTTAACTGCTTGGTAGTTAGACAACCATTTAGGGTCTCCTATTTGAGTACCATCTTATCAATTCAACAACAATTCTTTCATGTACCATAGGAAAAAGGAAAATATATTCATTAACATGCTCACATCAATTCAAACTAATTTCCTAAAAAAAAATTTAACCTCCTAACTACAATTTTAATAAAGTACTATTAACCATACACATCTAATTCAAATGTTTAATAATTGATTAACTAATATTTTCCCAAGTGTGGGGTGTGACATCTTCCCCCTCTCATTTCAAACACCTTTCTCGACGTTGAAAATTGATCTCGAAATAGATCAGGATATGTTTGTTGCATTAACTCCTTATCTTCCCAAGTGGCATCCTTGGGGCTAAAGTGTTGCCACTACACTTTAACATGACACTTTAACATGGGTGATGGCTCGCCTCCCCTCCGCAACATTATTTCTCTCTGTTTTGGAATATGTAGGGGTTCAACTAGGAATTATCCATCTCGTTCGACCTACATAATACATGAAACACTAATTTCAGTTTCAGCTAATCACTAATGAAATATACTTAGATTACAATGCTTTCATTTACCTGTATATCTTGAAAATTTATAATGTGTCTGGAATCATACATATATATTTTAAGAATAGGGAAATGAAACATATTATGGACCCGTATATGACTAGGTAATGTAATTCTATACGCCACTGGTCCAACCCTTTCAGATATTTGAAAAGTTTAGCAATAACAAGGTGCTATATTTGTACAACCTGCCCATCTCAAGCTACTTAGTTTAATTTTAACTCACACATATACATGGTCACCCACCTGAAATTCCTTAAAGGTTATTTTTTTATCTACATAGGCCTTTTTCCCATCCTGAGCTGCTCTTAAAATTTGTCTCACTTCCTTATGGCTTGATCCATCTCATCCAGAAAGTCTGACCCCAACATTAACTTGTCTTCTCAATAACTCCAATTGCTAGGAGTTCGAAAACTCTTCCCGTACAAAACCTCAAAATGAATCATCTTGATTGATTCATGATAACTATTATTGTAAGCGAATTACACCAAATGGAGGTATTGCTCCCACCTTGTGGGTTGTTGCATTACGTACATGCAGAGCATATCTTTCAACACTTGGTTGACTCGCTCAATCTTCCCATTATTTTGGGGATGATGTGTTTTATTAAAATGAATTTGGGTGCCTATCTCGGTAAAGAGCCCCTTCGAAAATGCAGATGTAAACTTCAAATCCCTATGAGAAATTATGACTTTCGGTATTGCATGCAACTGAAATATTTACCTCATGAATATATATGTGATCTGAACAGTCTGGTAAGTTGATATAACAAGTACGAAATGGGTACCTTTATTCATTCTATCTACCACTGCCATTATTGAGTCATTTTTATTTATTGACGTTGAAAAACAAGTTGTAAAATCCATCGTAATGGTGTCCCACTTCTACTCAGGTATAGGTAGTGGGTGAAGTAATCCAGTTGGGTGTTGGTGCTCTGTTTTAACCTGCTAGCATTATAAGCACCCAACCAAGCATTTTGTAATGTTATTTCTCATTTAGGGCCTAAAATAGTGTTTCTTAATTGAATATAATAATTTTTGGTACCCGAGATGAGTGACATATGGGTTCTGGTCGTACTCATATAACATAAATTACTTGACTGGCATCTGATTGGGAATGTCTATTATTCCTTTGACAGTAAAAAAATTGTGATCATTAATATTAAAATCATATTTTTGTTCTATGTTTTTAATTGATTTACTTTCCTTCCACAGAAACCTATACTCAAGATCCTTAGAGGAAGCTTCCTTAATTTGTTCAAAACAATCAAATTCTATTTGTCTATAAGTCATTCCATATATACAATGCAACTTCCTACTTAATTTCTTTGCCACGCGATTCTCATTTCCCTTCAAATTATTGAAGTTAAAATCAAAATCACTTAAACACGTAGTCCACCTATCTTTTCAAACATTTAAATTGGGTATTTAAAATAAATTGGTCGTGTTTCAATGGTGAGTCCTTAAGAAAAATGTTTTCCCCAGTAGATAATGTCAGCAAACCTTAAGGGCATGAATGATTGTTGTTAAATCTAGGTCATAAGTGGAATATATTTTTTTTCATTCTCTTTCAAATTTGGGGATTCATAAGCTATTACCTTTCCTTCATACATTAAAAGAATTCCAACCCCTTCTTGGCAAGCACTTTTGTAGATGATAAGTTCTTTATCTGGATCTACTATTTTTAACACGGGCCCTATTGTGAATAGGTGCATTAGTTTATCAAAGATGTTTTGACTCTTTGTTTTCCATCTAAAAAACCTCCCTTTATTTTGTAGGGAAGTGATAGGATAAGATATCCTAGAGAACCCTTAAATAAAATGACGATAATACCATGCAAATCCCATAAAAGGTCTGATGTCTACAAAAATTTTAGGAACAAACGAGTTCATGATAGTTTTAATATTTTTATGAACCACTGCTAAGCCTTCTCAGGAGATAACATGGCCCAAATAATGTAATTTTTCCTTAAATAAATCACATTTTCTGAATTTTGCGTGAAGTTGATTCTCCCTTATAGTCTGCAAGACTACTAAAAGGTGCTCTTTATGTTCTTCTAGATTTCAGGAATAAATCAGAATGCCATCTATAAAAATAAACACAAACTTATCATGATAAGGATGAAAAATGTCATTCACTAGACTCATAAATGTGGCTGAGGCATTAGTGAGACCGAAAGGAAGAACCAAAAATTCATAATGACCATAGCGAGTGCAGGATGTTGTCTTATGAATATCTCCCTCAATTCGTATTTGGTGATAACCTAATCGTAGGTCAATTTTAGAAAATATAGTAACACCTTCTACTCGATTGAAAAGATCACCAATCCTTGGTAGTGGATACTAATTTTTCACGATTGTCTTGTTCAATTGCTCGTAATATATACATAATAGAAAGGTACCATCCTTCTTCTTTATGAACAACACATGGGCTCCCCAAGGTGATACACTTGGGAGGATGTACTACTCAAGCAATTCTTGTAGTTGTAATTTCATCTCAGTTAGCTAAGGAATGCTCATATAGTAAGGGTTTCTTCATATCGGGGTTGCTCTTGGGACCAATTCTATGGTAAGATCTATACTTGATTTAGGTGGAAGCCCTGGAATTTCTTCTAGAAATACATCTTCAAACTCCTGTATGATTGGCATATTTTCTAGAACTCTCATTTTATCCTTGGAATCGGTATACCCAACTTGAACTGCATAAACTTGAAATTTTTTCAACATACATTTACATATTTGGCTAGTTTTAATTGTTCGCCACCATATAACCCTCTATATGACTTCTATTTTCTATCTACCCCCCTCTTCTATGAGGAAACTAATAGTTTTCCCCGTGCAGTTTACTACAGCCGAGTGTTGTTCTAACCAGTCTATACTAATTACTATGTCGTAGGATCCTAAAGGCATAATGTTTAGAGTAGCATTATCTCCTCTCGTCCAATTTCTATAAGAAAATTTTCCACTTTAGCACCCACTCATCATTTTTCCCGATGGCCTATTACACAAGCCACAATTTCTTAAATTTTATGCTTTGCATTTGACATAAGTCAACTATTTTAGGATTAATATAGCTCAAACTCGCACCAGAGTCTATTAAATAGAAACATAATGTTTATATAGTTTACCTTCAAATTCCACCATCATCATATGGTATTCATCTTGATAACCCTCCAAGGCAGCGTTTATCCACAAAATACTGCTTTCCTTGTCCATGACTGTGGAGGTTTCCTTAATGTTACCAGTAAGTTCCATTCGAGTATGATGTGTACATTTTTTGTAATAGTGGAGTTCTCCACAACCCCAACACTGTAAAGGGGGCTTTGGTGGGGCTTTGGTGGTTAGTTTATATATGATTTACTTGATGCTTAAGTTTTTCTATTTTAGTTTTGGATCTTACTTTTCTGCAGATTCCTTCTAGGTGGTCCACTCTAATGTTTGTTGTGTGTGCCTTTTCCTCCAACAATTTTAACATTCTTAAAGTTTTGAAAATTTTTCTTACCTTTCGTATTTTCCCATCATCTTGTGGGTTCCCCTTTCTACTTCATATCTTTATAACATATCCAAGATTTTCATATAGCATCATCAATCATCTTTGGATTATCCAATTACATCAAAGTTGGAAGGATACTTGTGAATCATTGAACTTTCACCTTCTCCTCCCAAGTCTAACGTACATAACTTAACAGTGAGATGAATTTTTTAATAAAAATGTCTATGGTCGGATGTCCCAACTTTAAATCATGTAAATCTTTCGCCTTATTTAAATATTTTTCCTTGAAATGTTTCTATAATTTCTCCCATGTAACCTCCTAGTCATCAATCCCACGAACGATTTTAATTTCTTCCCACCACAGGGTGGTTTTTCCCTGTAATTGATTGATTTCCAACCTAGAGTTTAGGTTATCATCATATTCATAAATATGAAAATATTAATTTGTATTTATTAACCATGCTTTAACAACCTCGTTAGTTTCCCCATCGAACATTGGTGGTTTATTTTTTTTAAACTCCCCTTGGAATTCTAGGTTTTGTTTCTTGTTTACTCTACCACCTGAAGAATTTTCCAATTCCTCTTCATTCTCAATCCACCCTCCCACCACTCGATGTTCCTCTCTTAGATGCTGCATCTCGTCTCTATTTCCATTCTTTGGGATGGGGTTTCTATGCCTCTAGTTCTACCTATCGGATAAGGTTTTCATAATCCATTCATGCTCCAACCTTAGTCTTTCATTGTCATCCCTCAAGGTTTTCATCTCTTCCTGGAACTGTTGGAATGTTTCGAACAAAAAATTAGTTGAATTAGAAGCATTTTCACCTAACAGAATCCACATTTCTAAGGATGCCTCCATTTGAGGTTCATATCCAACGCCTAGTGTAGGCCATCCGAGTGGGGGAATTTCCCTTATCATGCTACTTTGTACCTTTCTTTGTGCATCAGTAATAGTTTTGTTAATATTTTATAGCCAACTTAGGCCTCAAATTTTTAGCTGGCTCTGATATCAAAGGTAATAATCACCCATGAATAAAATAAAAATATATACCAATAAGTCTTTCTTTCTTTTTTATTATATTTATTTTTATTTATTGTAAAGGCATAAGTTCTTATCTATTACTATGGTTCATTTGTTAATAACTATCTCTACATTGTATGAGAGGTGATGATATATGTTTAGGTTACATTTTCATGTCACATTTTTAAGTTCTGCCATACAATAGTTATTCCATATGTACCACATATATATTTCTATTACACTCATAAATTGTATTTATTTACGTACCACTGGTTGACACATTCGTTGTTTAATTCTCGCATTAAATCAAATCAGGGTTCTATGAAAGGGTATCATATTTGACCACTCCATATATGTTGGCATCGAGTTATTAACAGTTATTTTCCATATGACCTTTACTTACATTCAAGAACCTTCTAGAGGTGTTGCTTGGAAGCTAGTTGAGTCGACAAGTGGTATTACGTACAACGTTGATCGGGAGGTGATATGACGACTATAGGAAATTGGTGTTGGTTAGGGATATACACCCGCTCCAAAACCTACCAGTCCATCATTCGGTTCCTCCCCATACCTCTTCTTCCGATCTATACCCAACATCGAATCTATTACTCCGACATGGAGGAAAGTGCCCACCTCAATACTATGCACAACATGGTGCCACCTAGGATGGTTTGGGATCAATTTTTCACACAGAATACCTTTTAGCTCTACATTCTTTGATGTTCAACCCTACTAAACTTTCCTTCTCGGTCCTTGCATGAACATGTTTCCTATTGGTTTGGGTTCGATGCCTCGACTTATATTTCACTTTGCGAAGGTGACTCCAAGTGAGATCATTACCTTGAGTTATTTTTCTGGCAATCTAATTGATTGGGGCAATGTAATTGTTTTAACTGACAATTCCTTCCTTTGTGCTCGTAGACATGAAGACTCGACAGGCAGCTCACCAATCAAAGCATGTTTAAATATGTTACCAAGGTTAGGGTAAGTTTATTTCCATTTCAACAACTATAATTAATTTCCCATGAACATTTTGGTGAATTTTATTATGTTCCAGGTATGCCTATGTTCCTATGGTCTCCCATTCAAATGCAAGGGTCTTATTCATCAATACGATGGTCTTATGGAAACCTAGATTTCCCTCAACTGTTTCCAGGTTTCCCATGGTTACTTGACAATCCTACTCACTAGTCTTCCAGCTGAGGGTTCGGTTGAAAATTTATTCATATTATGCATTATGGGTTGGAATCCTCTTTTAATTGGATTCTCGTTTGTGGTTTATTTTTCTGGATTTTAAACATTGATGTATAGCTTTCACATCACAACAACGTTCTAGGTTTCCCCATATCTGGTTTGGTGTCTGCAGGACCCAACCAGTTATTTTCATGGTAGTGAGATACTGTTAAATTTATATTGTAACATTTATTTTCGGGATGGTAATGGTTACTTTTTTATTTAATTGTAAATGAGCCGGTTTTGCATGTTTATCACTAGTTGAATTATTAATGGGTAAGATCCAGTTCTGTTTTAGACTGAGAATTTGGTATAGTTGTTGTCCAGTCAACTATGTAGATTTTAACAATTAATACTGGTTATTGTAGTTCTTTCCAGCATTGGCATGCATTCTTAGTAGTTTAGTTTTTTCTCTTGAACTTGTTCAATAGATTTTTTCATTAATTCCATGTTATGTGAGTTCCTACTGGAACCGATGTGATTCACTGTGTATTCCAAAGAAATTCAGAAAACTTGCCCTTGTCAAGCTTTACATAAGTTTTTTTCTTGGTTACTAAATATTTCATACTCGACATGTCACAATATTCTTGTTACCCAATGTTTTTCCTTCAGCTTATCGATTAATTTGAGAAATGCATCTACATTCGATTATTTTGATGGATGTATCTACCTTCTATTATTAGATAAATTTGTTTACAATTATATTTCCATTGCATGACTAGTTACATATATGTTTGTTATAGTCTTGTAATGTTACAACACTTTTAGATGTAATGGTAGTTTACTTAAAAAAACTATTGTAACAAAATTGACCTAGAAATACTGTTATAGCAGTACTTATTGTAGAAATACTATTTTAGCGACACTTATTTTAGAAAATACTATTAAACTAGTTTTAATGTGTTTCAGTATTATCATATTTAAAACAACTATGGAAACAAGTTTAATATATTTCAGTTCTGTCATGTTCTTCAAATTAGGAATAAGATTATTATTCGTACTATTAATTCTTATAATTAAAGAAAATACGTATGTTAGTGAAAATATGTATGTTAGTGTCAGAATACGCATTCTACTATCAGTGATCAAAATCACTCTTTTCATATTAATTTTAGGTGTCAGATTCAAAAAAATTTATCATTCCATTAGATCATTTAAAAAATTGATTCACTGATGGTAGCCCTAGTCTCAAAATCTCCCTCTCCCTCATAAATTCTCATTTGTGGGCTCAACTTCATGTTTTTTTGAGCATAAAAACACTTTTGAAAAGCTCATTTCACTATTTCTTATCTCAATCAAAGTCAGCTATGGATTTAGGTCATTCAAAGTCCCATTAGGTCATTAGGTTTCCATTTTCAAGGTCCAAAAATTCACCATGTCATCTCAATAAGGTCAACAAAAGGTGTGAGAGTGATTCAGTAAACATTTCATATCATCTGCAGAATATTATCATCATGTAAATATGATATTTTAAAGTTATAATTATGGTTTCTAGTATGATTTTCATACTCAAATATAATTATTTTTAAAAAAAATAGAGTTTTTATTTATTTCATTTTTTCTGTAATTTTATGCTTCTTATATGTAATAAGTAACATCCCTAAAAGATGTCAACTCCAAATTCCATGCCAAACTCCAGAAACTTCATCCTGCAAACAAGAAAAAGTCAAAGAAAATTATATTCAACATGCTTTCAAAAAGTGAGAAAAAAACATAGGAAAAGTGGGTTTTTGGATCTAAATCTAAAATCACTCAATTATCTAAGACATCTATACAATAAATTTGAATTCATTTCCCTCTTATTTCATGGAGAAAGCAACTGAGGAGAGATAAATTTGCGATTTTCTAAGCAAAATTGAGAAAAAAAAAGTAGAAGGGCGCTTGTCCTCTTAGCGTGCGCTTATCCTCTTAGCATTGTGCTTATGCTCTTGGCCTTGCAAGTATCCTCTTAACATTGTTCTTATCCTCTTAGCTTTGCGCTTATGCTCTTAGCACTGCGCTTATCCTCTTAACACTGCGCGTATGACCAGAAAGGATCAGAAACTCATCAAAGTTGCAAAAAATCGCACACAGACTTTAGCAATCATTCTTCACACTTCCAATCAAGCAAGTAAGTGAATTTTGCATCGTTTTCCTCTTCATCAAAGTCATTTTTAATGTGTGAGTTGGTTAAAAGAAAATTTGGTGTCTTCTTGAATGTGAAACCCTAGTTTTTTTCCCTTGCAATCATAATTCCCAAAATCCCATTTCCCTTACACTCAATACCATCCCTATAATTTTTAAATTCATTCCCAAATCCTTGTTATCGTAATCCCTATCCCTAAGATATTAATTCACAAAACCCTAAGACCTAGGCTCCTAAATGCCAATTCCCCATTCCAATTCCCATCACTCTTTCACTCCTTTCCCCTTCCCCACTCGTCATATCCCTAAACATTCTTTCCCATAAAATTCCCTTTCCCCATATCATATCCCAAAATTCACCTCCCACACTATCATCTACTTCCCTAGGGTTTGAACACAAACACGCCATGGTAGTAGAAGGAGAACATAACGGATCACATAGTGAGGAAGTGGAAATAGAGGCTAGGAGGCCACATACATGGGGTAGGATAATCAGACATGAGCCTATCAACACTAGGGAAATTTTAGCTTCTCCAATGATAGTGACATGCTTCGAACATGTTGGTTGTTATGATTTCTGTGAACAAGTTCAGAAGGTTCAGCATCATTCCATGTTAACTAGGCTCTTCATATCTAAACTCCATAACAACCAGGTTACCATAGTTGGTGTCACCTTTACTGTCTCAACTACCATCATTTCAACTGCCACAGGGATCCAAAATGTTTGGGAAAGGTGGTTCAAAAAGAGTCCTTTGGAAAATTAGCACTTTGAGCCCTTTTGAAAACCTAGATACAAGAATGAGAAAAAGAGGATGTTTCCTTTTTCCTACCTCCTTGACAGATTTGCACCCCTGATGAAGATAATCATGAAGTAATTGACATGTGAAGGTATATTCTCAAGGCTATATACCTATCACATTCGACTCCTAATGCATTTCACTAGGGTAAGGATGCTCAATATACCTTACTACCTTCTTTGGAGTGTTGAAAAGAAAACTTTTATTGCTCAGAAAATGGAGTATGAACACCGAATGAAAATAATTTCTCATCATTCCCTTATCAAAATCATTGTCCTTTACCATCTCAGTGAGCTCAAAATTGCATGGGATACCTTCATAGCCCATGATATCTTTATATAACCTCCTACTCAGCATGCTCAAAATATCCCTTCATCATCCCATCCATCCACTTCCATCCCTCTGTATCATCCCCTATCACATTCATCATAATCAGATCATTCCCTTTCACCTCCTTCATCTCCATCTCATCATGATTTTGGGCCACCTAGCAGGATTGAGGACATTGAAGCTAAGTGGGCTAATATGGTTGAGGTTGAGCCATTGCCAAAAACCTACCAGAGAGGCTATAGGCATGTGTTTTCTTCACATGGAGTGAATGGGGCCATTTCTTCTACATCAACACAGCAGGTGGAAAATGGTAAAGAGAAGATCATTGAGCTAGCCATCCATGATGAGGAGGACACTCATGAAATAGAGCATGAATTTCAACTAGTTGACATCGATGAGGATGAAAATGATAAAATCACCAATGCAACCATCAAAGGTAAGGATGCCAATATTAGTGAACTTCAAACTAATCTTGACAGGGCTATATATGTCATAAACTTTCATGAGCAAGAGAATGAACAATTGAAAACCAAACAGGTCATTGATGAGGTTAAGTATTACACTACTCAAAGAGAGGATCAAAAGGCCAAATTCATGCTATATGAAACCCTGGAGAATTATGGTTTACTTAATAATGAATAAGAATAGGTACCAACACAGAGACCTAGAACTAGAGGACTGAAAAGAGCTCTAGCTCTAGAGAGGCAAAGGGAAGCTGAGATTGTTGATCAGCTAACCTAAATGAGCAACTTACTATAGAGATCAATACGAACAGGGAGCCATTGCTTGATAGAGCCAATCAACACTTAGAGAATCTACTAGCAAAGGAAAACAAGGATAATGACTTGTTGAGGAGGAAAGTCAAACATCACGCACGGAAGGAGAAAATTGCACTGGCCAAGCTCAAAAGTGCCAATGCAAAAACTAAAGATCTCACTCATCAAAAGGAGAAGGACAGGTTGGAAATACTTGTTGAGGCTTCACTCCAAGCCTAGCGACCTCATCAACACCCTTTCCAGAAATTTTGAGGCAATTTTCAACATTTCTTTCAAAGTTGTACATGACTTTGTTTTTCTGCGAATGCAAATATCATAAAAATGGTCATAAGCGTATTGCCCTTAGCATTGCGCTTATGTTTGGGGCATTTTTTGAGAGATATAAAACCGCCATGAGATTTGTAATGACATATACATCTAGAAAACCCACCTTTCCAAGCTTTATTTTTAGTTTCAGGAGGTGAAAAAGGAAAAAAAAAATACCAAAAAAACATGTTTCTACTCTCGTTTTTGCCTAGGTGTTGCACTTATATGAGTCTTCAGAGATTGCATTTTTTTGGGGTCAAATCAACACCATTTTCAGAATTGGAAGCATATTCAGAAAGAGGACAGGATAATATTTCCAACAAGCTATCCTGGGCCCATATTTGGACACCAATAAGGCCTCCAAAAGTGGCCTTGAACATGGAGGGTGCTTATGACACAATAAGGGTGCTTATGAGAGGAAAATGGCACTTATGCCAGTTTACTCATTTTTTTCGTTTTTCACTGTAATTTTTGGTTTTACCTCAAGAAATAATTTTGCTATCAATGTAATTCATCATGGTAAATTTAATTATGTAAAAGAAAGGGGTAGATTCATTGGGTAAACTTATCCTTTAGTAAAAGATGGATAATTTTGAATGTAATGAGGAGTGAGTCACTTGGACCTCCCTACACTTGAGCTATCGGTTTAGATATTTGTGGATTCCTTCCTCACCTCATGGATTCGACCCCTGCGAATGAGTGAAGGTTTTTTTGATGTCTATATTATCCCTTTCTTCACTCTTAGCAAGGGTTGGAATGAGTTTGTATATTTGCTAGTTAATCAAGGAACTATTGTTCTCAGTTTGGCCAACTAATAAAGAGGAGTTTCAGCTACTTTATGGGATACTTGTGGTATTTATGTCTATCATTATATTTTCTTTAGTTTCATATGTTACAATGTATTGTATTAATGTTCACTTATTCTCTATGGTGTGATATTTTTCAAGTTTGATAATCAGAATACATGCTTGCACATGCTCTGTTTTGGGGAATTGATCACAATTTTTCCATTTTCATATGTCTAATAATAATACATCTCCTATGCTCTTCCTAGCTTTCTTCTATTCTCAACACAATTTCATCACAATCCTCTTCAAGTGATAAACCTTGTGCCTACCTTGCCCCACTGATCCCTGCAACCCTATCTCATTTTTCCTTGACCGAATTTCTTCGTCCAGTGATTCCTCAACCAAAATGAAATTCAAAACAACCCCCTGCACTCAATATCTAGCCTAAAACTCTAATTTCTCTAGCCCTCTTGGTTGTGACCCTTTTGGAGAGAGCCCTTTCTGACTTGATAGGGCTAACTATCAAGTCAAAATATTGGTCTATGGTTACCTCTGTTGGGATTCCTTCTTCAACCCTAGGAATCTGGCAGAGTGATAACAACTTATATGTCATTTGGATAGTCGTGAAACTCAAAGAGAGGAGCACCCTCCTCCCTTCTTGCGAGTTTGACAATCACGTCCAAATCCCCCTGAGATTTCCAACTACCAATATTATGGCAATATCTTTCCTGATAATTTATAGAACTCAATAATTTACCATCCAATATGAAAACCTGCCAATATAGAGAGAGTTCCATTGGGATTAATCCAACTCAATAATATTTCTCCTCCACCATGCACAACACTCTATGGATCGGTCTCTTCTTTTATTCAGTAAATTAGATCCTTATTTCCTAGGAAAAAGCAAAAAGGAACCCCTTTTCCTTCCTCCAAAAGCCTTTTATCTCTCAGTCTAGAAGGATAAGAAAACATAACCATTTAACTACTTGATAGTTAGAAAATCATTTCCGATCTCTTGTTTGAGTTCCAACTTATCAATCCACCAGCAAGTGGTTCATGTACCATAGGAAAAAGTAAAATATATTCATTAACATGCTCACATCAATTCAAACTAATTTCCTAAAATTTCTTTTAACCTTCTCACTACAATTTTAATAAAGTACTATTAACCACACACAACTAACTCAAATTTTTAGTAACTGATTAACTAATATTTACCCAAGTGCACGATGTGATAATCTCAAAAGTAGTTATAACCCTTTTGCCTTTATATTCAATTAAAACAATATTATAAAATTAAATTAAAATAAAATATTTATAGAATATTTTGATTGTGAAATGAGATATGGTTGTTGGGTATGTTATATTTGATAAGTCATGATAATGTCCCATGGTATTGAAACAAAGCCTATTTACAAGATAATAATATCCATGGCAAAGTGGGGATAAATATCTGATGTTAAGAATCTTGTTATATTGTAAGTATTAATTTTTTTTTTTTCTTATCGAGCCGATACTCATTCATGTTTCTTAAAAAAAAAAATTGGTCAGATATAATAAAAAACAAAAATATTTCACTCTCACTCTCAAGTATAAATAAAATATTGCAATGTCCATATGAAACATCATAACATTATAACAACTTTATAGAAACATAAAGTATTTGATTTTGGACTTTTGTGATCCATCTTTATGTTTGAATCTTGCTTTTGGATAATCATGTTGGCAAAGTTTGATGGTCGACTAATGAGGTTCAAATTCAAAACCAAGGTGAAAAGGTTCATCTTCAAAACCAAAGTGAAAAAACTATCTATCCATAGGATTAAATAGGAGTGAGATGCATCACGTTCCAAAACTAGCCGTGAGGAAAATAATATTATTTAATCCAAAAATAGCATTAAAAATATAACTAATGAAGTTAAAGTGAGGAATTATTAAAATAATAATAATTTAAATTAATTATTAATAATTAAATTATTAACTAGTTACTATTAAATCAACAATTCTTAATGGTATTCTTAATGGTATAGCTATAAAAGTCAAGAGGTAAGAAATTATAAAATTAACCATTTAGACTAATTATTCAATATTAAAATTTTAATTCTAAAATTATTATTAATTATTAAATTAATGTGTTCATAATGACTATTTAATAATGACCCTATTAATTATTATTATTAAATATTCATTATTATTTTAAACTGTTAATAATGACCATATTAATTATTATTATTAAATATTCATTATTGATATGGTCATTATTAACCATTTAAATTAATAATTAATAATAATTTAATAATTACGGATTTTCATATTGAATAATTAATTAAATCGTTATTTTTATAATTAAGAATTATTGGTTTAATAATAACGAATGAATAATTTAATTATTAATAATTAATTTAATTTTTTTATTAAAATTAGTCATTAATGTTAGTTTTGGATTAAATAATATCATTTTCCTAACGATTAGTTGTGGAATGTGATGCATCTCATTGTTATTTAAGCTTATAGATAGATCAATTATCAGTTTTTTGACTTTGATCCTAAATATGAACCTTATTAGTACTATCAAACTTTGGATAGATAAAAGATTTTAAGGAGTATATATATTCACATGATCAAATATGTGTAGGTGCAAACATTTTATTAAAATTTTGCATTCTAAAATAAGTTTTCACCTCAAGAGATTTGATCCCTCTTACTCTTACTAAATTCGTGATTACGATGAATCTATAGTAGTTGGGCCACTACCCTACATTCAAAAACCTATTTATACCCATCATTTTTCTAACCATAATTATTAATACACTTATTTTGTAGAGCCCCAAAAAACTCCTTGATATTCGTTAAACTTACAAATCATTTAAAAACATTTTTAACTCACCATTGTCATCCTTATCAACGTTGGGGCTTCCAACATGTCCAACCTGTACTGCTTCCGTGTTGAGGGAGATTGACATCCATGGCCTATTTTAGAGGCTCTTCATGTTGTTGGGTTATTTACGCTGGAAGAGAGGAGTTATCAGAAATATCATATACTTCGTTGAGGATACCCAACTTGACTCCACCGTCAACTCGATTCTATCCACCTTTAGATCTAGGTTGATGCTATCCAACTTTAGAACTAAGTTGTCTACCTTTGTTGCCATATTATTCACTATCAACTAGATATGGTCCACATCTTCTTTTAGCTCCTCTAATTATCGAGTTACCAGAGCGAAATGAGATTTAGCTTCCGTGGCCACTTGTTCTCCTTTATTGATGATGAGAGCCGAGAGACATGCCATAATTGAAACCATCTGTTGCTTTATATCCTCGCCACGATCGTCCCTTCTTGGATTTTCGATGTTGCAATATTCTCAAACTCCAAAAAAACCAACGAAAAATCTCGATTATCAATAGATGCCACTTATAACCCTTTACTCGGGCTCTTCCTGATCCACCATCATACTCCTTGCATTCAATTTCACTATCTCATCCCTCAGCACTTCCCACACAAATTTCCATCTCTAAATTCTTCTTGCTGCTACCAAACTAGAGCGAAACTAATTGCTCTAGAGCTTGCAATGCATAAACCTACTCTTCATTTGTGTTGAGTATGAATGCACATGAGATAGTACTCCACCTGTCCATAACCATAACATCGATTTCCTGTTTCTCCCAGGTGGTAGATCTACCGATGCGATCCAACTTGCAAGATGGTTGTAGGTCAAGTCTCTCAATGATAATGTAATTAGTGTTATCGTTAAGAGGCCTGAAAAACATTGATTCCAATCTAATCAAACTCCGAGAGGAGATTTTTTGGGTCATGTTGATCGATGTTGGATTTAATTCAATGATCATGGAGTATCCAAAGTGTATTATTTTCCTTCATCCTGAATAATTATCACTGGTTCTAAAGTTACTCCCTTGTTGGTTTGTTCATCAGAACATTGACTGTTCTGCTTTTTGATGGGGTAGAATTCAATGTTTTAAAACTTATAGAGTTGCAAACAAATTTGAAAATCATCGGAGACAGTCATTTTCTTATTTTCTGGTTGATTATTGATTTTATGATTTTTTTTTAATAACTATCAAGGAATCACCAAATAGTATTAGCTGAAATTGGCTCTTGATATTTCAATCTCGTGCTCTTACCAAAGAGCTAATAATTCTGCTTAATTCTTTGTTTCTTTTCCCAACCCCCAAGCAATTTCAATTATATTTCTTCATACAGGTGATAAATGGCCCCTCTCAGTATTGCTTTCTTGGATGGTTTTTAATTTTATTAATAAAAATGAAATTATAATATAACAAGTTAAATTTTATTATTTGTATTACTTTTAACATTTTATTATTAATTTAGTCAACATTTAAATGTTTATATTAATTTACACACATTAAAACATTTCACCCATACCTTCTATATTACTTCTATTTTTTTTTATTTTTTATTTATTTGTTCTATCCGTAAATATTTACAAACAATTACATCACTAAAATACCACTCCATGCATAGTTATAGATCCCCTCTAAAAATAATAAATTTTTTTATTATAATTTTTATTTTTAAATATTAAGTGTTTATATTAAAAAAACATATATTTCAAATCTCCTTTAGTGAAATAAGAATGAATATTGAAGTTATTTAACATGAAATATTAAACTTATTTATTTTATATAGTATATATATGGTTGACACTGAAATAGTTTTTTATGGTTGACATTTTACACATTAAAATAATAATGCATTCCCTAGTCATATTTGGAAATAGAGAACATATATTCATAGGACTCTTTTTATATGAAAACATATTTTTGTTATATATATATATATATTTTTTTAAATGTTACATGTTTTTTTCTCCACACACATTAACATTTAAGATTTTACATATTAACACCATGTTAAAAAATGAATAAATAAAAAATATTTCTTAAAACACTTATTAATGGAAAAATAATTTTCTCCATATAATAAACTCATATAGATAAAGAGTATCCTATAAATATATGTTTTCTATTCCCAAATATAATTGCAACATATATTAAAATGTTAATATATAGAATAAGAATCATAAATAAATAAAATAAAATAATATATATATATATATATATATATATATATATATATATATATAAAAAGAAAGAGTATCCTTTAAATATATGTTTTCTATTCCTAAATATAATTGGAACATATATAAAAATGTTAATATATAGAATAAGAATCATAAATAAAACAAAATTATATATATATATATATATATAGATATATAGTTTTGTATATATATATATATTTTCTCTGAATTGGTCTACTCCTATATTGATACAAAAATAAAATTACAGAGAGGCAGTGGGCTCAAGAGATCTAGCCCATAGTTGTGGCATTCGGACATTACAATGCTAAACATTGACTAACAAAACTAGCTGGATGCTGACCAAGAGAGCTTCAAAAACCATGAACTTGTATGACTCGGAGATACAACTTACTCCTATAACGATATTATGAACTGACTAGAGGTAATTCATAGACCTTAACAGATTGACTGGGCACTTACAGACCCCGCTCATTTCAAAACCAAAAACTGACATTTTGAATTGCTGTAGCCATCGCCAAAAATCAAAGACATATGCAGTAGTATGCCGCCCACGCAGGGGAAACCGACAATTTAACATAAGAGTAAACATCTATGCCTCAGAACTGTAGAACATAAGTTGACTGTAAAATAGGAGGGAATTGAACACCTCCGTGCGATCGGAAATCAAAAACCAAGGAACGCAAACCTGATTAAGCTTCATGAGAGGTGGATGGTTCTTCCTCGACGATGCGGCAAGCATATTTGTAGGGATCTTCTTCTTCAAGAGGAGGGCTCTCCTTGCTTGTAGAGCCGCCACCAGTAGGGACGCTAGGACCTACTTGTAGGCTCACATCCTTGGTTGCAATGCCACCAGGTTCTACACTCTGCCTATTGTCATTCTGTGAAATGCCATGCATGTCTTCCTCCCTTGTCTCTAGAGCCACCCCAAGAGTTGCCGTAACAAGACCAGAGGAAACTTCAAAAATCTCAATGGTGACTGTGGCTAAGAAGGAGAAATTGTTGAGAGTACAGGGGTATTGAAGACGAGCAATGTGAGATTGAGTCCTGGAGGATAGACGAAAGTGCACTGCTGAATTAGGCTGCCCTCGACCCCGTCTACGACCCCTCCTGGAGGTGGGAAAGCGAACAGGGCTGAAGTCTGAAGAGTAAGACGATGATTCAGAAATGGAGGAGGAGGGCAGGCGATTAACTTGCCCATGAGAACTGCCCCTCCTGCAACGCATTCTCTAGCACAATCTTGGGATGGTGTGAAGAGCAGGGAGAGCGAAGCTATCAGCAGTTTTGTGGAGACAGGGGGGAACAGAAAGGAGCCTAGCTTCAGCTTGCAGTGGATTCCTAGAAGAAATTGAGGACGAACGACTGAGATTGCAGAAGGGGCTATGGGAAAAATGAAATCCCGGCATGAAATTTACACAGCATCCCAATGCGCATTGTTTCCCTGTGCTGGTGCAAGAGCGAGGCTCAGCGGCAACAAGGGAGCAGCAAGTGTGAAGGGGAGGTGCACGAATGAGTTCTTGGCGGGGCGCCGTGATTGAAGGATGAGCAGGCTGGCGTAGAGGGACGAGTTGCATTAATGCAACCTTGAAGACTTGAGCAGAGGAATTTAAAAGAGACATCATGCGGGGTTGGATGGCGATGGTGATAAGGCATGCGCCAACCCACCAAATCGCCAACGTATAGATCGCCTCGTTACCCACCTGCATCCGCAAATATAGTTTTGTATATTACATACATTGTTGAAAATGAAACATTTTATTAAAAACTATATTATATTTTACATAGTAAATTGTTAATAAAGACTTCAGGCATACTTAGAAGTAGAAAACATATATCCATGGAAATATCTCTATATATAATTATTTTAGTTAAAAATATTTAATATGAGTTATATATAGAGATAATTATTATTCCATTAATAGATTCTTTAGGGAGCCATATTTTTTCCTTGAAAATAGTGGAAATTTTGACATGATTTTGGTAAAAACCCAGTAGAAATTTTGAGAAATTTGTGTTACTAGAGCCCGATGGCTTTTCATGGTGTTGAAACCGTTTCCTCCATTAAAAAAACTATTCAAATGGCCAAATTCTGGGGAAATGGGAAAAATTTTGGTCCAAATACAGAACGCCTGTATATAACATTAAAAAAAATATTTATAACAAATATATATATATATATATAACTCTATGGACATATTTTTTCTAATTTCAAATGTAATTGCGGCATGTATTAATATTTTAATGTGTAATATGATTAGGGGTGGCAGGAGTTGGAGGAACATGAAAAGATATTTTTTTTTTGAAATATAGGAACAACATCTAGTAATAAAGATGAATTTCTATCATTGTGTGAAGGCATGGAGATCGATAAAAATAAGGGAGTTAAGGAGGATAAAATAATAGGAGATTCAATAATTGTAATCAAAATGATCTCTATGGCAACGGTGTCTTGTGACACTACATACCATTCCCCAATTAGAATAATTATTATGCAATCAAAAAATTTCAAAGAAGTTTCCCTATTCCATATTATAAGGCATCTAAATGGTGATGTTGACAAAGTCGTGAATTGCATGTTGGAACTTGCACTTGGAATGGTTGAAATTAATGGGAAGGGCAAGGGATTTTCCCTCGTTTCTTAGCCCATCATGAAGTAGCATGGAAAATAGGGACAATACAACTAGAAATGTTATGAAAATAATTCTAAACATGTTTTACACTACATGTACAAAGGTTTTGACATGATAAGAAAGGTGATCATATTTGGATCAAGAACCTAAGTGATAGCTCAAAATTTAAAGTGTTCGAAAGTCTGCCGAACTTGAGCTATCGGATAGATCTCTTTTTCCTGATTCTGTCGCCGTAAACGGTTCGAAAAACCAACACTGTATAAGGAAGTTAATGCATTTTAAAATTGCCAAAGAACCTTCAATATTGAGTTTGGGTTCATAAATTTTAATATGCTGAAATTTTTAAATGTTAAAATTAAATTGATATATATGTTATTATATAGATATAATATATTATATTATATAATTTAATTATCATATTTTATATTATATTATTTTATATATATTAACATATATCATTAATTTTAAAATTTTAATATTATAAAATTTCCCATTTTATATTAAAAACCCAAAAATCAATATTTATATGGTAATGGTGGGTGTGTTTAATTATATGGCAACGTATTTCATATGGGGTCATATATATATATATATTAAATTTGGAGTGGCTCGTTAAGCCAAAGGTGCACCTATATGCCATGTGGTGGATTATACCAAAGGCAATGTATTAATACAAAGCCAAAGGTTCACACAAATATGTCGCGTGTTAGATGGTTTACAATCGTGGACTGGTCACATGGCGCGTTAAAACAATGTTTTAACTAACGGTCGATGCTTCCTCCCGACCACAACCGTTTCCGCTTTTGTTATGTTATATCTGGTCACATACAAGGTTACGGTTAGATCCGCCGACGGGCATTTAAAACTCTGCCAATAGTTACGTCCCACACATATCACATGCAATGGTCAGCAATTAGTGTTTACGGTTTATATTGGTGGATAAAATGGCGCGCCTTCAAATTTTGGCATGATTGTTATTTTAACTATAGTTAAGTGCAGTTTACTATTTTTGGTGAAGGATTTTTAGAGGACATTGGACAAAATCAGTTTAGGTTCTATCTTGAGCTACATTTGTCTATTTTGAGGGTGCCAATAGTCAATTTAGACTATCTCAGACATTGCAGACTCATTGGTGAGTGTTTCAGATCCATCTGAGGGCTTTTGAGGAGATTTTTTCTTCAGAGAAGTTCAAGGGGTCATCAAGGCCACCATTGGCCAATAGCAGTTTGAGGCTTAGCCATAGCAGCTAGAGGCCTTTCTCAACAATGAAATAGTAAATATTGGATGTTTCAGAAATTCTGGAACTAATGGTGTGGTTTTAAGACCGCGTAGAAGACTTTTGAAAGCCGAGATACTTCAGAGAAGTTCAAGGGGCCACTAGGGCCAACAAGTGTCAGCAAGAGAATGATGCCTATCAAGGGCATCCAACATCCATTCTCAGCAAAATAATAGTCATTTCTGACTATAATAAGCGTTCTAAATCCAATGGAGGAGCTTTCAGAAGCTTTTGAGGATTTCTAGAGGTCGAAAACCCATATAGAAGTTTTCTTTGGCCCTAGAGCCAAGGGGTGCCACCAGGTGTTGGAGGCGAAACTGGAGCATCCTAAGGCCAATTTTAGCAAAAAAATAGTCTATTCTAACTATTTTTGATATTTTGAATCCATTTAAGGGATTTTTAGAGTCATTTTGAGACTTCTAGAGCTCGATAAGCCACATGGAAGTTTTGGGCAGCCTAGGGCCATCAGTGGATGGAGGCCTAGATTGGGGAGCCAATGCTCATTTTGAGCAAATGACCAGTCCATTTTAGAGGTCTAATATGTACTAGAGATAGTATTTGAGGTTTCAAGGACAGAAAATTAATTCTTAAGGATTTAGTGCTATAGAGAAGCTCATAGAAGCTCAAGAGCATCGACTGAAGGAGTCAAGTCTAAGGGAACCTAGTTCTGTTTTCAGAATGATGACAGCCATGATATAGATATAAATGGTATTCTAAACCCATTGTTTCAATTTAGTTAACCATTGGAGTTGAGTTTGTAACTTGTAAAAGAAATTTTCATAATCCCAAAGAGCCAAGTTAGGATGACAAGAGCTCAAGGAGACGTAGCCCACGATATGAGGGTGAACTCCTAGATTAAATAGTTGTTATGTGTTGATTTTTATTTGCTACATTATATGGCTATTTCACATGTTTAATATCAGCAAAAACAAATGGTCTTAAAGCACTTAAACAGCTAAAAAACATACACCTATTTCAAGTATAAAAATCTGCAAGAGTCAAGTATAAGCTAGATCTTTTATTTTTTTAACTGAGTGGGAGGTTCTTGAAAAGCATAATAAGTTATCAAACCCATTTTCAAATCAGGTTGGTATCATATCATAGTTTTCTTGATTGAAAGAGAACAAGGTTTTTTGTTTTGACTTGAAATGTGTTTAAACAATGCAAAGGATTTGATTGTTTGCAAACTGGTTGTTGCTTGAGTTTTCTAGAGGTGAAGGGAAAGCTACTGATAGCTAAGTTCAGAAGAGGACAAGAAGAAAGAAGGACTGAAGGCATCTTCCTTACCCAAAGGACCACAAGGCAACCCTTGAAGCCCAAGAGGGATTGCTTGCAAAAGGCCTTTTGAAGACGAGATAAAATCTGCAGAAAAGAGCTTGCATTTTCAGCCATTTCGTTAAGAAGCTTTATCATTAGTTTTGAAGCTTTGTGAATTGTTGTTGAAGTTCTTTAATTCATTTATATAATGATGACAACTTCATCAAGTGAGGTTTCAAAATCCTCCTTTATAGGACTCTTTGATGAAGAGATGGAGCGAGACTTCTACATCTTGAAGGATATGATGAAAATTATGTATGAAGATGGAAGAGAAGGCACTAGACTTCATGGTAAATTGGTTGCTATGCAGCAAGAGAAATAATGGCTTCTTCAAAAAATGCATGAGACGGAGATGCATCTTCATCAAGCCCAACAGGCCTTAACCAAGAAAATGCTTGAAGCAGAGGTAATTCACTCTAATTTGTCTTCAATTTCCTCTTCAGAAAGATGTGTTGGTTCATTTTAAAAGAACACTAGAGGTATAGGGTTCAAGTTGATGCTTAAAATGGGCTATGATGGCAAGGGTTTAGGAAAACATGCACAAGGCATGATTGATCCTATTTTGGTTGAGGAGAGACCTAATAAGTTTGGTCTTGGTTATGTTCAATCTAATGGCGAAAACTCTACAACCATCAAGACATTTGAGAAAAATTAAAGAAGAAATTTTTTCGCAAGTTCTAAATCAGAAACATGTCAAGTTTGTTTTCAAGTTCATTACCATTGGTTGAAGCCTATGTTGCAGCAAGATGTGTGTATACATGCATCTTATGGAGAGCATGAGAGTTTAGAAACTCTACCAGTTCATCAGCTTGAGAAGGTAAAAAGGATGGACATGCAAAGAATAATTTGAGGTATAATTCTTCCCAGTGTCAAGTTTATTATGTTTCTGATAAGCATGAAAAAATTGCATGCTTGAATGGAAGAAAGAGTTGTTGTTATTTTTGTGGTCTGTGTAACCATGATGTTTCGAAATGCTGGAAGAGGATGAAGGCATACAACAAACAGTTGAGGAAAAGGCAACTTCCAAAGAAGGTGCAAAACACTTGCACACTGTTAGTGTCAGTATTTACATACTTCCACCAGGGATCAAAACACATTTTGCATGTGCATCTTAGATGCCCCACTCTAAAGATTTTTCAATCATTCCATTAGGTGATGATATAAAATTGTTCCACTGGTGGTTATCCTTTTCAAGTGTCTCATTTTTCTTCACAAGTATACGCTTGCTGACCCTCTTCCATGTCTTCATCAAATTGGAAATAAATCTGCTCTCATTTCACTTTTAGTCAAAATCACTCATTGATAGAGTTGTTTTTTATTTCCCATTAGGTCACTAGGGTTTAATTAGGTTAGCTCATTACATTGTCTCATTTTCAATAAAGGGTAGCAGAATTTATGAAGGTGATCGATAAAATAATTAAAAAAAAAAAAACTCATTATTTTCTTCATTTAAGTTTTCCATGTAAAGTTCCATTTCATTTTTGTAAGTTTTCATCTCAAAAATGACATTTTCTAGATAAAAACAGAGATATTTTCATGTTCTAATTTTATGTAATTTTAAAGTCACTATATGTAATAAACCCAAAAAACTGCCTATTCCTAGCTAAAGATAATTTCATGAAAAGATACAAAGATCATGTCAAAGCATCCAAAGCACCAAAAGCATCAAAAAGTGTTGGGAAAGTTTAATGAGCAAAAAGGAAAATGTGGGTCCCAATCATTCAAAAGTCAAGATCATGCAAGATATAAAAAGCAAATTTTCCAAAAGAAAACCTCATTTGTTCATTTTCCAAGAGAAAAAATGAGTTTTGGAGCAAGAGAGTCGAGAAAGGAGAGAAAAATTGAAGAAATTGTCTTGCGCTGCACTCCTGGGTTAGGTGCTGCACTTAGGGTAGTTCGGCAATGTAAAATAGAACGACACTGCGCTTAGGAGAAGGGCGTTGTGCTCTTGGGTAAGGCATTGCGCATAGGCCAGAAACTCCCAAAATCTTCCAAAATACTTCAAATTTGTCTCTTCTTCTCAAAAACAAGTAATTAAACCATTTTTGATCCCTTTTCCTCCATTTTATGCTTGTGGGTAAAGTTTTATACTGGCAAGAAATCACAAGAAACCCTAGTTTTTACAAAGTCTCCATCCCCGTCAACAAATTTCCCAAAGCCCCCTTGTCCCAAATTCATTATCCCTAGACCCTATCACATCACCCCATACTCCCAAAAAAACTAAAACTACCCATCCGTAAGTCCCTTTACTCTTTTCTATTAAAACTCAATTTCTAGGGATTTCACTCTTTTTCCTAGATTTCCCCCATACCCTTGACCTGTAATTAAATTTTAATTTTCATCCCTCTTCATATTTTCACCTCCCATCACCTCAAAAAGTTTATTAACCCTTTTCCCTACGTCACTTAGTTTTTTTTACCCTATCCCTATCCCCTAAAGCCCTCATTTCATCAGTTCCTTCCCTGCTCCTATTCCCATCGCTCCCTCACTCACTCTCCCTTTCTTTCCTCTCCCCTAGGGTTTCTAAAGTGCCAAGAACAAGAATGTAGGGAGAGGACAGTGATTTCATGGAGGAATAACACAGTGATGATAAGTTTGATGGCCAAAGACAAGAAACCTCAAAAGAGCCTTAGAGCAAGAAAAGCAAGAAACTCAAAATTTGACTATTGACCAATAGTTGGTAAAGGAAATTGAAGACAATAGAGATGTGTGGCTTGAGAGAGTAAAAATTCACTTAGAGAAGCTGCTAGTGAAAGCCTACAAATAAAATCAGATACTCAGGCACATGGCCCATCACTATCAAACCCGGAACAAAATTTGCAATATCAAGGTAAAAAAGATGAAGGGTAAATTGAGGAAGATCTGGAAGAGCAAGAAAGGAGCTGATAAACTGAAGATGCTTGTTGATGCCTCCTTAGCTAAAAATTGACATGTGGTTGTGGACCCATCCCACAAATTTTGAGACATTTTGAAAAGTTTGAAGATTTTTGAGTTTTTTTGGCAATTTTGGAAAAGCACAGGAAATGCTGCCCTATGTGTAGCGCCTTAGCACTGCACTTTTTCTTGTCACATCTAATGAGAAAAAGGAAGACATCATTGGGTTCATAATGATGAGGACATACCCCCTCTACCTCTTCTAATAATTTGGCTAAAAAATAGTTAGGAAAAAGGGCCAAAAACACCAAAAAAATCATGTTTTTGGCTCTTTTTCAAGATGGCACTGTGCTTAGAGGCAGTCTTGGGAAAATGTATTTTTTATTGGTCAAATCAACTCCAAATCAGAAACCAAAAAAATATTGAGAAATTATATAGGACATGATTTCCAATGAGCTATGATGAGCTCAATTTGGAGATCAGGAAGTTAGTGAAAAGTGACCTGCAATAAGGGTTATTGTTTCCTCCTTCGCGTTGCGCTTAAGACAAAGTTTATCTGTTTTTCATGAAATTTTTTAGTTTTATCTCAATATTTGGGGTTTTCACTGATTTAATTAGTAAATATGAATTTAATTATGATGGGGATTAGTTTACTATGGGTAAATTCATTAGCTTGAGTCCTCTAGAGGTCAAACAAATCAGTTTCCTCTCTTTTAGAGGCAAGTTGTTTGGTCTTCCTAACCTTGAGATTCTTGTTCAGCATTTGGTGGAAACTAATGCTCATCTCATGGATTCGACTCCCTGAGGCTAGGGAGAGTGGTTTTTAGGACTATATATTCTTATTCATTGTCATTTGTAAGGGTTGGACTCAGTTGGATGCTTGGCTTTTGAAGAGACACATTTTGTATCAGTCCCGAGTAGACATATTAATCAAATTTGCAGCTATTTTAATGGGATCCCTGTGGTATGGTGTTTACTTCAGTTTCTATTTCTCATTTTTTGAAATTTATTTTTTAGTTTCGTCATACTTTCATAACTTCTAAGTGAATGTATGCAAGTTAGATAAACATAATCCATTCTCATATGCTTTGTTTTGGGTAGACATTCACAGTCTGTAATTTCTTCAGTTTAGAAAGAACCCATGATTGCACCATGCTCTTTCTAACTCCTCACCTGTCTTGATCACCCCACTTATTGAAATCCTAAAGTGCTAAATCACTATACCTACCTTGCCCCATAGAACACCCTTAAAATCTTGACCTAATTTCCCTTGCGTTGACTATTTTTTCTCCTTCTGATTCAGCACAACCCTATATAGTCAAAATCAAAACCCTGAGCTACTATACCAAGCCTAATATATTCATTATCCAATCATCTTGGTTGTGATCCTTATGGGGAGAGCCCTCTCCTTGCCTAGTAGGGCTAGCTACTTGGCTAAGCGTGGTTTGTGGTTACTTCTGAATTTCCTTTTTGAGCCTGAGGTTCAATCTGAGTGATAACATATTGGCGACCATACTAAGGAAGCAAAAGATCATATATTCCCTAGGAAAGAATGACAAGTTTAGATTTGTTTACTGATGGTGGACAACAATCAGATGCATATGAAGGCTAAACTCTTCACCTGGCGACTCCAACTTGTTGTAAAGACTCCACTAGAGGATCGACCTTTCCAGCAGGAAAATTGAAGGATATTACACAAAGGTCAGGTATTCAAAGTGGAATTGTATTAAAAATCTAATCTGCTTTCTTGTAAGTTACTTCTTTTATTTTCTTGAAACTATCTCAAGAGTTTTCTGGAGTTTGTTGTGTGATAAAAATGATAAAAATATTGATTCTACCTATTCAAAAAGTGTAAATAATGATTTTTCCTTTCATCTTGGTCCACATAATTTTTCTAAAACTTATGATGCCCATATTTAAATTTATGAGCCTAAAGAGATCAAGATTGATCTTACAACTTATGTACATACTCCTACACCTTTTAAAATTCCATATCAATACAAAACACTCATCTTACCTCCTATACTCCATGCTTTCCTGGAAAATAATTACCTATATCTGCTGAGGCTTGATGATGAATATGACAACATCACTACTGAGAGACATATGAAGAATTTTGAGAATTTCCTCGACCTTTTTGATGTTAACGAAGATGATTTCAGTATCAGGCTATCCACTCTTTCTTTGCAAGGAAAAGTCAAGATTTGGTTCAAAAACTTGCCTACTACGAGCATCTCAGATTTCCCGCAGTTCATCAAAGTTTTCCTCGACAGGTGGGTGGTCAAACAAAACCCTTTCCTAATTCTAGAAGAGTATGACTAGCTGAAAAGACATCTAGGGGAGACTATACAAAATTTTTCTACTAGATTCAATCAAGTCTATTATTCAATACCTACTAATATTAGACCCCCTCCTGGCTCAGCTCTTTTACATTCCTCGGATGCATTTGATCCGGAAATGGAGTTTCAGGTGAGATAAAGTAACCTTGCAACACTTGAAGAGATGTAGAACAATGCAGAAGATGTAGAGGCTAATTTTCTCATTAGAAGGGAAAATATGAAGGAAGAAGAGAAGAAGAACATCGCAGAGCACTTGAAATCTTCAAAGGTAAAGCTTGACATTTTTGCGAGTAAAATATAGGAAATGATTCAAAGGATCACCATGAGAGATGTATTTTTTATTCAAGATCATCATGACCCACTTATCCCAAAAAAAGAAAAGATTGCATGCCCTAAAAAATTTCTGGATAATCCCAGCTACCATAGATCAGAAAATGGATTTTTACACCAATCTGAGGATAAAAAATCTGATAATATAATGTGTATGATTGGTGACATTACCTATATTGATGATTTGCCAATTTTTTATCAGTGTGATGATGATTATGTTCTCCAAACATAAGCTAATATTGTAGAGCAATCAGTAATTTGTTTGTGGGAGGAACTTCAGTTTCAGCAGCTCAAAAATAGTGATCAACTGATGCATATTAGCTATGATAGTGATGAGGAAAGTCTATAAAATTTGGAAGTAAGTGAAGGATCTTTGCCTCTTTCTTTTACTTCATTTCAGTTCATCAGAGATAACTTTCATGCAATCAGAAATCAGCATTCATTGAGTTTTGATCTTGACAATCAAGAGGATAATCAATTTTTTTATTAGAGCTCCTTACCCTTGTTTTTCTCCTCATTTGCAAAAATAAGAGAAAAATATAAGCAAGCAGATAAGTGAGTGGTAAACACTATAAGTGATGAAAATTCTCCTAAATTGGTTGAGAAAATAATTTGTGACATAGAATCCTCCTTATCTCCAGATTTGCAGCCACCGAATGCCATTGAATGTGAGGTTGTAGATGAAGGTTTGGAAGTTGAAACACATGATCAAATGATGAAAGATGATTTTGTACCACTATGTTTTGAAGCATTTCAATTTTTAAAGAAAAAATTTCATAATATCTCTAAAGAAAAGGATGAGAAACCTATAGAGTGTCATGTAGTCTCATTTAAATTGATGGAAAATACATTTTGGCAGTCTTTTCAAGTTTTTCATGACCCTATAGCTGATGTGTTGGATGATATCTATAGTAAAAGTCCTTCTCCATTAGCTAACTGTGAGCCCAAAAAGAATGTTGATATAAACTTGATCCGAAAACTGACTTCATTGTCTTGTTCAGCAGGTGTTTCATTACGAAGCTCATACCAAGATTTGTAGTCATATCAGGAGAGTAATGAATAAGATTATTGTTTTGTTGTTGATCATCAAGAAAAATTAGTCATTCGTAAGTTTCTAGATCCTTATGTCAACTTGTTGTATTCATCAATGAAATAAATCACAGATGTTAGGAAAATTTTAAAACCAAGGTACAAAGACTACCTAGAGAAGAGCAGTAATGTATTAGATGGGCTGGAAATAAATATTTATTCCTATGAATATCCTTTTGCATTATTCTTGAGGTCAGCCAGTGGGCTTGTGCTTTGTAATTTTGATAAATATTCAATCTGTTAACAAGTTTTCATGGGAGTTTCCTTTCAGTAGTTCTTTCTTCTTGCTCATCAGCAAGCACTTGCGGAGAATTCAAACAGCAGCTAGAATGCTTACACGGTTGCAATTGGTGTTCCATTTCACTTGATCAAGTGATGAATGGATCAATTAGAGTAGGTTCTGTTCAATAAACTCAATTCTAAGCATCTTTTTCGATTTTCGATTTGTGTTTTTAGTACGAGTCGGTTCGGTTTATTGAGTCAAGTTTCTTTCGGTATTCGGTTTGGTTTTATATTTTAACTCCATTTCCCAAAGGATGGGCACTTGGTCTATGGTGTTCTTGACACCTCCAAGGAGCGTCCATCCCCAATAAGGCCAATGTTAGTGTCAGTATTTGCATACTTCCACCAATGATCAAAACACATTTTGCATGTGCATCTTAGGTGTCCCATTCTAAAGAAATTTTCAATCATTCCATTAGTTCATGATATAAAATTGTTCCACTGGTGGTTGTCCTTTTCAAGTGTCCCATTTTCCTTCACAAGTATATGCTTGCTAACCCTCTTCCATGTCTTCATCATACTAGAAATACATCTGCTCTCTTTTCACTTTTAGTCAAAATCAATCATTGAGACAGTTGTTTTTATTTTCCATTAGGTCACTAGGGTTTCATTAGGTCAGCTCATTGCATTGTCTCATTTGCAATACAGGGAAGCAAAAGGTGTGAAGGTGATCCATAATGGAAAAAAACTCATGGTTGCTTCCCTATAGTTTGCCACGTAATGTTACATTTCATTTTTGTAAGTTTTCATCTAAAAAATATGAGCCCAATTTTTAAGTCTAAAAACAAAGATATTTTCATGTTCCAATTTTATGTAATTTTAAAGTCACTATATGTAATAAAACAAAAAGTTTCCTATTCCTAGCTAAAGACAATTTCATGAAAAGATACAAAGATCATGTCAATGCATCCAACACACCAAAAGTATAAAAAAGTGTTGTGAAAGGTTAATGAGAGAAAGGGAAAATGTGGGTCCCAATCATTCAAAATTCAAAATCATGCAAGATATAAAAATCTCATTTGCCAAAAGAAAACCTCATTTGTTCATTTGCCAAGAGAAAAAACGCGTTTTGGAGCAAGAGAGTCGAGCAAGGAGAAAAAATTTGAAGAAATTGCCTGGCATTGTGCTCCTAGGTTAGGCGCCACACTTAGGCCAAAGGTGTTGCACATAGGGATGTTTTGACAGTGTAAAATTGACTCGGCGTTGCGCTTAGGAGAAGGACGCTGCGCTCCTAGGTAAAGTGCTGCACGTAGGCCATAAACTCTCAATCTCTTCCAAAACACTTCCAATTTGTCTTTTATTCTCCAAAGAAAGTAATTAAACCATTTTTGATCCCTTTTCCTCCATTTTATGCTTGTGGGTGAAGTTTTATATTGGCAAGAAATCACAATAAACCTTAGTTTTCAAAAAGTCTCCATCCCCATCAACAAATTTCAAAAACCCCCCCTGTCCAAAATTCATTATAAATAGACCCTATCGCATCACCCCATACTCCCAAAAACACTAAAACTACCCATCCCTAATTCCCTTTACTCTTTTCCATCAAAACTCAATTTCTAGGAATTTCACACTTTTTCCTAGATTTCCCCCATACCCTTGACGTGTAAATAAATTTTAATTTTCATCCCTATTTATATTCGAACCTCCCATCACCTCACCAAGTTTCTTAACCCTTTTCCCCATCTCACTTAATTTTTGTGACCCTATCCCTATCCCCTAAAGCCCTCATTTCATCATTTCCCTTCTTGCTCCTATTTCCACATCACTCCCTCACTCACTCTCCCTTTATTTCCTCTCCCCTAGGGCTTCAAAGTGCGAAGAACAATAATGGAGAGAAGGGTGGAGAGATTTCATGGAAGAAGAACACGTGATGATGATTTTTATGGCCAAAGACAAGAAACCTGCAAAAGAGCCTTAGAGCAAGAAAAGCAAGAAACTCAAATTTGACTATTGACCGGCGGTTAGAAGAAGTAAGATAATAGAGAAGTGTGGAGAGAGAGAGTCCAAAGTTCAGCAGGGGCTTCTACTAGTGAAAGCCAACAAATATAATCATATGCTCAGGGCACATGGCCCATCACTATCGAGACACGGAACAAATTTGTAATATCGAGTCAAGCAGGATGAAGGATAAATTGAGGGAATATCCGGAAGGAAAGAAGGAGATGATAAAATAAAGTGCTCTTTGATGCCTCCCTTCCTTTCAAAATTTACATGTGGTTGTGGGCACATCCCACAAATTTTTGAGAAATTTTGAAAATTTTGAATATTTTTTAGTTTTTTTGGCAATTTAGGAAAAACATAGGAAATTTTTCCCTAAGCCCTGCGCTTCTTATTAGGGCATCTAATGATCAACAGAAGAAATAATTGGGTTCATAATGATGAGGAAATACACCTTGTATGTTTTCTAAGTATTTGGAGCAAAAATGGTCAGGAAAAAGGGCCAAAAACACCCAAAAAATCATGTTTTTGCCTCTTTTTCAGGATGGCGCTGCGCTTATTGGTGGTATTGGGAAAATTCAGCTTTGAGGTGTTAAAGAAAATCAAAATTAGAAACCAAAAGTAGATAGGGCAGGCTTTCCAATGAGATATAATGAGATCAATTTGGACATTGGGAAGTCAGTCACAAGTGACCTGCAAGAAGGGTTATTTTTTCATCCTATGCTCTGCGCTTAGGACAAAGTTTCTCCATTTTAGAGTTTCTCTGTTTTTCACGGAATTTTTGAGCTTTATCTCACTAGTTGGGTTTTTCACTGATGTAACTGGTAAATATTAATGTAATTATGATGAGGATTAGTTTACGATGGGTAATTTCATTAGCTTGAGTCCTCTAGAGGTCAAATGAATCAGTTTTCTCTCTTTTAGAGGCAAGTTGTTTGGTCTTCCTAGTCTTTAGATTATTGTTCAAAATTTGGTGGAAAATGATAAGGAGAGTTGTTTTGAGGTCTATATCTTCTTATTATTTTTAATTTGTAAGGGTTGGACTCAACTGGATACTTGTATTTTGAAGAGACACATTTTGTATCAATTTTGAGCAAAGAGACAAACATAAGCTAATATTGTAGAGCAATCAGTAATTTGTTTGTGGGAGGAACTTCAGTTTCAGCAGCTCAAAAATAGTGATCAACTGATGCATATTAGCTATGATAGTGATGAGGAAAGTCTATAAAATTTGGAAGTAAGTGAAGGATCTTTGCCTCTTTCTTTTACTTCATTTCAGTTCATCAGAGATAACTTTCATGCAATCAGAAATCAGCATTCATTGAGTTTTGATCTTGACAATCAAGAGGATAATCAAATTTTTTATTAGAGCTCCTTACCCTTGTTTTTCTCCTCATTTGCAAAAATAAGAGAAAAATATAAGCAAGCAGATAAGTGAGTGGTAAACACTATAAGTGATGAAAATTCTCCTAAATTGGTTGAGAAAATAATTTGTGACATAGAATCCTCCTTATCTCCAGATTTGCAGCCACCGAATGCCATTGAATGTGAGGTTGTAGATGAAGGTTTGGAAGTTGAAACACATGATCAAATGATGAAAGATGATTTTGTACCACTATGTTTTGAAGCATTTCAATTTTTAAAGAAAAAATTTCATAATATCTCTAAAGAAAAGGATGAGAAACCTATAGAGTGTCATGTAGTCTCATTTAAATTGATGGAAAATACATTTTGGCAGTCTTTTCAAGTTTTTCATGACCCTATAGCTGATGTGTTGGATGATATCTATAGTAAAAGTCCTTCTCCATTAGCTAACTGTGAGCCCAAAAAGAATGTTGATATAAACTTGATCCGACAACTGACTTCATTGTCTTGTTCAGCAGGTGTTTCATTACGAAGCTCATACCAAGATTTGTAGTCATATCAGGAGAGTAATGAATAAGATTCTTGTTTTGTTGTTGATCATCAAGAAAAATTATTCATTCGTAAGTTTCTAGATCCTTATGTCAACTTGTTGTATTCATCAATGAAATAAATCACAGATGTTAGGAAAATTTTAAAACCAAGGTACAAAGACTACCTAGAGAAGAGCAGTAATGTATTAGATGGGCTGGAAATAAATATTTATTCCTATGAATATCCTTTTGCATTATTCTTGAGGTCAGCCAGTGGGCTTGTGCTTTGTAATTTTGATAAATATTCAATATGTTAACAAGTTTTCATGGGAGTTTCCTTTCAGTAGTTCTTTCTTCTTGCTCATCAGCAAGCACTTGCGGAGAATTCAAACAGCAGCTAGAATGCTTACACGGTTGCAATTGGTGTTCCATTTCACTTGATCAAGTGATGAATGGATCAATTAGAGTAGGTTCTGTTCAATAAACTCAATTCTAAGCATCTTTTTCAGTTTGTCAGTTGTGTTTTAGTCTGAGTCAGTTCAGTTTATTGAGTCAAGTTTCTTTCAGTATTCAGTTTGGTTTTTATATTTTAACTCCATTTCCCAATAGATAGGCACTTGGTATATGGTGTTCTTGGCAACTCCAAGGAGCTACCATCCCGAGCTAGAGCCAATGTTATTGTCAGTATTTGCATACTTCCACCAGGGATCAAAATACATTTTTCATGTGCATTTTAGGTGTCCCACTCTAAAGAATTTTCAATCATTCCATTAGGTCATGATATAAAATTGTTCCACTCGTGATTGTCCTTGTCAATTGTCTCATTTTTCTTCACAAGTATATGCTTGTTGACCCTCTTCCATGTCTTTATCATACTGGAAAGAAATATGGTCTCATTTTACTTTTATTCAAAATCACTCATTGAGAAAATTGTTTTTTATTTTCCATTAGGTCACTAGGGTTTCATTAGGTAATCTCATTGCATTGTCTCATTTGCAATAAAGGGTAGTAGAAGGTATGAAGGTGATCCATAAAAAAACTCATGATTTGCTTCAGTTAAGTTTGCCATGTAAAGTTACATTTCATTTTTGTAAGTTTTTATCTCAAAAATGACATTTTTGAGATAAAAACAAAGATATTTTCATGTTCCAATTTTATGTAATTTTAAAGTCACTATATGTAATAAAACCAAAAAGTTGCCTATTCCTAGCTAAAGACAATTTCATGAAAAGATACAAAGATCATGTCAATGCATCCAACACACCAAAAGTATAAAAAAGTGTTGTGAAAGGTTAATGAGAGAAAGGGAAAATGTGGGTCCCAATCATTCAAAATTCAAAATCATGCAAGATATAAAAATCTCATTTGCCAAAAGAAAACCTCATTTGTTCATTTGCCAAGAGAAAAAACGCGTTTTGGAGCAAGAGAGTCGAGCAAGGAGAAAAAATTTGAAGAAATTGCCTGGCATTGTGCTCCTAGGTTAGGCGCCACACTTAGGCCAAAGGTGTTGCACATAGGGATGTTTTGACAGTGTAAAATTGACTCGGCGTTGCGCTTAGGAGAAGGACGCTGCGCTCCTAGGTAAAGTGCTGCACGTAGGCCAGAAACTCTCAATCTCTTCCAAAACACTTCCAGTTTGTATTTTATTCTCCAAAGAAAGTAATTAAACCATTTTTGATCCCTTTTCCTCCATTTTATGCTTGTGGGTGAAGTTTTATATTGGCAAGAAATCACAATAAACCTTAGTTTTCAAAAAGTCTCCATCCCCATCAACAAATTTCAAAAACCCCCCTTGTCCAAAATTCATTATAAATAGACCCTATCGCATCACCCCATACTCCCAAAAACACTAAAACTACCCATCCCTAATTCCCTTTACTCTTTTCCATCAAAACTCAATTTCTAGGAATTTCACACTTTTTCCTAGATTTCCCCCATACCCTTGACGTGTAAATAAATTTTAATTTTCATCCCTATTTATATTCGAACCTCCCATCACCTCACCAAGTTTCTTAACCCTTTTCCCCATCTCACTTAATTTTTGTGACCCTATCCCTATCCCCTAAAGCCCTCATTTCATCATTTCCTTCCCTCCTCCTATTCCCATCACTCCCTCACTCACTCTCCCTTTATTTCCTCTCCCCTAGGGCTTCCAAAGTGCGAAGAACAATAATGGAGAGAGAGGACAGAGATTTCATGGAGGAAGAACACAATGATGATGATTTTTATGGCCAAAGACAAGAAACCTCAAAAGAGCCTTAGAGCAAGAAAAGCAAGAAACTCAAAATTTGACTATTGACCAGCAGTTGGAAAAGGAAATTAAAGATAATAGAGAAGTGTGGCTTGAGAGAGTCAAAGTTCACTGGGAGAAGCTACTAGTGAAAGCCAACAAATATAATCATATGCTCAGGCACATGGCCCATCACTATCAGACACGGAACAAAATTTGTAATATCAAGGTCAAACAGATGAAGGATAAATTGAGGAAGATCCGGAAGGGAAAGAAAGGAGATGATAAAATAAAGATGCTCTTTGATGCCTCCTTCACTCAAAATTTACATGTGGTTGTGGGCACATCCCGCAATTTTGAGAAATTTTGAAAATTTTGAATATTTTTTAGTTTTTTTGGCAATTTAGGAAAAACATAGGAAATTTTTCCCTAAGCCCTGCGCTTCTTATTAGGGCATCTAATGATCAACAGAAGAAATAATTGGGTTCATAATGATGAGGAAATACACCTTGTATGTTTTCTAAGTATTTGGAGCAAAAATGGTCAGGAAAAAGGGCCAAAAACACCCAAAAAATCATGTTCTTGCCTCTTTTTCAGGATGGCGCTGCGCTTATTGGTGGTATTGGGAAAATTCAGCTTTGAGGTGTTAAAGAAACTCAATATTAGAAACCAAAAGTAGATAGGGCAGGCTTTCCAATGAGATATAATGAGATCAATTTGGACATTGGGAAGTCAGTCACAAGTGACCTGCAAGAAGGGTTATTTTTTCATCCTATGCGCTGCGCTTAGGACAAAGTTTCTCCATTTTAGAGTTTCTCTGTTTTTCACGGAATTTTTGAGCTTTATCTCACTAGTTGGGTTTTTCACTGATGTAATTGGTAAATATTAATGTAATTATGATGAGGATTAGTTTACGATGGGTAATTTCATTAGCTTGAGTCCTCTAGAGGTCAAATGAATCAGTTTTCTCTCTTTTAGAGGCAAGTTGTTTGGTCTTCCTAGTCTTTAGATTATTGTTCAAAATTTGGTGGAAAATGATAAGGAGAGTTGTTTTGAGGTCTATATCTTCTTATTATTTTTAATTTGTAAGGGTTGGACTCAACTGGATACTTGTCTTTTGAAGAGACACATTTTGTATCAATTTTGAGCAGGAATATTAATCAAATTTGCAGCTATTCTTATGGGATCCATCTGGTATGGTGTTTAGTTTAGTTTTTATTTTTATTTTTCATTTGTTGAAATGTGCTATTTAGTTTATTCATCATTTCATAACTTCTAAGTGAATTTATGCAAGTTAGATAAGCAGAATCCATTCTCATATGCTCTATTTTGGGTAGACATTCACAGTGTGTAATTTCTTCATTTTAGAAAGAACCCATGATTGCACCATTCTCTTTCTAACTCACATGTCTTGATCACCCCATTCATTGAAATCCTAAAGTTCTAAATCACTATACCTACCTTTTCCCATAGAACACCCTGCAAATCTTGACCTTATTTCCCTTGCCCTGACTATTTTTGCTCCTTCTGATCCACCACAACCGTATAGAATCAAAATCAAAACCCTGAGCTACTATACCTAGCCTAATATCTTCAATATCCAGTCATCTTGGTTGTGATCCTTAAGAAGAGACCCATCTCCTTGCCTAGTAGCGATAGCTACTTGGCTAAGCGTGGTTTGTGGTTACCTCGGAATTTCCTTTTCAGCTTGAGGTTCAATCCGAGTGATAGCACACACATTTCCAGAAAAGGGGACATGTTGTTTCCTAATGTTGGAAATTGCATCCAACTATACATCCCAAGCACATGAGGCAACAGGATAGAAATACTAGTGAAGTTGGAACCAATGATTCCATCATTAATGTGAGAAGATATTTTTCACATGAAGAAGATTTTCAGCATCAAAATTCATCGTGGAAGTGGCTTGGTAAGAAGTGGTTTGACTTCTTAACACAGTAAGACATAAATTCATTTGTACATATGAAAATTGCAGTTATGTATGCATGTTTTCTATTTTAATCTCACGTTTTTTTGAGCCACCTTGGATCGATGATCAAGGAAGTGATGTTTAGCTACCTTCTGTAAATTTCTCGCCACAAATTTCTGAGCGAGTGCAAGGAAGACAATCCTTGATAGGAGGACAAGAGCATTCAGGAAGGGAAGTGTTGACTACCTTCGAGTTGTCGTTAAAAGGCACTAAACCATGCAAGGAAAGTGTATGGAGGCTGAAAATAAGAGGGCTATGTACTCTCATCTACTGAACAGATTAGGTAATTAGTCTTTTGGGGTCCAAAATATTCCCAATGGGGAGGTGTGATCAGATTTGGATCAAGGACCTAAGTGATAACTCAAAATTAAAATTGTTCGGAAATGTTTTGAACTTGAGAGAAAAGATAGATATCGTCTTCTTGATTCAAGTGCCGTGAACGGTTCGAAAAACCGACATCGTATCAATAAGTTATTGCATTTTAAAATTTCCTAATTACCTTCAATGTTAAGTTTGGGTTCATAAATTTTAATGCGCTGAAATTTTTAAATGTTAAAATTAGATTGATATACATGTTATTATATAATTATAATGTATTATATTATATGATTTAGGTATCATGTTTTATATTATATTATTTCATATATATATATATATCTATATATATTTAATTTAAAAAAAATTAATAATACAAAATTCCACATTTTATATTAAAAACCCAAAAATCAATATTTATATGGTAATGGTGGGTGTGTTTAATTATATGGAAAAGTATTTCATATGGGGTCATATATATATATATATATATATATTAAATTTGGAGTGGCTCGTTAAGCCAAAGGTGCACATATATGTCGTGTTGTAGATTATACCAAAGGCAATGTATTAGTGCAAAGCCTAAGGTTCACACAAATATGCCGTGTGTTAGATGGTTTACAAAAGTCCGTTGGTTTTATGGTTAATGCACTGGTCACAGGGTGCGTTAAAACCATGTTTCAACTAATTGTCAATGCTTCCTCCCAATCACAATCGTTTCCTCTTTTTCTATGTTAAATGTGGTCACATACAAGGTTACGGTTAGATCCACCGACGGGCATTTAAAACTCCACCAATAGTTCCGTCCCACACCTATCACATGCAACGGTCAGCAATTAATGTTTACGGCTTATATTGGTGTATAAAATGGTGCGCCCTCAAATTTTGGCATGATTGCTATTTTAACTGCAGTTAAGTGCAGTTCACCATTTTTGCTCGAGGATTTTTAGGGGACACTAGGGAAAATCAATTTAGGCTCTATCTTGAGCTAGATTCGTCCATTCTGAGTGTGCCAATAGTCAATTTCGACTATCTCAGATATTCTAGAATCATTGGTGAGGGTTGTAGAGCTATCGAGGATTTTGAGTAGGTTTTTTCTTCATAGAAGTTCAAGGGGCCATTAGGGCCACCATGGGCCAACAAGAGTTTGAGGCTTAGCCATAGCAGCTAGAGGCCTTCCTCAACAATCCAATAGTCCATTTTGGATGTTTCAAACATTCTGAAAACTAATGGTGTGGTTTTTAGACCCTGTATAGGACTTTTGAAAGCCGAGATGCTTCATAGAAGTTCCAGGGGCCATTAGGGCTAGCAAGTGCCAGCAAGAGAATGATGTGTATCTAGGGCATCCAGTATCCATTCTCAGCAGACCAATAGTGATTTCTAACTGTAATGAGAATTATGAATCCAATGGAGGAGTTTTTAGAAGTTTTTGTGGACTCTATAGGTAGATAACACACAAAGAAGTTTTCTTTGACCCTAGAGCCAACGGGTGCCACTAGGTGTTGGAGGTGAAACCGGAGTAGCCAGAGGCCAATTTCAGAAAAACAATAGTCTATTATGACTAATTTTGACATTATGAATCCATTTAATTTATTTTTGGAGTCCTTTGGAGAATTTTAGAGCTCTATAATCCATAGGTAATTTTTTTGGCAGCCTAGGGCCATTGGTGGATGGAGGCCTAGATTGGGGAACCACTGCCCATTTTGAGCAAATTATCAATCCATTTTGTAGGTGTGATATGTGCTAGAGACATTAGGTGAGGTTTGAGGGACAAAAAAATAATTCTTAAGGAGTTAGTGCCATAGAGAATCTGAGAGAAGCTCAAGAGCACCGACTGAAGGAGTCAAGTCTAAGGGAACCTAGTTCTGTTTTCAAAATGATGACAACCATGAAGGTGATATAAATGGTATTATAAACCCATTGGTTCAGTTCAGTTAACCATTGGATTTGATTTTGTAACTTGTTAAATAAATTTTCCATAATCCCAAAGAGCCAAGTTAGGATGACAAGAGCTCAAGGAGACGTAGCCCACGATATTCGGGTGAACTCCTAGATTAAATTTATTGTTATGTGTTGATGTTTATTTCATGAATTATATGGTTGCTACAAATGTTTAATATCAGCAAAAAGAAATTGTCTTAAAGCACTTAAATAGTTAAAAAACATACACATGTTTCAATTATAAAATTCCACAAAAGTCAAGTATAAGCTAGATCATTCATTTGTTTAACTGAGTGGGAGGTTCTTGAAAAGCATAACAAGTTATCCAACCCATTTTTAGATAAAAAGGAGTTTCCACCTATAGAATATAATAAATTAGGATTAATAATTGGTTACCTTTCATACCCAACACTCTACGCCAAGTTCAGGAAGACCATAAGGATGTCCAGATAGATGCACTCGATCATTACATTCATTGGAACTCATATGGGCTCATTAATATTGTAACATTGACTGAATTCTCTCTTAAATGATTAGAAAGGAATGTTGGTTTGATGCCACGTGAAAACCAAGTTCACATTAGAATCGTGAATCCATGGAGATCAAATTTTAATGGAGACATGGGCATACATTCTCAGGAGAAATGATGAGGATCAACTATTTAATAAACTTGATTTAGGAGTATGGTCATCACCATCTCCTATATCTTGGTTCACTCATCAAATTTTTTCAAGTTTGGAGCCTGTGGCTACGGCATCAAAAGAGGTAAAATCCCCATATCTTGAGATGGTTTGTTGGAAGAAAACCATGGATTTTTTATTCAAGTTGTTCATGGATCTAGTGGAGCTAAACCATGGAGTTGTTATTCATGCTATTGATGGATTGAGTGGAGCTACTTTCCAGAAGACTAGATCTTATGGAGAATGAAAGGGAAGAAGGAGCTAGCTTGGTAGAGGAAAATTTTTAAGGGATTGAAGCTAAAGTGGAAATAAAATTTGCAAGGATGGAGGCAAACTTTATTTCCAACAACAAGTGGGTTTCAATCTTTGACCTTTTGCACATATTTAGGAGCTTATACTGCCAAAGCATGACCTAGTGTTGATGAGCGACGAAAGAAATTTGGCAATGATTCCATGAGCTTCAGAACAAGAAAACGAAAAATGTTGATTTGGGCTAAAGCGAATGAATCCATGCCTTCTAAACCTGCTTAAATTTATGTGTGTTAATTTATTTCAAATATCTTTTTTTTGGGTATGTTTTTTAGAATCTATGCAAGGTTTCAATGTAGAACTATAGAGTAAAGAGCCCATAGAGGAAAAAAGGTTTTTTTATGGATATATTGGAATGATGAAGCTGCAAATATGACAGAAGAAAGTTTTGTAGTCATAAACGAAAATGGTTCTAGCCATAAAATCCAACCTATATAATAGAAAACTAACAATCTTCTTTAAAAAAAAAAGTATAATATGTGCATCATAAATAAAATATTTCAATGTAAACGATATATATATATATATATATATATATATATATATATATATATATATATATATATATATAACTTTTTTAATTAATAAAATGATATATGTGTGTGTGTGTTTTATAATTATATATATATATTTGCAATTCATTTATTTTTTAATAAGAATTTGGCATCTAAAATTTTTAAATGTTAATAACAAAAATAATATAGATATATATAGAGAGAATAATTTCAAAGAGAGTCCTTTGGATATATGCTTTCTACTTCCAAATGTGATTGAAAATCTATTAATTTCGATGGTGAAGTGGGGATAAATATCCATGGTTAAGAGTCTTTCAATACTTTAAGTATTAAATTCTTATGTGATTATTGAGCCGGGAGACACATTCTATGGATGAGAGAAATGTGTAAGTATGTCATAAAATTTAAAAAAAATGTCAGATATAATAAGAAAGAAAAGGATTTTACTCTCACTCTCAACCACAAACAAAATATTTCGATGTCCATTTGAAACAACATAAAATGATATCAACTTTATGGATAACTAAGTTAGTTAAAAATTAAAACAGGACTATATATACATTATAAAGAAATTGAAAAATAAATATTTTAACTTTTTTTATAGATAAAACATTTTAAGCAATATGTGTATTAAGGGGATCAAATTTGTTGAGCTAAAAATATTTAATTGAAATTTTGCAATATAAAAGAAGTTTTCACGTCAAGAGATTTGATCGCTCTCTTTTTTGAAGAATGTAACTTGGTTCAATATTCATTAATGTATTTGAGTAATTATGTAATGTACTTATCAAAATAATAAAGAAAATAATTTTTATTATTGTTACAATTACGTATTAAAGCATGGGTTTCATGCTTGGGTCACCGTGTTTTACGTTAAAGTCTACATTGAGGACTTATAGGATTTATTCTGAGCCAATAAAGTAATGTACATTTAAAGGGACCCTTCTTGGGCTTTTTAATCATGTAAAAATGTTTAGTATTGAGTCAATTATTTATTATGTCACCTCCACACCAAGTTGGTATCAAGGAGGGATATTCGACCTCACTTAAAGGCTATAAAAGGAGAAGACCACATTCATTTGGAGTAGAATCTGTCACATAAGTTTCATAGACACTAAGGAGCTACAAAAAGTGTGAACCAAAGGAAGATGGCTAAAAAAGTTTGAGTTTGGTCAAAGTGAAGGAGAAAAATAAAATCGAAATTTTGGTGTATCTCTCTCTCTCTCTCATGCCCTAGATTGGAAGGTCAAAGTCCCTTTGCTGTTGTTGCATGTTGTTGTTGGAAAGAGAAGTATAGGTCAAAGTTTTTTTTTTTGGGTGTCACTACCTCAAGAAGTTGTATTGGGTCAAAATCAAAGTTTCTAGGTCAATATCGAAGTCTCTCAACCAAGATCAAAGTATCTAAAGAAATATTGAAGTTATTGGGTCCAATAAAGTGATCCATAGTGTTGATGTTGCTGCTAGGTCGAAAATAGGATCATCTGCAAAGGAAGAAGAAGGATGACTTGGTGTGGAGGAAGGTCATGTCAAGGTTTAGAGTCTTGGGTTATTTAAATAAATCTATCGAAGGAAGAATTAGTGAGTGAGTTTTCCCCTAGAGTGGGGTTTTCCCCTGGCTCCCTGCTTATATCTGGTGTCCCTGATCTATGTGTTATTTCTTTAGTAGTTTCTTGATGAACTAAGATAGAAGAATATAAGAAGAGAATTATAAGAATAAAGAAACATCACAAGTAAATGACCAAGTACAATATAATATTTCTACCTTTATTATTTTCTAACACTTCTCTCTTGTTAGATTCATAGTTAAGATGAATCTATAGTAGTTAATTATAATTAAATAATGTGATATGTATATCATGGTTTTCTTTTATGTAAAATATTGTTCGTAATGTATATATATATATATATATATATATTAAATAAATGGGTATATTATATTAAAACAACTAGAAAAAGGGCCACTACCCTTACATTGAAAGATTGATCTTCTTTAGAAACATTCCAAAATTGTAACCTATTTCTACCCATAATTTTTCTAACTATAGTTATTACTACACTTAGTTTGTAGAGCCTCCAAAATACGCCATGATATCCGACAAAATTACAAAACATTTAAAAACTTTTCTATCTAACAATGCCATCCTTATCAGCATTGGGGCTTCCAACATGTCCAACATGTATTGATTCCACCTATTGAGGGATATTCACGTCCATGGCCTATTTCCTAGGCTCTTCATGTTCTTGTATTGTATGCGCTTGCACTCTAGGAGGGTAGATTTCAAAAATCCTATATAATTCCTTGAGGAAACCAAATTTGTTGATTCCACCGTCAATTCGATGTTATCCACCATTAGAACTAGGTTGTCAACTTTTGTTTCAAGATTATTCACTATCAGTTGGATATAGTCCACATCCACTTGCAACTCCTCCAATTTCCTAGTTACTAGAGAGAAATGAGATTTGGATTCCTTGGCCATTTTTTCTCCTATATTGGGCATGAGAGCCGAGAGATCTTCCATAATTGAAACAATCTATTCCTTTATATCCTCACCATGATCCTCCCTTCTTGTATTTTCCATGTTGAAGAATGCTCGAACACTAAAACAAACCAACGAAAAATCCATTACCAACAGACGCCACTTATAGCCCTATACTCAGAATATTCTTGGTCCACCATCATATTCTTTGAATTCAATTTCATTGTCTCGTCTGCGGGCACTCCTGACACAAATTTAAATCACTAAATTATTCTCACTGCAACGAAACTCATGTGAAAATTAACATCTCCATAGGTTGCAATGCATAATATTTCTCTTCCTTTATGCTGAGTATAAATGCATATTAGATAATAATCCACCTGTCAATAAGCATGGCATTGATTTCCTTCCTCCGAGTTCGAGATTTACCGATGTGATCCAAATTGCAAGATGGTTGTTCTTCAAGTCTCTTCACAATAATGGGATTAGTGTTGTCATTAAGAGGCATGAAAAAACTTGATTCCAATCTAATCAAACCCCAAAAGGAGTTTATTTCGATCATATTTATTCATGTCAAATTAAATTTAATATCATGGAATATGAAACATGTATGCGTATGCTTGATCTTGAATAATCATCCCTTGTTCTAAATGTACTCCCTTGTTGGCTTGTTCATAAACACTTTGATAATTCTGCCTTTTCATATGGTAGAATTTAGTGTTTTAAAACCTATGGAGTTGCAAACAAAGTTGAAAATACATCAGAGGCAAGTCATTTTTTGGTTGATCCTCAATTTTATAGTTTTTTTGAATAATTATCACGGAATTTCCAAATACTATTAGTTGATGAATCCCTTTTATATTGCAATCTCTAGCCCTTGCTAAAGAGCCAATACCTCGGCTTGATTTGTTGTTTCCCTGCTTAAGCCCAAGTAATTTAGACTTTGTTTCTTCATCGAGGCGATAAATGACCCTTATCTCTATTGGCTCCCTTCATTGTTTGCAATTTTATTAATAAAAATGAAATTACAATATAACAAACTGAATTTTATTATTTGTATTACTTGTAATTATAAAAATCCATATTTAACTTATTTAACTAATAAATTGCTATATGTTTGTGTGTCTGTGTGTGTTTGTTTGTTTGTTTTATATATTATATATATAGTTGACATTGAAACATTTTATTTTATGATTCACATTTTACACATTAAAATAAAAATACATTCCCAAATTACATCTGGAAATATAAAACATATATCTACAGAACTCTCTTTATATAAAAAAAAAATTCTCTATAAATATTTTTTAAAAAAATGAATGAATTAAAAAAATCTCTTAAAAAAACTATTAATGAAATAAAAACTCTCTCTCTCTCTCTCTCTCTCTCTCTCTCTATATATATATATATATATATATATATATATATATATATATATATATATATATATATTATTTTTTTTATATAGTATATACATAGTTGACATTGAAATATTTTATTTATGATTCCTATACTAGACATTAAAATGTTAATATATGTTCCTATTATATTTGTAAATAGATAACATATATACATAGGACACTTTCTCTTTATATATAATTATAAATTGTTATAATTTTATTTTAAAATGTTATATATATATATATAAATTTGTGTATGTATGTGTATTATATATATAATACTAATTGGATATTTTAAATATTAATTATACACATATATCTAATTAGAAAAAATATTTATACCAAAAATAATTACATATAAATAAATATTGTGTTGTCCATTATTTTTTGTTGTTTGGTGATTTCAATCGGGAATAAAATCATGGAGAAATATATCCTTGCAAAATTAAATTCAACACGAAGGAGGCTACAACCTCCACTCGTTCTCCAACCATCCACTGTGTGGGAGCTACAACCCCGCTTATCTCGTTTGCTAGATCCGAAGGGAAGGGAGAACCTACACCCTTAAATTTGTTTACCAACTACCACTAGAAGGAAGCTCTAACTCCCTCACTAAAGGCTCCAACCCTCAACACCCTTTGTGGACCACGTTTCATAATATTACATATTTGATGCACCTAACTCAAAACATCAAAACCTATAGGCCACCTTTCATCATATTTTCACACTGAACCCACTTCCAACATTAAGCCCAATACCAAGTAACAACTCTAAAACCAAATACTGAATCAAATAATACAACCATTCAACCAACTGAATCACTATAACATAAATAAACCATTCACTGAATCTCAGCCAAATATTTCAACTAAATAAATTAAATATATACGATATAAACCATCCATATAAAGTCATCATAACAAGTACATAGAACCCATAAATTGTCATGAACTAGCAACACTAAAACCCTAACTGGATTGGGGGAGAAAAGGAGCGATGGTGAAAGAGGTGATTAGGGTTTGCACCGTGGCCTCTCTGGTTTGTGGCGGCTCGGCCACTCAGAGGGCTGGCCGCCTCCTGCTCTTGAACCAGATCGAAGACTGGAATCTGCACGATTGCATGCTCCTGCATAGGGATATCCATGGAAGAGATAAGGCCACCGTCTGGGTGGCTACATTTCCTGAAAATGCTTCAGACGGCTTTGGACCCGCCACCTTCACAGCTGCTCGCTACACAACAAAGACTCACCCTGGAGAGTCTACAGATCTCACCTCAGCAGAAAGCCAACAACAAATCTGCCTCTCAAACCTGCCAAATCGGCTTACAGATACGCCAACGCTGGCCATTCTCATCGACTGGGTAGTAGACTTGAATCTGCAGTCTGCAAGCCCATGCATGCCCATGCACAAGGCTCCACTTGGCACAGATTATGTCGCCTTATGTGTGGCTGTTTTCCTGGCTAACCTTCCAGAAGGTCCTAATGTCGCCGCTTTTAGAGTTGCTCACAATGTAAATAGGAGTAGCCATGAAGATCCTTCATATCTCCTCTCTGTCGTACGTATGCAGCGGATCTGCTTCCCGAACCCGCTTGATAGGCCTGTAAAGGTACCAAGGAAGGCAATACACATCGACTCCATATGTGCCCCTCATCCAGCTTTGTTCAATGTTCAAAGACTGGCGAATCTAGACGTGGATATGTCTGCTGTTTGTTGGAAGCAGTTTCCTTTCATGAACCAGCCAGATCTGCCTGAAGAAACACATGCATTTTAGATCCAAGTCAAACTCTCGGGCAAGACGATCATGCAATGGGTACGTGCAATAGATCTCGTGCATGATCTTTTGCAAAAACTCGAACGTCGGCTAGGGATCCCCTCCTCTTACCTAAGATTGCTATATAAGGGTAAGCAACTTATGAATCCCCTTCCTCTCTCCTTTTACAGTATTCATAAGGATTCTTCTATTGTGGCTACCTTTTATTTAAGAGGTGGTTCGATTGGGCAGACCTCCTCTGCTCCTTCTTTCTCTTATAAATATGTAGTCCACAAAGACGCTTCCCACCCACAGTCCTCTTCAAAAGTAGCTCAACCAACTATGGCTCCAAAGCCATTTTTGGTTGACAAATCAGAGGAAATTCCTTCCATCAATTTCCCTCATCCTGAGATTGACGATCGCTACCAGATATTTGCACAATCTACACTTATATGTAGATTTAATGGGCTCTGGCCTCGCACAACAGATCTATACCAATGAATCCATACCAATTGGAATAAAAAAATAAATATCTACTTATGTTCAAAAGGATTATTCATTGTGGTTTTTGACTTAAATGAAGATTACCATAAGGCCTTAACGGGAGGCCCTTGGTTCTGGGGTTTGGCTAGGCTTTTCCTCACCCCTTGGTTTCCAGACTTTGACCCTTCTACAACTGTCATCACCAAGCTTCCCATTTGGGTCAGACTCCCAAATCTTCTGGCACATATATGGCATATCTCTGTCTTCTTAGCCATTGGAGACACTTTAGGATGCTACCTAGCTACAGATTCTTCAAGAAAGGAAAATGGACTCTACACCTACGACATAATTTGTGCAGAAATAGATATCAGCAAAGGACTGCCGGATCAGATCAATCTCAAGATTAGAGATTTCCACTGGACACAAACCTTGGATTACGAGAATACAACCTTCCTTTGCCACCATTTTCATCAAACGGGGCACCTCCAGAGTACATGTACCCAGTTCGTCGACAAAAATAATAATCTGAAATGCAAACTCAAATCCAAGAGCTGGAATCCCTGTGTGCCACCCCCTATGCATGATACATATTCCTCTAGTTCGGATGAGCAGGAAATTGAAGCAGATGGGCAGAATGATTAGATTCTGCTGAACACTCCCTCGGTCGGTTCAGAAGTCCCGTCTGCCCCTCAGATCTCTCAGAAACGTTCTCATATATCTTCGTCCTCAGACTCTGATAAGGATATTCTGCTGCTAGAGAAGAATAATCTACAACTTGTTATGGCTCAGCCAAACTCCACTGGATGGGTCAAAGTAAGCAAGAAAAAAGGCAAAAAATATTGTGTGGCAGTAACTGCCCTCTCGGGGTAGATATCTTTGCTTAGTTCTATCTTTTTGTATTCCCGTGTTTTCTATGGCCCTTTCCTTGATTGTCTCTAAGGAGCGAGGTATATATCCTATCACCTACCACTCCCATGCTTCTCTGCTTCACTTGCATGCAAGCATGATTGTACTATGCATTTCTTATCTTAGTAGAATTAGTCTTATTCAAAAAAAAAAAAACCCTAACTGGATTTAACTTTTAATAGTATATTCTACTATTCATAATCAAACATGTGAATATGCGTGTTTCATTTGTATAACACCTATGTACATATCTCATATTACTGATAATTGAATCACGAATCATTGTAACAATTAATCAACCAGTGAACCATATATAGATAATTGAATCAATCATAGATAATTGAACCAATGAGCGATAACCATACTATAGCATTGTTACCAATCGATATTCCATTTGATGTAACATTGTGAGACATAGATAATCAAGATAGAGACATCATTGATAGACAAAAACAAATAGAGAAGAACTCATCAAGTGTCATCATCAAAGCACACTGCAAAACCCTTGAACATATACACGACATCCATGAAGCATATTATCATATGTACGTGACTACCATGTATAGCACTAGTGTACAAATCTCAACATACTAAAAACCATATATCATATTATACACATGAATACCTAGAAATGGATCCACATATGTATGTGACTATCCAAAGACAAACCTACGTACAAATCTGGAAAATTTTGTTGCAAACATAACTTCATTCTCTGCAACCTTTACTATCAAAACTACAAAGTTCTGAATAATTCATTTAGGTAATAACATCATTATAAACACACACATATATATATATATATTATTTTTAGTTACTTAGATATTTGCCATAAGTAAATCAATCAAGCATATATGTCAACCTACTTGTGATCCTTCAGATCTGAGTCTTCTCCTTGCTCCCTATTGCACACATGTTTTCACATCAAAGCATAGATGAATAACTCATTACATGCACAATTAACACCTTTATCTCCATCTCCTTATATAGTTTTATCCTTATCCAATACCTTAGTTAAATCCCTTGGTAATGTCATTATTTTTCTTTGATGGGATCAAATAATTGTTTTTCTCCAACTATTATGGGCTAATACCATGGGAATTTCCCTTGATATCTAGAATTTGATTGTTCAAATTTTGTACACAAATTTTACTCACAAGACTTACATATGTATGTGGCCCTTCTTCATAGGAACTACATATACTTTCTTGAACTTTCACTTTTGTCATCCAATTGTCACTGATCTGTCATTCTTATGTCCATCTACTCTAGTGTATCTTTACCAAACTACATGAGATAATATTATCACAATGTTGAAATCAAGTACATATTTATCAATCAGGTTTCCATCAAGGACAAAACATTAGCCATAATTCCAACAAAGTATTTTCCGTGACTCAAATAAAGAGACCTATGACATTCACATCAATGCAGAAGAAAATTTTAAATGGGATACATAAAACAACACCTTCAGGTACATGGAATAGTCATTCATCTCCTTCTAATTAAACATAAAGTATCATTATATCCTGACACTGTGGCCCTTCAACCAAAATTTGGTGGACTATCATACAAGTTGGCTCAATATGAGATGAGACAAGAACATAACCACTTTTAATAGACCTAGTGACAACATTTCAACATATTATATTCACCTCTTTCATTGTTTCCTTCTCCTTTTATCTTTTATAAAGTAATTATGTTATCTCACTCGCCTGAACTTCTAGCCTTTTCCCTCATATACCATGGACTTTCCTCTTTGGTGGAGTTTTTGACTTGCATGCAATTGCTCCATTTCTCCTCGGTTGCCCCTATGAACACCATTACGGTTGAATTTTCCACCAAATTCTTCTTTATAACTTTAGCGTGTGATATATCTTGGCATATTTCCCTTATTTTCCTTGGCATTTTCTTAGAAAAATGCCTTTCAATCAGACTTACTCAAAAAGTGTCAAAATTTTGTCCCCCAAAATGAAGGACCCAACAAGCCATGGTGAAAAACCTTGTTATTTAACCCTTCGTGTGCATATTAAATGTTAATTTATTTTATCCTCTATTTTCATGGTAAAAACCCTAGTCTTCATTATTGATGCTATAACAGTCATGGTGAAATTCCATGTAATGAAAGGTAAAAATAATAACCATGGTTGATGGGATGCTTATTACAAGCTAAATGTTGGGCAATAAATGCTAGTGGGTGTTCATTTGGTTTATTATGGCTAAGGAAATTAGAAAAGGAAAAGGCAAACGCTTTGGAGAGGCAAAAAGTATGCTTGGCACATTTATTTATGAAAATAATGGAAATTAAGAGAAAAGGAAAGTGAAAGGTCACAGATTGAATGTGAGGAGGAAAATGAAGGAAAATAACGCAAAATGAAGAAAATAGAGACCTCATTAATAAAAATGCTTTTGAGGATCAGTTTGCTAAGAGTTTTCTCAAACCTTTTTGTTAATTCAGTTTTGGATCTGTCTCTCTCTCCCACTCTTGGACACATACATTTTCTTGGAGCACTTTGGCATTGGAGAAAGAAAGGAAAGAAAGGATAAGAAGGAATCAAGCAACTACAACATGATTCATGGTAGGTATCGATTTTCATGTGTATTTAAATAGAAAATATAGAATGCATGGTATAGCATGTGGTTCTTTCCTATATTGGCATGGTTTTTTCCAGATGTGACAGTGTTTTTAGCGTTGTGTTGACATTTACGAATAGACATGGTGTTGTGGAGTTCTCATGCTTTGGTTTTGAGGATTATCAGATGGATTATCGGATGAGTGGGGTGGATATCTGAATTGATATAGGACATGACATAGTAACCCCTTAACCATACTATGGGTTTTGGTAAATACGAATAGTGTGTTGGATCGGTAGGCCTAGGAATCCTTGCCGATGAATGGTGGGATATACAATAAAGCCTAGAGGTGGTTTTCTCTCCATTTAGACCTAGAATCTCGGGCTTGGGATATGTGGTAAATTCTAGAGAGTATGTCTCAGTTTGAGGCTTACTTACCCTTGATTTAGACTATGGGTTGCGGTAAATCCTAATAGAATAAGAGACAAGAAAATTCCTCACAGTTTAGGAGGAGAGAATCTAATGATATCCATGCCTATTTTGGCCTAGTGATTGGGTATGGATCATGGTAAAGCTAGCTATGACATGTTTATTGTGTTTCCCTAGTGATTTGGGATGAATCACGGTAAAGCCTACTTTCTATTGATAAGGGTGAGGTGGTTTAGCCTCAGGAATCCCTGGTTGGTTCTTTAGATTTGAGTCCCACATTCATGCTTGGAATATAGAATGGCGGTGACTGGATGAAGAGAGATTTGGCTCGACCAGTTTATGGTCAGGGGGAATGTGGAAGTCCCATCTCCGGTTGTTTTTTCCATTAAGTAATGAAGAGCTCATTCATTTTATATTTGGTATGCTAATGTACTCGTTATTATGTTGATTCTATTTATGTTGTATCCACTATATTTCAGTTGTTATTATGTTGGTTATAAGCATCTATTCTATCAGTGATGATGTATGGAACTCTCTATGTTTTTACTTATAAATGAATTAATAATGTATCTATCGTAAAATATATTGTATTTCAGCTAATTACATAAGGGAGTAATGATTCTTGGTGATTCTTAGATAAGTGTGAGACCCCTATGCTTAAATTTGTTGTTTACACCGGTAGATTCAATGTTTGTGTCATGTTTGAAAAAAATATTGTCATGGCTAGGATAGGTCCAAATGAGTTCTTGTTTATGTGATTTCTTTAGTGTCATTGTCCTATTGTTATTTATCATCCCTTAAGTTTTCATGAAGTTCTAGGAAATGACCTCAACTCTAGGCCTAAAAAGGTGGCTCAAATCCTGTATGTGTAGCCACAAAACTGAGCATTCGGGCCCTAGCCACTAGCATGAAGTTTTATGCATGTGGCTATAGCCTTCTAGCTCCTGCAATGTAGTTTTATGCCTGCAGCTATGACTAAAATCGCATCAAAAGGTGTGATCCAGGGTTAAGAGGAATAAAATGTTGGGCTACCTCCTTGGAGTGTTGTTGTTGGTGTACAAGGTATGTATGTTGTTTTTTCCATCAGTTCCACTTCCTTAAGGTCACATAGGAGGTTTAATATCATTATATTAATTTCTTGTCACATGTTTATCCTAGCTAGCATGTTACTTCGGTAGATGTGGGAAGGGTGTGTTACAGATCATTTTGGTTACTTTTGGAGGTTGCTTGTATTGTGGGATAGTTACATGGTATTTTAATGCCCACATATTGAAAATATGGTTAATAATCACTTTTTATATTATTCCCCTCTCCTAATCACAGTGGATAAGGATTTTCTTGATGTTGTCTTAACTTGACTGGATACTTTTTGCTCTACCTTGGGTTTTTTAGTTAGTTTGTGTACAATTTATATTTTATAAATAGGTTTATATGCCTCTCCATATTGGATCTTTGTTGCTTTTTTGTATGTTCACCCTTGGTTTCTTTCTCAATATTTGAGGATTCTGTTATAGCCATATATGAACCCTGATTCTTTCATTTTAAATTTTGGGGACTTACATTTGTGTCGTTTATTACCATAAAAAAATAATACCTACAATTTTTTCAAACTCTTATAAATTATTATGTTTATAGAAGTTTACCTTCCTATATATCGATCACTTAAACTAATTTATTGTCGATATCATAGGCTAAACTTTTAATGTTCATGACTAGTGGAAGCATTATATTGCATGACGAAATTAGAAAAGAAAATGTCCTTCTAGTCATCCAATGAAATCTAATGATCATGGATGGCTTAAATAAATGTCTATCATTCACTTACATATGGTGACTAAGTGTTGCATTAACATGGTAGTCTCCTTCCGATGATATCCAATGGATAACATGCGATGAAGAGAAAACTCAATGTTTAGCATCATAGAGAACTTCCCTTTACAAGAAAGATGACTATTGTGGATTGTATTATTTAGTAATTTCATGTGTATTATGTCTCTTTATAGTGTACTAAAAACACCAACAGATTCAATTTGTATCAGTAGAAAAACTAACCACAAAAAATTCAGAACTACCCATTAGGAAAGAAAGAAAATCAACTCAAGAACATAAGAGAAAAAAGGGAACAAAAAATATAATGGTAGGAATTGTTCGAATGGTAAAGCCTTAACCCAAATAGGTTTTTACATTAGTAAAATGAAAATTAAAAGGAGTGGAATTAAGCTATGTCTAGTCAACTAGGGATGCTTCATAAATACCCAATTGACTCAAGGTCAAGAAAATTGAGGATGCTTGATAAAAACCTAATGATCCCTAAGGAAGGACACTATGGATGTTGACTAAAATCAATCCCAATGCAAGAGGGACAAGTAAGCCAAAGAGCATGAGGTAAATTTATGAATGATGAATCTTGGATGAAATCACAAAGAACCTCACTTGAATCTTCATTCTATTAAAACCCTAAAAGGAAATAGACCTGCTAAAAGATCAAGGGTTGAAACTAGCGTTTCATACCTAGGGGTAGCCGAATCTCTTAAAATAGTGATTTAATCTCAACCATTTTCTAGGGAAATTATTGGCTGGGGAAGGTCAAATTTAGGGCTAGTTTTTCTTAATGGTAATAATGATACCTCTATGCTAAGGTATAAGGCTTCATATAAATGTTGTTCGAGTGCTCATATTCATTTTGATGAATTTATTTTTAGTTTGGGGTAGTAATGGATTTTGAAATTTATTTTATCTTTATTCATGTAAAAATATGCTTATGAACATCAATATGAGATTGAATTTTTGTCAACACCATTCTCCTAGGGTTACAAGGGGAAGGAACTAGCATTAGAGATGTCCAAAAATTGTCTAGAGGAAGATATTATGGATGAAGAAATCTATTCCTCCAATTACCTAGTCCAAAAAATAAAAATAAAATCTTCTAATAATATCGAAAGACAAGCTCACTTCATTGGTTGATATTAAATTGAAGACAAAATTGAAAAAGGAAAGAATTAAAAACTTGATGCAAAAGATTCATCACTTTAAAATAAATATATTAAATTATACCATTTATTTATTTACGATTTTAATTTTTATACTCTTAAATATCCTTTATAAAAAAATATTTAATTTTTATATGATGTTTTGGATGATTTTGATCCTCAACCTGCACCTAGAGAGACCTGTGTTGGTAAAATTATCATTAATACACTAGTGTAGCATCATAGTAGTACCAATTATCAATCTCCACCTATGAGTGGCATGCCATCACTTAAACCAGTGCATCGCCCAAATAAGAATCAACAAGAATCTCATGTTATGAGGATTAAACTTCGGAAACCATGGCTAAATTTAGAGGCCATCCCAGTCCCAAAATCAAGGACCTCAGTTGAAACCTTCTTCCGGTCTTCCATATATTTGAAGAAAACCACAAAGTACCCCTTCGAACATAATAAAAGTTAAATATTTGGACTAGTTTTGGTGGACCCAATCTTAGAGATTAGATACCAAATGCCAAAATCCATTAAATTCAACTATAATCACCAAACTTTGAAAATATATTATTGTTATCTTATTAATTTCCTCATTCACCTTGAGCTTTGGGAATTCCAAGGATTTTTCAACCACAAAATCTTAACTTGCAAGCTCCTTGGGAACCTTGGGATTGGATTCAAGTTGAGGGATTCCTTGAATGACATGGGCCTAACAGAATAAGAATACCCACCTTTCTTAGTACCTTGTTAGAGACCAAGATTTAAGGAGATAGTGGCATCCTTTGTAATTCCATATTCTTTAGATCCTGTGCGAAGTGCAATATCCTTCCTTCATAGAGGAGTTGAATCGCTCCCACTAGAATACAAATAATTTGATGTATGGAGTAAACTACTGAAAATCTAGTGTTTGCCTCTTGTACCTGAAGACACAGGGAACATATAGAAAAGGGTAAAAAAAAATGGGGAATTTTCTAAGAGCTATGTCCTCGATACTTGGTTATCCTTATGTGGGCTCCACTAGCTAGATATTTTTTTCAAACATTTTTCAAGTAATCTAATGACACTAGAGAGAAACACATACAAAAAAATGGAATTGATTCAAAGGAATATAGACTGTCATAGGGATTAAGAAATGTACAATCTTTTTTAGAAATAGTTTGAGTGCCAACCCATTGTAGGTTAGAGAGGTTTAGAACGGCATTATGTAAAAAACTTTGAGTGCAAAATTCTCCCCCTTAGCTTCATAACTAACTAAGAACTTGAAGAGTATAAAGGGATATACCAAGGACTTGGATATGGCACACTAGTCACTGTCCAAGGACCTGAAGCTGATATCAGGTGTAAGTTTTGTTTCACATACTTCACTGAGGGAATTCTTCTAGAGCCGTCCTTCTCTTGTATCCTCTGCACAAAAACTGATGAGGTAGTCTTTGGCTGTAACTATCGGTCATTTGTATTAGTTTGAGAGAGACCTTGTCCTCTGTCAAACTCTTTACCTCCAATGGCACAACTCTAGTAAGAGTGAACACTTGAAACCATGACTTGATATGTGATCTCTTTCAATGGTGTTATTTCCTTTCATATTCAAAGAAATATTAATATAATTAAATTTTAATATTAAATTTTGCACTTTCCTATCTCAGATATCAATGAATTCTACATCCTAAAATATTTGTGGGAGGAAGGTCCTTCCAAAATTATCACTTCCTGTTAGCTCAACCATAGAGCCCTGACCACGAGAATATCAAAAGAATTGAAATTATGAGCACTTAATAGCATAAATAATTTAAAAATGGGGGTTTGACCAATTGAGGTAACCCTCATTACTAATATTATTAATATTATTAAGCCAATTTAAATATATTTGAGATTTATTTTTATGATAATTTATATATATTGGAATATTTACTACTTAATAATATTATGATTTACTATTACTATCTTTTTTTTTCATATACATATCTATGTAAATGATTTTCTCCTTTCCTTTTATTTTGTTCAATTATTTTGATTTATATTATTTTAATCATACTTTTTATTTTTGAAAATCAACATTATTAGATAAATACCAAATTATTGAATACACAAAAAAAATAAAAAATTCTGGAAGCTTACTCCACCCCACATCACTCAAATATAAAATGACTTGGACATGGCCTACTTGATAAAATAATCAAAGGTATTTGTGAATCAAGTTACATTGAAAAGAAACCATTTAATGCATCATAAATTTATTATATTTGTTTACTATGTTAATCATCATGAAATTATAATATATATATATATATATATATATATATATATATATATATATATATATATATATATATATTTGTCTACTAGGTAGTATGTCTAACTTGTGACTTTAGTAACTGCAACCTAAGGGAATTTAAACTATGGAGATACTATAAAAATCACCTCAGGATCTCATCGGGCCTAGCATGTTTAACCCACAGGAATTTAAACTGTGGAAATCACTTTCTCATCGGGCCTAGGCCAAGTCAACCCTTAGCATGGAAACCTTTTTTCCCCACCGAGTTTTGAACCAGTGACCTTCAAATAACAAAGTCCCTTAACATAATACTATGTCACCTTCTGATATATGCCCAGTGAGCCATGTAATCATAATATATAACATTTAAATTTAAATAATTTTGGAGTTAAATTAATATAAATAAATTTTCATTTTCCTCAAATGAAAATATTTTTAAAATTTTTCATTATCATAAAATGAAAATGTTTTCATACAGGTCTTAATAAATTCACTCTTATCATAGTAAAAAAAAATTAAATAGTCACAAGGATATTTTTAATTTCAAGTTAAAAATAAATTAGGCATCTGATGTTACAAATGCCCAAACATGTAATTCAGATGGGCAACACCAACAAATTATACTAGCACAACCACATTAATAAATGTGGTTAATAAATGATGATAGGCATATATCAATCACATACACACAACTACATTAGCCAACATGGTTGAATAATGCCTATAGGAATTGTTGATACATACTTAATATTAATAGTGATATTGTTAAATATATTATTATTATTATTATTATTATTATAAAAAATACTAATATTATGGGATTTCAATTATAATTGATAATAATAATAATAGATGAAATAGACATAAATGAAAGAGAACTAATATTAATCATAATATTGAAATAATATCAATAAATATATACTAAAAATAATATTGTTATTACAAAAATAACTCCCATTTGGTGAAGCTCAATTGGTAATCGCCTTGTTCCAAAGTCATGTGTAAAGCAAGAGATTCAATGTTCAATTCTCCATGGTTGGATCAACAAAAAATAGTATAACAATAATAAGTAATATAGCAAATTATTATTATTATTTTGACAAATAATAATAGTTATTAATTTATATTAATTATTGTTAATTTATTGTTATCATAATAATTTTAAAATAATTATCATGATTACAAATTAATTATTATATTTATTTACTATGTTAATCATCATGCAATTATAATATCTATTTATTTTGTCTACTATATTTTCTATCTATCATTATTAATATCATTATAAATTTAATTATTGAGGGGGTAATGGTCATAGATGAATGACTTACTTAACGCTATTGAATCCCAAAAAAATTATATCTAATATTATAAACTTTGAAAACCCATCAATACTTAAATACAAAGAGTGAATGGAGTTGTACTTGAATGGTTCATGAGCACAATAATTGCTAGTGTTTTACAAATGGGGTAGCAAGAAAATAGGGATTGATTGTGGGGAAAACTCCACAGTTAAGTGTGCTTGAGCCAGAGGCGATCTGGGATGGGTGACCTCCTAAGAAGGACTAGTTACTGGGTGCATGCCCCAGAAGTGATGGTTGATGCTATGTGATTCATTTCACTAGTTTCAATCCCACTTCTTCACCCCTGTGAGCATCACCCAATGCAATGAGTGCTAAGTGGACTATTAAAAAATCATGAGAATTTAGTGAGTTACGACTACCTCTGACTTACTTAACGTAGTTGAATCTCAAAAAATGATATCTAATCATTATAAATTAATAAATATTAATAAATAAAAAAATAATTAATTATCATAAAATGAAAATAAATAAATAAATGGTTATTATTATTTAATTATTTGATAATAATAATTATTAATTATTATTGATATTTAATTTAACGAATTATTATGAATTAATTAAATGATTATTGTCAAACAAATAATAATATTAATAATAATAATTAATTAACTGATATTAAATAGAAATAAATAAATATATTATTATTATTATTTAATTATTTGATAATTATAATTACTAATTTATATTTATATTAAATTTAATGAATTAATTAAGTGATTATTATCAAATAAATAATAATAATAATAATTAATTATTATTTATTTAATAATAATTAATTAATTATAATAATAATAAATGATTATAATAATTAATTATTTATAATAAATAATTACAATAATTAATTGATTTATTATTATTATATTTAACAAAGAGATAGAAATATGGTTTTTTTATCATTCCTATAATTTACGGTTAACCATCAGTATTGTTAATTAAATATTATTAGATATTATTTTAATACTTAATCAATAATAAATAAATAAATAATATTAAATAATGATTTCTTATTAAATAATAATAATTTATTCATTCATTTTTTATTTAAAAATAATATACTTATTAATTAATTAAAACATTATTCATCCCAGTATTAAACCCAAGGGTTTAATGCTATAAAACCAAGGTATATAAAATCTAAGATAAATATTAAAAACCCTAAAATGAACATGGTTGACCATCGTTGACGATGGTCAATTTTCATATTGATACAATCTTTGTCACAATAAGACATTGGACCATGGTTGACCATGATTGATTTTGATATTGAGAAAATCTTTGCCACACACCGACGTTCGACAATGGTTGATTTTCATAGTGAGACAATATTTGTCACAATGTGACATTGGACCATAGTCTAGTATGGTGTAATATTCCTAATTTGCGACAGCAAATTGGAATATTCTATTTTGTTTATTTTTCCGTCTATAGTTCGCAAATAAATAAAAAGTGAGTAAAGAGGGTCTAAACTCACTTAAATAAAATAAGACATCCACCTAGTAGCACAACGTTGCGACTTAAGTGGGAGTCAAGGGGGGACCCAACACCACGTGGAGGAGGGGGACTATGGACACTCTAGAAGTTTCTCCAAGCTTCTGCGCAGATAAGGATGAGAATGTGGATAAGGATGAGGATGTGGAGGAGAGAGAGAGGCTACATTTGGTTTTGGAGGGAAGTCAACACTATAAAAGATAGAGGAGCCTCCTCATTTGGACATGCTTGGATATTTGGTTGATTGATTATTGAGTGAGACATATTGTCTTCTCTTTGGCACGCTGGCTGTTTAGCCCGTCTGCTGCATTGTTTAGTGCAACCGAGTGTCTCCGTACGGAGATCTCACCCTTAGCCTCGGGGGACTTCGAGTGCCTGCTCAGGCAAGGTTATTTCTTAGCATCATCCTCCAGGACAGCGTTATTTCTGCAGCAGCGTAATACTGTGTTGTAGGGTGTTGCCGTGGTGACTTTACGACACCACTTCCTTCTCTTGTTTTTCAGAGGGAGAGTCTTTCTTCCTTTTGGAGGATCAGATTGGAGAACTTTGGAGCTCATTTTTAGATCTTGGCATCAGGCCATTATATTCTTCATGGTATACTGCGCATTTCTTTCCCCAGATCTGCGTTATTGCTGAGGGAGCAGCGTTCCAAGGGTTTTGGCATCATTTTGGAGTTAGATCTTTGATTGGGGGTGATCCTTGGATTGGCCAACCAATACAAGTATATTTCTGATCTGATACTGGAGTTTGCTTCAGAAATTCTGAATCATTCTTTAGATCTGCTGCAGTAAAACTCAGATCTGCTCCAGCATTTTCATGTATTGCTGAAATCCCCAAGGGGGAAGTAATAAAGAGCCCTTTGGGCATTTTGTCTCATTATAGATCTCTTTTTTCATGTATTTATCAGTTTCAGATCTTTAATATAATAAATATAAGCTTCAGCCTCCTAGAGAAAACGCTGAAGTATTTCTGGATCAATCTTTGTCTTGTGGCACCTCTATTTTGAGGGGTTTTTCTATATAAACTGTTGTTTAACCTTGCTGAATGCCTATGCCATGTTCCCAAACCCATTATCTGATCATACATACTTTTATACATCTTATTCCTTCAGAAAAGACGCAGCCCTTGCTTCAGTAAAATTCTGCATACTCAAAGTCTTGGGAAATCAGGGTTTTTCTTGACTAGTCGGGAAGGAGGAACTGTTTAACATAGCAAAACGCCTTTGTTTGAGCTGAAATTTGACATGGAAGTCCTTCTTGACCTATTCTAACATATGCCAGAACCTTGACCCTTCATTTTACGCAGATTGCCTTATTCACTCATTTTAGGGCCAAAATCCTCACTTTTCCCCACCTTTTTGCCCTTAAAAGCTGAGTAAAGGTTGTTGCTGCTATTTATTTTGGTTGCTGAACATTTTCAGAGATATTATATGATAGCTGAAGCCATCATACCTGAGGAATGCGTTTTTATGGCATGATCTGCTGAAAATTCCATTTTGGGATATTACAGTGGTATCAGAGCATAGTTCTGGCTCAGCCTGTGGAGCTATCTACCTATGGGAAATATGAGGATCACAATGCCTACATTATTACCTGAAGAACCGAGGAAACATGGTCATATACCCTGGGAAGATTATTTTAGAGAATGGCAGTCCATGGGGGAAGACTTCAAAGCAGTTTGTCCTTTCAAAGATTATGTTGAGCTCAGACTGGATGGAGTAGTAAGGTACAGTGGTAACAGTGGATTTTCTAGCACGCAGAGTTCAAAGTTGCAGCAGACCACTGGGAGGTCACCTTTTCCCATGCATGAGGGACCCACTAATCCCTGTGAGTCAAAGCCCAAAAAGACTGGAATGGTGAAAAGGAAGATTTCATTCTCATCCCTTTTAGGATTCAGAGGAAATTCATCCACCGTAGAGGAAGTCAAGAAGATTGAAGAGAAAGAAGAGGAAGTACCATGCGCTTCCGATTCTCATCAAGAAGAGATCACATCACCTCGTGAGGAGGCTTGTGAAAATGCTGTCACATTCATGGAGGAGCAGCCACATGCATCAACAGTTGGGGCAGCCAACACTTGTGAGGAAGGAACTCTTGTAGCCCTGCAAGAAGTTCCAAATGCAGATCAAGAGCAGCTTGGTTGCACTGCGCTGTGCAACATGGATGAAGGGGAGGTCTCAAGGAGAGATCTCACTATAGATGCACTTCAACACACTATGGAACACAATGATTTGGTTCCCTTCTCACAAGAGCAGATAGAAGATGGAGGACATCTTCGGATGGATAACATCTCTCATGCTTGTGTTGGACATCTCTTGAGCCATACACATCATGATGGGAGGTTTTTGCCTACCACCTATTTGATTCTTGATAGGGTCTCATTGATCCTTGAGAAGTTTATATTTCAAAATCCCATGAAGTGCAAAATCAAAAATTTGATTTGGGAGGATGGTAGCCCTCATGGGAGGAGTACCAGGATGAGGAGAAGGAGGCATCCACAAGTGATTGAGTGGATGGGGATGATGAGCAAGGAGCTAGGAGGCTACTTGCAGATCGGTGCTACCAGGCAGCAGGAGGCTTGGCTGCGCTGGTTACTCTTGAGGGAGTTTGGCCATCACTTGTACTTGCAGATCTATGATACCGGGCAGCAGGAGGCTTGGCTGCGCTGGTTACTCTTGAAAGAGTTTGGCCATCACTTGGCAAACACTCTTCCTAAGAGTAGGAGGATGGGGAAAAGATGGATGGATACTTGCATCATTGAGCAGCATAGAGTATGGATGCATGGTGTTGATGTGTTACTCATATCATTCATTGTGTCTTCATCACATGAGTTGCATGATGGAGGTATGGGGAGACAACACAATTTCTTGTTGCTTTGCTTGGGAGAGCAAGGGCAGATTTGCTCCCACACTTTGCATGATGTTGCAGGAGGAGGAGATGGCACTATCTCCTTGGTCTTTGATTGGGAAGCACTTCCATCTTGGGAGGTATTCCATATTTATTGCAGCATTATTAGAGGAGTCTTTGACAAGGAGCATGTCAAAGAACAAAGTCTTGTATTGACAGGAGCTTATTTGCATGAGCTCACAGCGTTGTCACCTTGGAGCAGAACATTATGGATGAAGTGTGCGCAGCAGAGATATGGTGGATCTATAACCCATAGGTCCCAGGATCACTTCATATTTTTTGCACAAAGAGGAGGTAATGATGATAGAGACATCTATGGCATATTCTTCTTGACTTGGGTTTCCAAGCATGAGGAGGATTATCTTCTTGCAGCACATGGTTCATTCTTCTTCATAGCATGCCAAAACACTATGGAGGACTCATTTATGGATCCATGTACCATCTTACTTCCAGCATATGGTGAGGGTTTTGTCTATACATTCATTGATTTGCACACTCTTGCCATTCCTATGCAGTGCATTGCTTCACAAGAGGGCAAGTTTGTCACATTGCTCCATGAGTTGTATTGGGCCAATCTACATGATGGAGGCAGCCATCTCTTTTGTGGCCTTGGGCAAATGTTTTATCATCACATGTATGTTCATTTTCTGCACTATAGCATGTATCATATAAAGACATGCGTGATTAACTATGTAACAAGAGACATTTTTCCATGTACTTTCATCAAGCAACAACTTGTAAAACTGCGCTGTACTTGTTTGGGAAGCTGTTGGTACCTTCTTGCACCACATGAGACCTTCAGCATTTCCTTCATTTTGCTGCTGATCATGTCTTCATTTGCTGATATAGATCAGATTTGTATGGGAGGCTTGATTATGAGAGAGACACATGAGCTGAATGTGTCTTTGAGTATTTTCTGCACTACATGTTCTAATAGGAGCATGAGAGGAGGCATGGCCACCACTACTACATATGTGTTCTCTCTTGAGGTGGGTCATGAGATTGATATTCATCCATTGTACAGCCATGGGCAAGTGTTTGGTCTTATGTTGCTGTCATATTCAGCCATTTACTATCCATTAGTAGATGTGATGGATCTTGTACCTTGCTTGTCAAGTAATTTTTTGGAGTTGCAGTGGATGAGACTGCATTATATCCTTGTGAGATATTGTTTGCATCATGTATCATCATGTAAAACATTCAGCAAACATCTCATTAGAATGATCCATGATGACCATGTCCTATTCTTCATGGATGGATTGTTTTGGGCCAGCTTGTTCTTCATTGTTGGAGGAACCTTCATTGGAGGATTTTTCTTCACTTTGCCACTGGAGGGCAATGGTTGTACAGCCCAGGATCAGCATACACTCTACACTTATCATAAGTGGAGAGAAGGACAGCATGGGGTAAGCTATGATGCTTGCCAAGGTCAGATTTTCATCCCACCTTCATTACCGGAGCTTGGGGTGGAGGGAGATTTTCAGGAGTTGCCTTGTTGGGAGGTGGCTCATTTTGTTTGGATGATTGCTTGGGGATGGAGGATCCACAGGAGGGAGATTCTCCTCATTACATTCCAGACTCCATGCCTTGAGTGGAGATTCTTCAGTTCTACCCTTGCAGTTGATCGGAGAGAGGTGATGAGTTGGTGCGCAGTTGATGGGCCAGCTTACACAGTCATAGATGCAGAGCAGCAGGGGTCATGGTCTTCATCAGTCATAGCCAGAGGCAGTGCGCAGTCCGAGCCATGGGACTTGGGCTATTATTGGCCATGGTGGCAATGGGATCCAGGAGGATTGTTGGTTGGCTGGTACCGTGAGAGATCAGTTTGGGATCCTGGCATTGAGAGATCCCTACATATCAGGATGATGCAGAGTACAGGGAAGATTCAGTGGCGCATCTGGGACCCAGGCATACTTTGTAGTATCGTGGAGAGCATCCACTAGGAGGAGACTTGTTCAGGCAGTTGCTTGAGGGCAAGCAACATTTTGCCAGGGGGGACTGTAATATTCCTAATTTGCGACAACAAATTGGAATATTCTATTTTTTTTTATTTTTCCGTCTATAGTTTGCAAATAAATAAAAAGTGAGTAAAGAGGGTCTAAACTCACTTAAATAAAATAAGACATCCACCTAGTAGCACAACGTTGCGACTTAAGTGGGAGTCAAGGGGGGACCCAACACCATGTGGAGGAGGGGTACTATGGACACTCTAGAAGTTTCTCCAAGCTTCTGCGCAGATAAGGATGAGAATGTGGATAAGGATGAGGATGTGGAGGAGAGAGAGAGGCTACATTTGGTTTTGGAGGGAAACCAACACTATAAAAGATAGAGGAGCCTCCTCATTTGGACATGCTTGGATATTTGGTTGATTGATTATTGAGTGAGACATATTGTCTTCTCTTTGGCACGCTGGTTGTTTAGCCCGTCTGCTGCACTGTTTAGTGCAACCGAGTGTCTCCGTGCGGAGATCTCACCCTTAGCCTCGGCGGACTTCGAGTGCCTGCTCAGGCAAGGTTATTTCTTAGCATCATCCTCCAGGACAGCGTTATTGCTGCAGCAGCGTAATACTGTGTTGTAGGGTGTTGCCGTGGTGACTTTACGACACCACTTCCTTCTCTTGTTTTTCAGAGGGAGAGTCTTTCTTCCTTTTGGAGGATCAGATTGGAGGACTTTGGAGCTCATTTTCAGATCTTGGCATCAGGCCATTATATTCTTCATGGTATACTGCGCAGTTCTTTCCCCAGATCTGCGTTATTGCTGAGGGAGCAGCGTTCCAAGGGTTTTGGCATCATTTTGGAGTTAGATCTTTGATTGAGGGTGATCCTTGGATTGGCCAACCAATCCAAGTATATTTCTGATCTGATACTGGAGTTTGCTTCAGAAATTCTGAATCATTCTTTAGATCTGCTGCAGTAAAACTCAGATATGCGCCGGCATTTTCATGTATTGCTGAAATTCCCAAGGGGGAAGTAAGAAAGAGCCCTTTGGGCATTTTGTCTCATTATAGATCTCTGTTTTCATGTATTTATCAGTTTCATATATGTAATATAATAAATATAAGCTTCAGCTTCCTAGAGAAAACGCTGAAGTATTTCTGGATCAATCTTTGTCTTGTGGCACCTCTATTTTGAGGGGTTTTTCTATATAAACTGTTGTTTAACCTTGCTTAATGCCTATGCCGTGTTCCCAAACCCATTCTCTGATCATAAATACTGTTATACATCTTATTCCTTCATAAAATACGCAGCCCTTGCTTCAGTAAAATTCTGCATACTCAAAGTCTTGGGAAATCAGGGTTTTTCTTGACTAGTCGGGAAGGAGGAACTGTTTAACATAGAAAAACGCCTTTTTTTGAGCTGAAATTCGACATGGGAGTCCTTCTTAACCTATTCTAACATATTCCAGAACCTTGACCCGTCATTTTACGCATATTTCCTTATTCACTCATTTTAGGGCCAAAATCCTCACTTTTCCCCACCTTTTTGCCATTAAAAGCTGAGTAAAGGTTTTTGCTGCTATTTATTTTGGTTGCTGAACATTTTCAGAGATATTATATGATATCTGAAGCCCTCATACCTGAGGAATGCGTTTTTATGGCATGATCTGCTGAAAATTCCATTTTGGGATATTACATATGGTTGTCAAAATGTGACGTTGGAACAAGAGTCAATCTTCCTCACCATGTGACCATGACTATTGAAAATGGTAGACCATGGTTTATATTCATATTGATACCATCTTTGTCACAATATGAAAATCCCAAGGGATTATAAATCTAAGGGAATAATATTAAACTTAAAGACACTTATAAACGCAAGGGATTAATACCAAAAATGCGAAAACCCAAAAGATAAATATTGTTAACCCAAGGTATATAAAGTCTAAGATAAGTATTATAAACCCTCAAAAAGATATGGTTGAACATGGTTGATTCTCATACCGAGACAATATTTGTCATAATGTGACCATGGTTATTGATGATCATTTACCATGATTGGGCATGGTTGATTTTAATATTCATACAATCTTTATCACAATGCGATATTGCACCATGGTTGGTGATGGTTGACAATGATTAACCATGGTTAATGATGGTTGACCATAGTATATTTTCATATTAAGAGAATCTTTGTCACAAGATGGCGTTGGACATGGCTTGACCATGATTTATTTTTATATTAAAAATGATTAACCATGATTGACCATGATTGACTATGATTTTCCATGGTAGACCATGATTTATTTTCATATTGATAAAATATTTGTCACAATGGGCCATTTGACCATGGTTGGTCATGTTTGATTTTCATATTGAGACAATCTTTGTCACAATGTGACATTGTACTATGGTTGACCATGAATGACCATGGCTGACGGTGGTTGAACATGGTTAATTTTCATATTGAGACAATATTTGTGACAATGTGACGTCGGACCATGGTTGACCATGATTATAAACCCAAGGGATTTATATCAAATGTTGGGATTAGTATTATAAATCCTATGAATCATATTATACCCTAGGAATATGAACCTACAAGTTAAATACTATAAACCAAAGGTACATCAAACCTAAGATATATATTATAAACAATAAAATATGCATGGTTGACCATCACTGACCTTCATTGATTTTTATATTGACACAATGTTGGTCACAATATGACGTTGGACCATAGTTGGCCATGATTTATTTTCATATTGAGACAATCTTCATCACAAATCGATGTTGTAACATGGTTGACCATGGTTGTCATAATGTGACATTGGACCAAGGGAGAATCTCCATCACAATGTGTCAATGATTACTCAACATGGCTAACCATGATTAACCATAATTGAACATGGCTTATTTTCATATTGAAACAATATTTGTCACAATGCGATGTACGACCATGGTTGACCATGGTAGACAATCATTGGTTATGGTTGATTCTAATATGGAGAAAACCTTCGCTACAATGTGACGTTGGACCATGGTTGAACTATAAACCCAAGGTACAACCCTAAGATAAATATTATAAACCCTAAAATAAGCATGGTTGACCATCATTGACCTTTGTTGATTTTCATATTGACACAATATTTGTCACAATGCAATGTTGGACCATATTTGACCATCATTTATTTTCGTATTGAGACAATCTTCATCACAATGTGACGTTGGAACATGGTTGACAATGGTTGATTTTCATAGTGACATCATCTATGTCATAATGCGACATTGGACCATGGTTGACCATGGTTGTCATAATGTCACATTGGACAAAGGGAAAATATTCATCTCAATGTGTTCATGATTATTGACCATAGCTGGCCATGATTAACCATGGTTGATATTCATATTGAAACAATCTTTGTCACAATGAGACATACAACCATGGTTGACCATGGTTGATGATTGTTGACTATGGCTAATTCTAATATGGAGACAACCTTTGCCACAATGTGACGTTGGACTATGGTTGAATTATAAACCCAAGCCAAATAATCCCTAAGATAAATATTATAAACCATAAAATAAGCATGGTTGACCATCGTTGACCTTTGTTGATTTTCATATTGACACAATCTTTGTCACAATGCAACGTTCAACCATAGTTGACCATGATTAATTTTCATATTGAGATCACATTTTTCACAAAGGGACATTTGAACATGGTTGACCATGGTTGATTTTCATAGTGACACAATCTATGTCACAATGTGACACAAGACCATGGTTCACCATGGTTGTGATAATGTGACATTGCACCAAGGGACAATCTTCATCACAATGTGTCCATGATTATTTACCATGCCTGAATATGATTAACCATGGTTCAGCATGATTGGCTTTCATATTGAAACAATATTTGTCACAATGCGATGTACAACCATGGTTGACCATGGTTGATTCGAATATGGAGACAACCTTTGCCACAATGTGGCGTTGGACCATGGTTTACCATCGATTGACCGTGGTTGAACTATAAAACCAAGGTATATAAACCCTAAGATAAATATTAAAAACCATAAAAAAAACATGGTTGACTATTATTGACCTTCGTTGATATGCATATTGACCCAATCTTTGTCACAATGTGACGTTGGACTATTGTTCACTATCCTTGATTTTCATATTGAGGTAATATTTATCACAACGAAACGTTTGAACATGGTTAACCATGGTTGACTTTTATAGTGACACAATTTATGTCACAATACGACATTGGACCACGGTTGACCATGGTTGTCATAATGTGACATTTGACCAAGGGGAAATCTTCATCACATTGTGTCCATGATTATTGACCACGGTTGACCATGATTAACTATGGTTGAGCATGGTTGATTTTCATATTGAAAAAATATTTTTCACAATGCGACGTATGATCATGGTTGACCATGGTCAACGATCGTTGACTATGGTTGATTATAATATGTAGACAACATTTTCCAAAATGTGACATTGGACCACAGTTGAACTATAAACCCAAGGTACAAAAACCCTAAGATAAATATTATAAAACCTAAAATAAGCATGGTTGAACTTCATTGAACTTCGTTGATTTTGATATTTACATAATCTTTGTCATAATTAAACATTGAACCATAATTCAGCATGATTGATTTTCATATTGAGACAATGCTCATCACAAAGTGATGTTGGAACATGGTTGACCATGGTTTATTTTCATAGTTACACTATCTATGTCGCAATGCGACATCGGCGCATATTGACCATATTTTTCATAGCGTGACATTGGACCAAGGGACAATCTTCATCACAATGTGTCCATGATTATTGACCATGGTTGACCATGATTAACCATGGTTGAGCATTGTTGATTTTCATATTGAAAAAATATTTTTCAAAATGTGACGTACGACCATGGTTGATTCTAATATGGAGACAACCTTTGCCACAATGTGACCTTGGACCATGGTTGAACATTGTTGAGAATGTTTGACCATATTTAACCATAGCTGACTATATTCAACTGTGTGTGATCGTGGTTGACCATCGTCTACCATGATTTTCCATGTCTGAAACCACAAAAGTAACACACACACACACACACACATATAATTAAGGTCATTTATTTGTAATAATTAATATAATATAATGTTAATATATTAATGTAAATATGGTTAAGCTAATGCTCAATATTATCAAATATTTGGAATTATAAATTAGAAATAATATCATGAATTATCTCGATAAATCTTAAATGGTGAGTCATGGCACTTTTGATGTCAAGTTTCATTTTTCATTTAGTGTAACTTTTATTTAAAGCTATATACAAACTGCAAATTAAACTGATTTCTGAACATACTTATTATATTGATCTCTGAATTCACTTTGTTTAGAGAAAACTTATCAACACAATATTTGTTGCAATGCAATGTTCGACCACGGTTGACCATGATTGACCATGGATGATCATGTTTGAATTTATAAAACATGGTTAACCATGGTTCACCAAGGTTGAGCATCATTGACCATGGTTGAGCAAGGCTGAAAATGATTATTAATATTTTTCATATTATAAATTAAATATTGTTAATATTTCAAATTTAATATTGTTAATAATTGTAAATAAAATATGTCCCTAGGGGCAGATCAATTCTTTATCCGAGAAATGTGAAATTTTTGTAACTCAAAAAACCCAGGTTTAAATCCCCCAATTGTCATCTGGGCTACAGGGAGGATGACAATTCGTAGCCCCAAAGTGGTTTACTATCACTACTAAACATACATAGTAAAAAAAAAATTTATTTTCACTATACCCTGGCAATAGAACTATTTATATTACCGAAATATTTACAGTATTACAAACCCATTATCGTATGGTGGTTTAAGGTCTTACCTTAAAGTAATTTTCATAATTTACATATCGGAAATTTTATGTTTGAACTATGCATATAACTATACATATATATTCACATGCATATCAACAATGTATTCATTATCAATTCCACCGTTAGAGGTCTAGCTGACTTGTACACCATCGAACTGGCATATTTGCAAATTTATGATGAGAGTACACACGTATCCTTCCTTACAACAGGTGTTGATTTTCGGAATAAATGCCACGGATCCCCACACATTTTATACTGTTGATCTTAGGATTAGATCTACGGTTGAGGTTCAGGCGGGAAATAGATATGGGTAATCATTCCCCAAACCCTAGATCATTTTTATCACTTGACTGTTCCGGTTATATGGCTCTGCGTTCTGGTTTGATTTTCTCATTTTCCATGCTGCTATTCTTCAACCTTGGTCCAATGAATACTGTTTGCGACTAATTCTGTTAGCATTACACTGGCTAGGTTTAATAAGATGAGCTCGAAGCTACAGAGAGTTCACACCCGAGGCTATGCTTGGCATTGGCCAATTCTGGGTGACACTGAGCAGAAATTTCTTTTCCTCTAAAATAAAATGGGTAAGATTAAATACTCTCCTCTCAGCACTTATTTTTTTCTTTCTTTACCATATGCATATCTTATTCTGGTTTAAAGCATTTACTAATTCAATTTATGGCTCAGCCCCAAAATGAACTCCCAGTTCTCATGGCGTAGATCCATATCTATATTTGTCCATAATCATAGGTATTAAGGATTTCCTACATAATTTATGTCGAATTTCTTTAGGGTTTAAAGACACGAAATCAATGTTATGCTATTTTTTTATTCTTACCCTTATTCATTTATTCGACTGTTATTTTCTAGGTGCAGGGTAAACTTCTTGCCTTCGCTTCTGCACTCAGCATTAATTTTCGAAGTCTTATTACTCATTTTCTTGGCCTCGATTAATTTGATTCTCTTTAACCAGGTAATCTGAGGCTTCTGCCTCATTTCCAAAGGCTAATCTTGTATTTTTATTTAACAGAATATACATGTCTTTGATAGACTCGGATCTGTATTGTATCAGTATTTTTTGAGAAAATTCTCTATTATTTTTGTATGGCTATTCTGTAGGGAATAGTGACTCGATTGTGGATACTTCCCACAGATTTTTTATAAGAATTTATTTGTGTGTTTAATGGTCTTTTATAATGAATACATGATTATATATGTTTTTTAGCTTCTTTCCTGTAAAATCGTTTTCTTGGAGTTTTCATTTTCTCTTTTGGATGTTGGTTTATAGATTACGCACCTTCATGTGCAAGAAATTATGCATGAAATGTTTTAATTGTTCTGGAATTTGAGTTTAAGGGTCGACTTGATAGTTTGCACTTATTCCTTAAGATGAATGATGAGTTACATAATCTCTTCTCTAGGTTTTCTTGTTAGCTTTACTGTAAAAAATTCATAAGATTTCCACCTTCAAATACATGATTTCAGGCTTATAACTCTTTCCGTTAAAAAAAATTACCCGTAAGGGTTTATATGTTTATTCCTCCACAATGCATAATCTAAGTTCAAGGATAAATTCTATAAATCATGAATGTCAGTTTTTTTTCCTCTCAGCTTACTATATGCAAGTATCTTATTTATATATATTACTCATGCATCTGAGAATCTGTACATTCTTGGCCTATGAGGCTGGTATTTCAATCATGATTTTATACTTAACGAGACTTATTTCTACAAAAAGAGCATGCATAGAACTTAATAACTTGGAAGTCTTTCATTCTTTCTTTGCACTGCTTTAAAACTGTTTATTTCGAAGGTAGATATTTTTATCAATTTGATTTTATATTTTTCAACTTAGCTATGGTGACCGGACCACCCTCTTAGTGTCCGTGTTAAATTTATTTATATGGAAAAGGTATCATGGGTAGGGTTTTTTCCCAAACCGAAGATCAATAGTCCGCGTAGTCAATTCAATTTCTTTCGTTTAAAACTTAACATGAAGTCCCGTTTCTATTTTTCTATATTCCAGGAATTAACTTTCTCTATCTCTGCCAAGTTTCCAATACTTCACTTAATAGTATAAAACAATTAATGATAAAGTACAGATTATAAACTTATTCTATATTGCCGACTTTACAGCATTTCAAACATCAGGTTATATTTGTGCGGACCCTCCGTCTAAGGGTCCGCACAAATTACGGATAATAATTACTATCTATCTGTTATCTGTGATTTTTATTCCTTCTCTAAACACAACTTCAACATTATTATTATTATCTATGCAGATTACTAATGCTAAAGCTTTACAGAAGTCATAACGTATATACATTTATCTATAATAATTTTCCATCTGCAGATAAAGAAACCAAACAAATTTACTGAATATTACTTATCTGATTAGTTGATTTTATATGTGGTCCTCCCAACCTTTAGGAAAGGCAATTACGTCCTCCTCCTACTCCCGTGCTCCAATTTTTGGAAAGGTTCGGGTGAATAGTGGTTTCTTTTCTGCTATGACCTCAGGACATTCAGTCCAACCAGCACCGAAACTTCAGTTTTAGGTTTTTCTGAGTGTTTTTCCACTGGACTCTTCCAGCTCTGGAAAATTCCATAGTCTTTCCTCCAAACTAGAATAGAACCCCTACTCCTCACTGGGATAACCGTTTATCCTCAGAGGATCAGGTAACTATTTCCAACTGTTCCCAACCACTTCCAATTCTTGGAAACATTAAAAAATTTTACTTATTTTTATCCAAATTATTTTCCATAACAATGCTATTAATTAAAATAAATAACATAATTGTCTCAGTTAATTCTTAAAAAATATATGCAATCACTTAACTAGTTAATAAACTAGTTAGCAGTAAGTGTAGCTGTCACAACGTCCCCCCTGGAAGTAACATCGTCCTTGGTGTTTTTTTACTGTAGTTCTAAAAAGAGCTCTGGGTAAGCTTCTTTCAAAAATAATTCATTCTCCCAAGTGGCGTCATCTGGGCCAAAGTGTTTCCATTACACTTTAACCTAGGTGATAACTCGCTTTCGGAGCATGATTTCCCTTTTGTCAAGTATGCGTTGCGGCTCGACCAGGAATTCTCCATCCAGTTCTACCTACCACAATAAACAATTTCCAGGTCAATTTCCCACAAATAAAATCACATTACAATTTAGGATTTCATTACTATCCTACCTCTATATGTTTCCAATTAATTACATGTTTCAAATCATGTACATAACGCTTCAAAAAAGACACATGAAATACATTGTTTACTCGGATATGGTTGGGTAATTCTAGTTGATAGGCTAGAGGTCCCACCCTTTCCAAAATCTCAAAGGGTCCATAGAATCTGGGAGCGAATTTGGCACAGGAGGCCCACTGTAAGGTACTCATATTTGGCTTGATTCTTACGTACACATGATCTCTTATTGCGAACTCACGATAAGATATTTTCTTATCTACATAAATCTTCTGAAGATCATGTGTAGCCTTTAGATTTTTTCTTATTTTCCTCACCTCTGCTTCCATTTCCACAAGCATTTCAGGTCCAAACATTAGTTTTGTTTCAGGGCTGCTCCAATTTATGGGCATGCAACGCTGCCTCCCATATAAACCCTCGAATGGACTCATTTTCAGAGATTCCTGATACCCATTGTTGTAATAAAATTCAACAAGGTGTATGTAATCTTCCCACATAGTTGGCTGCTTCATCACATACATGCGCAACATGTCCTCCAGAACTTGGTTCACTCATTCCGTTTTACCATCGGTCTAGGGGTGATAAGCAGTACTGAAGTTTATCTGCATTCCCAAACCCGAAAACAAGGTTTTCCAAAAAGCAGAAGTAAACTTAACATCTCGATCTGAAATTACTGACATTGGAATTCCATGCAATCTAAAAATTTCCTTCATGAAAATGTCAGCTATTTGTACAGTCTTGTAAGTAGACTGTACGGGTATAAAATGTGCAGATTTACTCAATCTGTCCACTACAACCATTATAGAATCATTCTCTCTTTTTGTTCTTGGTAATCCTGTGATGAATTCTAGAGATATGACCTCCCACTTCCATTCGGGTATAGGTATGGGCTGCAACAATCCTACAGGATGTTGATGCTCTACCTTCACTTGTTGACATTCCAAACACTTAATTAAATATTCAACAATGTTCTTTCATATACCAGGCTAGAAAAATACCTTTCTAATCGCGGTCAACATCTTCTGGTAACCTGGATGACCTGCATAATTTCTGCGATGATATTCATTCATTATCTGCTCTTTCATCTCTAATCGATTAGGCACATATACTTTACCTTTTAACATTAAAATTTGGTCATCATTTATTCCATACTTAGATGTGCCTCCCAACTTTTTTCTTTCTTCCATTTGATGCCACAAAAACTGATACTCGGGATCTTTTTGTGCTTCTTTCTTTACTTACCCTAAAAATTTGTTTTCCAGGTGATTATAATATAGCTCATATATACCATGTAATTTCCTGCTTAAAGCGTTAGCTACTTGATTTTCCTTTCCTTTGACATGCTGAATATCCATGTCAAATTCACTTAGGAAAGAATTCTATCTTACCTATTTTGAATTCAAATCTGCTTGCTTCAAGTAACTCATCAAGCTACTATGATCTGTCTTTAATATAAACATTTTTCCCAGCAAGTAGTGTCTCCATTCTTGGAGCGCATGAACTACTGCTGTCAATTCCAAATCATATGCAGAATATCTCTACTCATGTTCCTTCAAATTTCTGGATTCATAAGCTATCACCTTGCCTTCTTGAGACAGGACTGCCCCAACACCTTATTTACTTGCATCCGTACATACCTAGAATTATTTTCTGGGGTCGGCTACTCTTAACACAGGAGCTATAGTCAAGAGTTGTTTCAGTTTTTCAAAACTGTTTTGGCACTCCGTGGTCCATTTGAAAACTTTTCCTTTCTTTTGTAAGGAAGTAATAGGAAAAGCAATTCTAGAAAATCCCTCAATAAATCTTTGGTAATACCCAGCTAGCCCCATAAATGATCTAATATCTACTACATTATGGGGTACTCACCATTCCCTAATTTTTTTAATCTTATCAGGATCAAGAGCAATTCCCTCAGCAGAAATAACCTGTCCCAAATATTGGATTTCTGATTTAAGGAAATGACACTTGCTGAACTTTGCGTACAACCAATGTTTCCTTAGCAACTCTAGCACAATCTTCAAATGTTCTTCATGCTCTTCCTGGTTCTTGGAATAAATAAAGATATAATCTATAAAGATAAGCACAAAGTTATCCAGAAAAGGATGGAATACCCCATGCATTAACCTCATAAAGGTTGCTGGTGCATTTATTAACCCAAAGGGTAACACTACAAATTCATAATGACCATACCTTGTACGAAATGTTGTCTTGCAAATGTCTTACTCCTTGATTCGAATCTAGTGATAACCTGATCTCAAATCTATCTTGGAAAACACCTTGGCCCCTTTCACTTGATCAAATAGATCATCAATCCTGGGTAAAGGGTAATTATTCTTGATTGTTAATTTGTTGAGCTGCATATAACCCATGCACATTCGCATGGTCCCATATTTCTTTTTCATGAACAAAATGGGTGCTCCCCAAGGTGTCACACTTGGGCGAATATAGCCCTTATCCAATAGTTCTTGTAACTGCATTTTTAGAACTATTAATTCTGGCACACTCATTCTGTAAGGAGCCCTTGACACATGAGAAGCCCTGGGCATTAATTCTATAGTAAAATAAATGTCCCTTTTTTGGTGGTAAATCAGGAATATTTTATGGAAAAAAATCCAGAAATTCTTGTACTACTGGTATATTTTCCATTGTAAGAGATTTTTCCTTAGAATATGCATATCCCACCTGAATAGCATATAGCTGGCACCCCTTCCTTATACATTTATTCATTTGGGATGCTGTTATTGGGAATAACTGCAATGTTTTCTTGATCCCTTGGATTTCCTTTCGGGTTCCATCCTGCATTCTGTAATAAATAACATTTTCCTTATAGTCTACTAGGATCCAATGCTTTTCTAGCCAGTCCATGCCTAACCATACATCGTAGGATCCTAATGGTAGAATATTCAGATCTACTTTCAACTGTTGATTCGAGATTTCAAAAATAAAGTCCGGAATTTTAGCAGTCACTTTACGCTTTGCCCTTGTGGCTAGCTGCACTAGCCAGGAACTTTTAAATTTCTTCTCTTTCAATCTACACAACTCTACCATCCTGGGACTAATATAGCTTAGACTTGTGCTTGGATCTACTAAAATAGAAATAGACTGAGTTAGTATTTTACATTCCAACTTAATCATCGTTGGGTGATAATCTTCTTGCCGGTCCTCCAATGCCGCATTAATATGCAGGATGTTTCGTGCTACATCACCCATAGTAGGAGCTTCCTGCAAGTTTGCTATAGCATAATTTCTTGTTTGTTGTGGGAAGTTTTTGTATTAATGAGATTCCCCACAACCCCAGCACTATAAAGGTGGTTTGGTCACCTGCCCTTGATCAGGCTTGCTGGATGCTTCTATGGGTTTTTTGTCTGCTAGCCATCTAGTCCTTTGATGATTTCTGTGAAAATGCTTGTTGCCAGGATTTCGTGCAGAATTCTTAAAGTTGCTACTCTTGGCACCCTTGAAATTTGAGTTACTTTTTTGTCCTTTCTTTGGCTTCCAATTCTTGCTAACCTCCCCTTTCGCCCTGGACTATTGATAGCACATTCGAGCTTTATGAATGGATTCATCCATAGTCCGAGGATTTACAAATTCTATTCTTTCTTTCATGTGCGTTGGAAGACTACTCAAAAATCTCTGCACCTTAGCCTTCTCCTCTCGAAGATATGGAACATAACGCAATAGGGAGGTAAACTTAGTAATATAATCATCCATGGTCATCTGTCCTAGCTTGAGATCATGAAATTCTTTAGCCTTTTCGTCATAAAATCTTTCGGTCAGGTACTTGTCCTTGAAGTTTTGTTGGAATGATTCCCAGGTGACATCTTGTTCTTCAATACTGCGTATATTCTTCACCTCCTCCCACCATAGAGTGGCTTTCTCTCTTAGTTGGTATATTTCCAATCTAGCCTCTAGGTTGTTGTTATATTCATACACCTAAAAATACTTATTCATATTTATTAACCATGCCTCTGCCACCTCCTCAGCCTCACCATCAAATGTTGGTGGTTTTATCTTACAAAATTCTCCTTGAAGTTCCACTTTCTGCCTCTTGACTTCTTATGGATCTGACAAGTTGCTAGATTCTGCTTCATTAAAATTTGTATTCTTACTCCACTGAGAGGGGATCCTTTCCACTCTTTCTATGGTGCTATTTCCTGTTTGTTGCTCATTTTCTTCTTGCTCACCTCTATCAGTACCAGGATGTTCCACCTCCTAGTTTTGTTTGTCTGACAGAATTTTTAATATCTTTTCCTGGTCTTGAAGTAATTTCTCATTATCTTTCCGAACATGTACCATTTCCTCTTGTAGTTGTTGTACCGTATTCAATAGAAAACTAGTTTGGTGCTATTGTTCTTCCAGTAGCCTACTAGTCTTTTAATGTTGCTCGACACCTAGTTGGACCCAAATTTTTGGGTTCATCACTGATTGACCTTGGGATTCCCCGCCTTCTTGGGGAGTTTGCTGTGTATTACCTCTTCTCATAATTTTTCTATTGCTAAGCTCTGTGCATCAATAAATATACAAATTTTACTGTTAGTTGACCCTTAGGGTCCCAACGTTTGAACGCCGCTCTGATACCACTTGTCACTACTAAACATACATAGTAAAAAATATATATATATATATTTTCACTATACCTTGGAAATAGAACTATTTATATTACCAAAAGATTTACAATATTAAAAACCCATTATTGTATGGCAATTTAAGGTCTTACCTTAAAGTAATTTTCATAATTTACATATCGGAAATTTTAAGTTTGAACTATGAATATAACTATACGTATATATTCACATGCATATCAACGATGTATTGATTATAAATTCCACTGTTAGAAGGTCTAGATAACTTGTACACCATTGAACTGGCATATCTGCGAATTTATGATGAGAGTACACATGTATCCTTCCTTACAACAGGTGTTGATTTTTGGAATAAATGCCACGGATCCCCACGCGGGTTATACCGTCAATCATAGGAGTAGATCTACGGTTGAGGTTCAGGCGCGAAATAGATATGGGTAATCATGCCCCAAACCCTAGATCCTTTTTATCACTTGACTGTTCCAGTTAGATGGCTCTGCATTCTGGTTCAATTTTCTCATTTTCCATGCTATTATTCTTCAACCTTGCCGAAATGAATATTTTCTGTGACTAATTCCGCCAACATTACACCGGCTAGGTTTAATAAGCTGAGCTCGGAGCTCTACAGAGTTCACACCCGAGGCTATGCTCAGAATTGGTAAATTCTGGGTGACACTGCGCAGGAATTTATTTTCCTATGAAATCAAATGGGTAAGATTAACTACTCTCCTCTCAGCACTTCATTTTTTTTTCTTTACCGTCTGCATATTTTATTCTGGTTTAAAGAATTTACTAACTCAATTTCGGGCTCGGCCCTGAAATGAACTCCCAATTCTCGTGGCGCAGATCCATATCTGTATTTTTCCATAATCACAAGTATTAAGGATTTCCTACATAATTTATGTCGAATTTCTTCAGGGTTTAAAGATGCGGAATCAATGTTATGTTATTTTTTTATTCTTGCCCTTATTCATTTATTCAACTGTTATTTTCTAGGTGTAGGGTAAATTTATTGCCATCACTTCTGCGCTCATGATTACTTTTCGAAGTCTTATTACTCATTTTCTCGGCCTCGTTTAATTTGCTTCTCTTTAACTAGTACACTGAGGCTTCTGCTTCATTTCCGAAGGCTACTCTTGTATTTTAATTTAACAGAATCTACATGTCTTCGACAAACTCAGATCTGTATTGTATCAGGATTTTTCGAGAACATTCTCTATTATTTTTGTATGGCTATTCTTTAGGGAATAGTGCCTCGCTTGTGGATACTTCCCACAGAGTTTTTATACGAATTTATTTGTGTGTTTAATGGACTTTTATAATGAATACATGATTATATACGATGTTTATCTTCTTTCCTATAAAATTGTTATCTTGGAGTTTTCATTTTCTCTTATGGAGGTTGGTTTATAGATTACGCACCTTCCTGTGCAAGAAATTATGTATGAAATGTTTTAATCATTCTAGAATTTTAGTTTAAAGGTTGACTCAATAGTTTGCACTTATTCCTTAAGATGAATGATGAGTTACATAATCTCTTCTCTAAGTTTTCCTGTTAGATTTACTGTAAAATTTTCATAAGATTTCCGCCTTGAAATCCATCATTTCAGGATTATAACTCTTTCCATTAAAAAAAATTACCCGTAAGGGTTTATATGTTTATTCCTCTGCGGTGCATAATCTAAGTTCAAGGATAAATTCTATAAATCTTGAATGTTAGTTTTTTTTCCTCTTAGCTTATTGTCTGCAAGTATATTATTTATATATATTACTTATGAATATGAGAATCTATACATTCTTAGCCTATGAGGTTGGTAGTTCAATCATTAGTTTATACTTAACGAGACTTATTTCTGCAAAAAGAGCATGCATATAACTTAATAACTTGGAAGTCTTTTGTTCTTTCTTTGCACTGCTTTAAAACTGTTTATTTCAAAGGTAGATATTTTTATCAGTTTATTTTATACTGTTCAGCTTAGCTATGGTGACCGGACCACCCTCTTAGTGTTCGTGTTCAATTTATTTATATGGACAAGGTATCATGGGTAGGGTTTTTTCCCAAACCCAAGATCAATAGTCCACGTAGTCAATTCAATTTCTTATGTTTAAAACTTAACATGAAGTCCCGTTTATGCTTTTCTATATTCCAACAAAGAACTTTCTCTGTCTCTACCAAGTTTCCAATACTTCACTTAACAGTATAAAATAATTAATGAAAAAGTACAGATTATAAAATTATTCTATACTGCCGACTTTACAACATTTCAAACATGAGGTTATATTTGTGTGGACCCTCTGTCTCAGGCACAGTTTACGAATAATAATTACTATTTATCTGTTATTCCTTATGTGAACATAGCTTCAATATTCTTATTAGTATCTACGCAAATTACTAATGCTAAAGCTTTACAGAAGTCATAATGTATATACATTTATCTATAATAATTTTCCATCTACAGATAAAGAAACCAAACAGATTTACTTAATATTATTTATCTGATTAGTTGATTTTAGCTTTGGTCCTCCCAACCTTTAGGAAAGGCAATTATGTCCTTCTCCTACCCTCGTGCTCCAATTTCTGGAAAGGTTCGTGTGAACAGTGGTTTCTTTTCTGCTATGACCTCTGGACATTCAGCCCAGCTAGCACCAGAACTTCAGTTTCAGGGTTTCTGAGTGTTTTTCCACTGGACTCTTCCAGCTCTGGAAAATTCCACACTCTTTCCTCCAAACTAGAATGCAACCCCTACTCCTCACTGGGATAACCTTTTATCCTCAGAGGACCAAGTAATTGTTTTCAACTATTCCCAACCACTTCCAATTCTTGAAAACATTTTACCAACGATTTTTTACTTATTTTCCATAACAGTGCTATTAATTAAAATAAATAACATAATTGTCTCAGTTAATTCTTAACAAATATATACAATGACTTAACTAATTAATCGACTAGTTAGCAATAAATGTAGCTGTCACATTTACCAGTAGTTACGTGTCTGGGTTCCTCTCATTTACAAAAAATAAAATAAAAATGTAAATAAAATATTTTTAATATTGTTAAATATTAATATAAATATTGTTAACTAATTTATGCTTTACTTAAATTTCTATTGTAAATATTTATTTAATCTAATATTATGTTATAACATTTATTTTATATGGAAAAAACTCATATTAGTTTATAAATAAATAACAAAATTAAATTAAAATTAATATAATAGAAAAAAATATTAATTTTAAATTTTTATGTCAAGTGTATATTTACTTATAAGTAATTTATTAAAGAAAAACAAGTTCAAATTTTAAAATTAAATATATTTTTAATTATAATTAATTTAATGAAAAAACATCATAATATATTAAATACTTTATTTAAAACCTAAAATATATAGAAAAATATAAAAGTTTGTCCCTCATGGATTTATGGAATTCATATGCAAATATCATATGTATAAATAAGAGGAAATTGCTCTCCATTCAAAAGGATTTGAGAATTCTATGGATTAATAATACTAATTAGATGTAACTTAGTTCGTGTGAAACATTATTTTTATCAAATTTCAAATTAAAATTTTATGAAAAATGTGAAGCATATAAACTATTTTCAAATTAAATTTGTATGAAAAGAGTGAAACATATAAATTATTTTAAAAAATAATAATTTAGAAATACTTTAGGTTTAAAAGAGTTTGACATAATTTTGCTAACATCGTTTTGATTGATAAATACTTAGTTTTCTATTTACCATTACAACTGACAGCGACATAAGCCCCACCTCATTATCCTCCCAAAAACAAACTTATAAATTAATGCATTGTAGTAACTATGTACATGAGAGGAATGTCAATAGTAATCCGTTGGGGGTGAGGATAGCCATAAAAAAAAAAATACCCTTGTGATCGTGAACGAATCGACGGATGAGAACGTCAATGTCCACTTACGATTCAATGAACCTCCGAAATATTACATCCATTTCCTCCCATATTTTATTCGTTATTTAAATGCCGAATTATTGTTTTACATACATCAATTTCCTGGAGAAGTTGCAAAGAAGTGGTGTTAGGGATTTACTTTAGGTTCTTCACTTTAACCATTAAGCGCACTGAGGAGACAGACTTGTTCGCCGAGCTCATGCATGTTTCTTATCATTAAGAAAAGCAAAACTAAATGCACATCATATGCCTTAGACTTTAAGTAATCATCCAGTGATTTATTTTTAAAATGTTAGGAAATCTAGGGATATAAAAGAATATTCATCATGTTTAGGTTGAAGTTTCCAAAGTAATGATTATAGATTTGTTTTCAAAATGTCTGGGGGCCAGATCACGATATTTGCGCTGAGATTTGTATTTCAAAAGAGATCTGTACTGCAGATGTTTTTAGCATTATCATTTCACCTCGTACATGTATTAATATTTAGGGTATCGCCATTATTTATTTGCAAACAATCTTCTTCTTTATTTTAATTTCTTCTATTAAGAAACATAAATTCAATAACAGAATATTATTGAATACTATCGATTGAATCAGTGGAAGTTTTAAAGAAGTAAAGTGATGAGATTAGTTAATTAAAAATAAATAGTAGTATAGATTTATTTTAATATATGTTTGCACTTAAAAAAAAATATTGTATCCACGTTTTAGAGAAACGGTGCATTGCAGCTTTGGAGTGATAGCGCATTGCACATGCTTACAAGGTGTTATCACTAAATAGGTATTCATGGCCTGTTCCACCAAACAACTTAGAGTAACTTTGTCAACCAACTTTTAACTAAAGATTAGCCTCTTCAATCTGAGAGGGCTCTCTCAAGGTAACTTGTGATTTTTTCAATGAAAACTCCACTAGATGGCTAACTCTATGACAATGACTTGATTGTGATTAGTTGTAGGTTGAAAATATAGAGGACTTGCTACCATTGAGCTAATGGAATCAACATCAGAAAAATCAATGAAGATAACCCTTCTTGTGGAAACTGAGGCAAGTGATCATTTCAATGAAAAGATAAAACACATACAGATGAAATAACATCAATTAAATATCTAAAGGAAGTTAGAGCATGGTTTCCATGAATTCTGAGTAATTAGACATAAACATACTGCAGATATAAAACATGAAATATATAAGACATAACTCATTGAAACATCATCTGAATCTCAGGTGAAGAAGGAAAAATATCCACTGTATATTACTAAATATGAAAACTTTTACAAAGTAGCAATGTGATAGAATATTCTCCAACCTTTCATTCGTCTAAATACTACCTTTTAATAGGCATCAAACATTTACATCAAATCTACCAATGAGGCTAGATCATTAAGTTCTTTTGTTGCCACCTAGTCTAACCATAAGCTACATATTTGGAATTAAAAACTGACAACTACTAACTTTAGGAGATAGAGTCCTAACAAAACTCAACTACCTATTTATTACATTTTTATCTGAAAGACAACCTAATTACATCGAAAGGCATCATGTGCTTTAATAACACTAACCATAACCAAAACATAGATGCCTTCACTGTCTTCATGAAACAGATCTTACTACATTTAAGGAGTTTCTTCCATCACACATGATAAGATATCTCCATGATGAATTGATAATATGAAGATGAGCTGGACAACCTCATGGACCAAACCTGTATAAAAATATCCTCCTGACCACCCTTGACCTCTACATGTGATCATTTGACCTTTAATGCATCATTTCAAAGGAAAATTCCTTCAAAATCTAACTAGCTACCAAAACAGGGGAAAACAAGTCAATCTCGTAGCAACTTTTAGTAACAAATTTACTTCACCAACTTCTGCCACCTATTAGCTCTCACTACTATCATGGATCTATTTGATAGGTTAAAAGAGCTAATACAAAGTATTCCCAAAGTTTAATTTCCAGTCTAAATTTTTTTTTTTTAATCAAAAAATCATCTTTTGAAATTTCATAGTGCATTTTGTGCTTTAAGTCTCGCACGCGCTACAAAAACAGCTAGAGCGTAAAAGATTCAAAATTCTCCCCTTTTCTTCAAAATTTCACCTGTAGGTCTACAAATTGATATGATGAAGGATGATAAGGAAAACGTGTTTCAAAATTCCTCTTACCCTCATAAAAAAACATCATTTTCACCTTTAGCAAGTTCATTTACCAATAAAAGTGACATTTTTTTTCTGAAAAATAGGGTTAAGAGATGAGCACCTATCACTCTATCCTTGATAGTTGTTGCAAAACGGGAGGAGGTTTTTTTAAATAAGAAATTTCGGAACAAAAACCTCTCTTGGGTTTTTGAAAACCATCTCCAACTATCCATAATATGTAAAAGAAAACATGTATAAAATAGGAAAATTCTGAATTCTGAAAATAGGCCTCAAAGACATATTCGAATCTCCAAATTCGTAGCACTTGGGAGAAAAGTGAAAGAGGTTATTGTTCCTTGTTAAGTGCTTAGAAAAAATTCATTCAAATTTTTGAAACTCATCTTCAGTTGCATGCAAATTTCTCTTCAAACCAACGACTCAAACAATCCAAAAACACAACAAATCTCCCTGTAGCTCTTAGCAGAAATGCATGTAACATGTCTGGATGAAAACTTTTGTGAAGTTGAGGTCTTCCATGATTATTTTTGGATTTATAAAATCAAATCTGAATGGTAATCCTGCTTTATTTTTCTTCCTCTCAATAGCCATCTTCCTTGTTTGAAACACCGACCTCTTTTAGAAACGCCCACCTTCACAGTCAAATCTTGATGACAAAAAGTTGTTTGGGGATTACAAGGCTGGTATGAAAACACCTAGACTCTAAATGGAGAACAGAGAAAATGAACTATTTGAATAACATCTTAAAAGGATGGAAGAATAAAGTGTTGAGAATGAAGGCAAAATAAAGAAAGAAAATGAAATGAAATTCATGAAAGGACGGTAATTAATGAACAAAATTGCTCAAATATTTAATGATGACCCTAACCTGACCAGCATGACCTCCAATCACTCATAATTTGACAACTCATCGACTTACAGAGACCGTTATAGAAAAAACCATGATTTCATAGCTGTTTCAGTTGTAATTTTGGCAGATTTGCTACGAAAATTTTAGGTGATTCGGTAGTGCAAACTGTCATTTTGTAGTTAATCCAGGTCAATTCCTGATACCCTTAATCAAGACCTTTTACTTTGTTAGATGTGTTAAAATTGAGTTTAATTAAAACGTTAATGAACATAAATGAAAAACTACATGCTATAAATAAGAGGAGCATAACAAGCATTAGCAACATAAGACCTTGATAATAGAGTTTGTCCAGGAGGGACTACATCTCCGGGCCTCGGTGTCAAGATGGTGTAGGTTGCTGCATTAAGTTCTTAAAGTAGTGAAGATGCACATGGATGGTGTTTTCTCTGTCGTAGAAGGAAAATACCCTCACGCAGGAGTGGTTGGACCTCTCTAAGAGATGTTCCACTACCAGAATTCTCATTGACAAAAGGACTCCTATCAATCTGACAATAACTCACACATAATGACTATGAGTATCCCGCCAACATGGAAAACAAAGGGATATCAAACAACATACATGTGACAATGAGTATCCCTCCAACATAGTAGCAAAGGGATCTCAAAAATAATACAAATCCATGATAGAAAGTACATCTCACATCAGGAACAAAACAAGATCCCACATCAAACATCAACAAGGATCTGTATAGCATAATGCATCTCAAAGACAAAGAGACAAATAAGTACATGAAAGCAACTCATCATATACCTCATGCTGAAGATAACTGAAGAATGAGTTGCTCTGCTATTGGATCTGAAATCACCATCACAATCGTGGCGTCGAAAGTTGTTAAATCGACTGCTCACTCACTGAATGTTGACACCTGCAACTTCACTTGAAAAATTGGATAGAAATATAAAGATCAGACGAAAAATATGACTATGCCATCATATTTGTGATGTTGAATAACGAAAAATCGACTGTAAAATTTCTGAATTCTTACAAAGTGAAAATCTATGGCAAAAATGAATCTTTTAGATTCCCCCTAGATTCCTTGAAGATGTTGCTCCAAGGGTGGAATGTAAATCTGCAACTCAAAAGGGGAATCTGACCTTGCCATTGCATTCCCTGCGAAAAATCGTGAAAAACGACTGTAAACTTAACTATATTCTGACATGGAGAAAAATTACCTCCTCGGGAAAATTTCAAGGATCATGGTTTTGCTCCCTCTTTCTGGGCCTGCTCATGGTTCCACTTGCAAATATCAAATCGCTACCTCGATCCACGTAAAATCTCCACTCTGCCCTGGCCTGGGTGCACTGTGTGAATGAAGGTTTATATGTGAAATTTAGGGTAGATTAATAGACAAATCCGTTGGGCACAGTTGGTAAAAAAAGGTAGTTTTTTGGAGGGAGGTCGGGTGGTCAAACCCTGCCCCCTCCAAAATAACATGACTTCATTTTAACCCAATACATATGTATTAAAATGACATGTCTTTTTGTGTTGTGGAGTGGGTGCTCACCCAACAACTCTCCTGGAATTTTGAATGGTGTGAGGTTTGTGTTACGGTTGGGGTGGCGTGGTTGACCGCCGACCATCCCACTGTATTATTTTTATATTCGGTGGTGCATGGTGGCTCCCGTTGTATGGAGGGGTTGCCGCGTGGGCAGGGCCGACAGCATATTCAAATCAAGCCAGCCTCATATATAATACGTATATATATATATATATATATATATATATATATATATACGGATGCAGTTGGTGTAGTGGGTCGGTAGGGGTCATGACCCGTCGGATCTTTTATATATATATATATATATTAGTTAACAAACAAATCCATTTTAAAAAAACCATATTTTGGGTGTTAGAGGAAATTTTAACTGTCCCACAATTTCACCCGGAATCGGCCGGAGCTGGCCACAATCTGGTGGCTAGATTTCGGTGAAATCACACCTCCTTTAAGCCAACCAAGTCACCAAGTCAACTCAAAACTTTGAGTGCTCCTAAATTACACATACGAGCTCGGTTTGATGAACCCTTCACACCGCTATGATTAGGATGACACGATCTACGCTCTGATCTTGGTTCGAAAGAATTCCGAACACTTTCATTTTTGACCTTCCATTAGCCCTCTTTGTCCTGTGTGTGTGCCTCTTGAGCCGCCTAGATCAATCCTCCCCACTGAGGAGATTTTAGTGATCCAAAAGCATCAACAAGAATCTACAACTACTCTGTACTATGTCCGCACCATGAGTGTCCTGAAAAGTCACCCTTCCTTCTCCTTCACTTGCATCCTTTAGAGCCATAAGGGATGAAATGACATCTGCACCTTTTGCAAACTTGTAGTATAATCCCCTGCAATTTACATGCTAAAATTGACCGAATATGACCCAAAACATTTCCATACTTTCCATGAGTTTATAACATGTACTCGGTGGTCAAGTTTACATCAAATGGAAATCACACCCCAGCTATCTTTACAAGACAAAAACATCATTTTCGCATTTTAAAGTGATGTAAAACACATCATCACTTTTACATGAAAGAAATGCATCGTGAAACTTATAGAACAAGGCCAAAATATCATCATTTCTTAAACATGTGGTGGAAAAACACATCACCACTTTTACAGGGTAACATGCAACAAAAGATTTACGAAAATAAGGCCATGACAAGCTAACACCTCTAGAAAAACAATCTAAAAAAGCCATCTCTCACTTATCAAGGTGAATGGGTCATCCCCTTGTGGGAGATTTGCTTATCGATCAACTCTTTTGACTGGTTCATGCACGGGAACTTTGTCTTTAAGGCGTTGCTCCCGATGGAGTCATTAACACGTGGCTCCTTGATGGCCACTTCAATCGCAATGGGTGCAAAAGGTCTTTCTCCTCCAAACCTGCTTAACTGATTTCTTTCCCTATTGTGGAGAAGGTGTTCCATGCCTCATCCTCATTTTTTCTTCCATCCTTTTCCAACACTTAGAAAGCACATGGTTATGTAAACCACAAAAAATACACATTTTTCGATGCCATGATTTATGACCATGGTTATCAAAATTCTCATAATCCAAATTCACTCTGGAATAATGAGACTTATTATACCTTCTCTGGTGGTCTCTGGTGTTACCAAGGTGATAAGAGCTTGCCTCATCTCTTTCCCTGCAACACGCACTACCATGGAATGATGGTGGAGTGTTCCCATCATTCCTCTTCCCTGGCGAGTTCAAAAATATTTGTTTTCATTTGATGTCCTTAAAATATCCTCCTTCAGTGTACCCCAAACCTGCATAGTGAGGTCTCTGCACAACCTCCACTGGTTGGGTTATGCGTTGGCCATGAACGCCAAGTCCTCCTCCTTTGTACCCCGTCTTGGTGAGGAGTCTCATTTCGGTTCTTGTAATGGGTATCTCCACACTTCAAACAAATATGATATCAGGTGAATATGAAACTGAAAAGAAATCAACACTGTTTACCTCAGCTGAAGGCTTCTCTAAGCCTTTGTTGTGCTTCACTTCCTCCAAGGCCTTTGTCACGACTTATAGCTGAAGCTACAATAATTTCTTCTCCTCCTTCTCATCCTGTAGGAGTGCCTTCAATGCATCATGATCTACTTGAAAACTTTCGATGTTTCACTTCAATTCTTCCAACACCTCTATCGTGGCTTGCAATTGAACCTGTAATCGATGTTTGTGATCCTTCTCTTCCTGTAGGAGTTTCGTCAATTCGACATTCTTTGCTGCTTGTTTTTCATAAGCCTTGTTCAACTTGTCCGCTTTCTGAGACACCCTCAACATGGTCTCATACATGTCCTTGACATTCTCCATGGCTCAACTCAGCGAACATTCAAAAGTTCACACCTGTAATCCAATCAGCAAGAATACCTGCTCTGATACCACTTGATCCATGTAAATTCCTGATACCCTTGATCAATACCTTTCACTTCGACTGATGTGTTAAATTTAATTAAAGCGTTAATGATCATAAATTAACAACTACATGTTGTAAAGAAGAGGAGCATAACAAGCATTAGCAACATAAGACATTGATAATGGAGTTCGTCCAGGAGGGACTACATCTCCGGGCCTTGGTGTCAAGATGGTATAGGACACTCCATTAAGTTTTGAAAGGAGTGAAGATGTAAATGGATGGTGCATTAGGGGAATTTTGAGTTCTAAAATGGCCATCCTAAGGAAAATGTACAATTAAAATTCACTTTATGAAAACCAAACACATTTTATGGGATGACATCATCCCTAATGGTTGAGGTGGCATTGCTTGAGTTAAAGGTACTTACTTGTCACATTCTCAATGGTGGATAAAAACTCATGGTTAACCATGGTAGTGCTCTACGAACTTTTAAATTCAAAGTAAAGTACTCATAATAAATGTCATTTCACACTTTTTGAATAAAAATATATTATTGTCATTTCATATTTCTTGAAAGAAACAATGCATATCCCTATACATTTATTATATTATATTATATTTATATATTATATTATATTATATTATATTTTTTTTATATAGTATATTAATTACATGTTATTATATAATTTAAATAATATAAATTTTAATTAATAGCATATAATATAATTAAGAATTTAAGAATTTATATTTATATTTTATTTCAGTTATTTAAGTACAAAGGACAAATGCATTAATTTTTCAATGATAATGACTTTTTCTTGAAAAGCTCATTCTTATTTATAGTCACATCAATACAATTTTTTTATTAATTTTATTTTGGAACAAATTTTGAATTGAATTTAACTATGGTTACATGGATTGTGGTGCAAAAAGTGAATTGAAAATTCATAAATATTACTTTATTGGTTTAGCTATTATTTTATTATTTCCTTAGGAGGCCCATTTTAGACCTCAAAATTCCCCTAATGTTTTCTCTGTCGTACAAGGAAAATTCCCTCATGTAGGAGTGGCTATACCTCTCTACGAGATGTTCCACTACCTGAACTCTCATTCATAAAAAGACTCCTATCAGTATGACAATAACTCACACATAATGACTATGAGTATCCCTCCAACATGGTAAACAAAGGGATCTCAAACAACATACATGTGACAATGAGTGTCCCGCCAACATGGGAACATAGGGATCTCAAACATAATACAAATCCATGATAGATAGTACATCTCACATCACGAACAAAACAAGATCCCACATCAAACATCAACAGGGATCTGTACAACACAATGCATCTCAAAGACAAAGAGACAAATAAGTACATGAAATGAACTCATCATATACCTCACGCTGAAGATGAATGAAGAATGAGGTGCTCTGTTGCTATATCTGAAATCACCATCACAATCGTGGTGCCGAAAGGTGTGGAATCGACTGCTCACTCACTGAATGCTGATACCTGGAACTTCACTTCAAAAAGTGGCCAAAAATATAAAGCCCAGATGGAAAATCTGAATATGCCATCAAATTCACGACGCCAAATGGTGCAAAATCGAATGTCAAATTTTGGAATTCTAACAAAGTGAAATCCTGGGGGAAAAAGGAATCTTTTAGATTCCCCCTAGATTCCTCAAAGATGCTGCTCCATGGGTGGACTGGAAATATGCAACTGAAAATGCGAATATGACCTTGCCATTGAGTTCCCTGTGAAAAATCATGAAAAATGATTGTAAACTTTACTATATTCCGACATGGAGAAAAATTACCTCCCTCGGAAAACTTCAAGGATCATGGTTCCACTTCCTGTTTCTGGGTCTACTCATGGTTCCACCTGAAAATATGAAATCGCTATCTCAATCTATGTGTGTGCTCCGCTCTGCCTTGGCCTGGGCACATTGTGAGAATGGAGCTTTATATGTGAAATTCAGGGCAGATTGATCAACAAATATGTTGGGTGCAGTTGGTTAAAAAAGTTAGTTTTTTAGAGGGAGGTTGTGTGGTCAAACCCCACCCCCTCCAAAATAACATGACTTCATTTCAACCCAATAGAAATATATTAAAATGGCGCATATTTTTGTGTTGTGGAGTGGGTCGGGCCTGCATTAGGTGGCCCACCCAACAACTCTGCCGACATTTTGAATTGTGTGAGGTTTGTGTTATGGTTGGGGTGGTGGTGTAACCGCTGACCACCCCATCATATTATTGTTATATTTGATGGTGCATGGTGGCTCCCGTTGTATGGAGCGACTACCGTGTGGGCAGGGCCAGTGGGGCTGGCCGCGGGTTCAACTCCGTTAGCCTCATACATACATACATACATACATACATACATACATATATATATATATATATATATGGTTGGTTGGTTACCGTGGGTCTGACGGGGGTCACGACCCATCTGATGTTTAATACATATCTTTTTTGTTTTTCTTTTTTTTTTAACAAACCAAGCCATTTAAAAAAAATCCGATTTTGGGCATTAGAGGACATTTTAACTGTCCCACAATTTTTCCTAGAATCTAGCCGGAGCTGGCTGGAATCTGGTGACTGAATTTCGGTAAAATTGCGCCTCCTTTAAGTGTGCCAAGTCACCAAGTTAGCCCAAAACTTTGACTTCTCCTAACTTTCGCATACGAGCTCGGTTTGACAAACCTTTTGCACCATTGCGATCAGGAGGAAAAGATCTACGCTTTGGTCCTAGTTCGAAAGAATTACAAACACTTTGATTTTTGAGCTTCCATTAGCCCTCTTTGTCCTGTGTATGTCTCTAGAGCCACCTAGATCAGTAGTTATGTGTGTTATGAGATCTTGCAAAAATAGATAGGTTGACAGTAAAGTTTAAAAATGTACCTTGGGATGACATGTGATGACAACTGACTGACAGTACATGGTTTATGATGATTTTTAGCCTTAGGATAGAAATTATTTCCTCCCCCTTTTATCAATTTCATGATCTAAATTGACATAACACAAAAAAATAGGAAGACCCTATGCAAGCAACCTGGCATAATTTTGAGTGTTATAATAGTGGCTCCACTGGCGATGGTGTACCCCTATGGTACAACAAAGAACTAGTAGTTCCAGTGCTATCTTTGTTGAAAAAAAAATTCTAAAATTCACAAAGCCTTCTTCAAACTCTTATGGCCTTCTCCTCGGGCTCAAGCTTGATTATTACTACTGAAAAACCAAATTTGTACATACTAAAAATATTCTTAGAATACTTGAGCTTATTTACACACACTCTATCTACCCTAACAACTGCCATCTTCATGTTTGATTTAAGCAACATGAAACCTCCAATAAAGGTAGTTAATAAGTTGATCTGATACCAGAACTCCTTGATTGTGCTTAAACTAAAAAAAATTTGTATTCTGAAATGATAAATGTAACATAAGATGGGTCTATTTTTCACAGTGAAAACATAATTGAAAATTTGGACTATAGAACTCTTCCATGTAATCAACTATGGGATCATAGAAGACATAATTTATTGATATCCATTTTTAACTCTCAATGAAAAATTGATCTTGGATATCCTTTTCATTTCCTTCATCAAGGCTAAACCTTGATTCCAAATCTACAATATGAAGCTCATAACCATATTCTTCCTCTATTGCAAGTCAAATGGTATAACAATTTCCTCATTTTTTGGAGGAGGAAGACTTTCCAAAAATTGTTTAGGATCTTTGAAATCATATGATTCAATCTAAACATCCAATAGTTCAATTTCATTGTCGAATCTTTCAGCAACTAAACCATGAAAACAAATTTTATTTTCAGGTGTGAGCCTATTGGATTTAAAACAACAGAATGATATTGTTGAGAAATGTTCATCTATCTAAATTTCTGCTAACTCATCCCTTACATTTTGTAACATTTCATCATATAAAGAGTTAGCCACATACCCTATCATCTTATATGACCATCAATTTCTTGGAATATGGATTCTTCCCCAGTGAAGTCGCTATGAACTTTGAAGCTCGGGATCTTGAACAATGGAGTCGCCATGTGAATGGTATAACCTTCCTATTTTTGGCTTATGTTCCCCATGGGAATTCAAATCTGAACTTTGTCATTCTTCACACAGAAAATTTACACCTTCGTTCCCAGGGAACGATGCCAAAATGCTATAACTAAATTGGTATTAATGGGCTACTCCACTAGACAACTTAGAGTAACTATTTCAACTAACTTTTAACTGAAGATTAGCCTCTTCAATCTGAGAGGGCTCTCTCAATGTAACTTGTGATTTTTTCAATGAAAACTCTACTAGATGGCTAACTCTATGATAGTGACTTGATTTTGATTAATTTCAGGTTGAAAATATAGAGGACTTTCTACCATTGGGCTAATGGAGTCAACATCACAAAACTCAATGAAGATAACTCTTCTTGTGGAAACTGAGATTTCAATGAAAAGATAAAACACATACATAGGAAATAATAGCAGTTCAATATCTAAAGGAATTTAGAGCATGGTTTCCATGAATTCTGAGTAATTATACATAAAAATACTACAGATATAAAACATGAAACATATAAGACACAACTCCTTGAAACATCATTTGAATCTCACGTGAAGAAGGCAAAATATCCATTGTATATTACTGAATATGAAAACTTTTACAAAGTAGCAATGTGATACAGTATTCTCCAACCCTTCATTCATCAAAATACTATCTACTAATAGGCATAAAACCTTTACATCAAATCTGTGAACAAGGCTAGATCATTAAGTTCTTTTGCCGCAACCTTGTCTAACCATAAGCTAGATATTTGGAATTAAAAACTGACAGCTACTAACTTTAGGAGTTAGAATCATAATATAACTCAACTACCTATTTATTACATTTTTATCTGAAATAAAACCTAATTACATCGAAAGGGATCATGTGCTTTAATTAAAATGACCATAACAAAAAAATAAATTTCGTCACTGTCTTCATGAAACAAACCTTCCTACTTTTAAGGAGTTGCTGCCATCACACATGATAAGATATCTCCATGATTAATTGCTAATCTGAAGATGAGATGGACAACTTCGTGGACCAAACCTATATGAAAATATCCTCCTAACCATATTTTACCTCTACATGTGATCAGATGACCTTTAGTGCATCAATTCAAACAAAAATTCCTTCAAAATTTAACTTGATGCCAAAACAAGGGAAAACAAGGTAATTTCGTAGCAACTTTTGGTAGCAAATTTACTTCACTGACTTCTACCACCTATTATCTCTCTCTACTATCATGGATGTATTTGATAGGTTAAAAGAGCTAATACAAAGTTTTCCCATTGTTTAATTTCCTGTCTAAACAACTTTTTTTATCAAAATTTCATCTTCAGAAATTTTGGTAGTGCTTTTTGTGCTTCAAGCCTCGAAGGCGCTACGAAAACACCTAAAGTGTAAAAAATTCGAAATTCTCCCTTTTTATTCAAAATTTTACCTGTAGGTCTACAAATTGATTTGATGAAGCATGCTAAGGAAAACCCTTTTCAAAATGCCTCTTACCCTCCTAAAAAAGCATAATTTCCACCTTTAGCGAGTTCATTTACCAATAAAAATGACTCTGTTTTTCTGAAAAGGTAGGGTTTAGAGATGAGCTCCTATATCCCTATCCTTGATCGTTATCAAAAAAATGAAGGCGGTTTTTGTAAAAAAGAATTTTCTTAAGAAAAACCTCTCTTTGGTTTTTGAAAGCCATCTCTAGCTGTCCAAAATATGCATTAGAAAAACATGTATAAAACATGAAAATTATGAATTCTAAAAATAGGTCTCAAAGACATCCTCGAATCTCAAAATTGGTAGTACCTGGGAGGAAATTGAAAGAGGTTATTTTTCCTTGTCCTATGCTTAGAAAAAACCCAATTCAGATTTTTGAAACTCATATTCAGTTGCCTGCAAATTTCTCTTGAAACCAATGGGTCAAATAGTCCAAAAACACAACCAATCTCCTTGTAGCTCATGGCAGAAATGCAGGTAACCTGTCTGGATGAAAACTTGTGTGAAGATGAGGTCTTACATGATTAGTTTTGGATTTATAGGCTCATATCTGAATGCTAAGCCTCTTTTATTTGTCTTCCTCTGCATATCCATCTTCCTTGTTTGCAGCGCTGGCCTCTTTTAGAAATGCACACCTGCACAGTCAAAGCTCGATGACAGCAAGTTTTTTGGGGATTACAAGGCTGGTATGACAACACCTAGACTCTAAATGAAATGCAAAGACAATGATTTTTTTGAATATAATCTTACAAGGATGGACGAATAAAGAGTGGAGAACGAAGGCTAAATAAAGAAAGAAAGCAAGATGAAATTCATGAAAGGACAGTAATTAATGAAAAAAAGTGCTGAAATATTTAATGATGACCCTAACCTAACTAGCATGACCTGAAATCACTCATAATTTGAAAAATCATCAATTTACAGAGATTGTTATAGAAAAAACACATTTTCGTAACAGTTTCAGTCATAACTTTGGTAGATTTGCTAAAGTTTAGGTGATTCGGTAGCGCAAAATTTCATTTCGTAGTTATATGCACTATGAAATATGGTAAAAATGGACATGTTGACAATAAAGCTTAAAAATGAACCTTGAGATCATATGCAATGATAACTAACTGACATGACATGTTTTATGATGATTTTTAGCCTTAGGATAGAAATGATTTACACCCCTTTTATCAATTATATAATCTAAATTGACATAACACAAAAAAATGGGAAGACCCTATCCAAGCAACCTTTGCAAAATTTTGAATGTGATAACACAAGGATTGAATCCCTCACATTTACCAACACATGATGATGGCCCGGAGCTAATAGTGGAAAATGCAACCTCACTTCTACCCTCTCCCATCATCTTCACCTCTAACAGTTTTTATCATTCAATTGCACACCAATATCTTCAATCCAATCCAATACACATTTACATAATATATTGTCTATTATATAATATGAAAAATTTCAAATAAACATGGATTTTGAAACTAAATATTACAAAGAAAGCAGGGCATGACGTTCCGAGGAAGATGGGGTTTGTTTATCACTAATGTCTCTCCCAATGATCTCTGCATTACCATTAAAATAAAAGGGTTACTGTATCATATTGGTGACTTTGCAGGCATGTGAGAAAATATTTAGGTGGGGATTCATGTGGGGGTTCTGGTCTCATAATCAACAATCGAGATCTTGACCCAGTGATTTGGGTGAACGAATCTAGGGATGTGCAGGAGGAGGACAATGAATCGACTGGACACGAGAGCATTAATCAACCCCATGGTGTTTGTTTCAATAGCCTTTGTCATAGGACTGCACATGCTACCTCTTTGACATTTCAATAACATTAATTATTCAAAACTATTTTAAACACAGCCGATACTTGCACTTGGTTTAAATATTTTCAATTTTAGTTCTAACGTTTTTATTTTAATTAAAAAATTTCACACTCATTTTCATAATGTTTTGCACTCTTTTTTATTCTAGCCACTATTTCAACTTTAAGAGGAAGTATATTCTTAGCATATTTCAATAATATTCAATCTCAATGTTCTTTTAAATATAAAAAATAAAAAGTCATGTTTTTTTAAATATAAAAAATAGAAATTCATGAGATGTACTTCCAACCTAACTTGAAATATTGAAATATATACTTCGACGAACAAACTCACGTAGAAATGTGAGAGGCTATAGACCAATTTTTAGTCTAGAGTGAAGAGCTCAAAAAACAAAACACATGAACAAAACATGTTTACCATCCAAAACCAAATTATATTACAGAGAGGTTTATGAGAAAGGCTAATGACATTCACCAAACACAATAACCAGGAAAAAATAAATTCCATTAAGTCTATATGGGTTTAATTTTCACTCCATCTGTAAGGATCCCCTCTTTCCAATACAGTTTTTCCATCTTTCATTCGAAATCGATGTGAGAAGAAACATCATCTATATCATTTGTTTCTCTCTGTGAATTCCCCTGCAACCAATTCCATCCATCTAATTTCTCACATACGATTTATCTGGATTTTGATAGGAAGAAGATAATGAAATCCCATCTCTTCTACCTTGGCGCTCTCACCAAGAAACTGACTGGCTATCCATCAAAACCAGAGGACTCGACTCTTAATTTACAAAAGCATGCAATACAAACCTCTAACAACATCAATGAAGTGAACGCGTAATAACTTAGCAACCTCATCGAACATGAACCCATAATCCATAATCAAAGCATATCATCTATCTAAGGGTTTACTCCATTTGAATGCAAAATATTCCTTCCAATGATCCAATTTTGGATTCTTGAATTTGTATCGAAATTACAAAATGACCAAGATGGTCATTTTGAAATAAGTAATTATCGATTATGTAATAAAACAGGTGGAGATGAAAATGTTTTGACCAAGATGGTCATATGTAAAAAGGATTCATCAACTCAAGTTTAAAGTTTTCGCGTGACTTCGATGTCAGTATCAAAGACTTCACCTTCAACATCGATGTTTTTCTAAATTCAAAGCTATCATCAAAGAAAGACGTCATTATGTTGACCTGCGACATAAAAGCACAACAAGCTATGATTTTAATGACTTAAGGAAAAACAATATCCTAGGTCTTAAAAACATATAAAACTATAGATCTAAAGTGTTGAGGTAGGAAAAATTGTCAAATGGCTAAGGAAAAAGAAAGTCCAAGTTATAAACCTTAAGGGAAAAGAAATCCTAAGGTAAAAGGACTAAATTTTAGCGTAGATCTAAAGTCCTAGGTCTAAACAAAGTCCTAAGGTATTAATTATAATACATGGTGTTAAATGAAAACACACCTAGGCTAAAAAGGAAAACCATGTATCAGGTCTATAAATAAGCCTATGGTGTGAAAACCTATGTAATAAACTTTGGGTCGAAGTATCGGGAATCGGGATATGTAAATAAAAGTTAGGGTGGTATGTTTTTAACACAAAAAAACATTACAAAAACTTTGTATTAAAACCCACCAAAGAGTTATCCTAACTACATCAGAGGTCTACACCATGTGACTGGTCTTAAATGTTATAGGTGACAGGTTAGTGGAACCGCAGTGAAAAATGTTAGAACACATGTTGAAACCATCGGATAGACCGCGTCAAAAGATTTCATGTGACAGGATTACAGAGTTAAAGTTTGAAGACAGGTAGCGAAACCTTGTAGTGTCAAAGTTCCACACCATCGAACCGTCATGGTTTTAAGCTGCCAGAAGTATATGCCAGCTATGCCGCATCATGTGAATGCAGTGACGGATAAGGGTAGCAACTGTCGGGAAATGTTTCCAACTGTGCCTTAACTGGTGGGTCTCCATTTAATGTCAGCCACCTGATCACATGCTTATAGTCAGCAGACTACATCAGAGGCTGCGTCATCAAAACCGCTGGGCTCAAGCTGTAACCGCCGGTCGAAAGTGCTGATCACATGCTGAAGTATCGACCTCCGCCTGGTTAGTTAGCCGTTGAGGCTAAAAATTATATTATAAAGTTTACAAATGGGTTTTTATTCACTATATTTGAAACATCACCCCTATCCTAATGACTAGAAACCCGAGAGCACTCCTGATGCTAGGGATTAGGATAGAGAACCATTAATTCGATGGTTAACAATAGAAAATGAAAATGTCTTCGAAGATATATTTCCATGTTTATATGCACTCTTCTTATAAAATAAACAAGAGATATTTTTTGTAAGAGAGAGAGGAACATGAGATAAAGAGAGTGAATTATTTTAGCTTCAGGAAGAAGGAGGGATTACTCTCATTTAAGACCATCTCAAATACGTGGTGGAGAGTTTTTATTTGCAGGTACATTGAAGGAGGAGAGCTCATCCTTTCTTGCAAAGCTTCAATATTGAAGTATGTTGTTGTTAACGTGATCTACTTCAATATTCCAAACTCTATTCGGCCACCATATTGTTCAATGTATTTAAAGCTTCAGATTCTCATCTTAAATGTGTGATTTCAACCTCGTATTTTCTTGGTTGAAAAGAATATGTATTCAGTTACCCTCTTCAGGAGATGATCCATTTCTGCAAACATCAGTAGTGTTTCTTGACACTCTTCAACTGATGATTCTTTGTAGTCTTATTCTCTTGGCTTATGGAATACAACGGACGCACATTTCTGAGGTGGACCCAGAGACATAGTCCAGGAGGGATGAACTCCTTCACAAAACTTCGTTTGTTTTATGGTATTATTTACATGCATCATGTGTATTTGTTAAGCCATAACATAAACAGATTTATACTTAAAAAAATTGATACTAACAGTTAATTTTTTTTAAAAGTAACTGTTCAGTAAAATACTTTCCATTCACATATTGTATAAGAGGTAGAAAATATCTTGTCAATTCGGCATTTCAGATCATCCAACGACTTTATAGTTTTAAAGAAATAGTTGGGAAAGAATAACAATTACCTAAACCAAGGAAACTGAGAGATGTCTTGGTAAACCCATTTCCATTAGCGATAGTAGTCATCCAAAGTAATCCATAATGATTTCACAGACAACTGGCGTACCCTATTTCCATTGTGGATTGCTGCAACCAAAATACATGTTGTTGTTCTAGGAGAATGTGAATGTGAATGGATGAAATAATAATGGAGACAATGATAAATGTGAATATGAATATGAATGGATGAAATGATAATGGAGACCATGATAGTGGATTTATGTATACCTTTTTACCTTTCTCTATGAGAATGGAATCACATAGGAGAAAATAGATTTCTCTCCTTGAAATAAATTAGATGGGATGGGGACGAGAATGCTAGGAAAGATCTCGTATTCCGAGTACAGTTGGAATAGGCAGTAGATTTGAAGGGTTTATAAAAAACGCCAATATGGAAACATCCCGTGCTGGAGTGAATGGAAAATATACATGGCTCACAATTTGAAATGAAAACGAGTCAACTGCGTGCCAGAATCGATAAAAAAAAAAATGTACGAGTTGCATGCATTGATCTAAAATTATTTTTTCCCATGAAAACAAAAACGTTTAGAAATCCTTTTTTCTTGATTTGTGGATATATATGACTAATAATATTTCATGATTATGAAATTTAGAACGTACTTATTTTTTTATTTATGAAATAATAGAAATTATTGAAATTTCATTTTGAAATAGTCCATGCCTACCTCAGTAATGATAAATTAAAAAAAATAGAACATATGTAATGGTTGTGGTATTACTCTGTTGGAAGGCAAGAATCTAACTGTTGGAGAGGTAAATCCCCTCTGTGGACAGAGGCGATCCCTACTAACCCAGATCAAGTCTAGCAAAAATCGTATCATGCTAAGGCGCAAGTTCCTACTTGCAATAAACCAACTCACGAAGAAGGCCTACCTTAAGTCCAACGCTGTTGTTCATAGAGAAGATAACGCTCCCGTTTCTTTGCTCCGACATATCACAATTCTCCCACTTTTCGCGATTGAACACCTGCACACACAAGAAATAAAAAGAACACATAAGCGTAAACCTAATATATGCAAATATGTATCAGTTAGAGAAGACACAACTCATGATCACAATGAACAATACGAGTGGAACCATAACCAAAGTCACTTATCATTAATTAATACAAAGAAAGATACAACCTGGCTCTGATGCTAGATCTTCCTTCGGTAGTTCGAGAGTGGAATACGTCTTGATAAAGCTCGTCGGGGATGGGACAAGCCTCTCTCTTTGGTTGTCTTGACAATAATCTCCTTACTAATGATTTGACTCTATGAGGACTATCAAGGCTCTTGCAGCATTCTTTAGGCTATGAAAGCTCTTGGAGACTAGCTTGCAAAGGAAAATGGCAAGCTTATATAGATAGTAGAAGGGGAGTTGGGATCCCTACAATCATGAGATTGACCCTATCCTCAAGGAAGCTTCCATGAGAGGTGGAGAACCACTTCCTCCACATGGAGATCCGGAGCCAAACCTCCCAACTCAAATTAGAGACCAGTTTAGGAATTGGTTGGAGTCAATCTTCCGCCATTCTTTTTTAAAAACACTCCTTAATAAGCCTGATGCGGGTAGAACACTGAGACAATGCGCTATCTGGCGTGCCCTCTTTGGAGGATTTCCCCCATTGGTGCGAGGGCTGAACTGACTAGTCGCGCCAATGCAAAAAAGGCTATTTTTAGGGTTTTTCACAAGGAATTGTCTTCAGGGGAATGAATGTCCTTGTCCAGGGGAATGCCATGAAAGTGGTTTCAGGTCATGTCACTACTCACAGGTCACGGAATAAACCCTCCAATGTGTGGGATGGGGAATTTCAGGGATGGTGACAAATTTTTGTGTAACAGATGCCCCCTAAAGCATGAGGCCCGAGAGAGAGAGAGGGGTGAAATGCTTTACGAGAACGTGTCCAATTGAAAACACTGCCGTCAGAAAACTTGCATAGAGAATTACAATTTATATCTCAAATACATAATATATGTGGTATGGGCACAACCATCCATAACAGAGTGTACAATAATCCAGATCCAAGGTATGGACGCATCCATCTAGTAAGGATCAATAAATAGACTCAGGTATGGTCGCAGCCATCCAATGAATGAGTCATGTAACAATCATAATAATCGACATAATCGCAGCCTGGATTCCAACAGACAAAATCCAGGGTCTTGTGCTCCATCTTGACCCAAACAAAGTACAAGCTCAAGCATGCGAATAAGTGAGCTGAAGTCAAACATGCAAGAACATCGTCTGATTACCAGCCAATGATGAAAGCTATTAACAGACATGAGAGACACCACCAATAATGAAAATGGATCTCAAGGTACTATAGGTACAATCAATGGCATGTGAATCAGCAAGTTGGAGTCGAATATCCATAGAATCACTCGATCAGAGGCAAATGTTGAAAACCTCACGTCGAATGTGAAGAACCTGCCATTGAGGCATGCAGGCTACAAGGTACCAGAAGGGAGCCTCTAGATCAGCTTCTTGGATAATTAGTTGAAGTCGACAGGAAGTGACCTTGATCGAAGCTGGGCCATAGTGTTTACCACATCATCGACATGAGACAAAGGAAAATAATGTTTGTGAATAAGGATCAGATGAGAATCAGAGGAAGGTTGAAGCTTTGCAGAGGTCAACTTCTCTTGAACATATCGGCGGCATGATAGTGGATTTGGCAGTATTTGACATCAAATGATCAGGGGTCACGATGACGAGGCAAAGAGCAGATGAGAGGTAAAAAGGGATTACCCAAACCCATGAAGGAAAACAGATAATGAGGTGAGATGTCCCCAACCCGACACGAATGCAGACAAGTGCCATGTTCAAGAGCGACATACTACCGACATGACGATGATACTGGTTCCATTTTCCCCACCATTTTTGGTTGGTACACCAGTTATTTTTGAAGAAAATCTTGAAGGGGATAACATATGCTTGTAATATAAATCCGTCCTTCGGATGAATCCATCCTAGTACATTTAACGAGCCCTAGGAAGGAGAAACTTGAATATCATCGTTACGACTGAATCCAATGTCATCAGGGTTTAGCAAGTCTAACTAAGGAAGAACTCGACGTATTTTCATGTTTAGAGAGTTTGAAAAGACAGCAGAAAAGTAAACTCCAATAGTCCCTTTTTGTAAATAGTTCCTTAAATCCGAAAGGGTAGAAAACTATGTCTGAGAAAACCTCCTAGTCGTGATAGGCTAGGGTATTCCTTTTTCGTAAATAATCTATCCCAGCCCCAAAAAGGGGTAAACGAATACTGGGTAGATGTCGTTTCGTAGCCACTTTAACGAGATCGAAATGACAAGGGACTCGGTAATATTTTCATGTTTAGAGAGTCAGAAAAGAGCTGAAAGATGACTCCAAAATGACTTTTTCGTGTTTTTACTGAGACCGAAAAAAGTATAAAATACAACTCGTATCACCATCGAAGCTGCGAAAAAACCTCTTGCTGCACATAAAGGCAAGCGTAAAATCCATTTTTCGACAAAATATATTAAAATATTGGGAAAAATGACTTTTAAAACCTAATTTTGACTTCAAAAGTTATAAATATGCCACAAATAGTAAAAACACATTTATTTTTACTTTTTACCTCATTTGGAGAGCAACAATGGTATTTTTGTGTGCGAACTTGCAACGGTGATTGGGACTGATCCAGGACATTATTCAGATTCTTGTCAATTCTAGGTAAGAGGCGCTCCCTTAAGCTCTGTTTTGATCCATTTTTATGAACCTTCATTATGCATTTGACCTTTGGGGTGAACCTTTTGGAATTTTAGGGCTCGATCCATTGGCGCGGGTATCGGGCACGGACCTGCGCCAATGGACATTTGCTCACAAAGGGGTCACGCCAATGGTGCAACGCGATTTTCTGCTTTAAATTTCCAAAATGTGAGCCATCTATCCAGATTTTTGAATGTAATAGAGATATAACAAATCATTTTTGACCATGTTGGTGCAGGTATCCAGTCACAATGGTTATTGAATGGAAGGAGAGGGAACATGTGGAAGAGGATGAAATGGCTATGGAAAATGAAGCTTGCATGAATGCACTCCAAGACTGTGGTCTCAAGAAATTCTTCCTCACACCATGTTTACGAGCTCAACCTAAGCTATTATAATATTTGGTCAGCATATGAGATGAAAACGAGGAAGTGTTCAGACTTTGGGACCAAGTATTAGCTCTTGAGGTCTCTGATGTTTACTTTATAACCGGATTGTCGCGTAGAGGCCCAGTGCCAATCATAACGGGTAGCAGACCTTATGGAGATAAAATGGACATGGTAATGGCAAGAGTGTGCCCAAGGGAATGAACAAGATCGGGAAGTGGGAAGGTGGACATCAACACTGTCCACGACCTAGCACTCAGAGTAGTGCTTCATACCATTACGCGGGCTGCAGGATTGTAGGCCCCCCATGAGGAAACCAAGACACATCTCCTACTAGCCTCCGAGTGCATGAATCCTAAACTGTTTGATTGGGCTGCCCCAGTGACAAACAACATCAAATGGTAGCTAAAAAATTGCAAGAAAACCAAAATAAAGCAGTTTGGGTATAGTTCCATTTTGGTGTCATTCATCCTAGAATGACTACCCATTTTTTAGGGCCAAGGGGCAATAGTTGTTGAGATGATACCGAGGGAGCCGAGAATGGCTCGTTGGGCAGCACTCATGCCTAGGTCGGGAGGGGGCCAACAGATGTCCTGGAGGCCCGAGTTCTTTGTGTGGTTACGGCGTCAACTGATCATGGTTGAGGATTGGCCCTATGCTGTGACCGATTTCACTGGAGACCCAGATCTTCCACTTCCGGAGGGGGGCGACTGGGACGAGGAGCTAGGTATGACTCTCTTTTTTTTTGATTTTTATGTATTTATGATTTTTTGTGATACATTTCCATTCTAACAACAGTTCTTATGTGTATGAAGATGTTGGCCCAGAGAGGCCCGCGGGCATGTCGCCCATTGAACGGAGGACCCCTCTTGCGCATGACCCTCAGGCTGAGGGTGGTGAAGGGAGCGAGCTGATCCAGAACCTAGATGGCATTTCCCGGGGGATCCCAGACTATGCACGACTAGCAGATGTTCCATTAGCTTACCAGCGACACACTGTGGGGGTGCCTAGTCTCCTTCACCGACTGTTGAGGTGATTGGTGCGCATGGTAGCATGTTACCATGAGCACCATGCTGATTAGCTATCTAGGGCTTTTATATGCATATTTTTTAGAGACATGTTGTCTCTAGCTGTTATTAGACAAACATGTATATTTTTTGACTTTATGTGATGTACACGAACTGCAAACTATTCGACATATATATCTATATATCTATTTCTGGATGGATCTTTTTACATGTGATGATGTTTTTATAAGTTGCGCAAATGTCTATCTAGAACCATATTAGCTACTGCATCTGTTAATGTATTCATATGTCTGGGTATGTGTTGATATGTGATATAATCAAAATTTCTTTCCAGTAAATGAATACGTAGATATAGACGTAAAATGGATGGATTTCTAACCGAATAATGACCATGAAGCTGTAATACTACAAGTTGTGAGTCCAGATATACAAGTAATTCACGAATACCGAGGTCCACTGCCTCGGTTAATAATTCCAATACGGCACTATATTCCACAATATTATTTGTAGTAGGACCCAAACACACACCTTGCAAGTTGACCAACTCAGTAGCAGGATCGTAGATTACCTAGGCTGCCGAAGACAGATTCCTGGCACTACGGGAGGCACCATCCGTGAAACCAACAAACGGAGTAATGGACATCTGCACAATCAGGAAGACCTGATCAATAGAGAGATTCTTACATCGCACACCACACCACACATGCACACAAATGAATGTACACACACCACACCAAAAAAAACTTAAGCGTAGTATTTTTTAAGGTACATCCCGTTCCTAGGCTGCGTCAACGGAACTCCTTCATAACCAATTTTTAATACTCATTTTACTATATAGGGCCCATTCCACATGGGTTGGAACTTTCCTGCTCCAAGTTTGTCATGCGCTTGGTCGTATAGGAGGACCAGGTCCCCTTCGACAAAGGAACGTGGAGAAACTGATTGATCAAAGTGAGCTTTGACCTGCTTCTTCTGTGCTTCAATGATTAAGGCAGCCAAGCGACGGGTTTCATCCAGCCGTTCCAAATACAAGAGAATTTCTTCTTTAGGAGAAGTGTCGGGAAAAAGTTCCACAGCCAATTTTAAAGAAGGAATTTCGAATTCAACTAGGAGAGTTGCTTCCAGACCATACACCAATTGGAATGGTGTGAATCCGGTTGCACTCTTTGCTGACGTCTGGTACGCCCATAGAGTTGAGAAAAATTGGAGATGCCAATTGGACTTATGAATACTAATTGTCCGTTGAAGCATTTTGACCAAAACTTTTTTCAGAGCCTCAACCTGGCCATTTGCCTGGGGGTAGTATGGCGTTGAGCTATCATGTCGTAAGCCCAATCTTGATGTCAGCTCAGCCATCATGTAATCTCGAAAATGAGTGCCATGATCGGTAACAATGGCCTGGGGGACCCTGAAACGTGGAATAATGTGGTTGATAATAAACTGGGCAGTTGTCTTACCGTCGGTGGCTAGTGTAGGCATCGCTTCGGCCCACTTAGTAAAGTAGTCGACATCGACGATTATATATGCATGCCCCCCAGCCAAATGAGGGTTACACGTCATGAAATCTATGCCCCATTTTGTAAAAGGGCCGACGGTAATGACAGGGTGCAGAGGGAGAGGTGGCGCACACATCTTGTGTGGAAAAACCTGGCATGCATGACATTTTCGGACTGCAACAATACAGTGTTTGAATATCGACGGCCAGAAGTAGCCTGCACGCTGAATCTTCTGGGCGATGGCATATCCAGACATGTGAACGCCACAGGTGCCACTGTGACAGTCATTCAAGACTCTTTCAGCCCCTTCTAGGGTCAAGCACTGGCGGAGCACCGAATCTACTCCAACCCGGTATAAGGTATCTCCTATAATGCGGTAGGGTTGAGACTAATACCGAATCCTACGTTGAGCATCTTTGGTAAACTCAGACCGGAACGTTGACGTTTGAAGATACATAATAATTTCACCATACCATGGATTGTGAGTACTGACAAGGAAGAGGGTTTCATCTGGGATATGATCCTCGAAAAGGGATGGGGTGGAGTATTTCGGGAGGGAGCAAATGAGATCTGCAGAAACCAATGATTTGATCGACTTAGCAGCGGTAAATTCTAAGTCGAACTCCCGAAGGATAATGATCCATTTGGAGTATTTTCCCCCCAGTAATTGTCAAGATAGAACGTACGTCATGGGGTTGCAATCCGAAACCACGGTTACTGTATGCAATAGGATGTAGTGGCGAAAGTGCTGCACAACTTGCACAGTGGCTAATGCCAATTTCTCGACGTGAGCATATCGTGTTTCTGTGTTGAGAAGATTTCGTGATATATAATAAACAACGTGTTAATTTCCATCATCATCATCCTGCACTATAACCATAGCTATGGTAATAAACGCAGCGGCCAAATATAGAGTGAAGTCACGGTGATAGTTTGGAGGACGAAGCAATGGACAATTAACGAGTAACGTCTTGAGCTTCTCGAAGGATCGCTGAGCAATCTCATCCCAATGAAAGGGAATATTTTTCTTTAAAAGATGCGTGAATACGGGGTCCTTGAAGAGACTGGGTCCTACACTATCGGGGGGATTGGGGATCTAATCCACGTAAGGAACGTTGTTCTTAGAGGATGTGGTGAAGAAAGACAACTAATCCACAGTAAAAATTTTTCCCTCATGAGGAAATTTAAGAAGTCGGAAGAGTGTGGACGGCACACATAACATGGCGTGATTCCAACTGTGGCTGAGAAGAAGATTATAGTTAAGCTTGGCATCAACCACTTCTACTTCTTCATTGACTGTCTTCCCTTGTAACGTCATCGACAAACTCTTGAAAACACCTAGGGGTTTTGATTCTCGACCATCGAATGCTTCTAAGGCATTGGGAGACGATGAAAGAGCCGGAGAGCCAATGGCCTTCCAGAAGGTAGATGACATGACACAGGTATAAGCACCATCATCCATAATGGCCCTATGTATGTTGAGGCCATTGATCTCGACTTGCATCACAAGAGCAATTTGATGTGGAATTCGAGGGGTAAAATTTTCTAGGTCGAAGGTGAGAAGATAAGAATCAGTGGGATCGATTCCACCAATTGTAGACAATAGAGCTTTCTGTTGCGAAGGAAAACTTTGAAGGACTTCTAATGCGGACATAGTAGAAGGTGCCTATGCCAGATCGTCAACAATACCGTAGTGTTGAGCAGCACAAGCATTTGGGTTGTAGGAAGACCTTGCAGAACACCTTTAGAAGGTGGCCTCACAATAGGTTCAGCAATAGGATTCTCAATTTCCAAAGGACCAAAGATAGGTGGAGGAGGTGGGCCATCCAAAACTTCCTTCCCAGTTGCCTGACGCGATCCGGCATAATCCTTTCAGCATGTAGCAACTGAGATAGGTGCAGCACCATTCATCATAAAGACCTGGGACCCAAATGGTGCAGATGGTGAAGGTTGTTCAACCATCTGGGTCTGCTGAGACAGGAACGGTTCTTTGAGAACTGCCGGAGTCCCTTTGGAGCCTTTGAGAAGTTGACTAATTTTAGATCGTCGGGGAAAATCCTTGGTATAATGATCTCCTTCACAAATAAGGAAGGGGTACTTTGGTTTACGTTGGGAACCGTCATCAGTACGAGGTTTAGAAGACTTTGGTCTAGGGTCATTGGACTTGGATTTTCCTTTTCCCTTCTTCTTTCCTTTGGAAGCCTTTTCCGTAGGATTATCCTGAACGTCATTGACGTCCACAGTTTTCCCAAAATCTGGAGGAGCGGGAAGAGAAGAATTATTGGAAGAATTGGACTTCTACTTCCCATTTGAAGATTTTCAAGAATTTTGAGACACGGAACCAATGACACCATCCACTGCACGGGTAGGTGGTGCTTCAGAGGTTCCCGGCCGTGAAGCATCAGTCAAAATATCATAAAGCATGGCAGACTAAGAGTACACCAGATCCAGGTATTGGGCACGCGTGATGGCTTGTTCTTCAGTCACACATGCCCCATAGCAATATCTTGAGCGATTTTGTTAACAAGCGAGGTGGTGAACCAATGAGTTAGTAGCTGATCAGGTATATCAAACTTGATCAGTCTGTGACAATGTCGCCACTGATGAATATGATCAGATATGTGGGTGGCTTTATCCTGCTTCAAGAAAGTCAGGAGATGCGTCCCAGCTTCGTAGTGAACTGGTAACTGAAAGTGAGTCAGAAAAGCCATTGCTAACGTGTTGAAATCTTGAAGGATGCCACGGGGTAATTCGATATACCCCTTAGCGGTAGCACCGGTAATAGTGTGCTGGAGGAGACGCAGACGAATTGAATCATACCCAAGAGTTAGATGAACGCCATAGATGGTAGGTCATTACATGAGCTTGGGGGTCCTCTCCAACTTTACCTTCAAACTTAGGGCAGTCGCCGGGTACCTTGGTCAGAACTGGAGGCCAATAAGGACTGTGAAGAATCAGATCATTGGTTAATTTAGAAATGTCCGGTAACTCCAAGGTAGCCAAGAACATCAACTACGGATTAAAAGGCATACCAGGCCCTTGATAAGGACCTGTACCTATACTCCATGCTAGTTGAGTGTATCCTTGCCCCCATGGGTTCTGTCCCAGAGGATTCTGACCATAGGGGGTATAGGGCGTATAACCAGTCTGATATGGCTGCTAGTAACCAGTGTATGGGGGTTGATAACTAGAGTATGGAATTTGATTATATGTCGGCCCCGTTTGAGCAGTCTGTGGATTTGGCTACTGAGTATAGGTGTAGCTGGGTTGTTGAGTGTAATAATGGGAACCTTGGGGCAGGTTATAAGCTGGTCGAGATTGACATTGAGAATAGTAACCGCCTTGAGGTTGAGCGGGCTGCTGATAGGTGGAACCTTGTTGAGCCTGATAATTGGGGTGCACCAGTTGATTTGGTTGTGGCATCGAGTAAATCGGTTGTTGGGCATGGATGACAGGATGTGCAAGCCGGCCTGGTTGGATAGGCTGACCTGGCTGAGCAAGTTGGCCCAGATAAACAGGTTGCACTAGTTGTGCAGGTTGACCTGGCTGATGTGGGGTGCCAGGCTGAGCCGGATGGGTCGGTTGGCCTGGTGGTGGAATGGGGCCAGGTTGTGGCTGGTAACTGGTTTGACCTGTAACAAGACCGTAGGATGATCCTGGCTGATGTGCGACATTCATACCAATAGGATACTGAGGTTGCATAGGTTGTGAAGGCTGGACTTACCCCCCAGGACCGTACAGCGGCCCCGGTTGGTACCCCGATTGACCTGTGGGTCCTTGAGGTTGCCCTGGTTGGACCACAGGGTGAGGTTGGATAGGTTGACCCGAAGGGTTGTAGGACTATCCTTGTGGACCGTATAACAACCCCTGCTGGCCCAGAGGGTAGCCTTGTAAGGGTTGTCCTTGCGGGTCATAAGGATAACTAGGCTGGCCCAAAGGTTGACCCTGAAAGGGTTGTCCTTGGGGGTTGTGAGGTTTCCCTACCTTATTATATGGAAAACCCTGGCCATGAAGATAAGCCTCTGGGGCGGGTAAATGTAAAGGATTCCCGTACTCATCATATTTATATGGAAAAATGTAAACGGGTGTACCATCCTGTGCATAATGCGAAAAATGCTGGAGGTTAGGGTCTTGAGAGGATTGTCCGATCTCGGGGTTCGATTTTTGTAGGGACAATCGATACTCCTCAGGAGAGATGTTCTCCGGGATAGCAGATGCTATATAGACGTTTTCGGGAAGCGATGTGGTCCTTACGGACTGAGTGGTAACAATGGGTGTAGATTCAGCCACATAGATGGTGGGTCTGACAGGAACTGAAGTGACCTGAGGGGATGATGTGATGGGTGTCCTTAGAGACATCCCCAATGAAGGAATAATCAGCCTCATAGAGGAAGTTGATATCCCCATAGAGGCAACGACGGTCATGATCTGACTCAAAGATCTATATCCCGCTGGAAGTGAGGGACCAGGCGAAGACATGACAGATAATTCGTGGTTGTCTTCTGGGAACAACTGGTAATCTTCACCAGACGTGGGGATTTCCTCACCAGGAGAATGGTTGGATGAGCCCATGTCTGAACCTGCCACTAGATCTTCTAGAAGACGACGAGGACTAGGAGGAATAACAGTGCTATAAAAGGTGAACCCGATGTAAGAGGAGGGAAATGTTCCCCTATTCCAAATCTAGACCAAGTTTCGGATAAGGGCCAATTGAACTCAACTAGTCCTCCAAAGGGAAGCTCAAATAGAACCGGTCCCCCGTCGGGAAATTCATAAATAATGGGCTACTGTGGTTCAGTAGAGGATTGCGAGACCTCTGATGAGTCGTCTGTATATGGACTACCAGTAGATGAAACTGAGGGTTCCGCCTGTGACAGTAACGAAAAAAGGGAAAGATCAAACACAACACAGGGGCTAAAAAAAAATCAAGGCATACAATCAAACAACCAACAAGCAAATTCTAACAGGGCGTGTGATTGCAGGTGATTTATTTTACCACATTGAAACTTAGAAACTTCATTGTTTCATGTTTTAAGAGTCGAGAAATGGATGAAAGGTGACTCTATCTCTTTCAGTTTTTAAGAAAGCATGAAAGGACAAGTGCTTGGTGATCGTTTCAAATTTAAGGAGTTAGATAAGATAAAAATGACTGCTTAGGGATTCTAGGCAAAGGGTGTACCAAATAAACATGAACTGCAATATACACCTTGGTTTCCAAATGAAAGAGAAATCAACCAAGGACTTAACGTACATTCAGGCAATCTCCCCGAATGCTATGTCTGGTGTATCATGGGTATAGAGTGGTAGACTCGGCTTCCTATGGATAAAGGATAGAAACCTAATGGGGTCTCCCTTTATATACTCGACGGTACGGGGAGCACAAGTCCATGCTAGTGTTGTCTAAGGCCAAAAGGCGAACGACGGCTACTAGGTTTAAAGATGCCAGAACACGTCTCTAGCCTAGACCTCTAAATATTTCGTTAATGTTTCAATGCTACCTTAGTGTAAATTGAATAAATTTTAGTGTTAATCTTCAATTATGTTTCAATTTTCAGGCCCTAGCAAGTGTAATGTCTCAAAATCTCCTAAATGCACACTACATGCACAATATATCATTTCATTCGATGAAAGCTAATTACGAGAGAGTTAAGAGATTTTCACACAATAACAAAATGACCAGACAACAACTAGGGATGTCTCTAATGCAGCTAATGGAAACTAAAAAACTTTTCTTTCAGAGTTACTAATCACTAATAACACATAAAATATTTAATTCACACTAACTAATCAAAAGAAAAAGAGATTTTTTTTATTTTTTAGTGTTTGAGAGCAGAGTGCACTAAACTAATGAAAACTAATGAAATGAGAAATTTGAGAAGCGAAAGAAAAAGAGTAAAACAAAGAAAATTTCACTGAATTAAAACAGACAATCAGAGCTCAAATCAACAAAAAAATCCCTCAAAACCAAAGGAATCCCAAAGACTCTAATGAACCATGTAATCTAGGCCCAAAACGAGACAAGATGGAATTCAAATGGGGAAGAAACCAATCACTCAAACAACGCAACAAAACAATAGACAACCACCAAATGAATGAAGAGAAGCAATCACAAAGTTGACTGAACAGATAGAAACCGAAAACTCCTATGGGAGGCTCGACACACTATAGCACCGAGATGCCCTAGGGATAGAATGCAAAATCAATAGAAGAGGGCAAAAAACCAAAGGATGAAGGCCACAGTCAGTCAAACAAGGCTCCAAAACACTTAGGCAGTCGTAAAAATGAAACCAAAATCACAAATCAAGCTCAGAAAGCTCAAAACAGAGAAAACGCTAGCACCTTACAGTATTGGCACGACTGTCAGGCTGAATCTAGCACTAGAACTGGATTGGCACGGGTAATACACTAGCAACATGCGCCAATTGGTGCAACTATCAGGCTAATAAGTGCGCCAGTCAATTTTACTAAGGAAAAATAAAAAAGAGCAATCCAAGACATAGACTAGTGATGGTGAAGCTAAACAAAAGACAAACACACGAAAAGAGCCAGCCAAAAGAGTTAATCAAGCAACAAAAGTCAAGAATCGACTGAAAAGACAAGACAATACTCCAAATCAACGTTTCCCTAATGGAGTCACCAATTTTTTGGAGAGGTTAATCCCCTCTGCGGACAGAGGCGATCCCTACAAACCCAGATCAGGTCTAGCAATAATTGTATCATGCTAAGGCGCAAGTTCCTAATTGCAATAAACCAACTCACGAAGAAGGCCTACCTTAAGTCCAATGTTGTTGTTCGTAGAGAAGATAACGCTCCCGTTTCTTTGCTCCGACAGATCACAATTCTCCCACTTTTCGCGATTGAACACCTGCACACACAAGAAACAAAAAGAACACATAAGCGTAAACCTAATATATCAAATTATGTATCAGTCAGAGAAGACATAAATCATGATCACAATGAACAATACGAGTGGAACCATAACCAAAGTCGCTTATCATTAATTAATACAAAGAAAGATACAACCTGGCTCTGATGTTGGATCTTCCTTCGGCAGGTCGACAGCGGAATACATCTCGGTAAAGCTCGTCGGGGATCGGACAAGCCTCTCTCTTCAGTTTTCTTGAAAATAATCTCCTTGCTACTAATTTGAATCTATGAGGACTATCAAGGCTCTTGTAGCATTATTTAGGCTATGAAGGATCTTGGAGACTAGCTTGCAAAGGAAAATGGCTTATATAGATGGTGGAAGGGGAGTTGGGATCCCTACAATCATGGGATTGGCCCTGTCCTCAAGGAAGCTTCCATGAGAGGTGGAAAACCACTTCCTCTACATGGAGATCAGGAGCCAAACCTCCCAACTCAAATTAGAGACCAGTTTAGGAATTGTTTGGAGTCAATCTTCCGCCATTTATTTTTTAAAAGCACTCCTTAATAAGCCTGGCGTGGGTAGAACATTGAGATAGTGTGCTAGCTGGCATGCCCTCTTTGGAGGATTTCCCCCATTGGTGCAAGGGATGAACTGACTAGTCACGCCAATGCAAAAAAGGCTATTTTTAGGGTTTTTCACAAGGAATTGTCTTCAGGGGAATGAATGTTCTTGTCAAGGGGAATGCCATGAAAGTAGTTTCAGGTCATGTCACTGCTCACAGGTCATGGAATAAACCCTCCAATGTGTGGGACGGGGAATTGCAAGGACGGTGACAAATTTCTGTGTAATAGATTCCCCCTAAAGCATGAGGCCCGAGAGAGAGAGAGAGGGGTGAAATTCTTTACGAGAACATGTCCAACTGAAAACACTGTCGTCAGAAAACCTGCGTAGAGAAGTACAACTGATATCTCAAATACATGATATATGTGGTATGGGCACAACCATCCATAACAGAGTGTACAAAAAAGGTGCAAAGATACGTTGATAGAAGTGTAGATGAATGTTGAGTGATGCAGAAGTAGCACTACATAAAACAAGGATATCAAGTGAAAGACTTGAGGAATCAAGAGGCTAAAGTATTGGTAAGGTGAATCAGGGGGCTAAAATATTGGTAAGGTAAAAATTTCGAAGAGGGTAAAAGTGCATTATAGATTCTTCAATACATTAGATTTATATCAACAAACTCATAACTAAACTAGAAGCAATTTGAGGAGACATCACCGTGATATTCTACCATTTTCTATGAACAACATATTGAGAAACACACATTTCATACGGTGCTCAAAAGCCCAAACTAATTGAATTGGTGTCCTTCTCTGCTGCAATTTAAGGAATCCCTAAGTATTTTTATCATGATGTGATTTTGGATGGGCAAAAAGTGGATTACTTTCTCCCATTCTTGTCTCAAAATTTAGAAAATGAAGTCTCTAGGACTAGATAGGTTGAAAAGGACAACAATTTGTTTTCAAACAAAATATAGAAATTTTGAAAACTTGATGTCTATGTGAATTTCAAGGGAAAGCAAAAATGATATCCTCAACTCCATTTTATGTTATAATCCATCTCCATATTAAATAAAACTAAATAATTACATACTTATGTATGTGATAATTAAATATAAAATAAATAAATATATGTAAAATATTTTTAAATGTGAATTTATCAAGCATAAAAACGTGTTAAATTTATTAATATATAATTTTTTTAATATAAAGAAATAAATACATAATAAAGAATGAAATTAGATATATATATATATATATATATATATATATATATATGTATGTATGTATGTATGTATGTATGTATGTATGTATGTATGTATACTCATTTCCTTTTCTATTTTTTACTCAGGAAAGAAATCAAATCTCTCTAAACTGAGTTGTGGGTACCAAGCCAATTCACATGTATACTCAAGAGTTCACAAGAATCAAAGCCAATATAACAACATTCAAGACATTATAACTCAACATGTTACTAACCAAACTTTGAACCTAGTTATAGAAGATAACAACCATTATACCAAACCCTATATAAATACAATGAAAAAAAATTAACCTTTTTAATATCCAATAAAACTATATTTAAAATAGATTTAAAATATTATCACTCAATTATAATATTTTTATTACTGTTTTCTAAATTTATAACATAATTTTTTCTATATTTTGTTATTTTTATTAAATTATATTTAATTTATTACCAAATTTAAATATAATCTATATGAACCTAACATTACATAGAGGAAGTAATAGAGAGATGTATTATTGATAGAAAAATTACCAAAATAAATATCATTTAACAATTTGATATATAATTGTTAAACCAATAACAACTTGAAAATTTCATGTAGATACTTTCAACATTAAATTTCATAAACATGAAAAAAATTCGATTTTACATCATCTTTAAAAATGTATAAATTTGTATATTAAAATTTATAAATTTTATTGTATTTAAGTTTTAAAATACAAGAGATAACTATAAAAATTTAATAATTAGAAAGGTAAGTTTTTAATTTAATGGTTTATATATATACACATAAATAAATATAATTTAAAAAAATATTTCTAAATCAATTCTAATATTTTTTGTATACAATTTCAAATAATATTGATTGTAAAATAAATTTAAAAAACACAAAAATAGTTAGAAATAATTAATTCCTACTTGTCTATGGTTGTAATTCTCCATTTGAAGAGTTTGTTCCAACATAATAGGAAATAGCTAGAATATAGTTTCTCCTAGTTTAGTGTGTGGTTGAGAGAATCTCTCAACCACATTACTGTATGTCCAAGATAGAATTCCTATCTTGAGACTATTGCTTGTATAAATATGTGTGTAATTTCCTTGATTTATAATATAGAATTTGATTAGAGTTTGCAGTGTGATACTTTATCTTGGTATCAGAGCTTCAGAGCCCATAAGGGACTAGGCCTCGGCCCCTCCTAGGCTGAGGGAAATAAAGAGTTCGATTAGTATTTTGTGTGTTTTCCATCTTATGTTGTTGCAGATCGAAGCATGCCTGTTGAGACTCGTTGGACGCTGTCGTATGAAGTTACATGAGTCTCTGTGTGCGTGGAGAGGAGCTCTGGTGTGAGCTCAATGGCTGCGTATTAAAACAATTGCGTGAGTAGGATTTGTGTATGCGTGGAGCTAGACCGCGAATGAAAGGCGAAAGTGCAGCTGCATGGAAAGTGTAGAGGCATTCGAGAGAGGCATTCTTGTTTTTTTTTTTTCTCTCGTGGTTGAAGGAGACAGAAGGCTGAGCCTAAATCTGAACGGATCTGATCGGATCTGCGTGATCATTGTTGCGTCAAGCAGTGGAGCGGATGGTGTGACTATGGCTTGATCTACTGTCAGTTTCATTTGGAAAGCCCGTGATAAGGCTGCTTCTGCTATGATGGCTGTTGAAGCTTAGAAGAGACTACTTACCTTGCAACGACTTATTGCAATGGTTGAGGCTGAGAGAGCATACCATGAGCATCTTGCAGAATTTTTTTGATAGACTTAATGCTCGTATGGCTGCAGAGAGTCAACGTAGTGAAACAGTGGATACACTGACAGATGTGTCTATGCCACGCCCATCTTATGAGGATGTCAAGTCGAATGGTCTGATCTGTCGTGGTGTATGAGCTTAAAGGAAAAATTGAAGCCGATGCTCTCTGTGGTGCTGTACAAATTGGAGGAGAACAGAGGGCGACATGGTTATTTTACCTGACTGTGGAATTTATTTGGTGAGAGGAGTCGTGTGTTTTTGTATGGCTTGCATGCGCCTGCCAATAAATCGGTTTCTGGACGAAAGCATCGATAGCTAAAACCAATCGACCTCGTCGTGGCGCAGGGCAACAGAGCACGATGACACCAATGGTAACTTGGAGAAATAGTTAATGGAATTGAAGGGCAGCTTGTTCGAGAACTGAAGGGCTTCGCGTTGAATCTGTGATCGAGGATCTAAATTCAGTCAACAGGCCCGGGTTACAAATTTGGAAGCTCTATTAAATGAAAATTTCCTTTTGCTGTGGATTTTGGATTTCACGGGAATCGCCTGAAAGCCCTCATAGAAGAAAGGGGGCAGATTTCATGGATTATGCAGAAATTGTAAAGTGACAGGTGGCAAGGTGTTGTGAGGCAAGACTTTGGTTCTCGTGCTATATAATTCTAGAGGATTGCATACGTGGTTAGTGAGGCTGTGTGATATATAATAAGGCGAGGAGATTGTGCTATTTTATCTTGATCTGTTGATCAACGTGCCAGGCTCTGTAGCTATTACAAATTCTCCAGTCATTCATATTTAGGTGACGCGCCTGAGATGCAGAGGTTTCATATTTTCTATGCGTGTCAATCACACGGTGAGTGACGCTGGTGGCTACGTTCAATTCATGAACGCTCTCGCCGAAATAGCCAAGAGGGTGGCATGGCCTTTAGAACAACCGGTTTGGAAAAGAGAAATGTTGTGACCTTGTACGAATCCTTCAGTTAAATTCCCCCACTACGAATATGAGCAAATCGACTCCAATGATGAAAAGATGGTAAACATGAACGATATCACCAAAAAATCATTCATTTTTGGGCTAAACGAGATCGAGTCGTTGAAGAGACAAGCCGTAGGGCAAGGTAAGCGCTCAACGTTTGATGTTCTATCTGCGTTTTTGTGGCGATTGAGAACAAGGGCCCTCCAACTTTTGGCAGAGCAGGAAGTTCGGCTGATATTCCCCGTCGACTTCTAAACAAGATTAGACCCGTCGCTTCCCTAAGGCTTTTATGGCAATTCCTTCTACTTTGTATGCGTGAAAACGACAGCGGGAGAGCTGGAAATCAAACCTATTTCTGCAACTGTCAAACTGATCCAGGAAGGAAAAAAGGGTGTGAGCGAGGAGTACATTCGCTCGGTGATAGATTTGATGGAGTTGAAAGGGCACCCTATCTTCATAGTGGGTGGTTTCTATGTGGTTTCGGACTGCACGAAAATTGGGTTTCATGATGTGGATTTCGGGTGGGGAAGACCAGCCTATGGTAGGCCTGCAGAAGGTGGAATAGGAGTCGTGTCTAGCTTGTTGAGCTTCCTCATCCCATATCAAAATAGAAATGGAGTGGTGCCGAGGTGAGGTGTAAGCATCTCATATTGAAGAGAAAGATAGCTGGAGTGAATTTGCATATTGAAGTTTTATTTTGGTGAATTTGATGGCATGGGAAATAGTTATCCTTGGGCAGAGATAAAGAAATTAAAATCTGAAGAGTTTATGCTTTTATTTAGTTTCTTGGAATCATGCTTAAATATTATTGAGCCTTATTGAGCCTAGCTAACTCAATGTAGGTAAAGTTATTTTGTTAGAATTAGCTACTCTAACAAATGACAGGTGAAACGTGGAGTTCCAAGAATTTACTTGATAACAAAAAAGATGCCCAAGTTGCGAACAATGAAAAGATGAGGTAAAGGAGCAGCAACAATGTTTATGGTGGAAAACAAAGTAAATGTTTGTTTGAGTTAGTGTGGTTTGTGGAATAGACTCCCTAGCATGTTATAAGAAAGTCCAGTTGTTGTAATGGTCATTGTATGTACCCATAAACTCCAAAATGTTGAAGTATGAAATGTAAGCCTTTTAAAGGCATTTGAAAGTTCGTGGTGATCTTAAAACCACTTTGTAGAGCCTTTGTGGCTGGTTGCCTTTGTGGCTAGAGGAGCCTTTGTGGCCGCATGTACACGAGTGGCCGCGTGTACATGAGAGTTGTGTGCTCGATCGAGCAGGTGGGCTGTAGTAACACCTGGCTCACAGTCTTAGATGATTAATTAATCTATGAGAAGAAGGGGCTTGGCGCACTTTCTTAGCTGACAGTCGTGCTGAGAAGCGCAATTGGCGCAACTGTTCAGTACATAATCGTGCCAATGGGCCAAATCATGGGAATGGCACGGAAGCGCACGATAAACTCACACCGGGATTTTTATTCTGGGCATGGATTTCTTTGTTCGGGAAGATGCCACCTCACCTTCAAGGGGATCCGCGGGAAGCCTCACCTTCGCTAGACGATTTGGAGGAGTTGTAGATCGGAGAAGTTGCGGATCTATCCGGGAGAGGCAGATCGGATCAGTTTGATCATATCAGTTTTGTGGCTGTATTGGAAAACAACGGATTTGCTCATTGGAGCAAGATTGATTTGCAGATTGTGTTTTTGGAGATTCTGTACATGCAATTCGCCCGATGGTGGTGGATTTGTAGGTATATATATGCAGTGATAATGGTCGACAGAATCATGTATGCGAAGGACATCCTACAGGACTAGCAGTTGCAGCGGTTGGTACCCATGCATTCCGGTGGATGGTTGCTCTTTTATATGGACGTCGACATATTCTTTGTTATGCTTGACCACAACGAGACTTTGTGAATCACTATCATGACAAGTAGTCATTAAGAGGGGGGAGTTAGAAATAATTAATTCCTAGTTGTCTATGGTTGTAATTCTCCATTTGAAGAGTTTGTTCCTACATAATAGGAAATAGCTAGAATATAGTTTCTCCTAGTTTAGTGTGTGGTTGAGAGAATCTCTCAACCACATTACTGTACGTCCAAGATAAAATTCTTATCTTGAGACTATTGCTTGTATAAATATGTGTGTAATTTCCTTGATTTATAATATAGAATTTGATTAGAGTTTGTAGTGTGATACTTTATCTAAAATTTAAAGCATTTAAGTTATGTTTATGATAAAAATCTTCTTAACACTATTAAATTTCAATCAAATTCCCTTAAAAAATAGTAGCATAAAGATAATAATGTTAGATTGAACTATTAAATATTATTGATGACATTAGTAAACCAATCATATCTAAATTTAGATAAATTAATAATATAGTTAAATATATTTAAAAATATTGTATTATAAAATTACCATTAACCCTAATTTTAGTATTAATTTTTTTGTTTATAACTATTTAAAAAGAACACTATATTTACATTGTTAAAATAAAAAATTATCTTTTCTTGTAAGCTTGGTAGTTCCTTTCATTTTTCACTTTTTTCTCCTTTTTTTTTAAAATTTTATACTCCATTTTCATCAACATGTCCACATACATCACCATGATTGGGGAAGGGAATTGAACCTGTGATGAGTGCTATAACAGTCCGCCTCATCACCTTTTAACCAATTGCATCCTTTTAATATATGCATTAAATATTAATTTCAAACTGTATATAAATACTAAATATTTCTACAATGTATTCATTCATTAAATAAATTATAAATATTAAATGACATATTCCAAAATCAATTTTATTAAATATAAATCATCATTAACAACAAAATCAATTTTATTAAATATAAATCATCATTAACAATATTAGTAAGGTATATTTTATGCAACTCACACTACTATAACATTAGTAATCCAAAAACAATATATTTATCTTAATTAAATTTCTAAAATTGCATAGATATAGTAAAGTGAATATAAGGTAAAAATTGATTATTTAATCTAATTATGAGGTAATTTTATTCTTAATACTAATTAGTGCAAATAGTATTTTGAATATTCATCATTATAGTAATTAGAATTTTGAATATTAGATTAAAATAATAATTTTGAATTTTGAATTTTGTTATTATGAATTTTGCTTTTGTGATCCATAAATTGTGATTAAAATCTTTTGGTGAAAATCACATCAAATTAAATTTGTATTTTTTTGGATTTAGAAAGATACAATTATTCTATATATATATATATATATATATATATATATAAACTTGTTTAAACAATTGTATTTTTTTTATTATTATTTAAATTTTAATAACACAATTTTCTATCTCTTTTTTTTAATTATTTTTAAATACAAAAATAAATTAACACCACAAAAACTAAACTTCTTACCTGTTACACGCTCATAATATTTAAAATGAATAAAACTCACACGTTAAACTTGTAATTCCAATAAAATTTGGAACAACTCCGAAACGAAAACAGTTGAAATACGACATTCACAAAGCGCGTAGTCTAAAAAGGCCACGTTTTCACCTAGAATCCGGCAATGATTTTCAGAAAATTCGGTAAAGATTTGCCGAAAATCTTGTTTACAATTGCTAAACTTTAATATTTTGAGTGCCCTAATGGTTTTTGATACTGCTGAATCCATTTCCAGCATAAAAAATGGATTCTAAACACTCCAACACATGATTTTTTGAGTTTTAGTTGACCAGATTCCGGCAATTTTCTGCCGTCCGGACTATTTCACGAGCTCGATAGACAACTTCTTCACAAAGTGAATTTTTAATGATGGCTACAGAGTCAACAACTCACATCAGTACGTAATATTGTACGCCTCCCCCTCTACCCAAAGCACTACATGTACAATAATGATTTGACCATTTAAAAAAAAAATAAAGTGGGTGTGCAAATATGGTGGACAGATAACCATAACTCCAATTTAATAAATTGAAGAGTAGCTATGAAAATGTCCTCCTCCTCCGCCCAAGTGCACGTATTACTAGTTCACTATAGTAACCTTCCTAGAATTAGCTTGTTGCAACATAAACATGGATTAACATTATGTTATGAAAGCATGTAATAGGTCATAAGCGGTATGACTTTGAGCTCGGATATGGAATGTCCCCGCCGCCTTACTTAGAAAGGTCCTGAGAGGGAAATAAAATTAATCAAACATGCCTTATTACACATGGAAATGACATTTTAGGAGGTTAAGGACAACTGTCGGAGAGGAGGATACAAGTTAGACAACTACTTGTGCGAGAAGAGCTGGGGATTAGGATTCAAAGCTAGAGAGAAGCAAGTTGGACAGTAGGCAGAGGCGCGTTGTGAAGCAATAATACACTGTGGAGCTAAATGATCCCCCTCCCGGGGGAATATGCAATAGATGGAGCTTTAATGAAGTACACCAATCTGGTGGTGTTGGATGTATCGTTCTCTGCCTATTTTCGCTATCCCTCCTCGATAGTGGGCCTAATCCTCCGTGATACCTATGCCTGCTTCTTCCATGGATGCATGGCTAGATTTTTCTTGAAGCAACGACACCAATAGTATCAGTTGTTGGATTGGATTTGAGAGAAGTTATTTGTTTCGCATTAAGAGCTAAGACTGGAGGGCTCAAAGGTTGATAAGCATGGAGTTGAGGGTAACTCATATCCGTTATCTGAGGCTTCAAATACTAACAAGTATGTGCACCCCAATAATTTTGGTCCTCGTCCGCTCTTACAAAAGCTGAGAAATGTGAACTTAGTAGTAACCAGAGATTTTTCGGGCCGCTCGGGCGGTTTAGCCGTCATCTAGGATCCGAGCAGTGACTGTACATTGTGGAAGGGACATCATCTGCCGTTAGGCTTCCTTTTGTATCGCTGAAAGAAAAATAAAATAAAAGTGGACACAGATTAGCAAATTAGATAAATTTTGTTTTTCCAATTATAGAGGTTGAAGTATCTATGAAATATCTTGGAAAAACAAGTGCCAGAAGGGCTGAAGGATATGTTTTGTTCCATATGATAAATAGGGACACGAAGTTATATTTTTGTAACGGAAAAAGATGCCGTAACTCTGTACAAAGAACTTATAAGTATATTGCGTTAGTACATAATATATACCAGTAGTTTTTTTTCCCGAAAAAAAAAAAAAACTCAAATTGCTTTAATGTTACTGAATCTGATAAAAATATTCGAGTAGATATGGATGCCTTTAAAGCATTTATCAGGAAAGCATCAATTTAGGTCCCTACATTTACAAATGATTGATCAGAAAAGCTTTAGTTGAGGTCCCTGCACCTACAATTGACTGAATTGGAGAGAAGCTCGAGCCATAGAGGCAACAAGGTTGCTGCTTTTTCCTCAAAACCATAGAAATATTGAAAAGAGGAGGCAGCTACCGATGGTGCTGTTAATACATCCCAATCGTCAAATTCCAAACAGAGTTCAATTTTGGAAGCTTCGGACAGAATCGTTTGGTGACAATTTTGGAAGCTTCGGACAGAAGCGTTTTCTCTCTGACTTCAGTAAAATTGCAGTTGGAAGCATTATTACAAATATTTATCAAAATACCCATACAAGTGCAATTTGTTAAACTCGGTTGAGTTGATTACAATTTCCTGTGTTACCCATCTCATTCACAGGCTTCGACACCAGATGTGGAGCTGAAGGATGATTTAAAGACCTTGGCTTTTCTCGTCAATGCGAGCACCGAATATATCTTCAAATGGCATGTGAAACTGGTGCTGAGGAAACTTGACGTCATACCCCCTCAAATGGCAAGTGAAACTGGTGTTGAGGAAACTTGACGTCATAGTTAATGGCTTAGTTGCGACACTGTTGAGATTCGTGCCAGCTGTTGAAGATGACAAATCTCAACAGTGTCCTCAACTAAAACCCCACAATAAAATTCCTATCGACATAATTAGTAATTGGTAAAAGTGTTGGAATTTTATCCCCAACCACCGCCATCAATGGACAGTGGCGCAGCCCACAGATTCATTAATTTTGATAGAGGAAGGACAATAGCAGCAGCTCCAAGATTGGAGGTGTTTTCATGCTAACATAGCAAGCAAATTACTGCACACACATACTCTGCATCTAATGTTTTGAAACCTATTTTGACTTACCTTTTTCTATTTTTCTCACAGCACATTTCACAACATTTAGCATTTACCCGCAAAGCCTTTCAATTGTTAAGTTAAGTCTATGCCAATATTGCATCGGCGGGACCCACCAAACCTTTACCGCACCTTCAAACTGTTGTATTTCCGCATTTTCCTTTGTATCAGGCATTTCGCATTGACAAAATCTTACCTTACCGCTTTATCGCTTCCCAAAAGCTTGAGGACTTACCCACAACATTACTGCAATGTTAAGTTTTGCCGCGGATGCGACATCAAGAGGGACCCACCTTAACCTTACCACCCGGCCAAAACTTTGTTTTGCGCCAAAATCCTTTGTTATTTTATTACCACACTTACCATCGTTTAAGCCACCCGCGATGTGCACTTCACAAGTTTTACCACTTGCTTGTCCATCAACCAAAAGCTATTTTATTTAGTTTGCGATGTGATATCGCTATCGCATATCGCATGCACAAAGTCTTAAGTTTATCACCCAGACCACTCATAGGCTAAGTTATATGGATTGCGATGTGATAAGTGCCACGTGACTATCGCAGTCGCACAGATTTAAGTTTATCCACGTATTGCACAGTTAAATGTTAAAAGCGTTGACTACCGATCTGCGAAATGGAGCTGGATGTGATGAGGATTCAGTGGGATTTGATAAAATTTGAGTTCCGTTGTTTTTTGTGTGTTGAATGTGTTTTCGCGTGTTTTTACTGTGTATTTGGTATATGGCCTGCGTGCCAATTTTAATGAAGAAATGGTTCTATTTGACGGCCCAAGGACAAATGTAGTTGAACGTCTATTCAACAATGAATTGCAGTTATTAGATTAGGTTTAGAGGCTACGACCAATTTCACATATATGCAAATGTAATTTATGTTTTACAGTTTGGTGGAATGAAAAGAAAATTTCTGCTCCTATGTTGATTTTTCGCTCCTTGTATGTGACTGTGTGTAAAATTTCCGCATTTTGTTTTGTGTTCTCTGTGTTTGGGGGTGAATCCCTCTGTGTATTGGATATTCCAATATCTCAAACATGGTATCAAAGCCAGTCTAGGCTCTCGGTGAAGAAGCATAGAGCTCGCTCTTCGCTGCAGAAGCTGTAAGAAGATTGTTGAAGTGGATTTCTCCAGCAGAGAGAAAAGCTTCTGTTTGTTTACAAAGTCAAAAGAGTTTTATTGTTTTTTTTGTTTTAACACAGTCAAGAAAACTGTCGTGTTTGCATAGTTATGATGGCAGCAGCAAGCACCAGCCTGACAAATCCCCAACTTCCATAGTTTAATGGGAAGAAATATGATTATTGGGCAATAAAAATGAGAGCCCTATTTGTTTCACAGGACATATGGAAGCTAGTTGAGAATGGCTACCCAGAACCAGTAGACGCAGAAGCGCTGACTGCTTTGACAGCAAAAGAGAGAGACTTATTAAGAGATAATAGGAAGAAGGACAACAAAGCCCTCTTCTATCTTTATCAAGCAGTGCATGAGAGCATATTCCCAAGGATTATATCAGCAAAGACGTCGAGAGACGTTTGGGATATCCTCAATAAAACCTATCAAGGCATGAAGTAAAGAAAACATAATTGCAAATGATAAGGAGAGACTTTGAAACTCTCTGTATGAAAGAGTCTGACACCATAGAATCATTTTTCACTCATGCTATTTGGTTGGTTACCTAGATTAGATCTCATGGAGAGACACTTTAAGAAATAAGAATAGCGGAGAAAACCTTGAGAAGTTTATCCTCAAGATTTGATTCCATAGTAGTGGCAATAGAAGAGACTAAGGATCTCTCACAATTTACAGTGGATGAGCTTAGTGCATCCCTAATGTCTCATGAAAATAGATTGAACAGAGGAACTAATTCCTCATTAGAGGAAGCATTCAAGACTCAAATATGCTTTGGTCGAGGTAGAGGCTGAGGAAGATCAAACAACTGAGGAAGAGGAAGAAGCCCACGGTGAGGTGGAAGAAGCATCCCTGCAAGCATGAGTGGAATGGGCCGCAATCAGAACTAGAATGAAGGCTCAAGCCAAAATCAAGTTCATGGACAAAGGTATGATAAATCCCAAGTCCAATGTCATTATTGGAAGAAATATGGGCACTATGCCAATGAATGTAGGAAAAAGAAAAATGACCTGAATAATAGGCAGAATGATAATTTTACAAAAGAAGAAAATAACGAGAAGAATGTGTTGTTAACATGTAATGTAGCACAAGATAGACAAGATGATGTATGGTTGTTAGATTCAGGTTGTAGTAACCACATGACTAGAAACATAGCAATGTTTGCCAATATTGATGAAAATGTGAAGTTTGAAGTGACAACAAAGACTAATAGCAAGGTCGTTGTCAAGGGAAAAGGAAGAGTAAGTATCTTGAGAAGAAAAGGAGAAAATAAATTTGTGCCAGATGTCTATTATGCACCTAGCCTGAAATGTAACCTTCTGAGCATTGGACAGCTCGTGAACAAGGGCTACAATGTATTTTTTAAGAATAATGTGTATACAATCATAGACATACCTCCAAGCAAGAAATTCATTGCAGAGGTGTAGATGAAAAGCAATAGGATGTTTCCTCTCAAGCTCAGAACAAACTTGAAGGAAGGAAGAAATGTAGCCACTGTAACACAAGAGGTTTTTCAAGAAGAAGTGAAAGATGAAAACTGATTATGGCACTTAAGATTTCGACATCTCAACTTTGGAAGCCTAAATTTGTTGAACAAAAAAGGAATGGTAAAAGGTTTACCATAGATTGAGAAATCAGATAGCCTTTGTGAAGCCTACATCTTGGGCAAACAACAGAGAGAATCATTTCTAGTAGGAAAGAGAATAAGGGCAAAGGCACCCTTAGAAATTTTCTATTCTAATTTGTGTGGACCAATGCAGGCACCATCTTTAGCTGGCAGCCAATATGTTTTAACCTTTATTGATGATTATACAAGGAAAACATGGGGTTATTTCTTGAAATTAAAAATTGAAGTGTTTGAACAATTTTTCCACTTCCAGGCTCTTGTAGAGAAAGAGAGTGGGCACTGCATCAAAGTGTTGAGAACTAATATAGGTGGAGAGTACATCTCCAAAGAGTTCTTATGTTTCTGTAGGGAAAATGGCATACACAAGAAGTTTACCACAAGGTGCACACCTTAGCAAAATGGTGTTGCTGAAAGGAAGAATAGAACCATCATGGACATGGTTAGAAGGATGTTGAAGGCAAAACATTTTCCAAATGAGTATTGGGTTGAAGTTGTCAATTGTGCAGCATATATCTTAAATAGATGCCCAACCAAAGCTCTTATGAACAGAGTTTCGGAAGAAGCATGGAGTGGAACAAAGTAGTTCGTCACTCACATCAAATTTTTTGGATGTGTGGCTTATGCACATATCCTAGATAAATTAAGAAAGAAGCTTGACAACAAGGGGGAGAAGAGTATCTTCATTGGATACATTGATGAATCAAAAGCATAAAAATTGTATAACCCATCCACCAATAAAGTAATAATAAGCATAGATGTGTAATTTATTGAAGAAGAAGCTTGGGATGGAAGCTTAAAGAAAATTGTGAATGTGAATAAATGTGTTTCTCATGAAGAAAAAGAGGAAGGTACAACAAAAAAGCATCTCTCCTTGGTGGCTCCTACACCACCACAAGCACAAAAAACCACACCTCAAACAGGAAATAGAACAGCCTTGAGAAACCAGGGAAGTGCTTCTCCAAGCACACCAAAGGAAATAGAAACTCCCTCGAGTTCAAGTGGAACTCCAAGTACACCAAGAAGACCAAGATTAAAAAATATGAGTGAGAATTATGAACAAGGAGAGATAAATGAAGATGCTGGTCTAAACTCTTTATTTGCTTTGTATTGTCATGTTGATGACTCAATTCATTTTGAAGATGTTATAAGAGAATAAAAATGGATTAAAGCAATGAACGAAGAGGTTGGTGCAATAGAAAAGTGTAATACATGAGAGTTAGTGGACCTCCCTAAAGGTAAAGAAGTCACTGGAGTAAAATGGGTTTATAAGACCAAGAGTAATGCTGAAGGAAAGGTTGAAAGGCACAAAGCAAGACTTGTTGTCAAAGGCTAGAGGAAAAAACAAGGGAGAGATTATGAAGAAACATTTGCACCAGTTACAAGGATGGAAAGAGTGAGAACAATTTTGTCAATAGTAGCACAACAAAAATGGAAATTTTACCAAATGGATATGAAATATGCATTTCTGAATGGAGTGTTGAAAGAGGAGGTATATTTTGAACAACCTCCATGCTATGAGATTGAAGGCCAAGAGCACAAAGTGTGCAAGCTAAAGAAATCTCTTTATGAGCTGAAACAAGCACCAAGAGCATGGTACAACATGATAGATGCTTACCTGACATAAAATGGATTTGAGAAATATGATGGAGAACCCACACTCTACATCAAAGAAAATTATGGTAAGATTCTTATCGTTGTTTTATATGTAGATGATTTAATCTTTACTCGCAATGAAGTTTCTCTCATTGCTGATTTTAAAGCAGTCATGAAGAGTGAATTTGAAATCACTGATTTTTGTTTTTTGAGATATTTTCTTGGAATAGAAGTAGAGCAAAATGAAAATGGGATTTTTATTTCCCAAGAAAAATATGTTGAAGAAGTGTTGAAAAGATTCAACATGCAGAACGGCAAGGGAGCTATAACTCCAACTCTTATGGGGCTGAAATTGAGCAAAGAATATCACTGCAAGAATGTCGATCCGACATTATATAAGAGCATAGTTGGCAGCCTCATGTATTTGACTACAACTAGACCGGATATTATGTACGTTGTGAGTTTAATTTCCAGATTCATGGAAACACCAAGAGAGACTCATTGGCAAGCAACCAAGAGGATTCTAAGGTAAGTGAATGGAACAAAGGGGTATGGTGTTTTATACTCCTCATCTAAAAATTTTAAGCTAATTGGATACACTGACACTGATTGGGCTGGAAGTGTAGATGATAGAAAGAGCACATCTGGACATCTGTTTCATTTGCGATCGGGAGCTATTTCATGGGCTTCCAAGAAGCAACCAATAGTTTCTTTATCAACAACAGAGGCAGAATATGTGGTAGCAATAGCAACAACATGCCAAGCAGTATGGATGAGAAGAATGCTTAGAGATTTGTGTAATGAACAGGACAAGGCAACAAAAATTTATTTTGATAATAGCTCGGCTATAGTTTTATCGAAGAATTTTGTCTTCCATAAGAGAACAAAGCACATAGATGTTAAATTTAATTTTATAAGAGAATTGGTTAATAATTGTGAGATTGTTTTGCAGCATTTCAGGATAGAGGAACAATTTGCTGATATCCTCACAAAGCCATTAGAAAAGAGAAATTTTGAATAACTAAAGTGTCTGGGTATCTTTGATGGCGGCAGTTGTGTTTAAGGGGGAGCGTTTGAATTTTATCCCAAACCACTTCCATCAATGGACAGTGTCGCAGCCCACAAATTCATCAATGTTGAAAGAGGAAGGACAACAGCAGCAGATCCAAGACCAGAGGCATTTTCACGCTACCACAGCAAGCAGAGTACTACACAGACATACTTTGGATTTAATGTTTTGAAACTTGTTTTGACTTACTTTTTTTTTAAATTTTTCCTGCATCACATTTCACAACATTTAGCATTTACCCGCAAAGCCATTCAATTGTTAAGTTAAGTCTCCACTGATGTAATATCGGAGGGACCCACCAAACCTTTACCGCACCTACAAATCTTTGCAACCCTTTGTATTTCTGTATTTTCCTCTGTATCGGGCGTTTCGCACTAACAGAAACTTACGTTACTACTTTATCGCTTCCCGCAATCTTTAGCACTTACCCACAACCTTACCACAATGTTAAGTTACATTGTCGATGATGCGACAACAGGCGGGACCCACCTTAACCTTACCACTGGGCCAAAACTTTATTTTGTGCCAAAATGCTTTGTTATTTTATTACCGCACTTACCATCATTTAAGCTGACCACAATGCGCACTTCGCAAGTTTTACCACTTGCTTATCCGCCGACTGAAAGCTATGTTATTTCGTTTGTGATTCGACATTGCTATCACATATCGCATGTGCAGAGTCTTAAGTTTATCACCCTGACCAGCCGTAGGCTAATTTATATGGATTGCGATGCGATAAGTGCCACGTCACTATCCCAATCACAAAAATTTAAGTTTATTCACGTAACGCACAGTTAAATGTTAAAATCGCCGACTACCTATCTGTGAAATGGAACTGGACTCAATGAGGACTCAGTCAGATTTGATAAAATTTGAGTTCCGTTGTTTTTTGTGTGTTGAATTCATTTTTGCGTGTTTTTACTGTGTATTTGGTATTGGATTGCGTGCCGATTTTAATGAAGAAATGAGTTTTTTTGATGGCCCAAGGAAAAATGTAGTTGAATGTCTATTCAACAATGAATTGCAGTTATTAGATTAGGTTTAGAGGCTACGACCAATTTCACATATATGCAAATGTAATTTCAGTTTTACAGTGTGATGGAATGAAAAGAAAATTTCCGGTCCTGTGTTGATTTTTTGCTGCTTGTATGTGACTGTGTGTAAAATTTCCGCATTTCATTTTTTTTTCTCTGTGTTTGGGGGTGAATCCCTCTCTGTATTGGTTATTCTAATATCTCAAACAAAAATTCTGCGTGAGTGCAACAATTTCATTATGATAATTTTTTTCGCGGGCTGCAGCAGAAGATAACACAAATTAAATGAACTTTTTGGTTGGGTGAAGTAATGTGCTTCTGGTAAAGATGTTGCATAAAGTAACGTCAGACCTTCTCCCACCTTGTTTCCAAGAACTCGTTTACTGTAACGATGTTTTGAGCGTACGAAAGAGGGGACGACTAATAAGCCCATATCTGCTACCCTTTAATATACTCTATTTGGTACCAGTAAATTTTTTTATTATAATTTAAAATTTTTAAAAGGAGAAGAACATTAAAAAATAATTGGATTTTATTTGTTGAGGCAGAAAAAATTAGTTTAAAATGACAGGAAGTATGATTTGATTAAGTTCAAATGTTTTATCAGCTAGGGAGAGTAGTAAAAAAGAATTGGAATTCATTTGTAGAAAATCTTAGTTTAAAATGACAGAAAATAAGATTTTAATAACTTCAAAGGTTTGAACTTTGGGGAGTAGAGGATGGAGATTTTGCATCAAAGGAGGTGAACAAGATGTTAGTTTCAATAAAAAAAAGAAGAATATTTTCTGTTAAAATATTGTGAATAAGATCGTCGCTGTTTGTTAAAGGGTTGTTAATAAGAACATAGTTTTAGTATGAATGGATTTTTTCATACTCATTGGGATTTTAAATTGGTGCTGGTAATATTATTCATTTTTTTTATATAGTCAAAATGGATGGGATTCACCCATGGTGTTTATCATGGTATTTATCATGGTATTTTACCATGGGATCTACCCATGGTATTTTACTTAGTTTTTCTAGGGAAATAATTAAATAAGATTTCTAGAGAGTCCATCAAGCCTACCAAAGGGAATAGGAGCTAGGCCTTTAGATCATTCGAGGTTTATCTATCTTATTGTATTTTCCAGGGTCCATGATTGTGCTATAGTGCCTTTGTTTTCCCTTTTCATAAGAAGGTTTTCATGTCATTGCAGTGCTCTGAAATTTATTGTATGGGCATGTAACATTTTACCTAAATTAATAATGTACATAACCATTGCATTTCTTTTATATCCCTCTTGTTATGTGTTTATTTTATCATTATTTCAATTAGAACACTGAAATATTCTATATTTGTTGATTATTTAACCATTCGAGATCTTACAGTGGTCTCAGAGCTCACTTTTGTGCTAGCTTGAGGGTTTATTGCACAATAATTTAGAGACTAGTTTTCGTGATCCACCATGAAGGTAGGAATTTGGATTTCTTTTTGCCCATGATACAATTTTTTTTTACCTTTTGGGTGATGAGGCTTCCCCATCAAGAAAGGTTATGTTTAAAATTTTTCCCTTCAAGAATGATGTTATGATAATTAATTAACCCTTCACCAATATATATTGATTAAAAAATTAATCTTCACTGAGATAGTTATATTAGAATTTTTCACATATTTATCATTTAAAGTAAAATGGCCATAATACATGGATAACTTATTAAACCTTGCATATTAATTTAACTTTTTATTAATATTTTATTATTTAAAATTTAAAACACTTTATATATTTAATAGTTTTATGTTTTATATAAATTTTTTATATATTTGTAAATATTTATTATAAATATATAGTTGTAATTGAGTATTCCAATTTTCTATCCTGGTATATGGATATTTTATTTATAAAAAAATTATTCATTTAAAATGTAATTAGTTTTGATTAGAAAATGTAAAAATATCTCTATTTTAATTAATGATTAAAAAAAAAAGGTAAACAAACGAAAACAATTTTGCAATAAGAAATTTTCAGTGGTTTTTACTATGAAAGTGGGTATTTTTACAATGAAACATTATCACTTATGTAGAAATCATGGAAACCTAGATGTGATATATAAATAAAAATCATACAATTTTGCAATAAGAAATTTTCACTAGTTTTTATTATGAAAGTGAGAATTTTTACGATGAAACATTACTATTTTTTTCCAAAAACAGTTATGTAGGAATAGTGAAGACCAGAATCTTGATAAATAAATAAAAAACAAAAACTTAAAAGGGTGTAATCTTTCGCAATTTTGAGAATAATTAGCATCATTGAATATTACCATGGTTTCATGTAAGTTGTTTATGCAATCCCGTAATATTACCAGGGTTTCATGTAAGTTGTTTGTGGACTGTGTATTATAAACCTATACTTATCATTTATTCATATGTTGAATCGAGGTGGGCAACCAAGATATTTAGTTTTCAAAGTATTGAACTCAGAGGAACTTGAATGATTTGAAGGGCAAGACCCATTAAACATAAATTGAAACAATAGTTTATGAAATATAAATACTGAAACACTTGTGAGAGTGTGGCTTTCAAACTGACAATAAATGAAGTATTAGAAATTTCCATAGCATGATTTAGCTCATTATGACCATTGTTTCATATAAACCATATTATCTTGTGCAATTTTCTGATTTCGAACTTTGAGAAAACCCACTACTTATCATGTAGTAAATTGAAGTGGATAAAGTAGTCAAAATATTACCAAGAGATCAAAACAGAAAACATTTTAAAAAAAAATAATAAAAATAATTAAGTGCAACTCATTAGATTTACAATAATAATTACTATCGTTCCTGGTGGTGCAATCTGCAACCTTAAATCAAGAATATCATTCCTGGATAGCCACCAAATTTAACGTGACATGGCACTTACTGAGCTTTGGTGGATGTGGCAATGGTATTTTTTAGACTTGTACTAGTGCTATATCCTTTTTAAGGAAGAGGCAGGGAACCCTTACTAGTTTTGTTTCTCCATGAGCTAGAATCCACCGTAGAAGATTTATCTGCTTTTCCATAACCTTCGTTGACGTTAATAAACCAACCTCCAACGCATTATGGGTGTAGTAAAAAATATATTTTAGTATGGTTTTTCTAGAAGCCTCGGTTTCCCGAAAAAAAAATTAATGACGTTTTGAGAAAAAATGTATCCATCAAAAATGCATTTTGCAAATTTCCGAACGCATGGCAAAAGACGGCTATTAAAGAATTTGAAACCTGAAATAGGTAAAATGGCCCATGACGATCAAAATGGCTATCAAATTCCATCTATTTTCACAATAATCACCCTAGCTAGCAATCTATCAATTTCATTGGGTTATTCACATCCACCGTAGTTGATATTTGCAAAAATATTTCCATATCTATCAAGCATCTTAACGTTGAATATTTTGTAGGTTTACAGCGTAGATCTATTTATCAAGGCATAGATCTATTCCCATTTTCAGAGATCTACAGCACAGAGATCATCCTACTATAGAGCGACTCTATCTGGTTTGGGTCACGACAGGATATAGGCGATCTCCCATTTCAAACAGGGCATTTACCCATTGCATTTTGCAGCAAAGAAGTTGAACCTAATATTTTGGTTGCATATATTTTTTAGAGTCATATAGAGCGTTCGGGATCTGATCATTTTTTTATTTAAGCCCACCGACCGTATATCTTGCAGAGTCATATCGAGCGGTCGAGATCCTATCATTGTTGATTTAAGCTCACTGCCCGTAATTTTATATATACATTGCCATGTTTTTTTTTTCAATAGAGAAAAAACTTTGTTTCATTATATTAAAAAAATCTATATGTCATATTACATTATATACTTGACCCATTAAAATAACAAGATCTAGTAAAAGGGATTAGGTGGCAAAATGTTCCGAAAGTATTCACAAACCAACTCATACTAGCTCCCGAGAGAGCAACATGAAGCCAAATACAGGAAATTACAGGATCTAAATTTCCAAATTAATACATCAGCTTAAAGTAACTGGTCCGCCACCAACAATCTGCAAATATATAAAGTAGGCAAGAAGTATTTCAGTCCTGTCAGCATACGATCCGTATCAATAAACAAAAATAAAAAAGGAGATTAATGCAAAATACTAATGTTATACTTCACCCTCGAAAGAGAAAAATAAAACCATATTATGAAAATTATTAAACATGCTCGCTTGATGGACCATCTCATATCAGGCTTGATACAGGCTCCCTTGATAGACAAACAGATAACATACTCGCTTGACAATTATTCCCGACGTAATAGTTACCTCTGCTGTTCGTTCTGAGTAGAAGCTCCCATGATATGAAGCCCCCTGTGTAATCATAGACCACAATACTCAATGCAAAGGGTAAGAGAAAGAAGCCACCTGAGTAGATTTTTTGAAATGCAGAACTGAAATGCAACCAAATGGCTCATCCAAACTAGTCTTTGATAATTTTTCAGCCCTCATATTAAGTTCTCTGTATATATGATTCAAAGAATACTTCTTGAATTTGGATAATATACGCATAGTGCAATCAATCCAACCTCTTAAATGCTGCCCCTGTAAGGTAGATATACCCGATTTACCATCTATGATAACCTTCGAATCTCCATATATGTTGATACATGGTATTTGCAGATGGAAATATATCATGATCCCACTCCATAATGCCATTATCTCAGCCTTGTTATTAGACCCACACCCTCTGTTCCAATATATATGATACCTCTCAACTTCAAATACTTTTATCCATGCTCCACACCCGCATATGCCATCCTTTTGTGCACCATCAAAGTAAAGCACAGGGAGATTAATACAATGAGGTCTACAATGAAACGAGAGGTCGGGACACTCCGCAATTTTAGTAGGTACACCCCTCAGTGAAACCATAATATAAGAGTGTATTCGAGCAATGTCGAGAGTGTCCTCTCGAAATATCATGCAATTACGCGTACCCCATATTTCCCAACAAACATAATAATAGAGAGACTTGTACCCTGTAGTGTTTGTAGCCTAGAAAATGAAAGTCTTTTCACAATATACATTGCCATGTTTCAAAGAAAAAGTGTTTTATTTATGGCAACGTTTGTATAAGAGCACCTAGGATTTTCTTTATGTCAATTTATCTGTTTCCGTAATTGTCGAGACCAAAAATGAGTCATCCACTAATTTTCAAATCAAAGTCATAGACCGAGAGTATATGTGAAGGTTCATTGCATGAGTCTGATGGCTACATAACAGTTATTTCGATGAAGGAGCCATACTCCTAGGTCGTAAAAAATCCTTGAGGAGCGCATCATCACTGGTTGTTGTAGTGTTGATGAGTGTTGCTCTATTACCAATGCATTAGTTAGGCACCATTTCAAAGGCTAGGAACAATAATTGTTTACTCGATTTTGGGATCTTAGAGATCATAAGTGCGCAAGCACCAAACAGAACCAACACTCGGTATATAAATTATGTTATGCACTTAATTGGAGGTCTTAATTTCCATTCAATTTGGGGTGTGTTGTAAGCCCTCTCTTGATTAATAAAATAATTGGTCCCACATCACCAACTGGCCCATCCAGGTGGAATTCAGGCTGAGGAGCTTGGTCGAGGCATTGGAGCAAAATTTTGTGCTCAACCAAGGTTGAATATAGATCATACCCACATATGTGAATATCGGAGACCCTGATATGGGTTGCCTTTAAAGGGTACAAAGATTGGTATGTAGAGTTTGATGTGTTGGAATTTCTGATAATTCCTTAAAACACACTGAGGAATAAAATTTCCTCTCTTAACATAGAGAAAATCAATAATGACACTTGCATATGGAGCAAAAATTATACACACAGTGGGAAACAAAACCCTGTGTTTTTCATTAGCAAAAAAAATTGCTTATACAATCCTCAGAACTGCAGTTCTGGTTTCCGAATACACTTCTCCACTGCTCTCTCACATACACAGTCTTTTCTCTGCTTACAATTTTCGCTGCTACACACACATATTTCTCTCTTCTCTAGGTTGAAGAAGCTGTAGGAAAAGAAGAAGAATATTGTTGAAGAATTTCTCCAGTAGTGTGAAGGTTCAACAAGTCAAGTATTTATTAAAAAAAATAGAGTTATTTTTTGTTTTAAGAATAAAATCCAGAGAACTGTAAAAGAGAAGTCTCAAGAGTTTTTTAGAGACAGAGGTTATCTTTGGAGAAGTGAGAAAGTTTGTTTAAGATACACAGTCAAGATTTTTATCATAGTACTACAAGGCTAGCAATGGCAGCAGCCAGCACAACAATGAGTATGGGAAATACTCAACTCCCATAATTCAATGGGAAGAACTATGACTATTGGGAAATCACAATGACAACCCTATTTGCATCTCAAGATTTATGGGAACTGGTTGAAGAAGGATTTGAATATTTATGTAGATGAGTCTAATGCCTTAACACAGGCAGAGAATGATTTTTTGAAGGGTAATAAGAAGAAGGACTCAAAACCCCTCTTCTATCTCTATCAAGTAGTGCATAAAAGCATATTTCCAAAAATTGCAGTATCAAAGAAGTCCAAGGATGCATGGGATACCCTCCAGATAGCCTATCAAGGAATGGAGAAGGTAAAGACAACAAAGCTTCAATTGATGATAAGATATTTTGAAGTCATTTGCATGAAAGAGTATGAAACAATAGGTTCGTTCTTTACACTATTGATTGGGTTGGTTACCCAAATGATATCTCATCGAGAGATAGTAGAAGAAAAAAAATAGTGGAGAAATTATTGAGGATCTTACCCTCAATATTTGACGTTATAGTAACAACAATTGAAGAGACAAAGGATCTCTCAAGATTTACAGTTGATGAGATTCATGCATCATTGATGACACATGAACAAAGACTAAACAAAACAACAAAATCATCTCTAGAGCATGCCTTTAAGACCCAAATTTCCTTTGGAAGAGGAAGAGGTCAAGGCAAATCAAACTACAGAGGAAGAGGTAGAGACAGAAACTAGAACAGAGGAGGAAGAAGAAGCCCTACAAATACAAGTGGAAGGGGCGTCAACCAAAATAAGAATCAGAGTCAAAGCAGGAGCCAACAAGGTGGACAAAATCAAGCACATGGACAAAGGTATGATAAATTCCAAGTCCAATATCATTACTGTAAGAAGTATGGGCACTATGCCAATGAATGTAGGAGGAAAAAAAGTGACATGTGTAATAGAATGAGTGCTAAATTTACTAAAGAGACTTTGAGTCAAGAAAATTTATTTTTAGCATGTAATATGGCTTAAGAGAGGAAATTTTAAACCTCACTGTGTGTTAAGGAATTATTAGAAATTCCAACACGATGAGGTCATGAAAGTGAGTTCGACACACCAAAGTTGTGATCGCAGTGGAGATCGACGACCATCATAGTGTCTCGCAACATAGGGCTATGGGTGATTTGGCCATGTTGAAGAACTGGGCAGGGTTAATTGATTTGCACAAGAGTGGCAAGATTGTCATAGGCTGAAGCACTGATACAAAGAGTCGTAGCGGCCACACGCTAGTCTCAAGGGAAATATTTTGTGCAACTATACATAAATATGGGGGCCTAGTAGTTCACATCACAAGGGTTGCAAGAACACATTATAGCATTGAAGGCAGACTTCATTCGCTAGGGTGTGAGAGTTGAGAGGAGGATCATAATCGTGATGGGTCATGGAATGGAACGATCTTTGTTGTCATCCTTTGATCCAGGAGGAAGCATTCATTATTTAAGGATCTTGACCAATAACCTGCAGTGACAGGTATGTTGACAGAGTAGATAATGTTAGCCCAACCGATGGAGTTCTGGCAAAGCCCATTATTGACCAAGACACCTCTGATTGTTAGCTCGGTGTCAAAAGAAATATGAATCGCTATGCGTGAGAGGGTGTAATATTTGGATCTATATATAAGGCCTAATAACAGTTACAACTGTTAAGGCAACACAAATAGATATCTTCATTATTTCAGGTTAGAGAAACATGTCAGGTAAGGGAGGAGTTTATGGTTCTCATTCAGATAATTTCCTTCCTTTATAATTTTTATCACAGAATTATCTTCCTGCCTAAGTTCAAGATTGGATCATAAATATGGAAGATTGGGTTTTCCAAGGTCACGTTCAAAATTAGACTTTTTGGGCCCTCAATATGGCAAGTTGTGTATTCCTCCTGAAAGTTGTATTGTAATAAATCCCCATCTACCAATTTTCGGGCATGACGGCCCCCAAAACAACCTATAATAAAATGGCTAATATTTTTAAAAGATTCCTATGGAAAAGAGTGCAAAAGGAAAAAAAATGGGCACTCCTATCCTGGAATTGTCTAATTAAGCCCACGATGGAAGGGAGCCTCAGCGTGAGAGACCCAATATTCTTAATCAGGTGATGGGAGAAAAGTTATCGTGGAGATGGATCTAGGGCAGTGATGATATGTGGAAAAGGATATGGGAAAGGAAATATAGCATGCCACAATCCACGAAAGAAAGACTCAGAATTCAAGGTATACCAAGAGGATCTACAATTTGGAATCTAGCAGCAAAGAACCAAGAACTGATTCATGCCCATATTTTCTCGAAGATTAGAGGAGGGTATAAGGCATTGTTTTGGGAGGAAGCATGGAAACAAAGAGAAAATATTTTCAGCTGACATGACCTTGTAGATAATTTCCTATTCATTAACAGACATGCTAATCAGATGGTAAACAAATAATGGAATTCAGAGACTTGTTTAAACTGGAGAGAATGGAAAAAAAGAAGAAGTTGGCCTAATGCACTAGAATCACCCCAATGGGAAGCATATGAAAAGGAGATCATGTCCCAAAAGATACCGATATTTGAGGATTGAGACATCCTCCGGTGGGGATACAGAAACAAATGGATGTTCATGATACAGGAAGGATGCCAAAGGAAGGCAGAGCACCAACGCCAACATCTCTCAACTATTTGGATTAAAATGTGGTCCCAACACCTTTGGCTATAGGTGACGTTCTTCCTCTGGTTGGTCAGCCATGCCTGGGCTCTTACATGGGATCAACTACAAGTAAGGGGAGTGTAGGGACCTTCAATATGTAATACGTGTGGGGCACAACTGGAAACGATGAAAAATTTCTTAAATTATTTCCCCTACTCTAATAGGCTACATCAAAATCATGAAAAACTCTTAGGATATTCATACTAGGACAACACTATTGTCAAGACCACAATTGAGAAATGGAGGGAAATCTTCTACCAAAACTTGATCCTCAATAGATCTTGGGTCATATCTATGGGGTTCCTACTCTGAGAAGTTTGGAAAGAATGAAACAGAAGGATATTAAACGACCAAAATCAGGCAAAGTTTGAGGTATGGAATATCATTAACCAAAATATTTGTGAAATCATTCTAGCGGAGAAAAGGTACCCGGAGGATTGGAAATATTTGGGCCAGGACTCCAAGTTCCTTAGCATCCTAAACTTAACCCCACAGATGCTAGCATCGTGTTCTTGGAAATTTCAATCCCACCCCTCCCCATCACCTTTGAAGTTCATATATTCTCTAGTATAATTCATAAAAATGAATTTCGAAGGTGCCTCTAAAGGAAACCCAAGAGAAGAGGGATATGGAGGAATTTTCATAAATTGCTAGGGTAGGGTGATCTGAGTGTTCACATCAGATTGTGGAATTGCGAGCAATAATGAGGCAAAATTCAATGCTGTGAAACAGGGATTTATCGTTGCACGAAGAAAGGGAATACATAAATTTGTGGTGGAAGGGGATTCAACTATGGTGATAGAAAATATTAAAAATCTTCATGAAGGAACCCAGTGGAAAAATATAAGTAAAAGCTGGAGAATGACAAGGCTCACCCGGGAAGTAGAGGAAATGATTTCAGGTATGAAATACATCATTCCAATGCATGTTCGTTGAGCCGGAAATGCTAGATCTGACTTCCTTGCAAACTTGGGATGCAAAAATCAAGGAAATTAGCTGTACATGCCTTGATATAGGGTCAACTAGGAAGAAGGGATGGCATAACTATAGTAAATCCTGAGAAGTGATGCAGAAGGGAATGTGAATGAGAACCCCCTATTAGGGTGTGAGGATGAAATAGGGCCCACACATGGATCGAGGTTGTGTCAGTAAGGCAACAAGGCAAGGAATGTGGGCGGGCTACCCAACGTCGTCACATATTGCGACAAATTATTGTTGGGTCAGGACATAGGAAGGGAAGTTCGGATGTCGCGGGGGAGAGTGCCAGTAGGTGATATTTGGTGTGGTGCACACTATACATGAAAAAACAATTGTGTATTAGCGAGAGGTTGGAGAAGAAAGGAAGGTGGAAAAATGATCTCCAACATCAGCGGCATTGGCACCACAAAAGTGTCGAGAAATCCAAGTCGACGACAAGGAAAAGGTCTGGGTATGTAGTGCAGACCCTCTTCTTTCTTGAAATAGAGGTAAAGACGAACCAAATTATGAGAAATTAGTTGTTTCTGTGGTTTCTTATGAATGGGATTATAGGATTCGGGATGAGGAGTCTGTCATTCTATTATGGTTTTTGACATCACTCTCTTTCATGCAACCTTTGCAGGGGGAATTGGGTCTCTAGGAAATATGGTATCGTCAACCTTTGCACTCTCGCCTTCTGTAAATTCTAAAATTGGGGGATTCGGGTTGGAGAGTCTGGGTGGTCTTTGCAGGGGGACAATGGGTCTTTGGGAAACATGGTAATGTAGACCTTTGTGCTCTTGCCCTATGGTAAATTTCTTAATTTGGGGGTTTCGGTGGGAGAGTCTGGGGAGTCGGGGGTTGGCAAGGTTGAACCAGAGGCGGGTTTTCTTGAAGCCCAGGTGATGGGAAACCACAAAAAGATGATAGGAAGTCGAGGCAAGGTATGGAGTCTATGTTTATATCAACTTAGCGGGTGGGGAAATAGAAAGGATCTACAGCTGGGGTGTAATCCTAAGGTGGCACAAAAGAAACCGAAAGGGAAGATTCGAGGGAGTCAGAGTTGGGTAACAAAACATGCTAGGAGTCAAGTAGGTGGTCAGGTTTTTTTTCTTTGGAAAATACAAACAGTTGCAGCGTTGGTTTCCAACCTCAGGGCATCGGTTGAGAGAACACGAGGTATGAAACACGTCCAAGACTTGGCTTGGATAGTTAGTAGTGGATTGGAATACCATGAAGAAAAAATGCGAGGTATTGGCTGTAAAAGGAAAAATGATTGTAACGTTGTTTCTAACAATGAATTTCTTTCAAGTCAGAGTAAATTTCTTTCCCCTCTATCTCCCTCTCTATTAGTACCGAAGTACTTGCAACAATTGACAAATTAAGCAGTTTTGAGAATGAAGGTGGAGGTAGTGGAGGGCTAGAAGGGTTGTTGTGGCCGTGAAAAACCCCAACAAGGGGAAACTAAAGGCTCCAAACTTAACCATCCAATCAAAAAGAGGAGAGGAAAGAGAATAGTGGAGGAAAACATGCAGAACTTGTTGCATGCATACAGTAAAGGCTCACCGACATAGGTGAAAGCATAAATTTCAAAATGGGAAACATAATTGAAAGTGAAGGCAGTAGAGGAGCTAATCCAAGTGGAAGAATGGGAAGCACTAGTAGTGGATCTCGAAAATACTATAGGTAGCCTCGCCCCATTTAAATAATTCATCCAAACTTACTGGATTATGAAAATCCTATTGGCGAAAGCTATTACATACATGAAACAATAAAGGGAATTTCCTCACCAGCAAGGCCATCAGCAGCCCCAGGAAGAGGAGCCAAGCCTCTCTGTAATTTAAAAGGAAATACAGTAAGTCCAAGTGCAACTCTTCCACGAGAATATTTGTCTTGGATGCATGGAGAAGAAATTGCGTAGTCTACAACAACAAGAGATGCTGAGATCGAGTGCTAAGTACTCGACCCAAGTAGAGTGATCAGATGATTGACCTTTGCAAGTCATGGTGTTCTAGAAAATTCATGCTATTTTTTTTTAGTGATTTCGGATAGCATTTACGTTTACAATAGTCATAATAGATTGATATTATACATGGTAGCTTTGAAAGCTTTGTTGGACATGCTCAAACTATTTAAATTTTGGATGGTTTATCATGTTGATCTGTGGCCAATAGACCTGGTTTCCTATGGGCAGGTTGAGGTCACCAGAAACATATTTTGTAACATGCTATACATATGATTAATAAAGGGGTACTACCAAGTTTACACACACACACACACACACACACACACACACACACACACAAACACACACACACACACACACATATATATATATATTAAAAAAAACAGAGAACAAGATGAAGAGGAAGAAGTGAAGGGAGAATATTTGGGTCAAATTTGTTGACAATATTTGAAGGCACGGTTGAAAAAATCTCCCTATGAATAATTAGTGTATTCCTACATATTTGTGTGCTCTGGTATGCAATAATATGGATCGTGTTGAGGAGACCTTCGAAAACACCCAGAAACATCTTGATGAACTAGTGAGAATATATGGTCCTTTATGCAGCAATAATTTCTTAGACCAAAATGATGGTTAAAGAAACAAACCATTCTAAAAAATAGTCCATGTCATTATGCAGCAGAAGCACCCATGGGAAGTGATGGAAAGAAAAGGAATATGGTCTAAGATCTTCAGACTTGGATATGAATTGCAACAAACAAATGAAGATATAGACCTTCATAAGGTTGAGGAATTAGACACATATCTATCAAGGGTGGGGCAGTCAGAATGGAAGAAACTCAGTCGGGATCTCAAGCCATCCATGCTTGCATTGATACAACCCAAACTCTAGGAGCATCATTCTAAATAATTCAGGCTCACAGTTTAATCTTCTCTTAGCAATATCATAGCTTTAACATTGCCTATACCACATTACAACAATGATCTCATGAGAGCGATATTATATTTGATAGTGGAAAAACTTCATGGGTTGAAAAACATCATGCTTCCTACCTTTCAGAAGCGGCGCAGAACCTTAGAACTCACGGAAGAGTTAAACTTTGTCACATTCGCGCTAAATCTCAAATTTGAATACTTAATCTTTAAATTCTTCCAAAATTTTTACAACAACATTACATCAGTGCATCCAGAACATGTTGAAAGAAATATGCATAAGATCATGTCATTGTTTTTAGAAGGAGATTCTTACATTTGGAAGATACTAAGATCCAAATTGTTGATCATTTGGAGAAAGGAACTAGTTGTATCATCAACTCCCGATGATCTAGCTGAAAATTTGGTCATGGAAAACATAAAAGTGCTCACTAGGTAGGAGATAAAGAGTTTTGATGGATGAAGCAGGAAAAAACAAAATAAAACCTATAGCAAGAATGAACTGAGAAGGAGAGGACTATGTCATATCTACAAGGGGCCTTGGGAACTTAACCGTTCATGTCCAGGTGAAAGGAAGGAGGAAATAAGGAGAAAACAAAAATGGATTCCTTCAGACCATGGGGATTCATCTAAAGGGTCTGAGCAGTCAAGTACCCATGGTGAGAAAAACCATAATGTTATTCAAAGGTACTTGTAGGAGAAGCCAATGATAATTAGTCAACTTTACAAAGTACATGGGGAAAGGAAGCAGGTAATTCTTCTTAATGATATGGTAGACTCTTGTTGAGTTGAGTCCATAGATATATATGAGGACATCCATGAAGTTGTTGATAGTGATGGAAATCCATCAACCAAGGGGTCTCCCCGATGTGAACTCCCAGTTAGACCTCATACAGTTTGGAGTAGGAGCCTCATCCGAAAGATTGGCCTAGTTGCTATATATTCATATATAGTTTCCTTGACTCTAATTGTTAACAAGAGAGAGGGGTGCATGCGTGCATTTGAAAATCAAGGGGGTTTTTCTTGGTGAGTGTTCTATCATATGCATGTCAAGGTTCTTCTACTATGGGGGAAGGATAAGTGAGTCTCTAAGGGAGAGGTAATAGTACCACTCAAGAAGAGCCACACATGAGCTGAAAGATTCTGCCTAACATCCAGTGGAATAGTCCACAAGTGATGTAACAGTCATTTCACACAAAAATTTGAGAAGGATCTTCCTAATATCCTACGGAATAGTCCACAAGGATGGGATAATAATGAAAACCATTACAACACATTCTCAACGAGATAAACACTAATATAACCAAAATAGTTCAACTATCTTAGTACATGTGACAAAAAACATGAAATACAAAGATTTGCATAATATTCTTACAAATATTCATAAGTCATGCATGAACAACATGTTGGCCTTGAAGGCTTATGCTATTAATTAAAATTTCCAGGATGCATATGTACAATGAACATTACTAGCTCCAATAGTGCAGCATTGGAGCCACTCCTTTCTCCACAAAAGAACTAGTTTATGTCTCTAATGCTTTGATGGTGGAGCCAAGGTGAGAAATTCCTTTGCTGATACAATGAGGTAGTATATATAACCAAGGGCACCTCTTTGACTACCCTCATGACTATTTGACTTTCCATGACTTTTAGACTTACAAAACTCTTTACATTCATGTGTGTCCTTTGGACTTCCACTTTACAATATATTTTGAATATAATATACATGATGTACATTATTGATGTGGCATATGACCACTTATGACATGAAGTGGCATGACGCTACTAACATGGATTGCATGATAACATGGCAATGTCAAGCCACTGCTGATATGGAAGCTTAAGTGTCTTCATGAAAGAGCTTTATTTTCCTCCTCTGCATGCCTTGGTGTTAAGGAGTCTCCAATGATCTCAAGTCTTGGATGGTGGCTGAAAACTAGTGTCCTCTTTCTTTATTTCTTTTGATCAATCATCTTGTAAGTTCAATTGCAAGAGTTTCTTCAACAATTCTTCCCTCCTTCTTTCCTTCCTTCATCATCTCTCCATGACATGATAAAGTAGCTATTCCTACAATTCACTTTAGGATGAGGCGACATCGATCTAAGAACCACTAGCTTAAGATTATAAATTTTGATCCATGAACTAAGTCCGAAAGAATTGAGAGGCTAGACAAGGAGGCCTAATGACTATGGAGTTGCGTAGTTCAGAAAGTAAAGGTGAAACCTTGAGCCTTGAGACCGCATAGTGTGCAGTTGAGGCTAGGATGAGGGACATGACTACCAAGTTTTGAGGGCTAGTGGGGATCAGATGCAGGGATGGATATGGATAATATTACTATGTAGTTATTGTTGAAGTTTGCAATAAGAGATAGTGAAATTGGCATCCAGAAACAACATTCAACACCCACGCCTCCTGCATTAAGCACCTGTTTGCATTAAGAAACTATACTAGGGTGGGGCCCACAGGGTTATTTTGGTCCATGTATATTTTAGTTATCCCTTAAATAATATGGACAATAAAATGTAATATATTATCAATAATGACTTGAATCAGTTAACCGAAAGTGATAAATTCAGTTAGCTAGTGGATTTTGAGATAGAGGTAGTTGGTGGGACATGCAGAGTAATTCTAGTTGTAATAGAGTTCGAAGTGCAGTGGTGCATTAGATAATGCAAGTTGTACATCAGTTTAACTCAATTAAGTGAGTTAGATTCAGTTGTGCTAGTTTTAAGTGCAGATACACTAGTGAGAGATCAAGCGAATTAAATATTAATTAATTCACAATGAGTTATCTCACATGCAACTGAGGATTTACTATTATTAGCTGCATGCATGTCAGTTACAGTGGAGATGTAGTTGAAATGTAGGTGAAAGGGAAGTTTGACTATTAGTTGTGATATTAGCAGGCTACCCATTTGTAGTTAAAACACCACAAGATGCGCATGATTCTCAAAAAAGTTTAGGAAGGCTGAAATTATTTGTGATTAAGGATTGCATTAATCAGGAACTCTGTGAGCAAGGCAGACTGTTTGGAGGCAGTAAATTGGCTGAGTACTGGCCCAATTTTATCTGAGACAGTGTGAGACAATTAACTTAATATAGGAAGATTCTTGTGAGAATAATTGTATGTAATTGTTTCATGATTCCTTGTCGAATATACAATAGAAGATAATGGGGTTTTTTAGCTGTAGGCTTTCCCCGTGAATATCTGGTGTTGTGGTTTTGATCTATTCTTCTTTGTTTTATGGGATTGGAAATTATTTTTTTTAAATTCTGCAAAAGATTTGTGAAAGTGATTCAGTATTTAACTTTAGTACATTGTTAGATCGGTTGAATCCAAGATATACATGTATGTTTTATAATTTCTACACAGTATCAGAGCTGTGTTATAAATTTTCTACATGGTATCAGAGCTGTGTTTTAAATTTTCTACATGGTACGAGAGGAGGAATTTTTTGGGTGTGCAAGTTTGTAGAGAATATCTCAAAATTTTGATGAAAAATTTTCAAAACCAGATAGCATATTTAGACTCCTTGTGAAAAAATACCAAAATTGGAAAAAGAAATTGAAGGAATCGGAGCTCGGATGAGGGAGATATCATCGATTTAAAATCAGCTCTTTTGTTAGAAATTTTTGCGATGGCGGGACAATTACAATGTGCACGAGTTGGAAAAGGAAAGGTGTTCCTTAAACATAAAGCAACAGGATAGGCCAAGAAGATTGGGATTCGAGTTAAGAATCTCTATAGACATGATGTAGATGTGACTTATAGAGAGCTTCCTACCATTGGGAAGTGTGAGAAATCCATGCAACTGACCCTTGAGAGGGAGCTTGATTTGCATGCAGGTGAGAATGAACCTCGAGATGTGGATCAGCCACATGCAGAGGATCATGGAGTGGTAGAAACCACTCATGTAGAGAAATTTCGAGTCAGATGGGTAGAGGGAGTGCATGCAAATATACCTCTAGTTGTGAGGTGGGCCAACATGCATGAATAATCCCAAGAAGAAATTTAGGCAGGATCCTAGAGATGGTGGGTCTCATGGATCGAACCTAGCAATGGATAATCTTACTATGCACTTATTGTTGAAGTTTTCAATAAGAAACAGTGAAATTGGCGTCCAGAAACAACATTCAACACCCCCATCTACTGCATTAAGCACCTAGTTGCATTAAGAAACTACACTAGGATGGGGCTCACAGGGTTATTTTGGTGCATGTCTATTTTAGTTATCCATTAATTAATATGGACAATAAACTGTAAGCTATTCTCAATGATGACTTGAATTAGTTAACTGAAAGTGATAAATTCAGTTAGCTAGTGGATTTCGAGTTAGAGGTAGTTGGTGGGACATGTAGAGTAATTCTAGTTGTAATAGAGTTCAAAGTGCAGTGGTGCATTATTTAATGTAAGTTGTAAATCAGTTTAACTCATTTAAGTGAGTTAAAGTCAGTTGTGCTAGTTGTAACTACAGATACACTAGTGAGAGATCAAGTGAATTAAGTATTGATTAATTCACAATGGGTGATCTCACATGCAACTAAGGATTTACTATTATTAGTTGCATGCATGTCAGTTCCAGTGGAGACCCAATTGAGATATAGGTGAAAGGGAAGTGTCATTATCAGTTGTGATATTAGCAGACTACCCATGAGTAGTTAAAAAACCACAGGATGCCCATGATACTCAACGCAGTTGAGGAAGGTCGGGGAAAAAAAAATTGGCTGAGTATTGGCCCAATTTTATCTGAGACAGTGTCAGAAAATTAGTTGAATACAGGAGGATTCTTGTGAGAAGAATTGTATGTAATTGTTTTACGATTCCATGTGGAATATACAATAGAAGATAGTGGGGTTTTTTAGTTGTAAGCTTTCCCTGGGAATATCTGGTGTCCTGGTTTTGGTCTATTCTTCTTTTCTTTATGTGATTGGCAATTGTGTTTCTAAAATTTTGCAAAATATTTGTAGAAGCGATTCAGTATTTAACTTTAGTACATTTTTAGATCGATTAAAATCCAAGATATACATGCATGTTGTATAATTTCTACACTGTATCATAGATGTGTTATAAATTTTCTACATGGTATCGGAGTTGTGTTATAAATTTTCTACATCGTATGAGAGGAGGAATTATTTGGGTGCGGGATTTTGGAGAGAATATCTGAAAATTTTGATGCACATTTTTCAAAACCAAATAGCATATTTGGATTCCTTGTGAAAAAATAACCAAATTGGAAAAACAAATTGATGGAATCGGAGCTCAGATGAGGGAGATATCGTCAATTTAAAATCAACTCTTTTGTTAGAAAATTTTATGATGGCGGGACAATTACAATGTGCATGAGTTGGAAAACGAAAGGTGTTCCTTAAAAACAAAGCAACAGGACATGCCTAGAAGATTGGGATTCGAGTTAAGAATCTCTATAGACTTGATGTAAATGCGACTTCTACAGAGCTTCCTACCATTGGGAAGTGTGAGAAATTCATGGAATTGACCCTTTAGAGGGAGCATGAATTTCATGCAGGTGAGAATGAACCTCAAGATGTGGAGAAACCACATGTAGAGGATCATGGAGTGGGAGCAACCACTCATGCAGAGAAATTTTGAGCCAGAGGGTCACAGGGAGTGCATGCAGCTATACCTCCAGGTGTGAGGTGGGCCAACATGCATGAATAATCCCAAGCAGAAATTTTGGCAGGATCCTAGACATGGTGGGTCTCATGGATCGAACATGGCTACGAGGAGCCCACAGAGAAGCACTAGTACGATCAGTTATATTGATGCAGTCAGATGTCGTGAGGACATGAAATCAAAGTGACAGTGTTGGATACTAGAGCATAGATCAGAGTCCGTAGCAAGTGTAGAGTGCATGGATGTAGATGTCAGCAGGGCAGAGGATCCAATAGGCATGTGTAGTAGTTAAAACCAGTCAAAAGACTTCGATGATAGATGCATTATACTTATTCAATTGTTTTGAGGCTATTCAATTTCAGAAGTGTTTCATGCAAAGGTTTCATGTGTGAGAAACACTAGAGAAATGTTGCATGCAAAGGCTGCATGTGTGAGAAACACTAGAGAAGTGTTGCATGCAAGGGTTGCATGTTGCATGCATGGAGTTGCATGTTGCATGCAAGGACATTCCTTTCTTCTTGAGAGGGAGTGTTGAAGCTTGCAACAAGAAACAATGAAATTTGCATCTGAAAACAACATTCAACACCCATGCCTAGTGCATTAAGCACCTGGTTGCATTAAGCACCTACACTATGGTGGGGCCCACAGGGTTATTTTGGTGCATGTCTATTTTAGCTATCCCTTAGTTAAGATGGACAATAAATTGTAATCTATTCTCAATGATGACTTGAATCAATTAATTGAAAGTGATAAATTCAGTTAGCTAGTGGATTTCGAGTTATAGGTAGTTGGTGGGACATGTAGAGTAATTCTAGTTGTAACAGAGTTTGAAGTGCAGTGGTGCATTAGTTAATGCAAGTTGTAATTCTATTTAACTTAGTTAAGTGAGTTAAAGTTAGTCGTGTTAGTTGTAACTGCAAATACACTAGTGAGAGATCGAGTGAATTAAATATTAATTAATTCACAATCAATGATCTCACATGCAACTGAGGATTTACTATTATTAGTTGCATGCATGTTAGTTCCAGTGGAGACCCAGTTTAGATGTAGGTGAAAGGGAAGTGTGACTATCAGTTGTGATATTAGCAGGCTACCCAGGTGTAGTTAAAGCACCACAGGATTCCCATGATACTCAGCGCACTTGAGGAATTTTGAAATTATTTGTGATTAAGGATTGCATTAATCAGGAAGTGCATGAGCAAGGTAGGCTATTTGGAGGCAGTAAATTGGTTGATTATTGGCCCTATTTTATCTGAGACAGTGCGAGACAATTAGCTGAATATAGGAGGATTTTTCATGATAATAATTGTATGTAATTGTTTCATGATTGCTTGTGGAATATACAATAGAAGATAGTGGTGTTTTTTAGCTGTAAGCTTTCCCCGAGAATATTTGGTGTTGTAGTTTTGATCTATTCTTCTTTTCTTTATGTGATTCGTAATTGTGTTTCTTAAATTGCGCAAAACATTTGTAGAAGTGATTCAATATTTAAATTTAGTACATTTTTAGATCGGGCGAATCCAAGATATACATGCATGTTGTATAATTTCCACATGGTATCAGAGCTGTGTTATAAGCTTTCTATAGTTATCTAGGTGAAGGATCCATGGATGAATTCGTAGTATGGAGTTATAAGGCTCATAGGATGAGCTTGTGTTTGAAATTTACGAAGTGTGAAATTCAAGCTGGGTTGGAGGCCATAACTGCACAATTCTGGAGGTCAAGATCAATTCTTGGATGCAAAAAATGCGTAATGAGGTAGTCTTGGGAAGCAAGTAATGTGCACTACGTAGTGCCAAGAAAAAAGGTCATATATAGAGGAATAATAGTGTGTAGTTCCAATCAAAAATGTTACAACTAGAGGACTGATACTACATAGTGCATAGTTGAGGGGAGGGAGGGAGAAACTAAGTTTCTTGGTCGAGAAGCTCTACAAAAAATGACTATGTGTGGGACCAGTGAGATCGTTGATTTGTGATGAAATTTGACTATGATCACACACTTAGCATATTTTGATGACTAAATAAACATAGATCATCCATCACAAACAAACATAGGATTTTCCTCTGTGTGACAAGGTTACAACCGATTATGAAAAGTGTGACACCAAAGATAGACTTTACGACGACAACGATGAAAATTGTGTGGCAATGCTCAAAACTTTGGAAATGAGTGTGACAGGTACTTAAAAGGTTAGAAAAAATCATCTACACAAATTCTACCTCTTGGAACCATCAGAAGAAGCTCATACATACGATACGACAACCAACATGCCAAAAGACAACACTTTGAATATCTTGTGAAAGGGATCACAACATTGTGAGAAAACCAATAAAATAAACTTTAAATTCTGTGACAATAATGAAAAATACCGAAAAAGTCTCTGAAAGTTTGGTATAGGCCATAATTTAGGAGGGGGTTGTAGCAGCTACTACAGATGCATATGACCAATCAAGTGTAAATAAAATCCCACCCCTGGATCCATGTTTGAAAACTAGAGAGGATGGAAAACAAATTGTCCCCACATGGGGAGAAGTCCAAAAAGAATACATTCAAGGAGACTTAAATAAGGAGCCAATAATGGTAAAAAATCATGATAAACATGATCTTAAGGGGCAGTATGACAAATATAGTATGCATGATGAGCCATTTCTAGAGAGTCGGTCAAAGGTTGAAGCTGGAGCTATGATAGTTGAGAATCTGATGGAGACAGATACATAGTGTTATAGGTCAATTTGCGCATCATCCCCCAAGACCTGGTCAAACTATACATCATCCCCAAGACCAATGAAATAGGGTCTATCATCCCCTTATATTTCAGTTTCTATATGCGTAAGAGAAGAACATTTCATTCATGACTTTCTATTGTGATATTTCCAAGGTTTGAAGTATATTTTATATCACCTATTGACTCACCAACAAAGTCTCTAAAGGGGCTAACTATGTTGCAGTGCCAAATCCTCAATTCAAGGAGGCACTGTAGTGCACTTCTCAACACTCAAGGGTTCCTTGGTCACCTGGGAGTGAAATTGTCATTGTTCCAAGAATTGCCACATGGTCAGTGCCTTCTAGAAGAGTCCATATGTGTCAAGCTTCAAATCCAAGTTTCCATTTAACACATCTGAACTTGGAAACATGTCTTTCCTATTATTAGAAAGTCATTCATTGAGAAAATACCATCAGTTTCCCTATAAATTGGGTAGTCATCCTAATGATAGGGAAGGAAGAAATTTGGTAAATTTATGTTGTTGGATTCTCATTTGATAAGACAATGAAAGTAATGATATGTTGTTGGTATGATGTTGGATGTGATGATGCTGAACTAGCTAGAGAAGGTTGACAACAAATCAGTCCATTTGTTGTAACCTTCCCCTTCTACTCTTTAATAAAGATTGATGTTCATTTTCCCATACATATGTCTCCATTTATTGTGAAATTTATTCTTGAATGATGTATGTATTTCATATCTAATTGATTTTATTTGAGTAAGATAATTAGATATATGTATATTTCATGTCGTTTGATGTTCTTTGTTTGTGTTTGTAGGAATCGATTTGGCGATTTGAGTTGGATTGAGAGCGACGTTGACAATGAAATAAGGAGAAGGAGAAGTGATTGAATCATAAGTAGGTTCCTTTACCATTCTCTATATCTTATTTTTTTAGAGAAAGTGATAGTAATTATGTCCTCTATTGTTCTAAGTGACAAATACCACACTTATGGAATTTGGTTTATCCATAGATCACAATTCTACATAACAAATTGGCGACTCAACTAGGGAGTATGCTATCATTCCTAGTGTTTTTTCCTCTGTTTATCCTCATGAGTAGCATCTAATTTCATTTATTAGTCATTTGAATGAAAAAATTTCATAAGAAGTGTGTTCTATTGCTTGGTTTTTCAATCCTTGTTGTGCCCAATGCACTGTTGGTGAAGACACAGTGCATTGTAGTGCATTGTATCCAACTCTTGGGTGCTTTGCAACACATTGTCTCCCCTTAGAGACCGTGTTTCCCCTTTATCCAAACAAATTCCACCTAAATTTTTCATTGCTATCATTCTCAACCACTTGTTTGCTGTATTCTCATATGTCTGATACCTCTTAGAGACTAGTAAACTTTCCTGTTCTTCCTCCTTTGAAAAGTAAATTTTTTCAATGTCTCTTTAGTGATATTCTTTATCCTTGGACAATCAAATTCAAAGTATTTCATTTCTACATTAGATCATTTTTTTTCGAAAAGAAAAGTTTTGTTTAATTCCTTGTTTCTTGTAGGAAAATTGTGGTTCTTTTTTTCATTTTCCTAGAAAGAGAAATTTTTGTTTCATTCCTCATTTCTTAAAGAAGAAAACACATGTTTGATTGATTTATGCATATAGTTTCTTTATTTCATTCACATTAAGGGAGATGAAAAGAAAAACATGCATGTGCATATAGTGAATTGTGTGTGTTGCATAGGAACAAGTTAGGAAATATGCATTTTAGTTTGTGCTCTTTGTTGTTTGCTCAAAAAGTGATTGCTCTTTCCCTTAGTAGCTAAGATTTTCATTGGAAAAGCTAAATTGAAAAGTTTAATTATCATTTAGTTTGAATTTTTAGGAATTTCCATTACATCACGTGCTGAACTTCAAAGAAAAACTTTTAAAAAAGATCAACATAAAATTTATCTCAATTTACCTAAGAAAGAATTAGAACATTAACGATAACATTTAGAAGGTCTAGGCTAGAGACGTGTTCCGGTGTCATTAAGAATAGCAGTTGTCGCTAACTTGTCTACGATACCTTCCGAGTGTGATACCTCACTGCAAGTACATAATTATATCAAAGCTCATCCACATACCGTCGGGTATATAGGGCGGTGTTCTAGTATGAAAAGTATAAGGGGGTGCTCTCACTGTGGGGTTTCGCATTAGATAGCGCTAATACAGACTTGAGCCTACACCTACCTTTGAGTATATTTGGGAGGAAAACTCTAGGTTGATATCCATCCATAGGTAACCGAGTTGGCCACCTTGTAACTTGTGATAGACCGAACACAACATTTGGGGAGATTTCTCGCCTGTACTTCTTGGTTTGCTAGGAGGTATTCTACACTTCACAATTACTTGGTAAACCTTTTTCTTAGAATTACCCTTTTATTTTGTTTATTTTTTTTTGTCATAAAATAAATTAGTCATCGTGGAAGAAGAACATCCCTTTCCCTGTCATTTGAATAGAGTAGCACTTAAACAACCTTTACCACCGGAAGCCATTTATGGTCGGCGAAGGTGACATCATTCTACTGAAACTAGTACTATCAGTACCTCTCGTGCAAAATCATCCTTACATATACCAAATTTGTTTGGAGTTGTTTCTACAAATCCTTTTTCATCTACTATTTTCAAGACGGAGTCAACACAGCTACTTGTGGTCACAATCCATCCAATCAGTGAGATCATACCTCTCGAACCCGACGTTGTTCAACTAGAAGTTGATCCAGACCCCGTTGTTCTTTTACCAGAACATCTAGGTCCCGATGTCGAACAACCGAATGTTGTTCCTGTATCAGTCTCTCCAAAATTGATTATAGCCATTGAGTCTCCCATCAGTTAACCACCTGAAATATACTTCGGGCCTCACGGAAAAATCCTTCCACCTAGTTTGGTTTCGATTTGAATAAATACCACAAGATGAAACACCTTTAACTCCAAATCATTTTGGGTCAGAGCTTTATCTTTACGAGACTTTTCCTCAATCACTTCACACTTCTTCTTTTAATCCTATTTCAATTCGAGTTCCCATAGATCCAGTAGGGTATACATTGGGTCCTATGACCATGGTTGATACAAAATCTTCAGCCATACCATCAATTCTAGTTGCAACAAAACCTGCTCTTTCTACTCCTTCAATGTTCACCACCTCAACAAAGACACATCTATATGGTGGCCCTTCTGTACCACCTCGTTACCAATCTTTATCTGGAAGCTTCTCTGGTGCATCCTCAAACCCATGGACTTCACCCATGCCATCATCTCGTATTCTATATAATGCATCTCTAATGAGTACTAAACAACTTGATCCTTCATATACATCTTCAGTGCAATATCAAGCTGGTCCATTTGGGTATATTCCATCCAGTACAATCTCAACTGGACTCCCGACATTTGGAGAATAATATATTCCATCTTATTATACTCCTCAAGTTGGGGGGAAACCTATGGTCACCAATTTTTATAGTACTCTGTCATTATATGGTCATCCTAATGTCGGAATGATTGTTTGTCACTGGCAACCCACTCTACCCATCCAACCACAAACGATTGTGCAATCATATAAACTGGTTCAACCTATTACACCCACATCTACTCCACTTGTTAATACATCCTTGCCCCTGTTACACGATCAAAGTGTTGCACCTCAACCATCTCAGGTAGGTCCTTCAATCCAATACCCTCAAGTATTGGGCCCTCATACTCCAACTCCTTCAGTTGGTTTACAACAACCTCTTGTATCCGGAATTATTTATTCACAAGCTATATTACCATATTATGGGATGTCAGAGCCACAATTGGGTTTTACCTATTCACAACCGAATCCAGGCTATTCTATTTTTGGTTATATTCTTGGTGGGTAGACACCTTGGCAACCACAAGCACAAATTCACAACCCTCATTCCAAAAACAAGTAGCTTACCCAAGTTTTGGTCAACAGAATCCTCAAGTGTTTGTTTATAAAAAAAACCCCTATCTAGGTTACCAGCAATAGATTCCTTATTCTAGTGCTCAAAGACATGTTGCTCAAGAGAATTCCATCACACCCTAGCTATGCTCAACTAGACTTAAATTGACACTTCCCCTTTGTTGCAACTTTAGAATTACCTGATTTAAACTAGCTTACAAATGATCCAATCAACTATGCTCCTTGGTGGTTGATGATACCACATAAATTGCCCTCAGATATTCCTAAGTTCAATGGAAACCCTGGGGAAGACCCGTTGATGCATGTTATGACTTATCATTTTTGGTGTTCATCTAACTCCTTAAATGATGACTTTTTTCGACTACGTCTTTTCCAGCGTATGCTCACTGGTCTGACTACGAAGTGGTACATAGACTTACCAAGAGTTTCATTTGATAATTTCATTACCTTAGCTACTACCTCTCTAACCCACTTCCAGTTACCCATATGATATGAAACTAGAACAAAAATCTTGAAGAATTTCAAACAGACTAATGCTACTCACATTTCTTATCATATTCATGAGTGGCATCATCATCATAAAATGGTTAATACATTTGTTCCTGATCAGCTCCTTGCTGAATGGTTCATTAAGTCTTTGTTACCATCTATAACCGAGGATGTGGCTAAACATGGCATCGTCATTGAAGAGCAGGTATTTTCTCGTGCCCAGTACTTATATTTGATTTATACTCAGCCTGGCACATTCTATGAGAAAATTCCCAACGCACCGCAATCTAATTTTTTTTTCCTCCTCCATCTAAGGAATCTCATGTAGGCGACGGTATGATCAGTACTAAAAGTACACATCACTCTACTACATCTGATCCCACACCTTCTTCCGAAATTCATGTCGTGTAACCTGACAAAGGAAAAATTGACAAGAAGCCTGAAAGTAAGAAAAAGGGGAAATAAAAGAAAAAGAAAACTTCTACCCTGCAAGAACGATCATCTGATAAAAATACTGGAAATTAGAAACCTCGTTACCCTTTCGTAATCTGCAATGAGGAGCACTTTCTTCAACTTTTCTCACCACGCTGAAGTCTCAAAATTGAGTAAGACCTCGCATGCATCCATTGTGTTGACAGATCCATTTTCGAATCCAGACACAAATTTGGTTGCTAAAAATCCATCTTCTAGTTCCGAAGTGCTTATGCTATCTCTCACGAAGCCAACAACTAATGTTTTGGTGTCAACGTGTAATAAATATTATTGTAGTTAGGATACTAATCAACCTAATACCTCAACCACGAATCCTTCTATGGAATCTATTCTGCCAATTGTTATTCTTGAGTTAACAATAAAGCCACTGAAGGGAGTCTTCCATAAATCAACATTCAATCCTCGAGCCCGAGCTGCTCAAAATTATAATATAGTTGAAGATTTGGCTCAATCCCTTTCAGCTATGTTGACGCTTGATGTACTTCAAAATTGTCCCTCCAAGAAGAAGGCTTTATTGTCAACAATTGGTGGAATCGATCCGACATATTCTAATCTTGTAGTCTTTAATCATACAGGATATGTGCTATAATTACCAGTAGAATTGGCATTCTTTGTCCAAGTAAATGTTATAAATAACCTTGTTCATCGTACTATTATTGATGAGGGAGAATCTACGTGCGTTATGTCTCTAAACTTCTGGAAGTCACTTGGGTCGTTGCGCCTATCTCAATTGCCTATGACGTTGAAAGCTTTTGACGGTCGTACATATAAGCCTTGCGGTATCATCAATAAAATGCATGTCGAACTAGAGGGAAAAACAGTCAATGTTGAAGTTTAGGTCATTGACGAACCCCTTGACTACAACATTGTACTTGGAAGGCCATGGGTCTATGCTATGACTGCGATCATCTCTACATAATTTAGAATGATCGCCTTTCCATAGAAAGGTGTTATCACAATCATCAATCAACTCCCCTTCTTTGCCTCCAATTCTGAGGTAACTGGAAGTGTTATGTTAGTTCACGCCCCCAAACTAGCATTTCAAAAAATTGGTGTAGGACTCTTGAAGGATTCTTCCCTGATGGGAACTTTTGTATTACCATCTACAACATCGACAGAAATTTCAAACATAGAGACCTGCTACATGATATCTTCCATTGCATCTGGCTTAAGGAATATTGTGAGTGATTCTGAAGTTGTTACGTTGGATGAATTTCTATGGCCGAGCGCAATTGAGCAGACATAGCAATCAATATACATGGCTTCGGCGGTGAATCTGAAATCATCGTCATCGATTGTTTGGGTCGATTTTTCATTAGATTTTGGTACTCCATGTGATCCTTTTTCATCCACTTTCTTGACTGATGGGAGCATTGTGGAATCCATGATGCCAGAAGGAGACCCATGGGAAGGTCATCATCATCGTTCCCATCTTCAGAATTATGAAGAAGATAATATTGTTGAACTATATCACCCATCGATCAAAAAATTATTTTCGAATTATTTTCTTATTAATGCAATCGAATCCGAGCGAAATTTATCAAATATTGAAGAAACCATTTCTATCGATATTTCAACCAAACCCGAATTTGTAGAAAACATTAATGCCGGCGTGTCTTTTTCTTCATCAGAACTTGAAACTTATCATTATCTCTTTCATTAATTTCGAGATATATTTGCTTTTTCTTATGAGGAAATGCCAGGCATAAATACTAGTATCGTTGAACACACCATTACAATTTACCTTGATGTCAAACTGGTACGTCAACGCCTTCGTCCTGTTCATTCGAAGGAGGCTGCTACCATTAAAGCATAAGTTGAATTTTTTTTTCCTGCTAGTTTCATTTACCTTGTTCCGCTTACTGATTGTGTTTCCAAAATTTTTCCTGTCATGAAGAGACAAGGGACAATCAGAGAGATATATTTATACGCTTCTGACACCTCAATCCATAAAAATGTGTGTTTTGTGTTGGTTCTGGTCATTTTCTAGATTTCATCATCTCAAAAGAAGGAAATTGAATCGACCCACTGAAGGTCCAGGCCATTCTTTATTTCCTGTACTATAAAATTTAATTCAGTTACAGAAACTTCAAGGAAAATTTAACTTCCTAAGGAGGCTCATACCCAACTACGTCAAAATGGATAAAGGATTTACATGTCTCTTGAAAAAGGGGATTCCCTTCCATTGGGATAATATTGCGCAAGCTTCTTTTCATGTTGTCAAGGATACACTTGTCCGAGAGTCGTTAATGTATCCCCGCAATTATTAGAACGATTATTTATTATATATCACCATGAATGATACAACCATTGCTATGGTATTGGTCCAAGAAGAAGATGGGATAGAACATCCGATATATTATTTGAGTCGTAATATCAATGATAAAAAAGTGAAATATTCATAAATTGAAAATCTCACCTTGGCGGCCGTTCAATCTCTCCAAATATTTCAACATTATATCCTATTCCAGAAGACCATTTTCATTTCAGATTGCAACCCCATGACTTACATTCTGTCATGTTAATTTCTAGGGGGCAAGTATTCAAAATGAATCGTCATTTTACAGAAATTTCATTTCGAATTCATGAAATCCAAGTCAAAGAAGTCTTCATATTGGGTTAAGCTTCTATGCGACCTTCCCTATGATAGTACTACTACTACATCGGAGCCATCTATTCTTGACAAGTCTCTGTTTCTGATCGGATCGTTAGATCCTTGGTATGGGGATTTTATCATTCTCCAAACCCATACTTTTCGGCATGATACTTCTCACTCTCAACAAAAACATATTCGATACGAATCCAAATATTATCTGATTGTCGATGATACAGTTTATCGTCATGCTGTCGGCATGATTTTAAGGAGGTGCCTCACTCATGAAGAGGCTGAAAAGGTTCTAAATTTTTGTCATGCTGGGGCTTGTGGTGGACACTTTTCTGGATATGCTACCACACAGAAGATACTCTACACTGGTTACTTTTAGTCTACCATATTTCACAACTGAATCCTGGCGGTCCTAAGTTGTCATGCGTGCAAGATATTTGAACATAAAATCTGCAAACCACCAGCGTCGATGCATCCTGTTATCATTGTGGGACCATTTGCAAAATGGGGCATTGACTTCATGACCTGCAACCTTTGTTTTTCCACGGGGGCGGGGCATAGTTATATTATTCTCGTAGTAGACTACTTTTCCAAGTGGGCCGAAGTGATGCCTACTTTCAACAACACAAGCGAAACAACTAAATTATTATTTTTCAATCATGTCATCTCACGGTTTGGTGTTCGACGGGCTATAGTCACATATCATGGTAATAATTTTCGCAATCACATGATGAATGATTTGACTACCAAATTAGGACTGTCACATGATAGTTCTACTCCTTATTATCCATAATCTAATAGACAAGTTGAGGCTATTAACAAAATTCTTAAATGAATACTTCAACGAATGATATGAGTTCATGATAGGAAAACATTCATGTCGGTGTGTCTTTTTCTTCATCAGAACTCGAAACTTATCGTTATCTCTTTCTTGAATTTCGAGATATATTTTCTTCGTCTTATGAGGAAATGTTAGGCATAGATACTAGTATCATTAAACGGACCATTAAAATTTACCCTGATGTCAAACCGTTACGTCAACACATGTTCATCCGAAGAAGGCCACTGCCATTAAAGCATAAGTTGAAATTTTTTTGTGTGCTAGTTTCATTTAGCTTATTCCGCTCACTGATTGGGTTTCCAACATTGTTCCTGTCATGAAGAAACAAGGGAAAATCAGAGTGTGCGTTGATTATCTGGATGACAATCTTGCTTGTCCAAAAGACAACTATCCTACTCCCTTTATCGACAAGATTATTGACAATTGTGCTAGATGTGAATTATTTCATTCATGGATGGATTTTTCGGTTACAATAAAATCAATATCCACCCACAGGAACAATATAAGAAATCATTCATATGTCCTTGGGGCACATTCACTTATCGAAACCTCCTTTTTCATTTAAAGAAAGCTGGGGAAACATTTCAAAAAGAAATGGATTATGATTTCAATGACATCAATCATATTGTTCAACCTTATCTAGACGATTTACTCGCATATTCACAAAACGAGACTGATCACCCGATGCATTTGATAGGTATATTTATACACTGTCGATGCCTCAATCCACATAAATGTGTTTTTTGTGTTGGTTCTATTTGTTTTCTATGATTCTTCGTCTCAAAAGGAGAAATTCGAATCGACCCACTAAAGGTCCAGGCCATTCTTGATTTTCCTGTGCCATCAAATTTAATTTAGTTATAGAAACGTGAAGGAAAGGCTAACTTCCTAAGGAGGTTCATACCCAACTACGTCGAAATGGCTAAAGGATTTACTCGTCCCTTGGAAAAGGGGATTCCCTTCCATTGGGATAATATTGCACAAGATACTTTTCATGTTGTCAAGGATACACTTGTCCGGGCGTCATTAATGTATTCCCCCAAATATTAGAGTGGTGTTGTAGCTACTACAACACCACCCAAAACTTTGGGTATATTTGAAATTTTGGGTCCTCGTCCTCGCTTAGTCATTAAGGTTGGCCTTTAGAAAATGACATCCTCGTAACCTGTCCCAAGCCCCTTGTGAGCCTTCTCACCATCATGACGAGATACTCTTACCGCAGCCGCACCATCTGTGAAGGGATCACCATGCATACATTCGAATGGAAACCCTTTTTTTGTATTTATATTAAAAGATCTTGCACCATGGATTGTTTAGGCACTCGGTTTGGGTGCTTCACCAAGATCATAATTTGATGTTAATTATTGGGGGATATCATTGTCTAAAGGGTAACTGTAAAAAATGACAATCTAAATGTTTCATGCAGGTCAATCCCACGGACGATACACCAAACAATGTCATCACCACACCGATGAAAAGGATAAGAGTAGTGCAAGCTGAAACAGGGGAAGTGGAAGACATGTATCGCATGTACACACGGAACAAGACCGTGCCAGTCAAGGGAGCTTTCGATCATAGCAGAAGCTGTCGGTCTGCGCAATGAGCCAAAGTTTTTTCCCAGCAAGAAAGAGGACCCCTTTCAAACCAAAGGAGGTGGGATAAGGAATATTGCTATGAAATCCAAATATCACCAAAAGAAGGCCGCAAGTCGAAAATCTGCTTGAGGTCGCGAGTTTTAGATCTGCTAAAGGTTGCAAGTCGCAAATTCGCTTAAGGTCGCACGTCGCAAATTTCCTCAAGTCGTAGGTCGCAGATTCCCTCCGGTCGCAAAATCATGGCAGGTTGTAGGTCACATATTTTTGAAGGTCGCAAGTCGCAGATATACTAAAGGTTGCAAGTCACAAATTCTCTTAAGGTCACAGGTGTCAAATTTCCTCAAGTTGCAGGTCGCAGATTCCCTCAGGTCACAAAATCATGGCAGGTCGCAGGTCGCAGATTGTTGAAGGTCGCAAGTCGCAAAGCTGGTTGAGGTCGCAAGTCACAGATCTGCTAAAGCTCGCAAGTCACAAATTCGCTTAAGGTCGCAGGTCGTAAATTTCCTCAAGTCGCAGATTCCCTCAGGTCGCAAAATCATGGGAGGTCGTAGGTCACTGATTTTTGAAGGTCGCAAGGCCCAAATTTGCTTAAGGTCACAAGTTGCAAATTTCCTCAAGTCGCAAGTCGCAGATTCCCTCAAGTCACAAAATCATGGAAAGTCGCAGGTCACAGATTTTTGAAGGTCACAAGTTGCAAATCTGCTTGAGGTCGCAAGTCGCAGATCTGCTAAAGGTCGCAAGTAGAAAATTCGCTTAAGGTCGCAGGTCGCAAATTTCCTCAAGTCACAGGTCACAAATTCCCTCAGGTCGCAAAATCATAGCAGGTCGTAGGTCGCAGATTGTTGAAGGTCGCAAGTTGAAAATTCGCTTAAGGTTGCAGGTCGCAAATTTCCTCAAGTTGCAGGTCGCAGATTCCCTCAGGTCGCAAAATCATGGCAGGTCACAGGTCGCAGATTGTTGGGGGTCGCAAGTGGCAAGGTCTAGTCAGGTCACAAGTCACAAATTTGCTCAAGTCACAAGTCGCATAGTCACACTCCCTATTAAAAGCTCGACGACGTGACCCAGTGACCTAGCAACTAGGTCGCGAGGTCGCAAAATCATGGAAGGTAGCAAGTCACAAATTTTTGTGGGTTGCAAGTCGCAAAATCCAGTCAGGTCGCAGGTCCCAGAACAGACTGGGTCACAAGGCAGCCCAACAATCGGGAAGGCGAAAAGTTAGGGAGCCCGAAAGGGCAAGTTTTTCTCTATAAATACCTCCTTCGGGAACGTGTAAAGGACCTTTTTTTTTGGGACTCGAGCTGAGTATATTGTATTACCAGAGGATTATACATTTAAGCATGAATACAAGAATTTTGAAAAATCCCTTTGTGGATCTGGTGTTGTCATATGTATGAGCGCTTTGAGTATTATATTTTCAGTTTCTGAACATCTTTAGATTAAGGGAACTGTATCTTCAATTCATATCACAATTGCATAACATTTTGCTGAGTATGTTAATGGTGGTTGAGTTCATTTCCATTTCTTAACGAACACTGATGGCTTTGTTTATTAGCATTTGTGATATCATTTAAAACTTTTTGGAAGTGAAGGGTGTTCTTGCCATGAGGAATTGTTTCTTTTGTGGTCAGAACAATTTACAAACATGACCCTAATGAAGTGTTGTTAACAACACTTCCTTCGGTGGTCATGCTTTATTATTTCCTCTTACTACTCATAGTGTTATATGTGCATTTAATACATCAATCATATGTCTTGTATCATTTGATTAGGTATGTATCCACTATTTTATAGATTTTAAGCGAGACCCAAAGAAAGGAGAAATCAATGGTAGCTGAACCCACACCCCGGACGGGATCCCTATTCCAAACGGTTCAAGGTCTAATTGGGACCTTTTACCGGGGAGATCCCATACTGTTGGCCTGAAAGATTTTCCCGTCAATAGAATTGGCACTAGAAGGAAGGCCGGATGATAGGCTGAGCCCTTAGAGCCTGCAGTTAATCTCATATCTATAATGGCTCATTCCCAAATCATTTTCCCGATTTGTTTGTCGAAGTTTTATGAGCCCGGATGTCTCATTCCCGATGAATTTATGTATCACTTGTCCCAGTTAAAATTCGATGGTGAAAACTGAGTGTCCATAAACCAACACCTTTTAGATTTATGTGACTTTGGTGAGTGCTACGAAATTGACAATCAAGGTTTGATTTGTTTGCCTTTCTTCCTCACTCTCGAAGGTCGTGCTAAGCAATGGTGCTGCACATTTCCGGAAGCTTCCATCCATTCGTTTGAACAACTCACTAGTGAATTGCGACAAGATTTTCACAGGTACGATTTTCAAAGTGTATTGATAAAGCTAAATGACATTAGAATGAAACCTCAGGAATACCTAGATGAATTCTCTATCAGATTTGTTCATTATTGTTTTGAGTTCCCTAAAAGGGATGTTGATTGGAAATGTTTAAGTGAACAATTCAAGTATGTGATTCTTGTTTCCCTTGAAAAATTTCAGTTAGATCCTAGTGTTCCCTATGATGACCTGCAAGTCACCGGCTGTTTAGATTTTGTCCCTAATGCTTCTTTGTCCATCTCCCCGAGTCCAGACCACATTCAGGCCTCTAAGGAGAGTGTTGCTATTGTGATATTCTCACCCCTCCTCCTGAGTTGTTGGGTAGTGGAGTTGTGACCTCAAAAGTCCTGAGCAAGGATAGACACTGGCAAGAGGATAAATCCTAATACACTACCTTTGAATCTTTCACGAACCATGTCGAATCAGAGCTCGAAAACCATAGTGGCTCATTACCTCTCCTGGTTCATGAAACCTACATCGAGCCCACTCAATGTCTCCCTGGACACAGTCCTAAATATTGTTTTCATACTAATTATGAATCAACTCCTATCCCGAATGAATTTGATTCCCTTATAGGGCCTGCCAGATCTTTGTTTTCTCTGAATGACATGGATGTGCATATTGAAAACCCTTGTACGGTTAATACCCCTGCGGCTCAAACTCATCGTTCATTATTCCACGATTTATTTCACAACTCTGCCACACCAGTAATTTCTTCGAGACATTCAAAATTTCCTTATACTGGTATGGGCGACAATCATAAGCACACAGATGGTGTTTCGCAATCACATTTCAAAACCGATGAATATTTTAAATCTGATATGTCTCACTCAGAATATTTGGACAACCATAGGGGCGATTTCTTGTCTGGACAACCTCAAGATGTCCTCTTTATTGATCCATCCGAGTTGTTAACTCCCGGAGAGCCTAACATGCCAGGTACCCGACTTGATCAAATCGATGGTTCCAGCGATCATTGCTTATCTGAAAACATGTTCGCTCATACCCCTGATGACCGTCACTCGCATCTCGTTTCCGACCAGATGGAGACACCATAATTTGATAATTCACTCTATGAAGATTCGAGTACCATCATGGAATCAAAGCACTCCCGCCCTTTCCGGTTGTCATTCCTAGTTCTTCAGACCCTGACGAGACCCCTTAAACAACTCCAACTAGGGTTTCTGAGCTTAGGGTTCCTGAAATAATGACTCCCAAGTACCATGCTCCTCCCAGAATAACCACGTCAGATATCGTTTCATTTGGGTGGATTTTTCATTCTAATGAGGTTTCCTTGAGAACTTATTCCTGTCCCCCAACAGTTGGTATGCAACAAACGATATACACCAATTTATTCGGTGGTAAGAAAACACCGACCATTGTCTCTAATCTTTCAAGTTCTTTCCCAACCAGTACCTATTTCCATCAAGCACAAACATGTGATTTTGGGAAAATCCCCCAACTTCCCGAAAGCCTTCTTGTAAATTCACCCCATCCTGGAAAATCTAAATAATTTAATACATCGGATTATCAATCTGTTAGTGAAAAAAAATTTGGCCGAATTGATATAAACCCCACTGACATCTTTCAAATTACTACAATTTATGATCACATCCATTCTCTAGTTGATCTCAAGAACCCATCAAAGTTTGGGAGCCCCCCGCACAAAGGCCCAGAATTGGTCCACGACGGTAAGGCAGTTCAGCCTTCACTAACGGTTAATCTGGATCCTCACATCCTCAGCGAAACCCAGGAGCAACTCCGAACTAATGTTTTCAAAATTAGGGTTTCTGCTCTTGGATTCACAAGTATCCATAATTCGCCTGGCACATGCTTCTTGTTTCCATCCCATAAAACCAATCATCCTCACCACCACAATGAAGTTGCTGGTTGGCTCGACCAACCCTATCTAGTGGATGTGCCTTCAAATAGGCAATGGCTTACCCAGTGCCCATCAGACCTAGGATTTTGCATGAATGGATGTGTGTCATTTATAAATAGTTTTAAGTTTCGAGAATATATTGTTGTGTATCAGGATACGAGTGAAATTCAGCTTGCATAATCCACTCTAGCACGTTCTTTGGTAATTAGCCATGGCCTTCTTACTATTTCAAATGCTCTTCAGGTAATTCTTGCTATTGGTGCACGATTTTCTATGCTAGCTCTAATTGCGAACATTGTTGTTCTTGTAGGGCGAGAACTAATGCGGTGGCTGCACTCGAAAGCTGATTTCACATAACCCGACCACATCATTGGTTAAACTAGGAATAGGCTAGCTAGGATCTTCTAATAATGTTTTTTTTTTCAAGTTATTGATTAGGTTTACTTGCTAAGGTTTTACTTCATGGTTTAGAATTATGCTTGCTGTATTTTCTTGCGTTTTATAGTTTTATGCATTTAAAAGTTCCATTTATTTTTGCATTCATGCTTTTTTAATTTCTCTATTGTTGCATAATGTTCAGATAATCTATGGTGCTTTGCCTTGTCTCTCCACCTCCAACTGGTGGATCGTTCCCGCACATGGCATTTCATTGCATCTTGAGCCTCTTTATTACATTCTGTCATACACTTTCTTCCCCACATCATTTTCGCAGGTTGTTGATATAGCGTTGAAAATATTTCACCTATCGCCTATCACTGCATCAACCCTCATTGAAACTTTAACACCTTGCAGACTTGTTCTGCCTCGATTGCTGAAATAGTAACCCCATTTTTTGTGTGAGGTTGCGGTGCCTATCTCAAGAGGCTTCTTTCTCTCAGGACAGGTCATCGAAGTCAAATTCTCAATAAGATGCCTATGATTCTAAACTTATTAGCTAGAGAGATACGAGTCGGTTGTTTGTGGGAGATCTAATGAGTTTGAACGACCCAATACACGTAAGCCTAAGCCTTGTGCCCAATAAATTCTTGGACGTCTTAATGATTTGTTTTGCACGCTTTTCCTATTGCGGTAGATGGGATGTGAAGGTTTGGAACAAGGGCAAACCCAAATCAGGATATCTTTCAGTTTCTGTAAAACAAGAAACAACCTCTCTTGCTCGTAAAATAAGACGGGATCCCTCATCCGCCCATGAAAAATAAGTGCCATGAGCACATGAAAATAAGTGCTACTAGCACATGAAACAAATAAGGGTAAAGGATCGAGAAAGGCTTCCTGCGCAGAGAGGTGATGCAACGACTCCGCCGGGGTACTGACCAGGCTCACTGGCAATGGAGCAACGCTTGTGATTTATTGAAGTGACTCCGCCGGGGTACTGTCCAGGCCTGCTGGCAGCAGAGCAACACCAAAAACTTACTTTAAAAATCATAAGAATAATAAACCTGCTGCCTAGCTCTTCAAATCATCAACAAGCTACTGGTGTCTGTGAGCTTCCGCTTTGATGTGTTCTGATTAGCGAGACCTAGTTGAGGCACAAGGACTGGGCATATCTGTAAAGGCCAAAGTAATACAAAGGGTACCTGCAGAACCTGGTAAATATTCCCTTGCATCACTATCTTGGCTCAGACTATTGTTGTGATATTGACAGAGATGCTGAATTCTACTAGTGGTTCGCCATTTGTTGTAGCTGCTACAACAACACCCAAAATTTTGGTTATATTCAAAATTTTGGGTCCCCCTCCTTGCTTAGTCGTTAAGGTTGGCCTTTAGAAAATGAAATCTTCGTAACCTGTCCCAAGCCCCTCGTGAGCCTTCTCACCATCACGACGAGATACTCTTACCACAGTCGCGCCATCTGTGAAGGGATCACCATGCATACATTCGAATGGAAACCTTTTTTTTGTATTTATATTAAAAGCTCTTGGACCATGGATTGTTTAGGCACTTGGTTTGGGTGCTTCACCCAGCTCATAATATTATGTTAATTATTTGGGGATATCATTCTCTAAAGGGTAACTGTAAAAATTGACAATCTAAATGTTTCATGCAGGTCAATCCCACGGATGATACACCAAAAAATGTCATCACCACACCGATGAAAAGGATAAGAATAGTGCAAGCTGAAACAGGAGAAGTGGAAGACATTTCTCTCATGTACACATGGAACAAGACCGTTCTAGTCAAGGGAGCTTTCAGTCACAGTGGAAGCTGTCGGTCTACGCAATGAGCCAAAGTTTTTTCCCAACAAGCAAGAGGACCCTTTTCAAAGCAAAGGAGGCGGGATAAGGAATATTGCTATGAAATAGAAAGATCACCAAATGAAGGCCGCAAGCTGAAAATATGCTTAAGGTCACAAGTCGCAGATCTGATAAAGGTCACAAGTCACAAATTCACTTAAGGTCGCAGGTCGCAAATTTCCTCAGGTCGCAGGTCGTAGATTCCCTCAGGTCGCAAAATCATGGCAAGTTGCAGGTCGGAGATTGTTGAAGGTCGCAAGTCGTAAATTTTCTTGAGGTCGCAAGTTGCAGATCTGCTAAAGGTCACAAGTCACAAATTCGCTTAAGGTCACAGGTCACAAATTTCCTCAAGTCGCAAGTCACAGATTCCCTCATGTCACAAAATCATGGCAGGTCACAGGTCGCAGATTGTTGAAGGTCGCAAGTCGCAAATCTGCTTGAGGTCGCAAGTCACAGATCTGCTAAAGGTCGTAAGTCACAAATTTTCTTAAGGTTGCAGGTTGTAAATTTCCTCAAGTCGCAGGTTGCAGATTCCCTTAGGTCTCAATATCATCGCAGGTCATAGGTCACAGATTTTTGAAGGTCGCAAGTCGCAAATTTGCTTAAGGTCACAGGTCGCAAATTTCCTCAAGTCACAAATCACAGATTCCCTCAGGTCGCAAAATCATGGCAAGTCACAGGTCGCAGATTGTTGAAGGTCGCAAGTCACAAATCTACTTGAGGTCGCAAGTCACAGATCGGCTAAAGGTCGCAAGTCACAAATTCGCTTAAGGTCATAGGTCGCAAATTTCCCCAAGTCGTAGGTCACAAATTCCCTCAGGTCTTAAAATCCTGGCAGGTCGCAAGTCATGGATTGTTGAAGGTCACAAGTTGCAAATTCGCTTAAGGTCGTAGGTCACAAATTTCCTCAAGTCGTAGATTGCAGATTCCCTCAGGTCGCAAAATCATGGCAGGTCACAGGTCGCAGATTGTTGGGGGTTGCAAGTCGCAAGGTCCAGTCAGGTCGCAAGTCGCAAATTTCCTCAAGTCACAGGTCGCAGATTCTCTCAGTTCGCTAGGTCGCATAGTCACACTCCCTATTAAAAGCTCAACGACGCGACCCAGCGACCCAGCGACTAGGTTGCGAGGTCACAAAATAATGGCAGGTCGCAGGTCACACATTTTTGGGGGTCACAAGTCGCAAAATCCAGTCAGGTCGTAGGTCCCAGAACAGACTGGGTCGCAAGGCATCCCAACAGTCGGGAAGGAGAAAAGTTAGGGAGCCCAAAAGGGTGAGTTTTTCTCTATAAATAACTCCTTCGGGAACTTGTAAAGGACCTTTTTTTTTTGGGACTTGAGCTGAGTACATTGTATTACCAGAGGATTATACATTTGATAAAGAATACAAGCATTTTGAAAAATCCCTTTATGGATCTGCTGTTGTCATATGTATGGGCACTATTGAGTATTATATTTTTCAGTTTCTGAACATCTTTAGATTAAGGGAACTGTATCTTCAATTCATATCACAATTGCATAAAAAATTGCTGAGTATGTTAATGGTGGTTGATTTCATTTCACTTTCTTAACGAACGCTGATGGCTTTGTTTATTAGCATTTGTGTTATCATTTAAAACTTTTAGGAATTGAAGGGTGTTCTTGCCATGAGGAATTGTTTCTTTTGTGGTCAGAACAGTTTACAAGCATGACCCTAATGAAGTGTTGTTAACAACACTTCCTTCGGTCTTCATGCTTTATTATTTCCTCTTGCTACTCATAGTGTTATATGTGCATTTAATGCATCAATCATATGTCTTGTATCATTTGATTAGGTGTGTATCCACTGTTTTATAGAGTTTAAGCAAGACCAAAAGAAAGAAGAAATCAGCGGTAGCTGGACCCATACCCCGGATGGGATCCCTATTCCAAACGATTCAAGGTATAATTGGGAACTTTTACAGGGGAGATCCCCTGCTGTTGGCCAGACAGATTTTCCTGTCAACAAGTGGTTATTTCTTATATATCGCCATGACTGATAAGACCATTGCTATGGTGTTGGTGCAAGAAGAAGATGGGATAGAACATCTGATATATTATTTGAGTCGTAATCTCAATGATACAAAAGTGAAATATTCATACATCGAAAATCTCGCCTTGGTGGCCATTCAAGCTGTCCAAATATTTCACCATTATATCCTGTTCCAGAAGGCCATTTTCATTTCAGATTGCAACCCCATGACTCACATTGTATCATGTCAATTTCTTGGGGGCAAGTATTCAAAATGGATCGTCATTTTAAAGGAATTTGATTTGGAATTCATGAAATCCAATTCAAAGAAATCTTTAGTGTTGGCTAAGCTTCTCTGTGGCCTTCCCTCTAATAGTATTGCTACTACATCAGAATCATCTATTCCTGATGATTCTCTATTTATAATCGGATCATTTGATCCTTGGTATGGGGATTTTATCATTTATCTCCAAACCCATACTTTTCAGCCTAATACTTCTCGCTCTCAATAACAATGTATTCGATACCAATCTAAAGATTATATAATCATCAAAGATACACTTTATCGTCATGGTGTCAACATGATTTTAAGGAGCTGCCTCACTCATGAGGAGGCTGAAAAGGTTCTAAATTTTTGTCATGTTGGGGCTTGTGGTGAAAACTTGTCTAAATACACTACCACGGAGAATATACTTTGCGCCGGTTAATTTTAGCCTACCATATTTCGCAAGTGCATGCTCACAGTCAGAATTTTTCATTCATGCTAGATATTTGATTATAATATCTGCAAACCATTGACGTTGATTAATCATGTTATCGTTGTGGGACCATTTTCAAAATGGGGCACTGACTTCATGACCTACAACCCTTGTTTGTCCAGGGGACATGGTTATATTATTATCGCAGTATACTACTTTACCAAGTGGGCCGAAGCGATGCCTACATTGAACAACATAGGCGAAACAACTGAATTATTCTTTTTCGGTCATGTCATCCCATGGTTTGGTGTTCCATGGGCTATAGTCAGAGATGATGGTAATCATTTTTGCAATCACATGATGAATGAGTGACTACCAAATTAGGACTGTCCCATGATAATTCTACTCCTTATTATTCATAATCCAGTGGAAAAGTTGAGGCTATTAGTAAAATTATTAAACGAATGCTTCAACGAATGATAGGAGTTAATAAAATAGATTGGCATTTTATCCTGTACTCGTCTTTGAGGGCATACTGAACCTCGGTGAGAAACGCAATCGGATTTACCCCTTTTAAATTGGTATTTGGTCTAGAAGCTATCTTACCTATCCAATGTGAAATACCATCATCAAAACTCGTTGTTGACTTTTTACTTGACACCTCTTCTGAAGAAGTGCATCTTTTTAACCTCATCCAACTTGATGAAACATGTCGTGAAGCTGCATTGGCCAATGAAGCGTATAAGAGACGTATAAAGGCAAAATACGACCAACATGCCCAACCTTGCATCTTCTGAGAGGGTGACCTGGTCTTACTTTTTGATCAGGAATCTTATGTAATAGGTACAGGAAAATTTGAGCCATTATGGCGTGGCCCCTATATTGTCAAAAGAGTTCTTGCTAAGGGTGCCTACAAGTTGGTAGATTATGATGGAATTCCATTGACGCAACCCCGAAATGGGTTGTATCTGAAATGTTACTATGCTTAAACATGAGTGTAGTAAGTTGCTCTATTATATTGTATATATGTTGTTGATTTGTATGTATTGTCTTAGCTTATTTTTCTAGAGTTTTCTTGTAGTTAGTAATCCTCTTTACATTTCATCGCAGATGTCTGAATCTTTGGAACCATTCATTGGGTATGTTGATGGTGCTAGTTGTAGTACGCAAAAACTATCCTCTGCAGCATGGGCCATTTTTGCTCCAAACGACGAGTTAGTTAGTTTTCAGGGGATTTGTATTGATCTATCTACAAACAATATCGCTAAGTATAGCACGTTGATCAAACTTCTCTCTCATGCCATTTCATTTGGTATTAACCCCATCATCATTAGGTTAGACTCACAACTTGTGGTACTGCAACTTACTAGTGTTTATATTGTCATAAATCCAACACTGCATCTTATTTTCCTAAGAGTTTGAATTTTGGAAATTTTTATTTCATTGAATATCAACACATTTCCAGAAACTTGAACATGTTAATTGATTCCTTAGCGAATTATGTTATAAACAAAAATTTGCAACATATGTAAAGACATATCTTCAATTCACATCACATACTTGAATAGGATTGCACAATAAACATAGGAAAACACTGAAAACAAATAGATAGATAGTTATATGTTTTTACAAAATTTGTGCCCAAGACACATTGGTCATCTGACCTCAAAATGTATGCAAAGTGTCAAAGTAAACTAGTGATGCTCATGATAAAAATCTACTGATCTAGCTATCCTATGCAATAACCACATCCAATGGTTAGGAACGTCAATAGTGTGGCGCTACAGTCTAAGGGTTAACTCTTCAATATGGAAATCTAGAATCCTGAGAGTCAATCCATATATATGTTGTTGTAGCTTAGAAAGAGTCTCAGTCATATCTAAATCCCAAAGGAATTATCTCCCGACAACCCTCTCTATTGGCTCCTCTACTCTCTTCTCTGGCTGACCCACTAGTTAAACTCGACTTACATCTGCATACATAAAAAAATTAGTTTAGTATTGGGAAACATAAAAATACAAAAACATGTATAAACCTTAGAAAAATAAAAAAACATGGTCAAAACATTCTTACCAATTGCACCCCATTGAGCGTCGTCTGGTCGAATCAAGTCTGGATCTCCTTAGAAGTTTACACCTACATATGCATAATCATTGATGGCGATAATTTGTTGTCTAAACCAGGTGAAGAATGAAGTAGAGAATATGATGGTTGATTGATGAGCATGTCTAGCCATAAACTCTACCCTTCTCTACATCTGTGGATCTCTAGGGCCAGATATACCCAGTGTAGCATGCTGAGGCTGCATCAATAGAATCTACTCTAAGGCGAAGGAAACTAGGATCGAGCCATTATTGAAATTCTTCTTCCTTCCTCCCTTTTCCTTGTTCAGCTTTTCTTTCATCTGAAAGAGGACAACTTCAGCCTAGTTAAATATTGTTGGTTACAACCAATCTAGTTCATACTGCATGTATGATATGTTTTCCACATGTAGTGTAGCGGAACCAAAAACCTTGCGATAGTGAATAGGATTTTCCTCAAAGGAAATCATGTACATCGTGAATGTTTATTTTCCCATCCTTACTAGGTTCAGTCCCTGGATTGCAGTACTGCAATATGTAATCTCTCACTGAATCTCCTCCAAGAGAAGATCCTGAAAGAGAAATGGGTTGACCTCGCCTCCATAATCTTGTGAGAAAATAAATGTCCTCAACTAATATTGGGACTACTTTGTCCCCAATGTGAAAAGCATGTATCACCAGATCCCGTAAATGAACAAGGAACTCCAATAGTTCCCTTTGTTGCCTCATACCTGACAATATGAAGTGCTTTAGCAGTCCGCAGTCTCTGAGGATTCTTATCGTACCCAGATCATTTAGGGAAATCATGCTCTGTTCTTCATGTTCTCTTTCCCTCCATGTAATCATCATTTTTATCCAACGAAAACCTCAAACACAATCATAAAGCTCATTAGTATCTTTTTCATGCAAAAAACTTGTGAGAATTTGGGCACATAACAAGAAATAAAAATGGAAATTGTGCCAAATGCACCCCAGGTCAAGGGACAGTGTGTTGCATGTGCACATGGCCTTCAACCTTAGTGCACTACAATGCACCTTTCGATAGTCAAGGGTGCGTTGCCCTCTGAGCATAGTATATTTTCCCTAAGGGTCTCAAAACCCTAAAAATTTGCAATGAAATGAAACATAAATTCTATTGAAGGAAAGAGGAGGTTCATAGCTCAAACTTGGATCGAGCGGCCAAGAAAATGATCCACAGAATATCTCGCAATCAACCACTGAAGTTCGGGAGAAAAAACTGGGTCAGAGCTCCTATTTCTCAAATGGTAACTTTCAAATAGTAAAAATGAATGGTAAAAACTCTTTTAATTATTCAATTTTATTATTCCAAATCATATTTAGTATTGTGACTATAGTTTTTATTCATTTTTTCTATGAAACATGTATTTTTAACCCATTTGATGGTGTTCTGAATAGGTTTTACAGCTGATACAATACAATAGTCGTGCACACTTATTAAAGAATGATTTGAAGACAAATAATAATTTTATCCTTATTTTTCGAGCTTTGATAAAAATGAAAAAGGACTTGAAGCACACTTTTATCTCTTTTTCGAGCTTCGATAACAACAAAAAAGGAATGCCAGGAGTCTTCTTTTAGCTCTTTTTAGACTCCGATAATGTGAAAATATTGTCGAGCACTTGTATTTTTGAGCTCGTAAAAGTAAATGAAATGACATCTACTTAGTATAATTTTAACCACTCTCCAGACCAAGATAGATTATTTAAGAAAAAGGAAAACCTTAGTCAAAAATGGCTAGGAGGTTCTCTCAAGTATCATTTTACACTTTTTCAAACCTAAGCGAAAAATTTATGAAAAAGGAATCATGGAGTTTTCTTTTGTCCTCTTTTTCAAACACTCTAAACATTAAAACGATTGGGCTGTCACTGTCGTGAGGCTCGTTAAAACATAAAATAATGACATACTTGTCGATCATGGCAACAATCGAGTTTCATTTATCGCTAGAATGGTTAAAATATTAAATAGCGATGCATTCGCTCCAAGGGTTGAATTATAGATCAATGATATGTTATCCTCCTCAATATTGTTAGAAAATAAAGAAGTACTTGTCGACAAATGACCGTGAAAAATTTGGGAAAGTGAACATAACACTTTATGGTAGCAAGTTTCTCTTGAACATGACACTTTCACTCCATAATCATGACTTTTGGGTTGGGTAATATTCTTGACATTTCATTCATACCTATGGTTCATAATATCTTCGAATCAGTTTTGGGTCAATGTTGCCAACTTATCTCATTGTCGCCGATATGTTCTAGAGAAGTCATCCAGTGAATACTCATCCTTTTGCAATACTCATAAACCTTCATTTTCATGACAATCATCCCTGAACATTTCTATATCGAGTTACATTTTGTCACCAAAATCAGTAACTCCCATTTCATGATAAATTTTCTTCCTGTCAACATTAGCTCATCATCCAAGAAATTTAGTTAGAAACATCATATTCTAGTACCCTAAGGATTGTTACATCATTGACAAGTTTCTGGCTTCCGAACCTTTGACTGAAATATTTTGTTTGACGTTCAACATCAAATCATCTATTCAGGGCTTGCAAACTATACTATAGTACCTTGATATCCATTGACATCAATGGTGGTTCTCTCACATTTGTTAATAGCTCACATAATTGGTTGGTAATCAAACAATGTCTTCCCATGTTCGACTACAAATCACATATTCACATGGCTAGACTTGTACCTGAACAATTTAGTGAACGAGATAAGAAGACCCGAGATCTATTTTCATCCATCCAGGCTGCGATTTCAGGATTGTTGTACACATCATATGTCCAATTACTTTACATATAGATCATCATCCAAACATGTGCCTATATCAGTAGGCATGTCTATATTGGGCAACATTCCAATGTAGACAGCTTTCTGGACTATATACATGTTATTAGATAGTTTATGTGCTAAGCATGGGAATGCCTCCCTCAGCAATTCGTGATCAAGATGAAAAATATCATGATGTATTGTATTGTAAGATTGATGCAGGTCATCATCCACTTCAGTTCTGGCTCATCACATCATAAAGCATCTCATCCAAATAATATTATTATTTTCACTTCATGATTTAGGGGGAAGCTATTATAGGTCAATTTTGGCATCATTCCCCAAGACCTGGTCAAACTAGACATCATCCCCAGGACCAATGAAATAGAGTATATCATCCCCTTATATTTCAGTTGCTATATGCCCTAATAGAATAACATTTCTTTCATGACTTCTATTGTGATATTTCCAAGGTTTGAAGTATATGTTATATCACCTATTGAATCAACAACGCAATCTCTAAAGGGACTAACTACGTTGAAGTGCCAAATCCTTCATTCAAGGGTGCACTTCACTGCACTTCCTGACACTCAAGGGTGTGTTAGTCAACTGGGAGAGAAATTCTCATTGTTCTGGGAATCTCCACATGGATAATTCCTTCTAGAAGAGTCCATATGTGTCAAAATTCAAATCTAAGTATCCATCTAACACCTCTGAACTTGGAAACACATCTTTCCTATTATTATAAATTCATTCATTGAGAAGCTACCATCAATTTCCTATTATTAAGAAATTTGGTAAAGTTATTTTGTTGGATTCTCATTTGATAAGAGAGTGAAAGTACTAATATGCTGTTGGTATGATGTTGGATGTGATGAGGCTGGAATGAAGCTGGAGCAAATTGACAAAAAATCGGTCCATTGGTTGTAACCTTCCCCTTCTACTCTTTAATAAATATTGTTGTTCATTTTCCCATACATATGTCTCCATTTATTGTGCAATGTATTCTTCAATGATATGTGTATTTCATATCTAATGGATTTTATTTGAGTAAGATAAGTAGATATCTGTATATTGCATGTTGTTTGTTGTTCTCTCTTTGTGTTTATAGGAATCGATCTAGTGATTTGAGTTGGATTGAGAGCGACACAACGACAGAAGGAGAAGTAGAAGCAATTAAATCAAATGTAGGCTCCTTTAGCATTATGTATATCTTCTTGTGTTTAGAGAAAGTGATAGTAATTATTTCCTCTGTTGTTCTATGTGAAAAACACCACACTTAGGGAATTTGGTTTATCCGTAGATCACAATTCTGCATAAAATCTAGGAATTCAGTAGGGAACCCAAATTTTTAGTAGAGGAATTTTTGGAAAAGATTATGCATTCCAAGATAGATCTTATGATTTTAAAATAAAGAGTTTGGATAGTCCGAGACACTATATTATAGGAGAATAGGAAAGGTGAGGATCTCATAGGGATATATGCCGAATAGATGACTAAGTTGTCTATTGTTAAGGAGCGACTCAAGTCCCTCACAAGGCAGCAGGAGGAGTAGTGTTGGGATTTTCAGAGAAACCCTCTACAAGAGTTCATAGATAAGGATTGAAACACTACCAACTTTCCTTTATACATTGGGAAGAGGAGGGAGGAGTTCTCCAAATGGATCATGTTGGGTGATTGAGTGGAGAAGCATGAGTTGAGCATCATACAACATTATATTTATTACATGTATAGGGATTCATTCATTAGGTCCTTCCCACAGGATGGATTGGCAAGATATTATGAGTCGGAACTCCATTGATGGGATGATATCTAGGACGATACACTTAGCTAAGGGAATATTGTAGCTTGGGCCCTTAGGAACAGAAAAATTTGGAGGGTTGAGATGGTATCATAACCCACAGGTCCCATGACTTAGGTGGGATTAGGATCCAGGCAAACCTATTGCGGGCACGATTAGTTGGAGGATAATCTGGGATCCAAGTATCAAAGGATCCATTCCTAATCATTTATCATGGAGGAATGGAATAAAACATTCGTTTGTGTGGGAACCTGGTATCAGTATACATATTATTTATTTATAATGAAGTGGATTTCTTGAGGGAAAGAAATATTTGGGCAGGAGGTTTGTAATATTCCCTTCTCTTGATATTGTCAAAATGGACAGAATTTACCCATGGGATCTGCCCATGTTATTTTCCTTTGCTTTTTTAGGGAAATTAATAAAATAATATTTCTAGAGAGTCCATCAAGCCTATAAAAGGGGATAAGAGCGAGGCCTTTAGATCATTCAGGGTTTATCTATATTATTCTGTTTTTCTTGAGAACTTGGTGTGGCAAGTTCCAGTTTGATCCTAGGGATGAAAACACTATGGGTGTTATTTTTCTGGTGGATCCATCCAGGATCCATGATTGTCCTTCAGTGCCTTTGTTTTCTCTTTTGATAAGAAATCCTCCATGCCATTGTAGGGCTATGAAATTTATTGTATGTGCAAGTAATATTTTCTTCAGTTAATAATATAAATGAGCGATGCATTTATTTTAAATCCCTTGTGTTATGTGTTTGGCTTATCAATATTTCAATTAGAACATTGAAATATTCCACATTTGTTAATTATTTAACCATTTGAGATTTTAAAGTGACATTAAAAAAAATTGCAAAGAGTGATATGCTACTTAACATAACTACATTGCAGATTATAGAATATGTTGGAATCTGATGGAGAAGAACAAAGTCATCTATCCATAATTCTATCCACAATTTTCAAAAAAATCTGAAATTTACAATTGAATAATCATGCCATATTTTAAAAAACAAAACAAAAAATTTCAAACCATTTTACGTCTAAACCCCTTCCCATAAAAAATAATTATACATTATATTGTAAATTAATTTAATATATATAATTTTTTGCTAAAGGAACATTGGTAACATGACATGGGTTCGATTAATGTTGTTACCACGCTACCTTTAGGCATACCAAGGTAACTCACAACACAAATCCTATCGGTAAGTAGGGGATTTGAATATGGGACCTAACTCACAACACCTTAGATTTGATAGAACGAGCCATAAAAACTCAAATGTTTCTTATCATTAGTGGCATACAATAGAATTTTGACTTGGGAAAACCTTATTAAGGGGGGAATATAGAGCCCATGAAGGTGTGGACTATGTCGGGCACAAAGAGAAGATGTAAAACACCTTTTCTTGCAATGCCACTTTATGATTTCTATTTGGCTTGGGGTCCTTAAGTTGTTAAATATTAAAGAAGATTGGGAAAGGACAAATATTGGGCTATATCTTAGGTAGTGGTTTTTGGAATACAAAAAACACGGGACATTACCTTCAATTTTCCTTTGGGGAATTTGGAGGGTGTTAGCACTGCAATTTGTCAAATATTTTCAAAGTCTATTCATCATTCTCCAAGGAATCAATTTTCCTTTTCAGTTCGGTTGTAAGATGAAATTGTCACTATAAAAGTTTAGTGGTGAGAAAATTTCATTTCTATCTTCATTCATTTAATTTTCCCTCTTTTACCTTTAATTTTTCCAAAAAACCCAAAGTCCAGCGTTTCATTTCTTTCAAAACCCATTTTTAACTATTAAAATTAAATTTTTATAGTTAAAAAGCAGCTCCACATGCCCACTAACAACCATATCATATTATACCCTTTTCACCTTACCTTCTACTGCATATCCAAACCTTATACATGTAACTATTTCTGGATCCTACAAACTTTCTGATATGCAATATTGTTGGAACCCATCATTTATTTTTTATTTGTTTCATAACATTCAAAATGTTTTAGAAAAATACTTTATATTATTATTCAGACAAATTTTACCTTATTCATTGACTTAACAAATTTTTCACTTATCAGCTTTTAAAAATCTGTTTAATGGGCCCCACCTACCTTTTCGCATCATATTTTCGCATATTTAAGTTACCACATTCACTTTTTCTTCCTCATTTCCCTAAATGTGATATTGAGTGGGACCCTATCCTGCCAAGTCATTGTTGCTAATCGCATATCGCAATTTTCCATTGCCAAATAGTCTGTTACCACCCCACCTCCCCGATCTCTGATATTGAGATATTACTTTGACTTCCCGAAATGTGATAATCATTTTAACTTCCCGATGCGATATCAGTGGGACCCCTTTATATATATATATATATATATATATATATATATATATATATATATATATATATATATATATATATTATGTATACCGCAATGAACTTTTCACTTTCCCGCTTGACCTTTATCCTTGCCTTTTCGCATCGGCATATTGCAACAATCCTTGCCACATTCATTTTCCACTCCACAAATATTCTGATGTGATACTAAAGGGACCCACCTTTCCCTACCACCCCACCCTTTCCCCATCACACATCACAAAATCTGGAGGATACGTACTCGGGATCATGTTATAAACGCGGAAGTGCGATGTGTGATATTTATGGGACCTAATTGCATATCACAATTTACAAGATTAGGAGGATAGGCGCTCAAGAATTCATTATAAAATCTGAAATGTGATTGTGATTTCCACCGGCCATTACATCTCGTGATCTTCCCTGCCCTTTGATCCATAGTTTTGATGCCTTTTTGACCCCCCTTTCTCCATTATGGTTTTAACACTATGGGGGGGTGTTGTGGGGGGGTCTGAAAATCTATTTTATTCGTCGCTCCTCCTGCTACGTGTCCTCCTCTCCGCACTTCACACCCCCCTCAGTCCAAACCTCCTTGCCATGTCATCATCCCCATCATAAATCACATTCCCTCCCACTTGTGTCTTATGCTTAAATTTTTCTGACCCCGATCTACGATTGCAATATATGTATAAAAGGTTTTCTCCTCCCACTCATAATTTATTTAATAATATTTCTCACTAATAAAATGAAACCCCACTATCTCTTTAAATCCGCCTCCATAACCTTTTTAACCTCCATATTTACCGCTCCTCTTTTATTGCTCTCGCTGGCCCAAAATTCAACGTGTCTCCTTCTCATGTCTTTCACATGCTTGTTCCTTTTGTTTGGAACCTATGTATATGGTTTTTTCCACTCCAACACTATTTCCATGTTTAATTCAAGACCCTATCATGACAAACAAGAAACCAAAGGGAAGGAACATCGACAGAGTTTCTCTAAAATGGATTTCTACCATTACTCTTAGCACCATCACGTTTCCACAAGGCATCATGCAACATTCAAATAACAGTCACATGCCAATTTCACTGTTGTTTACACTTTTTGTGGAGTTGGTTGCACCATAACAGAAGATGAGTCTTCTCATAGACTAGCACATCATACAACCACTTAGAATTTTTAGCCTTGATGATGTTTATTTTGATTATTTCCTAGCACTTTGTATTAAAGTTTTAGGATAAGTCTCATCTCTTGCACGAGATTGTAATAAATTTTGGGGATAGGTTTACTCCTTTCATGGAGATGACAAATTTATATTTTTGTATATATGTCACAAAGTTCTATGTAAAAATTTTTGGTTGTTTTAGAATCTTGGCTCATATGATCAGTACTCTTTTCAGTGAATAAAATTGAAAGAAACTTTTGAGGACTTATTATCAATCTAGTGTGTGTATTGTTAATTTTCACTTGTGTTTCCATATCTTATTATCTTCAGTGGTAGTTTGCAAACCCTCATGTTGTTATGTGTTTTTATCAGTCTCTTGACATGTTCATGTGTTTATCAAATTTTGTTAGTCTCATACAGTGAGCTTTCTTGATGAAATATACATGATGAAAATGTAAAGAGCATCACTTATAATAGTTATCTTCCATGATATTTCAGCGAGAATATTGTAAGTCTAGAAATAGCTTTCTCTTGTTGAAATATTGAAAAATTGCTACTTGTGTTATTTTCTAACAAAAGAAGTGGATTTTTGCCTTACATACCCACTGTTTCTTCTTCCATTTCACATTCTCTTCCCCTCATAGGCTACAAACTCACTCTTTTTCTACCACATCAAACCCAATACCCTCATTAATAGAACAATGGATTTGACTGAAATCTCTTTTCAGTGAATGGGAGTTTAAACCACCTACCAATATCATAAACCAAATCATTAAATTACCTTACAGTTTAGGATGTGTCTGGTCAGGTGCTTGAAGAATTCCAAGTGTTGATTCCAGTGCTAACATCTTTTGGTGCATCTGTTGGGAGAAGAAGATCGTGAACACAACTTTCTCCCGAGTTTTTTGTTATACAGAAATCAGATCTAGTTTTTGATGGTGAAAAAAGACTAGACACTAAAGAAGACTCCAGATTTTACACTTGGCGACTCCATTTCTAGAATAATGTAATGGTGACTCTGCAGGATAACAAACTCAGTTGACAAAAATGAGAAGGTACAAGAAAACTAGGTACTAAGCCATAAGTTTGTTCGAGGAACTTATATTAAATTTCATAAGATCTTTCTTGTATGTTCCCACACACTTGAAAAGGATTGTCTCATGCTTTATATACTCAGATGACTATAAGTCTTCTCTTATTTATCCCTCATTAAAAGAAGATCCTTTATTTTCTAGTCTCATTGACCTTGATCATTTTCCTCCAATTGAACCCTATGAAACAAATGATGTACATATACCATTTTTTCCTGAAAATGATCAACCATCTCATCTTGTTGATAATAAACTTGATTTACCTCTTGAAATCCTTGTTGTACCTTTTGATCAACATGTTGAGCCTTGTATCCAACTCACAAAAGTTTAGTGCAAGATTACAAAGCATTATAAGCCTTTGAAATTGCCGTTAACCCTTCATGAATATCCTCCTGATTTTCTAGATTACCTTCCTATGTTTAATGGAGAAGACCATATAGTAGCATAATAGCATATTGAATATTTTGAAAGATTTACAGATCTTCTTCAAATCGTTCATGAGGATGTGGTTTTGAGGAAATTTTGTCAGTTGTTACAAAGGGATGATAGATTATGGTTCAAAAATTTGGAGGTTGGTTCAATAGGTTCATGGATGGATTTTCATGATGTTTTTCTAAGGTATTGGGGTGAAAACAAATCATATGAGCAATATCTCTTTGAATTTTATGTGATGAAGAGAAGGGAGGATGAATCTCTTAGCATATTCAATAGGAGATTTCATAGTTTTTATCACAGTATACCCAAGGATGTCAAGCCTCCAGAAGTTACTGCCATGTTAGCCTATGCCAATGAATTTGATTATAAGTTTTATTTATGGTTTAGAGAAACAAAAGCACCTACTCTAGCATCCATGGAAGAGGCAGCCTTTGAAATTGAATCTAATATTATGAGAGTACGAAGGTTGAAATAAGAGGAACAAGATGAAATAGTGTAAGAAAAAAGCACTCAGAAATCATTCAAGAAGGATGAACAGGAACGTTATGGTGATTATTCAAATAAGGACAGTGAAGATGAAGGTACATATGATTTTTTTTAGAAATTTCTTATGATTCCTTTTCTGATCATAATTCAATTGTTGATTCAGAAATTGTAAATAATAAACCTATTTGTGCTACTTATGGAAGTGATTCAGAAAAAAATTCAAATTTTCAAGATCATTATGAGAAGAATATTTTTAAAGATCATGTTGATGGTTTTTAATATATGATTATGGGATTGGAACAACCTTCCTTGTTTTCACAATCAACATCATCTTGTAGCAGCATAAGATATGATGACTTGCAATAGATTTCTAAGCCGCATATAGATTTTTCTAGCAATGAGTATGTATTAGATAGCTATGATGACAAGCTTTCACTTGATGGAGAGGAATTCTTAGTTTTTGAAAAATTTAATGATATTCCTCTAGCTATTTCAAACAACAATCTTACTGAAAATTCTTTGCAAGAAAAGATTTATGAACAACAAGGTCATATTACTCTTATGTCTTTAAAGAAATTTGATATTGGGAAGGATTTCTCTGAAAATATCACTGATATTGAAGATAGCAAGGGGATCATTCTTGATTACATAAGCATAATAAAAAAGGAATATTAACCAAAGCAGTTTTATCCCTTGGAGTAGAAAAAGTTTGTTCTAGGTTTTGAAGATCCAATGGCAACATTTTCAGAGGCACATTTTTCCAAAGCCTTGAACATTTCAAGCTTCATTAAAAAATTAGCATGTTTCGGTAAACATGGGTTTTCATAAAGTTTTTTATGGAAATTTTTGGTTTATTCCTATGATTTATTAAGCAATTGAAAAGGAAAGGCTCTTTCTATCATAAAAATACTTGCATGGATAAATTGGAAGTTTGTGTACACATGAGAAATGGAAATCAGATGATTAAAAGTAGGGAAGTAGATGAATAATCTTGCCACTCGAGCATTTTCTTTTTAGTCTTGGTTTTCAGTCTGAATTCAATTTCAACTTGAAGAAATAAGTTGCAGAAGATCGAAATGATGCTTTTGAATCCATCACCCAATGGCTAGGCATGCTGGTATTTTTTGAGTTAATGAGAAAGATCGCTGGTTGGAGAAATAAGAGTTGGAGAAAAGGCAATAGTGTAGGGTTCTTGATAGCCCGATAGCCCACATGGGGCATATCATCCCCAATTAGAGCCACTATTAGCACTGCAAATTTTCAAATTTTTTGAAAGTCTGGTCATCATTCTCAAAGGAATCAATCTGCCTTTTCAGTTCAATTGTAAGATGAAAGTGTCATTGTCAAAGTGTAGTGGTGAGAAAGTTTCATTTCTACCTTCATTCATTTAATTTTCCCTCTTTTACCTTTCATTTCTCCAAAAAAATCAAAGTCCAGTGTTGCATCTCTTTCAAAACCCCTTTTTAACTATTAAAATTTAATTTTTATAGTTAAAAAGCAGCTTCGCACACCCACTAACAACCATATCATATTATACCCTTTTTACCTTACCTTATATCGCATATTCAAACCTTCTAAATGTAACCATTGCTGAATCCTACAACCTTTCTAATATGAGATATTCTTGGGACCCATAATTTCTTTTTGATCCATTTCATAACATTTGAAATGTTGTAGAAAAATCCTTTATATTATGATTCAGAAGAATTTTACCATATTCATTGACTTAATGAAGTTTTCACTTATTCACTTTTAAAAATTTAATGAGCCCCACATACCTTTTCGCAATGCATTTTTGTAAAGTTCACTTACCACATTCTCTTCTGCTTCCTCATTTCCTTGATTGCGATATTGAGTGGGACCCTTTCCTACCACGTCATCGTCACTAATCGCATATCGCAATTTTCCATTGCCAAACTCTCTGTTACCATCCCATCTCCCTGATCTCTGATATTGCGATATTTCTTTGACTTCCCGAAATGTGATAATCCTTTTAACTTCCTGATGCGATATCAGTGGGAACCCTTTAATATATATATCATAAATATTTATACCATAGTGAACTCTTCGCTTTCCCGCTTTACCTTTATCCTTGCCTTTTCACATCGGCATATTGCAAAAATCCTTGCCACATTCATTTTCCACTGCACAAATCTTCTAATGTGACACTAAAGGGACCCACCTTTCCCTGCCACATCACCCTTTCCCCATTACACATTGCAAGCTCTAGAGCATAGGCACTTGGTATCATGTTATAAACGTCGAAGTGTGATGTGCGATATTGGTGGGACCTATTCACATATAGCAATTAGCAAGCTCAGGAGGATAGGCGCTCAAGAATATATTATAAACTATGAAATGCGATTGCGATTTCCACTGGCCGTTACACCTCATGATCTTCCCCGCCCTTTGATCCATGGTTCTCATGCCTTTTCAGCCCTCCTTCTCCATTATTCTTTTAACACTATGAGGGGGTCCAAAAATTTGTTTTCTCTGTCGCTCCTCATGATAAATGTCCTCCTGTCTACATTTCGTACCCCCCTCAGTCCAAACCTCCTTGTCACATCATCACCCCCATCGCAAATTTTATTCCCTCCTGCTTGTGTCTTATTCTTAAACGTTTCCGACCCTGATCTGTGATTGCGATATATGTATAAAAGGTTTTTGTCTCCCACTGATCATTTATTTAATAATATCTCTTGCTAATAAAATGGAACCCCACTATCTATTGTGAAAATATCTCCAAAAATAGAATAAAAGAGATATCAACGCCTTAGAAATGAGCCACCTCGAGGGGAAACCTCCAATACATTACATGAATGAACAATTCTTGGATGATACAAATGACAAAACCTCATTTCTATATATAGGAGTCCATGGGGCCACAATGTAATTCTAGTTGGGCCACAACGTAACCGTAGCCGACCTAACAATAATAATGTAAGGGCACAATAATAACAATATGGGGGTTATAGGGGTACAGCAATAACAATAAGGGGGGATACACTAACATAATAAGGGACTATACTATTAATATAGGGACTTAACATGCCCCTCTCCTTCAAAAAAGTGTTGTCCTCAACGCTTGAGTAGCTCTAGGTGTTTCTATATAAAATTCTCATCCTCCCATGTAGAATCTTCCGTGGTTAAGTTCTTCCACTTGATGAGATAATCTAAAATTGATCGATTTCGTAGCTACTGAGTTCTTGTTTCCATGGCTACTTTAGGTTCCAATATGATTTTTATTTCCTCGTCAAGTTCTGGCAATATTGTTTGAACTAGAATATTTTCACCTATAACATTCTTTAAGCATGAAACATGGAAAACTGGATGCACTCGTGAAGAAGCAGGAAGCTCTAATTTGTATGCCATAGTACCAATATTTTGCAACACCTTGTAAGGACCATAGTACTTTGGAGATAATTTATTTTCCTTCTTATATTGCTTGAAGGAAATTTTCTTGTATGGTTGTAGCCGTAAAAATACCCAGTCTCCTACATCAAAACTTCTCTCGCTGCGAAGTTGATCTGCCTGTTGTTTCATTCAATTTTGTGCCAAATTCAGGTTATCCTTTAAGAATTGGAGAACTTCTTGTTGATGCTCGATGTGGTTGTCCAGTGCTTGAACCTTTGAATTTTCTCTTAAAGATGATGTGATGGGTGGTGGATGATATCCATAAAGTGCCATAAATGGGGTCATTTTTGCTATAGTATGGAAGGAAGTGTTATACCACCTTTCAGTGAGAGGTAACCACTTGACCCATTGTGTTTTTTAATCAGATACAAAACAACGAAGATATCCTTCCAAAAATGTATTTACTATCTCAGTTTGACCATTGGATTGAGGATGACAATATGAGATATGAGCTAATTGAGTACCCAAACAAGAAAATAACTCTGTCCAACAATTTCCAGTAAAAATGGGATCTCTGTCGCTCACAATAACCCTTGGGTTTCCATGTAGCTTTTGAATTGTGTCCATAAATGTAGTAGCAAATGTATCTGCTTTAAATGGATGATATAATGCACAAATGTGTGCATACTTGGTAAGTCTATCAACTACCACCATGATGACACTCTTTCCTTTGGAATTAGGTAAACCTGTGATAAAATCCATTGAAATATCCTCCCAACATTGACTTGGAATGGATAAAGGTTGTAGAAGACCCGGGGTATTAATTGTATCCACTTTATTCTGCTGGCAAACCAAACATTCTTCCACAAAATTTTGAATATTAGATTTAAGGCCATCCAAAAAAAAATCTTTCCTCACCCTGTGGTAAGTTTTTAAAAATGCTGAGTGTCCTCCTAAAGGATAAGTGTGCAATTCCAAAAGAATCTTTTGTTTTAGCTAGGAATTCTTACAAAGATATAAGCGATTTTTGTACCATAAGGAATCAATTTTTCCAACTAAATGTATCAGATGTACTAGGATATTTCTGCAACTTTTGGATGAGTGTCCACACTTCTTCGTCCTTCTTCCATTCATCCCTTGCTTTGGTTATCCAATCTCGTTGGATAATATAAATGGCAAAAAGAAATGATTCCACCTCTTCATTCTTTCTAGAGAGTGCATTTGCAACAACATTTAGCTTCCCTTTTTTGTAGATTATTTCAAAGTCATAACCCAACATCTTTGTGAGCCATTTTTTATACTCTTTTGAAGATAGTCTTTGTTCCAAAAAGTGTTTAAGACTATCATGATCATTTTTTACCTTGAAGTGTCTTCCCATTAGGTAAGGTCGCCATTTCTTTAGTGAATGCAATATTGGTAACATTTCCTTCTCATAAATAGTTTTCTGTAAATACTTTCCTTTCATTGGATGACTTTCAAAAGCAATGGGTCTTCCTTCTTGCATTAAAACAACACCAATTCCATTTCCTGAGGCATCACATTCCACAATAAAGGTTTTTGTGAAGTTTGGCGTAGCTAAGACCAGTGCTAGGCACATTGCCTCTTTAAGATGTTCAAAGGCCTTAGTTGCTTCAGGAGTCCATGAAAATGCATCTTTCTTCAATAATGTTGTTAAAGGTGCTACTATTCTCCCATAATTCTTAACAAACTTGTGATAATACCCTGTTAACTCAAGAAATCCTCACAACTGCTTTATGGTTGTGGGGACTTTCCATTCCTTAATGGCTTTAATTTTTATAGGATCTACCTTAACACCTTTGTGAGATACAATATGACCCAGATATTCCACATCTTGTAGTCCAAAGAAACATTTGGATGCCTTTTCATATAATTGTTTCTACTTTTTCTTCTTGATATGTCCTTCTATCTTGAGAGTTTGAGGAGTGGTAATTCCTGCCAATGCATTACACGATATGGTCAGACTCATTTCTTCCTCTTCTAGGGCTGGTTCCTGGTGTATATCCTCTTTTGTGTCATTTTCTTCTTCCTCTTCAAAATCTATGTAAAATAATTTCTTCTTAACACACTTATGAGCTTTAGTGTATTTGCTTTCACAACTGTAGCAAAGCCCTTTTTCTCTTTTTTGTTCCAATTGTTGTGGTGTCAACCTTGTAGGTTGTGGAAATTTAGGAGTAGCAAAACTTCCATCTTTATAGAAGTGAGTGGTAGGCTTCCTTGTCGCCATAATTTTACATTCATTTTTTCTTTCCAACCTGAATGCCTTCTCCAATGAATCAGGTTCCAAAACGCGAACTTCATGTTGGACGTTATCCTTTAAAGTACCTATGAAGAGATCAATCCTATGTTCCTCTGAAATATCAGTTACCCTTATATTCAATTTTTGGAAGTCCTCAATGTGCTCCCCCACTGAGCACTTTTTCTTGAGATTTATCAATTGGCTAAAGAAAGTGTTTCTCTTTGTATCCTCATAATGTGCTATCATTTCCTTCGTAAAAATTGACCAAGTGACAATTGTTTTACAGGAGCAAAGCCATCGATACAATACAAATGTATTTTGTTCTAAACGTAAAGTTGCAATGCAGACCTTTTGTGTGTTTTTCACATTATTGAGATCAAAATATTGCTCCATATATAGTATCGATGTTACAGGATCCTTTTCATCAAACTTCCTCATATCCATTTTTGGAATATGGTGCTTCTTCCCTCCAAAATTAGAGTTTATGAAATCACTATTAACATTTATTTTTTTCTCATCATGAGTTTCCTCTACTATATTTTGACCCTTAGGAAACATTTCTTGTATCAACATTGTCAAACCTTCCATGTCTTCTTTTAGATCATTCTTCTTGTTTTCCATCTTAGCTTCCATGTCATCCATCTTAGATTCCATGCCAGCTTCCATGCTATTAATATTAGCTTCCATGCCATTCTTCAAACCATCCGTCTTAGAGTCCACGCCTTTCTTCAAACCATCCATCTTAGTTTCTATGCCTTTCTTCAAAACTTCCATGTCATTTTTTGTTTCTCTTTGCGAGAGTGAAATTTGTTGCACTTTCTTTTGTAATTTTGATCTGTCATGTTGCCATTCTTCGTCTTCATGAGTCATAGTAGAGCCTTATAAAGGTTTAATGGGTGTTGAATTATTTTTAGCGGCCATTTGAGAATCCAATACTGATATTTGTTCTATAATATTCCCTTGAAATCAATTCAACTTGATTCTTCAAACAAGACTTATGCAATTCAGAAAAAAAAATACACACCTTTTACTTGCTTTTGAGGAGCTCGATATTGAAATTAACTTATCTATGTACCTGCAGATCCTCAATATCTGAAATTAGGCCCTGTAGTATTCCTCTGAAGCTTCTTTCAAATGCCACAGGTCTGACTTGATTTAGATTATTCAAGGAAAAGTTATGTCCAATCTCCCATAACGACTAATTATGGACTGGTTTAGTAGAGGGAACTTGTACGATTTGCCACGTGTCACTGTTTGCTCCTTTGGCTCTAAAATTTATAGACAGGAAACTAAATTCCATGTACTTCTAGTCACGTTTTATAGAATTCAAATCTGATTCTCAGAGAGAGAGTTATGAATATTTTCCCACGATCACCTCTTTGAGATGAAATTTGGGAGCCTGAAAAATACCTAACTTCGACAGATAATATCTCCGAAAATATTGTGAATCAAGATCTGAAATTTTGTGACGATGTTCCTCACGATTTTAGCTTTGCGCTCTAAAAACTTCAGCTTATGAACCTTCGTAGAAAAAAATTTATAGCAAAAATTCCGCGATGACCTTTGTAAGTGAAATTCAGGAGCCTACAAAAATCCCTAACTTCCATAGATCATATCTCCGAAAATATTGCGAACCAAGCTCTGAAATTTTGCGACGGTGTTCCTCAGGATTTTTTCTTCGTACTCTAAAAATTTCAGCTTCTGAACCTTCGTAGAAAACAAGTTATATGAAAATTCCACGATGACCTGTTTGGAGCAGCAAAACCCTAGAATCAAAAGCTCTGATACCAAATGTTGTGAAACCAGCTCCAAAAATAGAAGAAAAGAGATATCAACATCTTAGAAACGAGCCACTTCGAGGGAGAAGCCTCCAATACATTACATGAATGAAAAATTCTTGGATGATACAAATGAAAAAACCTCCTTTCTATATATAGGAGTCCATGGGGCCACAATGTAACCTTAGCTGAGCTAAGAATAATAATGTAAGGGTACAATAATAACAATATGGGGGTTACAGGGGTACAACAATAACAATAAGGGGGGCTACACTAACATAATAAGGGACTATACTATTAATATAGGGACTTAACACTATCTCTTTCAATCCACCTCCATAACCTGTTTAACCTCCATATTTCCCATTCCTATTTTATTTCTCCCGCTAGCCCACAATTCAACATGTCTCCTTCTCATATCTTTCACATGCCCGATCCTTTTTTTTGGAACCTATCTATATGGGTTTTTCCACTCCAACACTATTTCCATGTTTAATTCAAGACCCTATCACGAAAAACAAGAAATCAAAGTAAAGGAACAATGATAGAGTTTCTCTAAAACACATTTCTACCATTACTCTCAGAACCAGCACGTTTCTACAAGGCATCATGCAAAATTCAAAGAACAGTCACATGTCACTTTCATTTATGTTTAAAATTTATGTGGAGTTGGTTGCACCAAAACAAAAGAGGAGTCCTCCCATAGACTGCCACATCATACAACCACTTCAAATTGTTAGCCTTGATGTTTTTTATTTTGATTATGTCATAGAACTTTGTAATTAAGTTTTAGGATAAGCCTCATCTCTTGCATAAGATCGTAATAACTTTTGGGAACAATTTTACTCCTTTTGTGGAGATGACAATTTTATATTTCTTTATATATGTGACAAAATGCTATGTAAAAAAGGTTGGTGGTTTTAGAATATTGGCTCATAATATCAGTACTCTTTTCAGTGAGTAAAATTGAAAGAAACTTTTGAGGAATTATTATCAATCTGGTGTGTGCATTGTTAATTTTCAGTTTCTTTTCCATATCTTATTATCTTCAGTGGTAGTTTGCAACCCCTCATGTTTTTATGTATTTTTATCAGTCTCTTGACATGTTCTTGTGTTTTATCAATTTTTGTTAGTCACACACAGTGATATTTCTTGATGAAATATACATGATGAAAATGTAAAGAGCATCACTTGTAATAGTTATCTTCCATGATGTTTCAGTGAGAATATTTTAGGCACACCCTACATTGGTGAAAGAGGCAGATCTATTAGACAGAGAATCCAGGAGCATGCTGCAGAAATTTGGCATAATCGATGTCGCACATCTGCTCTTACAGAAAATGTGTAGAAATCGTGTCACCATGTTTGCATTGAAGACTCCAAATTCATCGCTAGGGTTGACCACTTATATCACAGGATGCTTTGGGAAGCCATTGAGATTGAGCGACATGCTAAGAATCTCAATAGGGATGATGGTTGGAATCTGAGTAAAAGATGGACTCCAACTCTCTCTAGATAAAAAAAAAATCAGTGTCCCCACCCCCCTTGCTTATTTTTCCTGGTCTCCCCTTTCCTCTTTTCTTGTTTTTTTCCTTTCTCTTCTTTTGTCTTGTCTTCTTTGTCCCTAGATTTTTACTTTTATACTCTTCATGTTTATATTTTTATATATTACCCCTTATATTTTTTATTGTGTATAATCCCCTATATATCTTAGTAATAAATTCTTCATAATTCTTTGTAAGATTTTTATATTTTAATCAATTAAAATTTTTAATTAATTATTACATAATAATTTTTGCCCCCCCCCCTCGCTTATTTCTCCTAGTCTTCTTTTTTCCCTATAATTTATCTTAATTATTCTTTAGGTTTATATATTAACCCCTAGTAATCAATTCTTCAAAATAAATTTTAAATTAAATATTTTTATCTATTATTTTAATATTTAATCAATTAAATAATTTTAATTAAATATTACATAATAAATTTTATTATAATATCTATTAAAATAAAAATTTCATTAAACAATTTAAAAATTTTAATTAAATATTACATAATAAAATTTGTATTATTATAATATTTATTGGGGAACTTTTTTTTGGGTCAATAATTATTAATCACTTAATAATTTTAATTAACTAATTAACTAACTCATTAATGACTAGTTTTTAAACAGCTAGTCTTAAATGGCTAGTTTTTAACGGCTAGTTTTATTAAGCTAATACCAGGCAATGATGCATCACACTATTTATTCAATTAGATCGATTGAATTTTCACCTTTTTCTGACGATGAAACAAATTAGCTAGTTCGAAACATCAACTAAATCCTAATGATGTGATTAATCCAAAAAGACATTTATCGAATCTATGGATCACAAAAGTCTCAGATTTAAAATTACTACTTGTGTTATTTTCTACCAAAAAAAGTGGATTTTTTCCTTACAGACCCACTATTTCTTCTTCCATTTCACATTCTCTTCCCCTCACAGGCTACAAAATCACTCTTTTGCTACCACATCTAACCCAATACCCTCATTAGTAGAACAGTGGATTTGACTAAAATCTCTTTTTAGTGAATGGGAGTTTAAACCACCTACCAATATCATAAACCAAATCATTAAGTTAACTTAGAGTTTTCTATGTGTTTGGTCAGGTGGTTGAATCAGTCCAAGTGTTGATTCCAGTGCTAACAGAGGGAAAGAAAGGCCTGCATTTATGAGTAGGCGCGGTGAGATGCCAAATAGGATTTCGACATACCCTAAGGAATATGGATGGTATGTGATCAAGAAACCACAAAACATCTGATTCCCTAGGGATCTATGGGTAGTATATCTTGTGGGATTTTTCAACTGGGCCACATCATTCGCGTCTTGTGGTAGTGGCATGGCCATACATTTGGGGTCTAAGATGTTTTCCCATTTCCATTTTTATAGTGGTAAAGGAAAAAATACAAGGGTAGACCTTCTTGCATTATGGGAAGTCCAATATTGGCCCAAATATCTTGTTCTAGAGGAAATCATAGTCCATGGAGACTCCAAGGTTGTGATAGATTGGGGTAATGAAAGGAACAATTTGGAGACTTATGTACTTTCCAACAGGAATAATAGGATCATAGTGTTAATTATTGAATTAAGAAGGATTTTCATATCATACATCTTTAGAGATCAATGAAACACAGAAATTGTCGAAGGAATATTGCAATGGGGATGCGAGAATGATCAAGTACTATTATTTTGATAAAGGAGGCTTACATTGGTCTAACCACATCATGCTATGCTGAGACATGTTTTTTTACAGAATCAACTCATATAAACAATGATTTTTCTAGAACATGATTACATAGGAATACTTTGTATTTTCTTTCTTTGTATTTTGTTTTTATGAGCGAAGTACTAACTTCAATGAATAGATCAAATAGAAGTAAGTATAGAGAACAGAAATGACCCAGGCCTCGAAGAATGTTTATATATAAACATTTTTTTTCCTTCAAAAAACATATCATGTATTTGTGAGATGAGCTCAATTGAAGGGTTGATTAGTCTAATATGGTTATTTTTATTTATAAAGATTAATTTGGATTAAATTAATTTATATCATTATTTTTATTTATAAAGATTGATCATTTAAAATAAAATAAAAATTAATAATTTTATTTGAATACAAAACATAAAAAAATATGGACTTTTGATGATGATGATGGTGATTAGCATCCATTAAGGCTAATGTGGTCTATCCAACCTCAATAAAAGAAAAATAATCTAATCGAGATTCTTCGAAATCTTGTCTCTATGATAAAAAAAAAGGGAAATAAGCTCTCCAAAATGGCTATACTTGGGCTAACTTAATAAATCAAGATGATTGGAAGTGTGGAAGATGTTAGGGAATTGAGAGTGGATGTGAGTAAGAGTAGGGAAGTCTAAAAGGAAGTCCTTTTCATCTTCCACCATCTTATTATCCCAAATTTGATAGATTATATCTTATTAGGTAGCCTTGGGAGTAGACCACCCCCATGGTTCACTTCGAAGCTCATGAGAATTAATTCTTATTGTAAGGATGTTCATTTTTTCATTTTTTTGGTTCAATTCAAAGCTCGTAAGAATTAATTCTTATTTTAAGGATGTTCATTTTCTCATTTTTTCTTATTGCAAGCAAAAACATAGATATTTCTCGTTATCAAGGCTGGGGTTGATTACCTCCTTATAGTATCTTAGCTTCCTTTTACCCTCTATCTCCTTATCATCTCATAGTTTGTCCTTAAAATTGGAGGTAATAGTATCTTTGACACTATGCTCCTTAATCCCCCAAAGATTGAGCCAACTCCTTAATCCCCCAATTATTGAGCCAAGACTGGGCATCTTATGTCATGTGAGTTTGAGGGGAAGCTGGGGGTTTTGACTAATTTTAGAAGGAATTTTTGGAAGTGTCTTAGATTCGATGTTGTAATTCTTCTTCTTATACATTATATATCTAAACGTATATGTAATTTCAATGGGGATAGGCCAGCTTCCATAGAGAGAATAAAATAAAGATGCATAATAAGATAATGAGACGATTTTGTCTGAAATATTTTTGTAGCTTCATGATATCATCATAATAGGGAAACGGTTAAAATTTACAAAATAATCAATTTCTCCTTCTCCTATTTATTTAATTAATATGTTATTCTCATTCATGTACTTTATTTCATGTATATACCGAATCTCATAAAGTTTGACACCAGTAGATTCGAGGATGCACATATAATCTCTTAGTTTTAAAACATAAATACCTCTTGATATAATATATCCACTAGAGACGAACGTCAACAAGATAGTGTACACACCCACAGAGTTTGCCACTATAGGATTCCGTGACACGCCAGCTATGAAGCCAAAGGGTCCCAGACCTGTTTGATGTAGGGCAACGTACAATAAAACCTGTCGAAAAAACTTGTATAGCAATTCGTTTAAATTCCATTTTTGTGGATTAGATGTTTTTTTCATAAAATTTTGGGATGAAATTCAAGACAAAACCGTTCAAAAAATCTAGCACAGAAACTTATAAATCGGATGAGAGATGTCTAAATAAACAGTTTAAAGTTGAGCGGTCCTCTTTATTTCTCGATAAGGTTTTGAGAATCAATAACGAAAGATACTACAAAATTCTCGTGTTTGGTGTGGGTTTTGTTCATCAAATATTCCTAAACTGTAAAATGGAGTCCAATTCTACTCAAAATTGAAGATACAAAGAAATACACAATTTGAACCTTGTTGAAGAATGGAAAAAGTAAGAGGAACAACGGGAAAAATAATTTACCTGTTTGGATTAGGGCCAAAACCAGCTGTGTAGTACGTAATAGATACCCACATAGCAAATTCTATTAACGAAGAAGGAATTCCAGTAATCCATATTGGAAGTGAGAATGCCCATGGAGGGTAGAACATGAAATCTCTCTGCTTGTAAAACACCGGAAGGTTTGCAACTATCATATAATTTCTAAATATTCCAAACAAACTGGAGAATAGAAATTCTCCTCTTTTAACACAGAGAAATTCAGAACAAAAATTGCTTCTGATAGACAGATATGACACAAAATGCTTCTATTTCATTAGCCTAAAACAATATTACAAAAATATGCTTTTCTTCCTCTATCAGAGGGATTAAAAAAAATTCTTATGACTGCTTCAACACACAGTGCTTGCAGAATAAAACTCTCTATCTTTTTCAAAAAACACACTTACAATGCTTCTCTGTTTTTCTATTTTTCCTTCGGGCTTACACTGTGTATTAAAACAATGCACACATAAATATTAAGCCTTTTGGGATTTTTACCTTTTTATATGGCACGACGTATAAAAAAACATTAAAAAAAACATAAATGAATTTTCATAAAGCAAACGAATGGACTCGAACTTCAAACAAAAAATTAAACTAGATTGCATTCTTTTCGCATAACAAGTCGCCCCTACGTCAGCAGACCCAAAATCAACGCGAACGACATTTGATTGGCTAGCGCTAGGCCCCATTAGAACTCAAATTATTTATGAACTGGATTTGATAAAAGGTGCGCATACCAAAAGGTGAAAGTGATGTCATGGCCAAAATGAACGCGAAACAACGCGAAGCAATTATGAACTGTAATTGATAAAAGTTTCGGGTCCAGTTTTGGATCGACGATCAGCGGACGAGCGATGCTACGGACCTTTGCACCTTGGTGCATATGATTTTGATTTTGCGATAAAGTGATGTGGAGACCACATTGCATTGGCGATTCGAAGCGACAGAAACATAACTCTTGGCAATGAGTGATTGCGATGTTGTGATATCGCAATATTGCATCGTAGTTGGGGAGACGAGCCTTGCAGTTTGGGCAGATGGCGATGTTGGGATATAGCGATGGACAGTGATTGATCCACGTCACTACGCTGTGGATGGGACCCGTGCTATTCCAAAATAACTTGGCGCATAATTAAAATTGGTTGGTGAGGGCGTTAAAGCCTGATAAGATGGTTTTTAATAAACTCTAGTGTTGCGTGGTTTGAACCACGATTTATTCAATTCCTTCTGCAAAGTCAGCTATGGCCCATAAAAAAAAAAAAAAAAAACTTCCTTATGGTTTCATTTAAACTCCTATTAAATGCACAGAGGTGTGCACTCAAGCTTCTTCCCCTGTTGTACTATGTTTCTCCTGCACGGGGTTTTGCAGGTGACTTTAATATTTTCAACACTCCTCCTCAAAGTTAGTTGTTGGGTTATCTGTCATACCCAAGAATTTCATAAAATATTAAAAACTCTTTTTTCCCAATGGTTTTGTCCGAATGACTGCAAATTACTCCTTTTTTCTACAATGTTGTAAAACAATTTCTCCATTGTTCACCAATTCCCTAATGTAGTGAAACTTGGCTTCAATGTGCTTAGTTCTTTTATGAAACACATAATTCTTTGACAAAGCTATGGCTGAGCTATTGTCACAATAAATCATTGTCCCTTTTACCTTTTCTTGACATAAAATCCTCAACATTATTCTCATCAACACTGCTTGACATGCTGCTGTTGTAGCTGCCACGTCATACTCTGTTTCTGCTGTAGATAATGCTACAATAGGCTGTTTCTTAGAAGCCCATGAAATGGATCCTAAACACATATGAAAAACATAACTAGATGTGATTTTTTGATCATCTACAATTCCAGCGCAATCACTGTTAGCATTAGAGAAAATTTTAACGATGGAAAATTATCTTGAAGTTCAAAACATTAGCGAATCTCACTAGTCCCTAATATGAAAACTATGAAATGTTTATTGATATATTTGTAATTTTTTTCAAATTTATAATGATTTTATATATAGTATCTATATAATGTTGGTGATTTTTAAGATAAAATGATTTTATATTGTAAAATCTAGGTGAATCATTAAAAAAAAATGGAAATTGGCGAATCTTTTTTTTTGGAATAATCAGGGAAAATTAGCCCACCTACGAATATTAGCCCCTAAAATTTTCCATGGTCAGTATATCCAGTGAATTCATAATTTTATAAAGTGGTATATAAAATTCCATACCTCTTTGTTCCTTTCACAAACCTCTAAATTCTTTTTGCTGCTAGCCAATGTGCTTCTTTTCGCCTTTCCATAAATCTGGAAATCAAACTAACAACATGCATTATATCCGGCCTAGTTGCAGTGAAATACATAAGGTTGCCAACTATGCTTTTGTACAAGCTTGGATCAAAATCGTTGCTGCTGTCATCTTTGTTGAGTTTCAATCCCATCAGTGTGGGAGTAATTGCTGCCTTGTAATCCTGCATGTTAAATCTTTCCAAAACTTCATTTACATATTTAGCTTAAGAGATAAATATTTTATTTTCATTTTTCTCTAATTCTATTCCTAAGAAGTATTTCAACAATCCCATATCAGTCATCTTAAATTCCTCCATGACTATTTTAAAATTTTCAATGAGGTAATCATCATTACCTGTAAGGATCACATTATCAACATATAAGACAACAATGAGCATATTACCATCTTTCTCCTTGATGTATAATGTGGGTTCTCCTTCACATTTTTCAAACTCATTTTCCAGTATATAGGAATTTATCCTACGGTACCATGCTCTTGATGCTTGTTTTAGCCCATAAAGAGCTTTCTTCAATCTGCATACTTTCTACTCTTGGCCCTTTTTCTCATAGCCGAGAGGTTGTTCAGCATAAACCTCTTCCATTAAAACTCCATTTAGGAATGATGATTTTAAATCCATTTGGTAAACCTTCCATTTTTTTTGTGCTGCTATGGACAACACTGCTCTCACTATTTCCATTCTTGCAACTGGTGCAAAATTTTCTTCATAATTTCTTCCATGGTGCTACTTATAGCCCTTGACAACAAGTCTCTCCTTGTGCCTTTCAATCTTACCTTCAGCATTGCTTTTGGTCTTGTAGACCCATTTCACTCCAATCACTTCTTTACCTTTTGGGAGATCAACCCATTCCCATCCTTTATTTTTCTCTATTGCATGCATTTCTTCATCCATAGCATCTATCCATTTCTCATCTTTTATAGCTTCTTCAAAATGAATAGGATCATCAACATGAAAATATAAAGCAAAAAAATAATTTATACCTTCATTTTCTGCCTCTTGCTCATAGATTTCATTTATATTTCTGAATCTGGCTCCTCTTTCATTTGGTGTACATGTGCTTGAAGAAGCACTTAAATCAGCTCCACGTGGTGTACTTGGAGAAGCACTTCTTTCAGTTCTTAAGGGTGTTATCATTCTTTCTTGAGGTGTCCCTTGTTGTCCTTGTGCTGGTGGAGGTGGTGTTATCGATGAGGTGTTCTTTTTAGCCACATCTTCTTCATCATCATCGTGAGAAAAACAACTCTTTACATTGACTATTTTCTCAATGCTTCCATCCCATGCTCCTTCTTCTATGAATTGCACATCTCTTCTTATAACAAATTTCTTTGTGGATGGGTTATACAATCTATATAACTTGGATTCTTCATTGTATCCAAGGAAGATGCACTTCTCCCCTTTACTGTCCAACTTCTTTCTCAGCTGATCTGGAATGTGTGCATAAGCCACAGACCCAAAAGCTCTCATGTGGGTGACTCCTTGTTTTCTGCCACTCCACGCTTCTTCTGGAACTATGTTCATCACTTATTTTGTTGGACATCTATTCAAAATATATACCACACAATTTTTTGCTTCTGCCTAACACTCATTTGGCAAATGTTTTTCCTTCAACATACTTCTCACCATTTCCATGATGGTTCGATTTTTTCTTTGACCAACACCATTTTGCTGTGGTGTGTACCTTGTTGTGAATTGTTTGTGTATGCTGTTTTCTTTGCAGAAACGTAGAAATTATTTTGAGATATACTCACCTCCTCTATCAGTCCTTAAGACTTTGATATGTTTCCCACTTTGTTTCTCAGAAGAGCTTTAAAGTGTCAAAACTTTTCAAACACTTCACTTTTATACTTCAAGAAATAAACCCATGTTTTTCTTGTGAAATCATCAATGAAGGTCAACATATAATTTCTGCCTGATATTGATGATGTTTGCATTGGCCCACACAAATCTAAATGGATAATTTCTAAGGGTGCCTTTGCCCTTATGCTCTTTCCTGATGGAAAGTTTTTTTCTGTGTTGTTTTCCCAAGATGCAGCCTTCACATAGGTTGTCCGGTTTCTCTATCCATGGTAGTCCTCTTGCCATTCTTTTCTTGTGCAACAAATTCAAACCTCAGAAATTGAGATGTCCAAATCTCAAATGCCATAACCAATTCTCATCTTTCACTTCCTTTTGAAAGAGCTCTTCAGTTACAATTGCTACATTCATTCTCTTTCCCTTCAAGTCTGCATTTAGCTTGAGTGGAAACATTTTCTTGCTGGTCATTTGCACTTCTGCAATAACCTTCTTGCTTGGAGGTATGTCCATTATTGTGCACACACCATTTTTGAAGAATACATTGTAACCTTTGTTAATGAGCTTCCCAATGTTCAAAATATTACATTTCAAGCCAGGAACATAGTATACATCTGGCACAAATTTCTTCTCACCATTTCTTGCAAGGATACTTACTCTTCCTTTCCCCTTGGTAGAGATCTTAGTATCAGTTCCAGTTGTTACTTCGGATTTAACATCTTCATCAAGATTGGCAAGCATTGCTATGTTTCCAGTCATGTGATTACTGCAGCCTGAATATAAGAACCATACATCATCTTTCCTATCTTGTGCTACATTAAATGTTAATAGCACATTCTTTGGGTTCTTTTCTTCTCTTGTTACATTTGCATTCTGCCTATTATTCATGTCATATTTCTTTTTCCTACACTCATTGGCATAATGGACATATTTTTTGCAATAATGACACTGGACATTGGATTTTTCATACCTTTGTCCATGAGCATGTTTTTGTCCACCTTGCTAGCTGCTACTTTGGCCTTGGCTTTGATTCTGATTGCTGCTCCTTCCATGAGTATGTGAAGGGTTGTTTCTTCCTCCTCTGTTTTGGCTTCTGCCTCTTCCTCTTCCTCTGCCTTAACCTCTTCCTCTTCCAAAAGGCATCTGGGTCTTGAAGGCGTGCTCTAAAGATGGGTTTACTAGTCTTCCCAATCTTTGTTCATGAGTCATCAATGATGCATGAAGTTCATCAACTATGAAATTTGAGAGATCCTTTGTCTCTTCAATGGTTGTGACAATAACATCAAACCTTGAGGGTAGGCTCCTCAACACTTTCTCCACAATCCTTCTTTCTTCAATTTTTTCTCCATGAGACCTTATTTGGGTGACCATCCCAATCACATGTGTGGAGAATGAGTCTATTTTATCGGACTTTTTCATACAGAGAGTTTCAAAATATCTCCTCAAAAATTGTAGTTTTTCTATCTTCACCTTCTCCATACCTTGGTAGGCCATCTGGAGGGTTTCCCATGCATCCTTAGATCTTTTAGCTGCTTCTATCCTTGGAAACACACTCTCATGTACTTCTTGATAGATATAGAAGAGGGCTTTTGAGTCCTTCTTCCTATTTCTCTTCAACAAATCCTTCTCTGCCTATGTTAAGGCATTAAAGGCATTTTCATCTGCTATTTCTTCAAAACCATCTTCAAAAAACTCCCATAAATCCTGAGAGGAAAACAAGGCTCTCATGGTAATGGCCTAATAATCATAGTTCTTCCCATTAAATTGTGGGAGCTGAGTATTTCCAATACTCATACTGGTGCTTGGTCCAGCCATGGCTTATCAACTGATCTTTGAAATAAAACTTGACTGTGTTTTTCAAACAATCCGTCTTTCCTTCTTTAAAAGAAAAACTCTCTCTCTGAGGACTGCACTCTTTTAAACAAAACAAAACTCTATTTTTTTGAGAAATACCTGGACTTTTGCTAAGCCTTCATTTTGTTGGAGAACTGTTGCAAGAAATCCTTCCTTCAACTTCTTTGACACCTTCAAAGATCCTGGATTAGCTCTGATACCATGTTAGAATTTTTGAATATTCCGAACAAATTGAGAATAAAAATTCTCCTCTTTTAACACCGAGAAATGCAAAAAAAAAAATCTTTTGATAGACATAGATGACACAAAATGCGTATAATTCATTAACATAAAACAATATTACAAAAAGATGATTTTCTTCCTCTATCAGAGGGATTACAAAAATTTCTTATCATTGCTTCAACACGCAGCGCTTGCAGAATAAAACTCTCTCTCTCTTTTTCAAAAAACGCACTTACAGTGCTTCTCTGTTTTTCTATTTTTCCTTCGAGCTTACATTGTGTATTAAAAAAATACACACACACATATTAAGCCTTTTGGGCCTTTTACATTTTTATATGGCATGTCATATAAAAAAAAATAAAACAAAACATAAACGAAGTTTCATAAAACAAACGAACAGACTCGAACTTCAAACAAAAAATTAAACTGGATTGCATTCTTTTCGCGTAACAAATCACCCCTACATTAGCAGAACCAAAATCAATGTGAATGGCATTTGATTGGCTAGCATTGGGCCCCATCGGAACTCAAATGATTTATGAACTGGGTTTGATAAAAACTTCGCGTAGCAAAAGGTGAAAGTGATGTCATGGCCAAAATGAACGTGAAACAACATGAAGCAATTATGAACTATAATTGATAAAATTTTCGGGTCCGGTTTGTGATCGGTGAATGAGCGATCCTGCAAACCTTTGCACTTTGGCACATGCGATTGCGATGTTGCGATACAACGATGTGGAGACCACATCGCATCGGCGATTCAGAGCGGTGGAAACATAACTCTTGGCGATGAGTGATTGCAATGTTGCGATATCGCAATATTGGATCGTGGTTGGGGAGACGAGCCTTGTGGTTTGGGCGGATGGTGATGTTGTGATACAACGATGCACGGTGATTGGTCCATGTCACTGCACTATGGATGGGACCCGCACTATTCAAAAATAACTTGGCCCGTAAACAAAATTGGTTGGTGAGGGTGTTAAAGCTCGAGAAGATGGTTTTTAATAAACTCTACTGTTGCGTGGTTTGAACCACGATTTTTTCAATTCCTTCTGAAAAGTTGACTGCAGCCCATAAACAAAAAAAAAAACTTCCTTACGGTTTCATTTAAACTCCTGTTAAATGCATAGAGGTGTGCACTCAACCTTTTGCCCCTGTTGTACTCTGTTTCTCCTGCACGGGGTTTTGGAGGTGAATTTAATATTTTCAACAATATCTATTCCTACAATTCCATTGAACATATTCATGACGAGACTCAGAAATAGCACCCCAAAGTAAATATCGGCATTGTCCAGATTACTTTGTTGCATAGTTGTACGAAAAAAAATGTTCATAGCCAGCGTAGTAATGACATTTATCTGACAAAACAAGCAATAAATCCCTTTAGAATTAACAAATATAAACTAAAAATCTAATGCATTTCAGTTGCAAGAAAATTATGTCTCTATCCATGCCATCTTTTACCACCTGAAACAATGTGAATATATGTACTAAAACATTCCTCTTCACGAGTAAAACCTATCTATCAAAGCATGCTTTAAAAAGTTCTGCTTTGTTTAAACTGTATTTTTCTGTAGAAAGAGCCGCAGGATGGAATTTCCTCTTATCATATGGAACGGACAATTCTGAATTTAGATTGATCCCCACTTTAAAATTTGGAAATGCATCTGCAAAATCTTTCATTGGAATGTGGTGGTATGCCCGTGTCCTGCTCCAGTGGTGTTCTTGGTCTTTCTGTGAAGTCGGCTATGTCGGGGAAAAATTATTATTATATGAGAATTTTTTACGTAGCAGAGTGCTTAATTTAATTTAATGAATATTTTACATAGACATTCGATTTACAACAAAATAAATAATATTTCATTGGTATAAAATACTGAAAATCTGAAAATCTACAATCAATATAAAGCTGCTTAAAAACATAAAACTATCATTTTATTAATTTAAAATTGTAATATATTTTAAATAAATACAGATACTCTTAATAATTTCATCTACTCAAATTATATATAAGTATCAAATAATTTTTTTCCAGTAAATAATAAATAAATTTTACAATTTTTTTTTTTAAAGAGAATGATTCAATGTGAAATTAAAAATAGTTAACTAAATGTCATACAGTTGTGACAAAATAATTTTAAAAAGTGATTTAGTACAGAACTAATAAGCATAAAAGAATACTATTCTAACTTGTTGAAAACAATAAAAATTATAACTGCCCTGTAACCCACACGAGACAGAAGACTATTCAGGGGAGAAAAGAAGAAAAATATTTCTATAATTTGAGGTAAATAATAAATAAATTTTACAAATAAATTATTTAAGAAGAGAATGCTTCAATGTCAAATTAAAAATATTTAACTAAGAGTCATAACTTTATGACAAAATAAGTTGAAAAAGACATTTAGTATAGAACAAATGAGCTTAAAATAATACAATTCTAACTTTTTGAAAGAAATAAAAATTATAATTTCTCTATAAGCCAAAGGATGTTATCCAAGGTAGAAAAGAATAAAAAGGTTTCTAGAATTTGTACAAAGAAATGTTAAAAATTATTAGGCATGAATATGGGTTGAGTCTAAGAAAGGAAGTCAAAACCGATGGTTTAAAAAATATGTTTAACCTATTGACTTACTGGTTGAAAGAAATAAATACATATATGAGCTAAGGCAAAGAGCTACGCTAAGGTTTGGTGGGCAGCTAGCGTTTGGGTAGTATTGAGAAATCTGAAAGTGTTGGATTCGAAGAAGGAGTACACATATCAGAGACAGTTCTGACTGGCTGGATGAAAACATCATGAGGGGGGAGATATCCCCTCCTACCAGAATGTAACGGTGGGGGAATATAGTAGCAAATAGAGAAGATCCCAAGGAGGGGCCAACCCTATTCTAGGACCAGTTTTGGGAGCACAATGGCAGGAAAAAACCAGAGTCCAAGAGCCACAAAGAAGCCATGCTTTGTCATTCTGACAGATAAACTGGACCAGTATCGAAGTTATATGAAGGACCACGCCTTAATCTATAAACTCATATGCATTTGGCCAACTGAGAAGGATTTAATCAAATGGATCAAATTAAAATGACAACCTAAGGGTCATATAGATTTGAAATTTGGGCCCCGAGGATTTTTTACAGTAATATTTACTAGCCTCATAGACAAAGAAATAATTTTTGAGGGAGGCCCATATTTCTACTACAATGCAGGGTTATTTTTGAGGCAATGGGAAGAATTTTATATCCCTTACAAAGAAAAATTCTTGGGAGCACTTGTTGGGGTGAGACTCTTTGCATTTCTAGTTGATTTTTGGGACCTATAAATACTTGAAGGCATTGGCAAATCCCTTGGAAACTTTGTTAAAATCGCAGAAAATACTCGACGAAGAAGTTATACCTCATCTGTCCGTATATGTGTTTATATGAATATATAAGATCCTTTACCAGAATCAATAGAACTAGAATATGAAGGGGAAGTTTGGCAACAACTTCTTGATTATGAACATATTCTGTCTAGGTGCCAATGATTTCATGAATACAACCATATAGACAAAACTTCCCTCTCAATAATCCAGACCAGATGGAGGTGCAACAATCGTATGGAGGAGGAGGATTTCTCGAAAAATATGATGGGTTCAAGACATTAATGAGTAGGAAGAGGAACAAAAAATCACATAAAAATCAAATTAGTAGCCCAACTAAGAAGAAGAGAAATCAAAATAGCTATGAAATATTGCAAGATATTGGAGAAAATTTGAAATAAGTTGAACAAAACAGTGAAGAAGCCCACGACCATATAACTCAAAAAGATATGAAAGCTAAAAGAAATGCTCAATAAGAACCAATAGAGAAGGAAGATCAATTGCAAATGGTGGAACAATCAACTATGGAGGTGGATACAAGCAAGGATGACTTAAGCACAGAAGAGGTAGTGTTAAAAAAATTACTGCAAGAATGGAAAAACCTAGATGACAGATTTATTCCAAAAGACCAAAAGCGGATGTATAATGGGAGTTTTGAACAATACATGACTTCCCAAGAACGGAGAAAGATGGAAATGAAGGATACTCTGAGCTCGCAGAAAGGAAAATATTAGGAACCCAACACCCAAGCCAAAGGGGGAAAGAAGAGGGGAAGAAATAATTTTCAACAATTAATTCAAATGGTAGGTGAAATGTTAGTTAATTCGGGGAGGGTAATACCGTTATCAACAATATTCCAACAATTACACAAATTTTCCCAATGATAGTGATCTCCTGGAATATAAAACGCCTAAACAGTAAAAAAAAACATAGATGTTTAAAAGAAAGACTAAAGATAGAGAGGCCACATGTGTTACTCCTTCAGGAAACCAAGGTCTGTAGACAAAGACTGGAGGAAATCCTGAGGTTTCTAAAACTACAAAATGAAGCAGTGGCAATAGACTCGAGAGGTAGTTCAGGTGGTATAGCTATTCTATGGAACCCAACAGAAATCTCGAATACAATGGCTAAGAGAAGGGGATAGACATACTAACTTCTTTCATAAGGAGATGATTCAAGGAATATAGCCCAATCATATTTTCTCCCTCAAATATCCAAGAGGAAATAGGCTAGTTCAACATCAAGATATGGAGGACTTTCTCATGAAACATTTCAGTGATATCTTGATGGAACCAGATCAACATAGAATGAAATAAATTGAAAGGATACATAAAAACACACCCAATATAATCAGTCGAGAACAAAATTTGGTGCTCTTACGAGAAATTATGCTTAAGGAGGTAGAAGAATTCGCTAAAGGCCTAGCAAAAAACAAAGCCCCCAAAATAGATGGTTTTACAACATAATTCTACCAAGGTATAATGGTCATCCATTGGCCGAGACATATTGGAATTAGTAGAAGAATCAAGCGGGACTAGAAAGGTATATCCAACCCTTAATTCCACTCTCATTTCCTTAATTACTAAGCAGGATCATTATGATGAACCAACTAGTTTCCGACCCATACTTTTATGTAATTTTATATATAAAATCTTTTCCACTATTATGGTGAACCACCTTAAGCCTATCCTTCCAACTTTAATCTCTTCGAAACAAATTTCTTTTGTGAAAGGTAGATAAATCCTTGATGGTATATTCACCGCTAAGTAAGAATTCACTCCCTCAGAACCCTCAAATCCAATGTATGATGATAAAAATTTATCTTTCCAAAGCTTATGACCGTCTTAGCTGGAATTATCTTAAATATATTCTACAGGCTTTTGGATTTGATTTGAGATGGATTCATTGGATACTGTCTTTTATTTCTTATCCTAATTATTCTATTCTTCTTAATGGGGTTCTGTCTGATCCTTTCAATGCCACTCGCGGGTTGAGACAAGGTGACCCATTATCCTTTCCTCTTTATTATCACTACCGAAGGCCTTGGTAGACATATTAAAAACAAGGTTGAGGGAGGTCACCTTAATGGCTTACACTTATGGGGTGTTGGCCTCAATTTATCCCACCAACAATTTTTTGATGATATAATGCTCTTCTACCAAGCAACTCTGAAATAATCCAAGGAAATCCTTTCCATTCTCAAGGATTTCATCGCAGCCTCTCGTATTCTTATAAATAATAAAAAATATAGTGTTTTCTTCTTAAATACCAATCTTCTATATCAACGCTTTTTGGCACGCACTTTCGGGTTCAACATAGGATCCCTTCCTATGAAATATCTTGGATTCTCTCTTAGCCCTAATTCTCTTTGGGTTTCCTATTGGAAAGATCTCTTAAACCTTATCCAAGCTCGACTTCAAAATTTGTCCTTTCGGGCACTAAACGCTTCAAGTCGTGTTCTTCTATTGAAATTTGTTTTACAATCTATCCCTATCTACTAGCTATTCGGATTGGCTTCCCTTAAAACTAGTTCTACTGATATGGCTAATATGTTTAAAAAAAAAATTGTGGCAATGAACCGAACAAGCTGGTAAATGGGCTCTTCTCTCTTGGGAAAAACTCATGAAAATGAAAAATATAGGAGGCTTGTGTTTGAGAGACTCGTACATGTTGGAATCAGGTTATGGGAGCTAAGCTCTGATGGAGATGGATATAGGGAGGTAGATATTTGTGGAAAAATATTTGTGAGAAAAAATATGCAATGCCATTATCTACTGTAGGTAAATTGAAGGCTTAAAATACTCCTAAAGGATTAGAAATTTGGAATTTAGCGGTGTCAAAAAAATATCTCATGAGAGAACACATATTTTGGGAAATTAAGGGAGGCAACATTGCCCGGTTTTAGGAAGAGTCATGGCGATATAGTGAGAAATTATTTAGTAGAATATATCTAGAAGAGATAATCTTATTCATTAGTAGGCTAAATACTAATATTGTAGCTCAATTCTAGGACGAAGGGAGAACCATCAATGGAGGAAATGGAAACTAAAAGAACTATGGAAAAATGATCCTGATACTCATCAATGGGAGAATTATGAAAAGGAACTAAAATATAGAAAATTAACAGCTGTAATGGGACAGGATATCCTCATATGGGGGCACAGAACGAAAGGAATGTTTACAATAAAATAAATAAAAAAATAACATTAAAAAACATACAGACAATAGCAGTACCCCTTTGGCAAAAAATATGGTCAACAAAACGTTGGTCGAAAATTGAATACTTTCTATGGCTTGTTTGTCATGGAAAGATATTTACTTGGGATCGGTTGAAGAAGAGATAAATGAATGTTCTGTCTACATGTAATATGTGTGGGACACATACTGAAACAATCGAACACCTGTTGAATAAATTCCATGTAGCTGAATATGTGTGGCATAACCTCTCCTTCATTTTTCAAAAAATAGATAGAGACATAATGAGTATCATGCATACAATTGAATCTTGGAGAAAAGGGGGATATCAATGCCTAGTTATCAAACAAGCTTGGGTGCTTTCTATAGGCTTTCTTATGTGGGAAATATGGAAAGAAATGAAAAAGAGAAAATTGAGAGAGGAGTCTTGGAAGACAGAAGATACCTGGAAGAATATTATGGAGAATATAAGAGAAACCATCCTTGCTGAAAAATTGCATCAGGATGACTAGAAATTGAATCCGAATGAGGCTAGGATTTTGGAAAAACTAAACCTAAAATACCAAATGATTTCCCTAGCTTCTTGAAAACAAAAACATATGGAAAGTCATCAGAAGGATAAACTCAGTGCTCCACAACAAGGTTTCCTCAAACTCAATTATGATGGGGCCTTAAAAGATAATACTAGCCAAGCAGGAGCAGGCAACATCTTCAGAGATTCATGGGGTCAGGCAAGAAAACTATATGTGATAGACTTGGGTTTTGCTACAAATAATGAATCTAAATTAACTGCAGTCAAACAAGGAATCTTGATATCAATACGAGAACAATATAGTACGATTATAGTGGAAGGCGACTCAACTACGGTAATAGGGATTCTGCAAAGGTTGCGGAAAGGAGAATGGTGGGAAAAAACAATATGAAGTTGGAGAACAGCTCGGATAATTCAAGAAATCAAGGACCTTCTACCAAGTATTAGCTACATGATTCTATCTCACATTCGTAGAGCTGGAAACATAGTGACTGATTTTTTGGCAAATTGGGGATGAAATCATGAAGTACAACAACTAGATATCACCTGCGATGGAATTTCTCAGGAGGTGGGGCTTCAAACTCAATAGGGGATATTTTACAAAGACAATAACGATAACCAGGATCCATGATGAGTGTACCATGTGTACAGCGGAAGGAGTGAGGTGGCAGGAGACTGTGGGCCACATAGTAACACCATGCTAACACGCAGTGAGGGTTGTGGGTGGTACCATTCACGCTTTATAATGATGACATTATATATGGATGGTAGACAGATCGTTTTATCAAAGAAGTCTTGGGGAAAGTGCCGACACAGTAGGAAGAAAATACATGTTAAGGTTGGAAGTTATTTCCTCAGCAGATGTTCGTTGAGAAGGTAGTAGAGCAGAAAGTGGGCCAGCAGGAGAAGGGTTTGGCAGCAGTTGCGTGTCGCCTCCCCATGTATGTTATTAGTCTCATTATAAATATGTGTGTTGTTGCAGTATAAGAAGGCCTTGGTTCACTAAATTTATTTCTGTTATCATCATTTGGAATGGAAGAGATTCACCCTGGTTTCAATATGATGTCTATTTCTTGGGATGGTCTATTGAATTCTGCATGGGTTGTTATGGTTGTTAAGCCTTGGAAATCTGGCAACTATGGGTATTTGGTTTTAGTTTTGCATGGTAATTCTGTCTGCGTCTCTCTCCATGGTTTTTAGTTCGCTTGCATATTTTTTTTGGTTGATGTTCATTGTGATTGATGGGCCTCTAAATTAGACAGAAAATAAGGCCCATCTAACCTTCCTTATGCACATAAAAAGATATATTAAATTTCTCCTTCTACATTTAATAATTTTTTCTTATGCTTTAATATGTTCTTAGGAAGGTTTAAAGGTAATTTTATATTTATGACTAATATTGGTTACTTTTGTAGAATATTGTGAGAATATTGGGCGTATTATGCAGATTTGGAGAAGGAGATAATTTAGGGACTTTCTCCTTGACACTGGAAGATCAATATTGAAGAATAGGCGTGCACAATATCAGGAAATTATTGAGAAATCTTGGAGAGATTCAAGGGTGTTTTCCACACTCCTTAACTATCAAAGGAAACCAAGCAAATCGAAGACCAAAGTGCACTCAATATATGGTTTACTTGGAGTCAAAGTGAACTCAATCACTATTTTCTAGGGAGATGTTGGTAGATTCACTGTAGAATAAATAAAGTAGAGCTAGAGCTAGGAAGGGGGTATTCCATTCAGAACCTTTGCTGCAACCTATTAAGATTTTTATTATTGTACTCAATGATTAAAACTTTAGGAAATGTAACGAGGCTATTCTCTTCCTGAAATGAGCTGATATACTCCATTTTACTGATTTAGTTCCAGAGAGCTAGGCTTGTGGGTTGGGGCCCAACCGATGTGCCTCAGTTTCTCTATGCTTAGCATTCTTTTCTTTCTATCTTTTAGCTAGTTTTTCTTGTTGTCATTTAGTTAGATCTGCTTTTGATAGTTTCATTGTTGTTTATTTTTTTCTTTCAGTGTGTTGCTGTAATTTTTCATTTTCTTATGAGAGTAATAGAATAGAGAGAAACTCCAAAAGTTGTGGATCCATACTTCCCTTCTCATCTCTGTCCATATATTTTGAGGAGGGCAGACCTTCCCAGGGGCCAAAAATTACTTTCTATTCACTCCTTCTGAGTTTAGGGAATAAATTGAATTATCAATCTGAGTCTTTCGTTCATTATTTTTATCACACATTTTGTCTGTTTTCGTCCATGAATCAGCATCTTTGTTTGCAGGAATAAGTATCAACAGTCCTAGAGAATTTCATCAAGTTGTCCCACTTTATTTTCCAGCTCTTTTTTCATGCCTGAGCACTGATGTTTCACCTCCATTTCCCTACTTCTCTCCTTAACAGTTGCCACACCCTTTTTATTCACAAAATCCAATTAAAATTTTCACCTTCGTCTTTCTCCTAGAAACTCCCACTTGGCGTACTTCGCTCAATGCAAATTGCAGATCTCTTGTGTTCTCTATTTATGCTCTCCCATTCCAAGCCCCAATTGTGATATTCTTTCCGCACTACCCCACGTCATCTAACTTATCGCATTTCACATTTTAGTCCACTACCCCGTCGCATTTCACATTTCGCAGTTTCTTTCCCATCACATTTCGCATTTCGCTCCCACTACTGAAAAACACTTCTACTTCTCCATTAGTCTTGCGATATTTTGATATTGCAATATCACATATCGTATATCTCATTTCCATCCTCCCATCGAATTTCCCATTTGGAAATTCAAGCCTTATCGCATCTCGCACTTCACACTTTCCTCCCGACTACACTTCCCCTTCTCCACCGGCCTTGCAATATTTCAATATTACGATATTGCATATCGTATATTGCATTTCCTTCCTCCCATCATAGTTCACATTTCACAATTCGAGCATCATCGCATCTAGCACTTCGTACTTTCCTCCCGACTGCACTTCCTCTTCTCCACCATCGCACTTTTCAAGGCATCCCTCTCCAATGAAATTTTGCAATATTATGCATTTTAATAATTCCCAAACACCATTTTGACTCCTATAAGCCTTGTTTCATGTGTTGAGCCTTCCATTAGCATCTTTAGCCCTTTCCTACAGACTACAAACGACACTTTTTCAATTAGAATTAAGTCATGGATAGCTTATCTGCATGGATAGAACCATGGTAGATAGAGCATAAGATAAGTAGGGTGTGTTTAGCCGATTGGCTAGTTATGTGTGGTTATAATTAGTTTCCTTTTCTGTCATTTCTTTTTCAACAATTTAAATTAGTTTCCTTTTTGTCATTTCCTTTCAGCAATTTAGTTTAGTTTCATTCCTATCATTTATTTTCATCAATTTAATTTAGTTTCATTTTTGTCATTTCCTTTCTATAATTTAGTTTAGTTTCATTGAAGTGTGACATACTTTAGCGAGAAATCCTAGAAGTAGCACCCTTCCATAGAGTGGAAGAGGATGACATGAATAGAATACATATGTTGTGTATATAGCACTATCATCTCCAGGTTTTTATGAATCCCAGGTTGATAAAGTAAAGTAGGGAAGCACCTGTGAGTTGCAGTACTCCTGGTGCAATACCAGAGATCACTACTTTTTGGCGTCGTTGCTGGGGAGGTGTCTAGTAGATGCTTTGATTCTGTTTTAGCATTTTTTTCTGCTTTCCTTTTTCATGTTGTTTCTGAAATATTAAAAAATACAAAAAAATTCTTATTTTCATGCCTCATAGGAGTAGGGATGCTCAGAATTTTTTTAATAATACTTCTCCAATACCAACCCCCCCACTTGAGCACGTGGTGTAGTAAGAACCACATCACCATGCACTTTTTAAGGTAGAAGAGATGGATGGGCATGATGACAATGAGCAAGATATTACTGGGTTTCCCATTCAAGATATGGACATCAATGTACACATGAAGAACATCCCTCCATCTTTCCTTCCCAACTTCCATGGTATGGGGAGAGAGAATCCTGAAACATTTCTCTTTGAATTTGAGATACTTTTTAGATCTTATGGCTACTTATCACACACTAAAAAACATAATTATTTCCTGCAACATTGAAGGATAAAGCTCTTGAAGGGTTCATGACTCTAGGTACCAATTCAATAAGATCATGGAATGTGAAAAATATGTTTCTAGAAAAATATGAACATCGTGATCTTAGAGAAGAAATTTTCAGAATGAACAAAAAAGAAGATGTGAGCCTTGAGGATCTAATAGAGAGGTTCATGTATAATTTTAGGAGGGAAAAATTGCATCATTTAGGATTTGACACACTAAAAAACCTCTTAGATAGAACAATAGAGATGAGTGGATTGATCTCCTTAATCTCACGAGTAGAGGAGATATATACCAATTTTCATTTGGAGAAATTTTTTGAGACATGCAAACACATATCAAGAGGAAGGGAAAGAGTAAGTAAATTAACATAAACATTGGTAAGGCAAGAGGAACTTGGAAACTTGTTTGATAACTTTAAAACAAAAATTCTTAGCAATCTAAGTGAACAAGTAGAGATGTTAAGAATGCAAAATGAGAAAAAATAAAATGCTGATATTTTTGTTATCCATGCAGAATCATATGCTACTAAATGGTGTTCATCATTCCCCAGGTTTAAAGAATTTTACCAAGAAGACAATGGAGCAAGGAAATCACCAAAGAAGCTATTTTATGTAGCTCCATGGAGACCCCAACAGCCTAGTGAACTTGATATTATGCAAGGACCTAAGTCACAATGTCAAGCTTATTCACATCCATCTCAAAATAATTTGGACACATTCCATCCTTCAAAACCTTGGCAATGTTAACCTCAAACCCAACCTTAGCAACATGGTTGGCAAGGACCTTATTGGTAAAATACACAACATCCTCAATATTTCCCTCAATATCCTCCATACCCAACTCCATGCTATCCCTACCGTCAACCTCCACCACAACCACAACCTCAACCACATCCATCTCATATATCTGACCCCACTCAACTACCTGTACCACTATTTCAAAACCCATACAATGAAGTATTTCAACTCACCTACAATGTTGAGGTGCAACACTTCCAAACATCTACTCTTGATCTATATGGTATTCATCTTAGTTCAAGAAAGGTATTGCAAAGAAGATATTTTCTTAATGTCATCGAAGGACAACATCAAGAAAAGAATATCCCAAGGAGGAGATCAAAATATCATGGGCTGCACTTGATGAAGAGATGGCATCAAAATCAGATGTTGAAACTTTTTCCTCATGTTTACCAGCATTTCCTCCATGTGTTCAAGAGAAAAATCAACAAAAATAGGAATATTTTAATGTCGTAATAGAAGAGGACATCCAAGGTGATCCGAATAAGCAAGTGGACCAGGGGCATCACAACTATATTGACATATGGTTCCAAACAGTCATTAATATGTAGCAACAAGGACTTATCCAACAATACTTGATACAATCCCAGTCAAAGAAATTCTTCTCTCATTTTCAGGTACATGTCAAAGCATGTATTCGAAGTGTGCACATGATTTTATATATCATCTTGATGTGTACATGGATCAATTGGAAGTATTCCTATACTTGAAAAAAAAAATCAAGTCAAGTAGGAAAGTGAAAAAGAAGAAAAAGAAAAAGAGATGAAAATAATAAAATCTCAAGTGAAAACCTCTTTTGAGGCGTCTAATATTGGCTCACTGACTCCACGAGGTTGTCATTGGGTTGAAAAAAAAGAAATAAAAAAGAGAAAAAAAAAATCCTAGTTGAAAACCTCCTTTGAGGCGCCTAGGTAGACCAAGGTTGAAAACCTCATTCAGGCAGCTAGTAGGCCTTAAAAAAATAAAAAAATGTAAAAAAATAAATGCATTTCTCCATGTATCTCTCTCTAATGAATGTAGGTGCTCTCCAACCTTTGCAACCATAAAACAACAAGTTGGGAAAAAAAGAAAATTTGGTCAACACCGTTGTCAAAGGTAGTCAAACTTGGACTTCCTTCTCCTGTGCTTAGATTCTCAAAAAGGACCTCTAGAAGATCACCACATATAACTTTAGTAGTAGCTTCAATATCACCTGCAAAAACAAATCAATGGTAAGGCTCAGGTATGCAATCATCTAACCCTTTTTTTGAATATGTTTTAGTTTAAGAAAACATTAAAAAGTGTGAGAAGGAAACTTTTTTTATAGCCAAAATCAGTAACAGAGAAACCTTAGCCTTATCTAGCGACTAGCCTCACTTTTTACACCAAGAAGAGGAACAAGAGAAAAACAAAAAAGGACTTGAGAGAGTGGGTAGTAAGAAGTTCAATGTAATGGAAGACAAAGAGTGTGAAGGAGTAACCAAGGGTGAACTCAGTTAACAAAAAAAAAAACTCTGAGTTTATTTTGCATGAAACAAAAATAAAACAGAAAAAAAAAAGGAAAAAAGAGAAGAGAAAAGAGCACAAAATAGAAAAAATTAAATAAAAGGTGGACTGACCACCTCTTGGCATGCAAAATAAAATTTTTCTTAAGGCATGTGAGGACCTCCATGAAGCACCAGCGAGAAGAAATGCAAGAAGAATAGCAAGAATATTAGCATGAGGAGTAGTGCATGGGCCAATAAGTAGAAAACGAAATAAGGCAGCATGCATGAAGAATTGGAAGGCACGGAGGATGGATAGGTTGCTCAGAGGATGGGAAATAATTTCAGTAGGGGGGTGATGATGGGCCTCTATATTAGACATAAAATAAGGCCCATCTAACATTTCTTAGGCCCATCTAACCTTCCTTATGCACATAAAAGATGTATTAAATCTCTCCTTCTACGCTTAATACTATTTTATTATGCTTTAATATGTTCTTAGGAATATTTAAAGGTAATTGTATATTTGTGCCTAATATTGGTTACTTTTGTAGAATATTATGAGAATATTGAGCAAATTATGTGTTGGAAATATTGTCATTGATGGCAAAGGAGGCAGCACTCAGGCAAAGGCGGAAACACTCAGGCAAAAGAGGCAGCGCTGTAGCAAAGGAAGGCAAAAGAGGCACAGCGAAAGCAATAGAGGCAGCAAGAAGAAAGTAAAAATGTAACAATCATAGAAGCACAGTGAAGAACCGTTATCGGAAGATAGAGACAGAGGCAGAGTGACAAGAAGCAGAGACAGAGGTAGAGAGCAGTTACAAAATTCCGGGAATCGCACACTCCAGCGAGCGTTATACATATAATATAACACGAATATTATTCCGGGAATCACAGATTCCAGCTGGGTGTTACACATATAATACAGAACCATACTCCGGGAATCGCACTCTCCAACCAGCGGAGCACATATAACAAATACAAACATTATTCCGGGAATCGCTTCACTCCAGCGGAAAAATATATATAAGCATATATATCAGTTATATACAAGCGGAGCACTTTAACCAAAGGTTCTATCAAAACGAAATGGCTTATAAGGTGGGACCCCTCCCCAATCGCAATCGGAGAAAAGGTTCAATCGGCGGAGTTTTGTTATGTGCTCCGATTAAAGGCCGGACCCGATTGAGCTATATGCCACAGTTTATTGCTGATCGCATCCGAGTTCCCAATCGCATCGGCATTGGTCAATCGCATCGGAGAACATGTGAGTTGCGATTGCGATTGGAAGTCCGAACCCGATGGAGGTATGAATTATAATTCAAACATGTTTGAAGTCCTGTCCCAATCGCATCGGCAAAATACAATGAACAGTGGTCAATCGCAACACATATTAAAAGACTTGCGATTGCGATTAAGAGTTCGAACCCGATGGGTGTATTAACGATGGTGTATATATATTTGAATTCCAGCTAATCACATCGGAACTTTCCGATTGATCGCAAGTCCTTTGTAATATGCTCTGATCAAGTGGCGGACCCGATGGCGTTATATGATGGAGTTAATCGGTTCAATCGCGTCCGAAATCTCAATCACAATCGGAACTCTTCGATTGATCGCACAACTTTGTAATATGTTGCGATTGAAGTGGCGGACCTGATCCTATTATATGCGGGAGTTAATATGTGCAAATCGCATCCGTGTTCTGATCGCAATCGGAACTTTTCTATAATGCGCCCCGATTGCATGTGTTCAAAGTTCGGACCCGATTGCGATATGAGCCATGTTTTATGTGGTCATCGCGTCCGTTTTATCAATCGCAATCGCAAGTTTTCGTTTGACACCACCGATCCGCCGACGGAGATGTGGGGCCCGACCCTTTCATGTATTAGTGGTTGTGATTCGACTTATTGGATTGTAATATAAGACCAAAGGCTTAAGGTGGAGGGCGATTGCTTATATATAAAAGGATTGTTGTTAGATATATAAAACACGGTTGCAAGTGTATTAAAATATGTCACATGGGCTGTGAACCCACGGGCCTCGGCTTAATGGGAGGGCGATTATAAATATACAATGACTGTGATATATGTCCGTTCCGCTTGCGGAAAGTTCCACATCAACAAGACACTTGCTGCAAGTCAGCAGGCACGTATTTTTTTAAGTGGCACTGATATAAAAGCACTGTTACACGTATGTAGCAAATACACCACAGTAGAGGACAGAAAAGCATACAGAGCAGAAAAGAGTCAAAACACAGTCACAGAAAATATAAATGCACAGCAAACCAAGAGACAAAATAAGTGAGCTGGAATTCACATTGTAATTCGAATGTAAATGTTTTAATTGTTTTTATTGTTTGTGATGCATTGGCAAGTCTCCGAGAGAGAAAAAACTCCCACTGTAATGTTAAAATTGACGCCTACAGTTATAATTTATGAGGAAGCTGATAAAAGGAGTAAGAAGGCAGAAGGCAAAGAGACATGACTTTCCATTTCGAATTCCAAGAAGAATACAAACAGTCATGTGAGAAAATCTATAAATAATATCATCTTGATATTCAAGAATGTATGAAGAGAGAGTAAATCGAGAGAAGGCAGAATATAGAAGAGTAAGTCAGAGAGGATTAAGAAAAGCAGAATAGAAGGAGAAGCTACAGAACAGGGCTGATATCTGATGTAAATCAGCAAACTTTTAGTTTGATAAATTGAGGAAGATGGAGCTTCCCTATCAAGTTGCAGCTTGATAGTCGTCAGTTGTAGCTGATTGAGGTTGGAGCCTCCTGTAGGTTTGTGCCTGCAGAAAACTGAAGGGAGTTGGTGCTTCCTTGCAAGTTGTAGCTTGCAGAATTGGGGTAGGAGCCTCCTGTAGGTTGGTGCCTGCAGAAAAACAGTTGTGAGAGGGAGTTGGAGCTTGCCTTTGCATCACAACAAAAATAAGATGTGGTTTTCTCCCTTTATGGGTTTCCACTTATATCTGGTGTCTCTGTGCATGATATTTATGTATTGATCTGATATGTATGATTTGCTTAATACCTGCTGCTCTCAAATTAACTACTGCTCTATTAAACTAATACTTTCAGATTACATTCTAAGATTACTCTCACATCAAATAGAGTTTGAAATGAAGGTGTAAATAAGTTTATTGAAAAGTTTAAAGATCAAGAATGTATTAAACTAATTCACCCCCCCCCATCGCAGTTTAATTAGAGATTCAACAATTGGTATCGGAGCCAAGTTCCTTTGTACAAGTCTAACAACTGAAAGGAGATCCTAAGCTCCCAATATGGCTAGTAAAGAAGGATGCTCAACCAATAAAGCCCCTTTCTTCACTGGTGAAAATTATGCTTTCTGGAAAATCAGAATGAAGACATACATAATGTCACTAGGAGTAGAAGTCTGGGCTGCTGTGCAATTAGGATATGCCCCGAAGTCAACTGAGACAGAGAAAGAAGCTAAAGAAAGCTTTGTAGCTAATGCAAAAGCCATGAATGCCATCCTGAATGGATTATGTGAAGCAGAGTTTATTAAAGTAATGCACAAATACACTGCCAAGAAAATATGGGATACTCTTGAATACATACATGAGGGAGACCAGAAAGTAAAAACTACCAAACTTCAAGTATATAGAGCCCAGTTTGAAAACTTAAAAATGAATGATGATGAGATGTTGGCAGCTTCTTCTTAAAAGTTGCAGAAATTGTTAACAATATGAAAGCTCTTGGAGAAACCATACCAGAAAGTATAGTTTTGCAAAATATTCTAAGATCGCTCCCATCTAGATTTAATCCCAAGGTATCTGCAATAGAAGAGATAGCGGATTGGGAGACTTTGACCATGAACCGGATACTTGGAAATCTAACAGCCTATGAAATGGGGCTCCCACAGAAGAAGCCAAATACAAGGGAAACAACATTCAAAACAGAAAAAAAGAAAGAAGAAAAGGAAGAAATATGCTCTTGCTCTGATGAAGAAGAGGCTAAATTTTTCAAGAAATTGGATGGAGGCTTAGGTAGATACAAAGGTAAACTTCCCTTCAAATGCTTTAACAGTGGAAGAGTTGGACATTATGCTGCTAAATGTCCTCACAAGAAAGTAAGAAATCAAGCTCAAGAATCAGAGAAAGACACATCAAATAACTGGCAGAAAGGAAAGAAATTCAACAGAAAATCCTTCTATGCTCAGCAAAACAACAGTGCATCTGAAGATTCAGATGAACCCTCAAGTGAAGAAGGAACCTCAGAATTTTTATTGATGGCCATAGAAGATCTTGAGGGACTCCTACTAGAAGATGAAGATGAAGAAGGGGAAGTAGACCTTGAGGGGGAGCTAATAAGTGCTCTGGAGGAGATTGACAGACTCAAACTAAAATGCAGAAAAAAAAAAAGAGATTCTCCTAAAGTGTGTGAAAGAAGAACAAAATTTAGAAGTCCTCATGCAGCTGAAGGTAAAGCTTGAAGAAGCCAAGAAGATAGAAGATATGTTACTTCAGCAAATCAAAGATAAAACTCGAGAACAAGAGAAGCTGGAAGAAGAAATTCTGTGTCTGAGAAAGAAATTAGAAAATTCTCAACAGAAAGTTTCTATATACCCTTCTCAAACAACAAGCTCTATTAAGTTGAATGAAATTTTGGTTGCTCAAAGATTCCCTATGATAAAGACTAGAATAGGCTACGAAGGAGAATCAAGTAAAGGAAAAGAAAAGGAAGACAAAATTATAATTTTTGTAAAAGCAATGAAGACTGATGAAGAAGCCCAGACCATTCCTATAAAAGAAGAAACATGTAATAAGAATGACAGAGATCAGAAGAAATCTCTAGTAACAAGGAATATAATGAATACTAAGATGGCAGAAAAAGAATCATATGCCCCTAAGTACATCAAATTTGGAAGTCATCAGAGGAAATTCTTCCCTCCTATGAAGAATGCCACCTGCTATGTCTGCCACAAGCCAGGACACATTGCTGCATATTGTTATGCAAGGAAGAGTAATTTAGACCTGCAAAAGATGCAAACAGTGAAGAGGCTATCTCAAACAAACAAATGGAGAAAACAATCTTACATCAGGTATGCAAATAATTTCTATGGTTATTGTTTTTATTGTAGGGAATTTGGCCATAAAATTATTGAATGTAGAAAGTATGGACAAAGACTGATGTTCAATACCTCAAGGAGGTTTATGAGTCAAAGCAATTTTGTTCATGCTCACAATTCTGCAAAAACTATAATCAAATGTTGTATATGCAATCAAATTGGGCATATATCTTTCAAGTGTTCTCTAAAGGGATATAATTCATCACCTCACAAAAGATACCAAACAAAAGGGGGCCTCCAGTGGATAAAGAAGGTGAATAAATGTGACCTGGCTCTAACTGCTCAAGATCTGAAAAGCCAGTGCTACTTGGACAGTGGCTGCTCCAAACACATGACTAGTGACAGAAGAAAGTTTATAACTCTTGATGAAAAGAAATCTGGGAATGTTATTTTTGGTAATGATAAATCAGGAAAGATCAAAGGAAAAGGCTCAGTCAGTATAGACAATGGCAGAGGAAAAGCCCAAGAGGTACTATTTGTGGATGGACTGAAATAAAATCTACTGAGTGTCAGTCGGATGTGTGACAAAGGCTGTGAAGTTCTTTTTAGAGCACAAGATTGTGTAGTCAGGTCAAGCACAACAGGAAAGACTCTGCTCAAAGGTGTTCGAACAGAGAACAATGTATACATAGTGAAAGAGGAAGATGAAGCCTGCCATCTTAGAAAACTTGAGGAGTCATGGTTGTGGCATAGGCGATTGGGACATCTCAGCTTTGACCATATCATCAGACTAAGCAAGAAGAAAGTTGTGAGGGATATGCCAGAAATAAAAAGGCCTTCAAGTACTATATGCAAATCTTGTCAATTTGGGAAACAAACTCGCACATCCTTTAAATCTAAAGAAGAGTTATCAACAAGAAGACCACTGCAACTTGTGCACATGGATCTGTGTGGACCTGCAAGAACTAAAAAACCAAGTGGAGAGTCCTACTTTATGCTGATAATAGATGATTTCTCCAGAATGACATGGGTTGCGTTTCTCAAGAATAAATCAGAAGCACTAGACAAATTTAAGATATTCAAGGCATTAGCTGAAAATCAAACAGGATGCAAACTAAAATGTATCAGATCAGACAGAGGAGGAGAATTTACAGATTATGACTTTGCTGACCTATGCAATGAACATGGCATAAAACAACAATTCACTATTGCAGGAACAGCTCAGCAGAATGGAGTAGAAGAAAGACAAAACAGATCTGTTCAACAAATTGCCAGAGCCATGATGCAAGAGAATGATATTGCTCAAACTTTATGGGCAGAACCAGTGCACACAGCAGTACATATCCTTAATAAAGCTCACTTAAGGCCAAGCAGTGACAAGACTCCATATGAACTATGACATGGAAAGCTAGCTTCAATAAAACATTTCAGAGTCTTTGGTAGTAAGTGTTACATAAATAATAATGATGAAAACCTTGGGAAATTTGATGCAAGGGAAGATGAAGGGTTTTTTCTAGGATATGCTTCCAAAAGTAAAGGATACAGATGCTACAACAAGACTCTTCGGAAAATAGTTGAAAGTATTGATGTGAGATTTGATGAAGAATTTCCAAACAATATAAGAAATACAGATTGCTGCAGTCCATCAGTTAATCATGAAGAAGAAGACCGGAATGATGAAGAAACTAGCAAGACAATAGAAGATGCAGAGCTGAGCTCAAAAACCCCCTCAAGATACACTCAAAAGAATCATCCTGAAGATCAGATCATAGGAGACAAGAAAGCAGGAGTCTAGACAAGAAGGCAGCTAACAGAACAAATAGAAGAAGTATACATAGCCATGTTATCACAAATAGAGCCAAAGAAATTTGAAGAAGCCAGCAAAGACAAGTATTGGATAAAAGAAATGAATGAAGAATTGGACCAAATTGAGAAGAACAATACCTGGGAACTAGTTCCTAGACCTATTGAGAAAAATATCATTGGTTCAAAATGGGTATTCAAAAACAAAATGAATGAGAAAGGACAAGTAATCAGGAATAAAGCTAGGCTGGTCTGCAAAGGATACTCACAAATAGAAGGACTTGATTATGATGAAACATTTGCCCCTGTAGCCAGAATGGAAGCTATCAGAATGTTCCTGGCATTTGCATGCTATCAAGATTTCAAGGTATATCAAATGGATATAAAATCTGCTTTTCTTAATGGTGATCTAGAAGAAGAAGTGTACATGGAACAACCAGAAGGTTTCTCATTGACAGATAAAGAAGACTATGTATGTAAACTGAAAAAAGCCCTATATGGACTGAAACAGGCTCCTCGTGCTTGGTACTCAATACTGGATAAATATTTGCAAAAACAGGGTTTTAAAAGAGGAGGAGTAGACAACAATCTATATATAAAAGCCCATGAAAATGAACTCCTGATTGTTGTAGTATATGTTGATGACATTATGTTTGGAAGCAACAAAGATGAACTAGCAAAAGGGTTTGCTGATGAGATGAAAATAGAGTTTGAAATGTCTATGATTGGAGAGCTCAGTTTCTACTTAGGACTGCAAATTCAGCAAAAGAACACTGTCACATTCATTTCTCAAGAAAAATACTTAAAAGAAATGCTGAAAAAATTCAAAATGGAGGACTGCAAACCAGTGACAACCCCCATGATCATGGGATGCAAGCTATGTGCCGATGATAGGTCTGCAGATGTAGATCAAAAACTCTACAGATCCATGATAGGAAGCCTGCTATACTTGACAGCTTCAAGACCAGACATCATGCTAGCAGTAGGACTAGTGGCAAGATATCAAGCAACACCAAAACAAAACCATCTTCTGGCAGTAAAAAGAATACTCAGATATCTACAAGGAACTGCACAATATGGGCTTTGGTATCCTAAAGGCAAAAGCTTCACCTTGACAGCATACACAGATGCAGATTGGGCCAGCTATGTGGATGATAGGAAGAGTACAAGTGGAGGTGCATTCTATCTAGGAGAAAGTCTGGTGGCATGGCTAAGCAAGAAACAAACATCCATCTCTCTGTCTACAGCTGAAGTAGAATATATAGCAGTAGCAGCATGTTGCACACAAGTCATGTGGATGAAGCAGACACTTCAAGACATGAAGGTAAGCATTAATGAACCTATCTCAATCAAATGTGATAATACAAGTGCTATAAGTATATCTAAAAATCCTGTGCTTCATTAAAAAACTAAACATATACCAATCAAGTATCATTTTCTCTGAGAACAAGTGGCTCAGAAGATAGTTAAACTGGACTATGTATCAACGAAAGAACAGATAGCAGATATATTTACCAAACCACTTGCCAGAGAACCATTCGAATACTTGAGAGACAAACTAGAGGTAGTATCTGTAGATACTATTCTCTAATATGAAGAGAAAGTACAGTCTCAGGGGGAGAACAAAACGAAGATATCATTCCAGGGGGAGAACAGCCAGCAAGATAAGCATAAAACAAGTCCACAAGATCAACATTATCAATACTATCAGCATTCAAAAGCAACAAGAACCTTTCAATCGTAAAATGCATCATCTCTCTCTGCAATCTAGCACATATTACAGGCACTACAAATGAAACACAACATAGTCCAATTTCGGCAGAAGAGGACCTAAACGTAACTCAGAGAAAGGAAATACAATGACAGAACCCATACGGAGGGATGAGGAGTCATCCTTTGCCATTGATGTCAAAGGGGGAGGAAGAACAAATAGCAAACAGGAAGAGCAAGCAACAAGAGAAAGAGAAAGCAAACAGAGAAAGTGGATTGCCATCAATGCCAAAGGGGGAAACTGTTGGAAATATTGTCATTGATGGCAAAGGAGGTAGCACTCAGGAAAAGGTGACAGCACTCAGGCAAAAGAGGTAGCGCTGTAGCAAAGGAAGGCAAAAGAGGCACAACGAAAGCAATAGAGGCAGCAAGAAGAAAGTCAAAATGTAACAGTCATAGAAGCACAGTGAAGAACCATTATCAGAAGATAGAGACAGAGGCAGAGTGACAAGAAGCAGAGAGCAGTTACAAAATTTCGGGAATCGCACACTCCAGCGAGCGTTATACATATAATATAACACGAATCTTATTTCGGGAATCGCAGACTCCAACCGGGCTTTACACATATAATACAGAACCATATTCCGGGAATCGCACTCTCCAACCGGCGGAGCACATATAACAAATATAAACATTATTCCGGGAATCGCTTCACTCCAACGGAAAAATATATATAAGCATATATATCAGTTATATACAAGCGGAGCACTTTAACCAAAGGTTCTATCAAAACGAAATGGCTTATAAGGTGGGACCCCTCCCCAATCGCAATCGGATAAAAGGTTCAATCGGCAGAGTTTTGTTATGTGCTCCGATTAAAGGCCGGACCCGATTGAGCTATATGCCACAGTTTATTGCTAATCGCATCCGAGTTCCTAATCGCATCGGCATTGGTCAATCGCATCGGAGAACATGTGAGTTGCGATTGCGATTGGAAGTCCAGACCCGATGGAGGTATGAATTATAATTCAAACATTTTTGAAGTCTTGTCCCAATCGCATCGGAAAAATACAATGAACAGTGGTCAATCGCAACACATATTAAAAGACTTGCGATTGCGATTAAGAGTTCGGACCCGATGGGTGTATTAACGATGGTGTATATATATTTGAATTCCGGCTAATCGCATCGGAACTTTCCGATTGATCGCAAGTCCTTTGTAATATGCTCCGATCAAGTAGTGGACCTGATGGCGTTATACGATGGAGTTAATCGGTTCAATCGCGTCCGGAATCTCAATCGCAATCGGAACTCTTCGATTGATCGCACGACTTTGTAATATGTTGCGATTGAAGTGGCGGACCCGATCCTGTTATATGCGGGAGTTAATATGTGTGCAAATCGCATCCGTGTTCTGATCGCAATCGAAACTTTTCTATAATGCGCCCCGATTGCATGTGTTCAAAGTTCGGACCCGATTGCGATATGAGCCATGTTTTATGTGGTCGTCGCATCCATTTGATCAATCGCAATCGCAAGTTTTCGTTTGACACCACCGATCCACCGACGGAGATGTGGGGCCCGACCCTTTCATGTATTAGTGGTTGTGATTCGACTTATTGGACTGTAATATAAGACCAAAGGCTTAAGGTGGAGGTCGATTGCTTATATATAAAAGGATTTTGTTAGATATATAAAACACGATTGCAAGTGTATTAAAATATGTCACATGGGCTGTGAACCCACGGGCCTCGGCTTAATGGGAGGGCAATTATAAATATACAATGACTGTGATATATGTCCATTCCGCTCGCGGAAAGTTCCACATCAACAAGACACTTGCTGCAAGTCAGCAGTCACGTATTTTTCTAAGAGGCACTGATATAAAAGCACTGTTACACGTATGCCGCAAATACACCACAGCAGAGGACAGAAAAGCATACAGAGCAGAAAAGAGTCAAAACACAATCACATAAAAGATAAATGCGCAGCAAACCAAGAGACAAAATAAGTGAGCTGGAATTCACATTGTAATTCGAATGTAAATGTTTTAATTGTTTTTATTGTTTGTGATGCATTGGCAAGTCTCCGAGAGAAAACAAACTCCCACTGTAATGTTAAAATTGACACCTACAGTTATAATTTCTGAGTAAGTTGATAAAAGGAGTAAGAAGGCAGAAGGCAAAGAACCACGACTTTCCATTTTAATTCGTGAGAACAAACGGTCATGTGAGAAAATCTATAAATAATATCATCTTGGTATTCAAGAATGTATGAAGAGGCAAGTCGAGAGAAGGAAAAAATGAAGAGTAAGACGGAGAAGATTAAAAACGAGCAGAAGGAGATGCTACATAATGGGGGTGATATCGAGGTAAATCGACGAACTTTCGATTTGATAAATTGAGGAGATTGGAGCTTCCCTATCAAGTTGCGGCTTGATAGCTGTCAGTTGTAGCTGACTGAGGTTAGAGCCTCCTGTAGGTTGGTGCCTGCAGAAAATTGAAGGGAGTTGGTGCTTCCTTGCAAGTTGTAGCTTGCAGAATTGAGGATAGAGCCTCCTGTAGGTTGGTGCCTACAGAAAACAGTGGTGAGAGGGAGTTGGAGCTTGCCTTGCATCACAACAATAATAAGATGTGGTTTTCTCCCTTTATGGGTTTCCACTTACATCTACTGTCTGTGCATGATTATTTGACCCCAATATGTTGATCGTATGTATCATTTTATTAATACCTGCTGCTCTCAAATTAAGTATACTGCTCTATTAAACTAATACTTTCAGACTACATTCTAAGATTACTCTCACATCAAATAGAGTTTGAAATGAAGGTGTAAATAAGTTTATTGAAAAGTTTAAAAGATCAGGAATGTTAAATCGGACCACCTCCTCTTTGTATTGAACATCAACATTATGGAGATTTGGAGAAGGAGATAATTTAGGGAGTTGCTCCCTGCCACTAGTAGATCAAGATTCAAGAATAAATTAGCACAATATCAAGAAATTATTGAGAAATATTAAAGAGATTCAAGGGGGTTGTTCACACTCCTTAACCATCAAAGGCACCCAAGCAACTCGAAGACCAAAGTGCACTCAATATATTTTTTACTTGGAGTCAAAGTGGACTCAATCATTTTTTTCAGGGAGTTGTTGGTAGCTTCCCTGTAGAATAAATCGAGTAAAGCTAGAGCTAGGAAAGGGGGGATTCCATTCAGAACCTTTGCTGCAAGATATTAAGATTTTTATTATTGTACTTGGTGATTAAAACTTTCAGAAATGTAACGAGGCCATTCTCTTCCTGAAATGAGCAGAAAAACTCCATTTCACTGATTTAGTTTCGGGAGAGCTGGGCTCGTGGGTTACGGCCCAACCCACATGCCTCAACTTCTCTTCTATTATCATTCCTTTCATTTTTTCATTTAGCTAGTTTTTCTTTTTTTCATTTAGTTAGATCCACTTCTGATAGTTTCATTGATGTTTAGTTTTTTCTTTCAGTGTTCTGTCATAGTTTTTAATTTGATTATGAGAGTAATAGCATAGAGGAAAACTCCAAAAGTTGTGGATCGAGCATTCTCCTCTCATCTATGTCCATAGAGTTCAATAAGGATCGACCTTCCCACGGGAAAAAAAATACTTTATGTTCACTTCTTCTGAGTTTAGGGAAGAAATTGCATTACCAGTCTGAGTCTTTCATTCACTGTTTTATTAGACATTTTTTCTTTTTTTCATGCATGAATCAACAGGTTTTTTGTAGGAATAAGTATCAAAATTCCCAAAGAAGTTCATCAAGCTTTCCGGATTCATTTTCTATCTCTGTTTTCATGCTTGAGCATTGTTGTTGCACCTCCATTTCCCTCCTTATTCTCTCCTTAATAACTGTCACACCCTCTTTATTCACAAAAAAAATTAAAAGTTTAACCTTCGTCTTTCTCCTTGAAACTCTTGCTCACCATACTTCGCTCATCGCAAATTGTAGATATTTTGCGTTCTTTGTTTATGCTCTCCCATTCCAAGCCCCGATTCTAATATTATTTCTGCACTCCTCAACGTCATCTGACTTATCACATTTCGTATTTCGGTCAATTGTCCCATCGTATCTCGCATTTCGCAGTTTCTTTCCCATCGCATTTCGCATTTCACTCCAGCTACCGAGAAACACTTTCGCTTCTCCACCAGCCTTGGGATATTGCGATATTGTGATATCGCATATCATATATCACATTTCGATCCTCCCATCGCATTTCGCATTTCACAATTCGTGCCTCATCGCATCACGCACTTCACGCATTCCTCTCGACTGCACTTTTTCTTCTCCACCAGCCTTGCGATATTGCTATATTGTGATATCGCATTTCACATTTCGTAATTCGAGCCTCATCGCATCTCGCACTTCACACTTTCCTCTCAACTGCATTTTCACTTCTCCACCAGCCTTGCGATATTGCAATATTGTGATATTGTGTATCGCATATCACATTCACATCCTCCCATCGCAATACTGTCATTGCACTTTTTAAGGACTCCCTCTCCAAAGAAGTTTTTTGATATTAAGCACTGTAATAAAGTTCAAACACATTTTTCACTCCTCTAAGCATTGTTTCATGTGTTAAGCCTTCCATTAGCATCTTTATCCCTTTCTCTCTGGACTGCAATCAACACTTTTTCAATTAGAATTAAGTCATGGATAGCTTAGCGGAATGGATAGAAGCATGGTAGATAGAGCATAAGATAAGTAGGGTGTTTTTAGCCAATTAGCCAAATATGTGTGGTTAGAATTAGTTTCCTTTTCTATCTTTTCTTTTCAACAATTTAAATTAGTTTCCTTTATGTCATTTCCTTTCATCAATTTAGTTTAGTTTCCCTCTTGTCATTTCTTTCGAAAAATTTAATTTAATTTCCTTTTCTTCATTTCCTTTCTACAATTTAATTTAGTTTCATTGAAGTGTGACAAAATTCACTGAGAAACACTAGAAGTAGCACCCTTTCATAGAGAGGAAAATGATGACATGAGTATAATGCATCTGTTGTGTATATAGCACTGTCACCTCCAAATTTGTACGAACCCCAGGTTGATAAAGTAAATTAGGGAAGCCCCAGAGAGTTGCAGCACTCTTGGTACAATACGAGGGCTCACCATTTTTTGGCGTCGTTGTTGGGGAGGTGTACAGTAGATTATTTTATTCAGTTTTAGCATTCTCTTCCGCTTTCCTTTTTCATGTTGTTTTCTAAATATTTAAAACTACAAAAAATATGATTTTCATGCCTCATAGGAGTAGGGATACACTGAAATTTAAAAAAAATACTTCTCCAATACCAACCCCCCCACTTGACCACATGGTGCAGTAAGAACCACATCACCATACACTTTTGAAGGTAGAAGGGATGGATGGATATGATGAAAATGAAGAAGATCTTATTCATTTGGGGAATTTTGAGGTATAAAATGGGCCTCCTAAGAAAAATTTACAACAAAAATAAACTTTATAAGAACCAATAGGATTCAAGATGATGATGTCAACCATGGGGAATGATTCACTATTTTTGGAGTACAAAGTAGAAATATTAAAAAATAATAAAATAATAAAACTACTTTTTCAAATGATCTCCCTATGGTTTTACTCAAATTTCAAGTGGGAGTACTCGTTGGATGAAAAAATTAATTCTTCATCCAAGGAGTACCCATGTTTCATATTTTCGATGGATCGTGCTACACGAAAAATGAGAAATACATGAAAACATGTGTTTGAAATCATGTTTTTCATGTATTTATCATTTTTCAAGTAGCAAGGTCCATCAAAAGTATAAAACATGGGTACTTATTGGATGCGAAATCGATTTATGAATCCAACGAGTGTTTCCACTCGAAATTTTAGTAAACCCGCAGGGAGATAAGTTGAAAATACGAGTTGAAAAAATATTTTTTGTTTTTTTCCCTCTAAAATTTGATGATGTAATCAAATATATATATATATTTTTTTTCTAAGTATAACTAATTCTATTATGTATAAGGTTACTGATACAAAACAGGCACAGTGTCAGCTATGAAAGCCTGAACACTGTGTTTGAAAGCCAAACTGTTCACAGAGTGCCTGGACGGCCCATATTGGGAAACCAGTCCTATTAAACAATGAGTCTTAACCGCCCTCATGAGGGAAACCGGTTTAGAATGCATAGAAGCTAAATAAACATGGAAAGATAATCTATAGTTTAGAGACCACTTTTCCAGCTGGTCTGCCCAGCTACAAAAACTAGGATTATCTATGAAACTGAAACAAAAAACCTGGAAGGCATTGATGAGGCTAGCCATGATTCGGTGACGGTGGTTCTTCAATGACTCTGCAATTGAAAAACTCTCTTCTTTCCTCCTTGCCAGAGTCACTCGTATCCATGCTGCCAGAGGGAGCTCCCATGAATCTCTGTTGCTCCTGTGGAGAAAGAGGGGAGATGACCGGTGTAGCACCTACGCTGAAGGGGCTAGAATCCGGAGAGAGGTGCATGGAGGCCAAGCAAGGAGCAGGGTGGTTGGGAATTTCCTCCCGCAGAGTGAGCGTTATGAGGGCTGTGAGAATAGAATTGGAAGCAGTGGGATGGAATCTGAGCTCCGCACGCTGCGAGGTATGTCGAATGGTGGGGCGAAGGGGGGCAGGAGGGACAGAATGGGTAGAACTGCCTCCGAGACCGTGAGCTTGGGAGGGAGAAGGCGGGGCGTCAACCATGGGAGCTGAAACCGAATCTCTAGCACAACGACGTCCATGTCCTCTGCCACCATGCAGGTTCTGAGATGGGTCCAGAGCTTCATCAGTGGAGAAAAAGCTGGGAGGAGGGCGACTGAGACCTCGGCTGAGGCCTCGTCGGCTTCTCATCCTCTCACGAAGACGCGGCATCTCGGAAGGGGAATTGCAGAGATGAGCGGAAACGAGAGGGAAGGCGGTGAGAGCGTGGGGAGCAATGGAATGAACAGAGGGATGGGCGAGGCAGATAGTGACAGGAGGAGCGGAGAAACCACCAAGAGGATCGCCACGAAGGTCAGTGCCAACACTGGAGAGAAAATTATATAGACAATGCGGACTCTGTGAGAAATGAATACCTGGGAGCAGTTCAATGCAGGCTTGCAGAGAGAAACACCTCCCTGTAGAAGTCTTCACGCTGGCATCGAGCGAACCAGGAGTACATATACCGAGCAGCGGGGCGGGCAAGCTCACTGAACCAGCGACGTCGTCTGAGCCATGCGACTGAACCTCCATATCTTGTAGCACCGCCATAATCGCCTCCAAATTGAGCAGACCAAGAATAATGACCGTCGCGCGAGCAAGAGCATTAAGAGCCGAGTTAATGCATATGACGGGAGCCATGTGGGCTGGCCTAGCCATCTCCATGGGGAAGTGCACGAGGTGGCACCTCTCGTCCGGTGCATTAAACAGCCGGATCCAGCGTGGGTTGGTCTTGCTGGACCAACATAGTGCAGTTCTATAGCATTGCTTCATCATGGATACAGTTGAGGGAGCCATGAATGAGAGGTACTAAGCTGTCTAAGATTTCACAAGAGTTCCGCAACTGTATTTTCCTTCCCTTACGGAAGCTGAAGGAGATCGCCTGCAGAAAATATTACCTGGTTTAATCATGTATCAACAGCATTGCAACTATAGACACTTTATCCGAATTACTTGCTCAGTTTGGAAATATTGATGAGAACTTGGAAAGTCCTCTTCAAGAATGATAGAAAGAGGTTAAATGATATACGTAGGTTCATATAATCCTTCCAATTCAAAGGAGCACAGTCCATATGCAATGAACTGGTAAAGATGAATGAGTTTCTGCCTTCCAATTTCATAATCTTCAAATGGTAGTGACTCTGTGATTCCCCTTTAGGCCATCTAAGTTAAGTTTGAATACAATTATCCTGCGAGGGGGACCAAATGGGCATGACGAAAGGACACACAGAAGAAGGGAGAACGCAACTGAAAGCTCAAGTGCCCAAGGAGATTTACTTGGAGATTTTTGGGTAGTCATCTTCATTCCAGGAGCGGAGGACCAGGGATTCCTGAAGGTTATTACAGAAGGAGATCCAGAGAGGGTCAAGGGAGGTGACTTGATTTTTGAAGATGCATTTTTTCCGTTCTTTCCACAGAGACCAGAACACAAGACTAGGTAGAAGAAGCCAGAGGTCATTGAAGAGGGGTGAAGAGTAGGGGTTTTGAGGCCAGGTGCGTAGAATCATAGTGATGTCCCCTGTGGGTTTGTTCTTCTGACAACGAAAGTTGCATTTTTCCCAGAAGGAGTTGGCCAGAGGGCAGAGCAAGAGGAGATGCTGGATGGTTTCCACGTTTTGAAGGTAGTTGGGGCATTGCGAGCTTCCTGAACCGAGGGGTGGCCAAAGAGCATGTTGTCATCCACAAATTGTTGGTGGGTGGTGACAGGGGCACCATGGAGGGAGATGCCGCGTAACTTGTGAGAATGAACTTCCTTGTGAATTAAACGCCCAAGGCCTTCAACCATGAGGACAAAGAGGAAGGGGGAGAGAGGATCCCCCTGCCTAATCCCTCGAGAAGGGTGAAAAGGGGGGGAAGGAACCCCATTGACAAGAATGGAGAAGGAGGGGGAGAAGATGAGACTCATTATCCATATAATCCACATATGATCAAAACCAAAAGCATTTAAGATCTGTTGAATATAGTTCCAATTCAGTTTATCAAATGCTTTTGAAAGATCAATCTTGAGAAGCATACCTGGCTTTTTGCAAACCTTTAGAGAGTGCATAATTTCATGGGTTAAAATTATGCCGTCTAGAATTTGGCGCCCTTCAACATATCCCATCTACTCCGGAGAGATGAGGAGTGGAAGGAGCGGCTTGAGCCTGTTAGCAATAAGTTTGGAGATGATTTTTTATATAACATTGTAGAAAGCAATAGGCCTGAATTTATCCGGTTTGCTAGGCTGGTTCTCCTTGGGAACAAGCGCGATGAAGGTGGTGTTGAGGGAGGGCAGGATCCAGTGCATGGCTCTTGACTCCTCAACCAGCTGCCAGACTTCAGATTTGATGAGGTCCCAGAAATGATGGAAGAAATTAGAGGTAAAACCATCGGGTCCCAGGGCTTTACCATCCTTCAACTGCACCATAGCCTCATCCACTTCCTGGGGGGAGACTGGACGGAGAAGCATTTGGTTATGCTCAACAGTAACCAATTTGGGGATGAGCTGTTTGATCTGATTGATGGCAGTTTGTCTGTTTATTTGAGGCTCTTGCTGTATGCTCCTGAAGTAGTCAATCAGTTCCTGCTCCATATCCTCATGTTTCTCCATCTTTTCCCCTTGCTAGTTGATTATGTGGCTGATCCTGTTTTGCATCCTGCGTTGTATGGTAGAGGCATGGAAGAACTTGGTGTTCCTTTCTCCCTCCTTCAGCCATCGTATTCTAGATTTCTGCCTCCAAAGGATCTCTTCCTGTTTGTATCGTTCCTCGAGCTGATTTTGGAGATCTTGCTCCTTGGTGGCGAGTTCCCCTGTTCATCCCTTGGAGATGATTTCTTGTTGCACCTCATGCATCTTTTTCTCAAGAATCTGCTTTTCCTGGAAGATGTTGCCAAAGGTGGACCGATTCCAGTGTTTAATTTGTCCTTTAAGGAATTTTAGCTTTTGCTGGAACTGGTACATTTTTGAACCCTTAGGCGGTTGGAAGTTTCTCCATGCAGCATGTATTAGATCCTTGAAGGAAGGATGATTCAGCCAGAAAGCCTCGAATCTAAAAGGAATTTTTAGCTGGGACCCTATATTTTGCCATTGAAGAAAAATAGGCCAGTGATCCGATCGAGCAAAGGGCAAAATTGAGCTTTTGATGTCTCCCCCCATCTGTATAGCGTTATCTGAGATTAGAAATCTGTCCGACTTTGAGGCGATCTGCTACCCTCCCACACGTTTATTGCTCCAAGTGAAGATGTCGTTGGAGAAGGGGATGTCAATAAGCTAGTTATTATTGATGAAGTTCTTGAAATGACTGCTTTCCAGGTCTGTTCTAGAGCGTCCTCCAGTTTTCTCATCCAATTTTAGGATCATATTGAAGTCGCCGCCAACAATCCAAAGAGGGTGGGTTCTATTAGCGTTGAGGTGCGTTATGGTATCCAAGAGCGCTGCCTTGCTATTCTGCTCTTGTGGAAAATAGACATTGGACAGATGTCCATGTATATTAGTGCCAGTAGGGTGAAAAGTGGCTTGAATGAGATTGTGCCCTGCATGAAAGTCGGAAAGCTGCATGGTGTGGGTATCCCAAGCAATGGCCAGGCCTCCGGAGGATCCAGAGGTATCTACTGCTACTGAACTGCTCCTAGGCCAAGCCTTTGACAAAATGGAACCTAGCTGATTACTGTTGCATTTAGTTTCCTGGAGGAAGAGGATTTGAGGTTTCTCCTTCTGAATCATGGATTTAATCATTCGCAGCTTTCCAAGGGCACTGAGCCCTCTCACATTCCATGAGACTAACTTCATGGAGAACTTCTAGCAAGTGGTTTGTAAAATCGGGTCAACTTGGGATATCTCCCTGATTCCACCAGCATCGCCCCGATCTGGATGGTGCGGTGCCATTCTGGTTTTCTACCTCGCTTTTTATTTTCCTTCAACACCTTCAGGCTGTCCCAATGGCTACCTGGCTGTACCCCCAATTTTTTGTGCTGATGAGCCTTGGTTAGAACTACCTCAAGGGACTCGATTTGATGGGGCTGGATCTTGTCGAATTCTTTCTTTCGGCAAGTGTCTTCCAGACCGAATAGATCCAGGTTCCCTACATCGAAGCCTTCTGAATCCTCATCCATAAGAGAGATCTGCAAGCTTTCCTGTAAGTCTTTACTCTCCAGAACGGGGTGGAGAGATTGAGCATCTAAGTCCATGGTATTGGGGTTCTAGGTCACCTGCTTCTACTTAGAAGAGGGGCCGACATCAGGGAGAGAGTTGGAAGGCAGAGTACCTTGAGCGGGATCTGTGGCAGAAGGGTTGACAAGAGATGTGGGGGGATCAGAAAGGGCTGAGTAGGGAGGCGCAGCAGGAGAGTCTTCATTCGAGGCATCAGACTAGGCAAGAGCGGCGAAACTGTTACTTGTGGAGGGAGCAGAAGTGGAGGAGTCAGGTTTAGGTCCGGGTTGGGAGGATTTCTTGTTGTTTCTTCTCCTGGATGGAACCTTGGTGAACCCATCCTTATCTTATTTGTCTCCAGTGCTTTGACTCTTAGATTGGGCGACAAGAGGGTAGTCTCTGAAGAGATGCCCATGAGCATGACATCTTCTGCAACGAAAAGGCACATGTTCATAATCCAACGGTTGAATCCATTCGTAGTCATCATGAAACAAACTTACCGCATCTGGGAGTGCTCTATCCAGCTGCATTTGCACACAGATACGAGCGTAGGAGGTGTATCTTCGAAGCTTCGTTTCTTCTGCTATTTTTATGAACTCTCCCAAGCCTGTCCCAATCGCTTGTAGTGATTCCTCATCCTAGTATTCCAGAGGCAACGAATAGAGTCGAATCCATACTGGGGCCCAGTTAAAATTCTCTTGATCTGGGTTGAACCTTTCGACCCAGTTGTGAAGGTATAGCCCTGCTGAGTTAAAGAAATAGGGGCCGCCATCCATAACCCTATTTCTGTCCTCAATGCAGTTGAAGTCAGCAGTGAAGAAACCCTTTGGACCCAGTTGCAAACTCACGTGCCCTTTTGGCTTCCATTTGGATGCAATCCATCCTTGTAGGGCCTTTTCAATTGGCCAAAACCCTATGAATTTTCCTACGAGAGCATGGTCCCTCATGTACTGAATCCTTGCATTAATTTGATGGCTGGGCAGATCTGTTTTGGGTCTTTCTAGTGTGAATGGTTTACAGGTCGAAGACATGACCTGTGGCACCTCCGTTTGTGGTTCAGAGGTCGATTTCTTGTTATCCGCCGTCAGGGTTGACAGGGTTGCAGGGGGGAGTAGGGTTTCTGCAGCACGAGATAGCAAGAAACCCTAGCAGAGTGCATCCATCCTTGGTAATCAAATATTATTTTATTAATTCAAATTTATTTTAAAATTTCCTTAGGAGGCCCATTTTAGACCTCAAAATTCCCCTAATGTGGGTTTCCCATTCAAGAAATGGACATCAGTGTACACATGAAGAACATCCCTCCATCTTTGTTTGTAGGAATAAGTATCCACAATTGTAGAGGAGTTCATCAAGCTATCTTGCTTCATTTTCCATCTCTATTTTCACGCATGAGCATTGTTTTTGTGCCTCCATTTCTCTCCCTTTTCTCTCCTTAACAGCTGTCACACCCTTTTGATTCACAAAAACCAATTAAAAGTTTGACCTCTGCCTTTCTCCTTGAAAATCCCGCTCACCATACTTTTCTCATCGCAAATTGCAGATCTCTTGTGTTCTCTGATTATTCTCTCCCATTCCAAGCCCTGATTATGATATTATTTCTGCACTTTGCCACATCATCTGACTTATCCCATTTCACATTTTGGTCAACAGTCCCGTCGCATTTCATATTTTTTAGTTTCTTTCCCATCACATTTCACATTTCGCTCCCGCTTTTGAACAACACTTCCGCTTCTCCACCAGCCTTGCGATATTGCGTTATTGCGATATTGAATTTCCATCCTCCCATCGTATTTCACATTTTGCAGTTCGAGCCTCATCACATCTTGCACTTTACACTTTCCTCCCGACTACACTTCCGCTTCTCCAACAGCCTAGTGATATTGCGATATTTCAATATCGCATATCGCATTTCCATCCTCCCATCGCAATTCTTCCATCATGCTTTTGAAGGCCTCCCTCTTGAAAGAATTTTTGTGATATTATGTGCTGTAATAAAGTCCAAACACATTTTTCACTCCTCTAAGCCTTTTTTCGTGTGTTAAGCCTTCCATTAGCGTCTTTAACCCTTTCCCTCTCGACTGCAATAAACACTTTTTCAATTACAATTAAGTCAGGGATAACTTATCCACATGGATAGAAGCATGGTAGATAGAGCATGAGATAAGTAGGGTGTGTTTAGCCGATTGTCCAATTAAGTGTGGATGGAATTAGTTTCCTTTTCTTTGATTTATTTTCAGCAATTTAAATTAGTTTCCTTTCTGTCATTTCCTTTCAGAAATTTAGTTTAGTTTCCTTCCTGTCATTTATTTTAAACAATTTAATTTAGTTTCCTTTCTGTCATTTCCTTTTTTCAATTCAGTTTAGTTTCATTGAAGTTTGATAGACTTCACCTAGAAACCCTAGAAGTAGTACCCTTTTGTAGAGCGGAAGAGGATGACATGAGTAAAATGAATTTTTTGTGTATATAGCACTGTCACCTCCAATTTTGTACAAACCCCGAGTTGATAAAGTAAAGTAGGGCAGCCCCTGGGAGTTGTGGGACTCTTGGTGCAATACCAGGGATCACCAATTTTTGGCGCCGTTGCCAGGGAGGTGTCTAGTAGATGCTTAGATTTTTCTTTAGCATTATTTTCTGCTTTCCTTTTTCATGTTGCTTCAGAAATATTGAAAAATACAAAAAAATATGATTTTCATGCCTGATAGGAGTAGGGATACTCAGAATTTTTTTGAAAATTCCTCTCTAATACCAATCCCCCTACTTGACCACATGGTGCAGTAAGAACCACTTCACCATACACTTTTTAAGGTAGAAGAGATGGATGGATATGATAAAAACAAATAATATCTTATTGGGTTTCCCATTAAAGATATGGACATCATTATACACATGAAGGACATCCCTCCATCTTTTTTTGCAGGAATAAGTATCAACTGTCCCAGAGAAGTTCATCAAGTTGTCCCGCTTCATTTTCTAGCTCTGTTTTCATGCATGAGCATTGTTGTTGCACCTTGATTTCTCTCCTTCTTCTCTCCTTAACAGCTGAGGTGCCCTCTTTATTCTCAAAAACTAGTTAAAAGTTTGACCTCCGCCTTTCTCCTCGAAACTGCCACTCACCGTACTTCACCCATCGCAAATCACAGATCTATTGTGTTCTCTGATTATGCTCTCCCATTCCAAGCCTCGATTGTGATATTCATTCCACACTCATCCATGTTATCTAACTTATCCTATTTCGCATTTTAGTCCAATGTCCGGTCGCATTTCACATTTCGCAGTTTCTTTCCCATCGCATTTCACATTTTTCTCCCACAACACTTCTGCTTTTGCACCAGAATTGTGATATTGCGATATTGCGATATTGCATAACGCATATCGCATTGCCATCCTTCCATCATATTTCGCATTTCGCAATTCGAGCCTCATCGCATCTCGCACTTCGCACTTTCGTGCCGACCGCACTTCCTATTCTCCACCAGCCTTACGATATTGCGATATTGAGATATCGCATATCGCATATGGCATTGCCATCCTCCCATCGCATTTCACATTTCGCAATTCGAGCCTCATCGCATCTCTCACTTTTCACTTTCCTCTTGATTTCACTTCTGCTTCTCCACCAGCCTTGCGATATTGCGATATTGCAATATTGCATATCGCATATCACATTGCCATCCTCCCATCACAATTACGCCATCGCACTTTTCAAGTTCTCCCTATCCAAAGAATTTTTGCGATATTATGCGTTGTAATAAAGTCCAAACACATTTTTCACTCCTTTAAGCCTTTTTTCGTGTGATAAGCCTTCCATTAGCATCTTTAGCCCTATCCCTCCAGACTACAATCAACACTTTTTTCAATTAGAATTAAGTCATGGACAATTTAGCTACATGGATAGAAGCATGGTAGATAGAGTACAAGATAAGTAGGGTGTTTTTAGCTGATTGGCCAATTATGTGCGGTTATAATTAGTTTCCTTTTCTGTCATTTATTATCAGGAATTTAAATTGGTTTCCTTTTCTGTCATTTCCTTTTAGAAATTTAGTCTAGTTTCCTTAATTTCTTTTCAAAAATTTAATTTAGTTTCCTTTCTGTCATTTCCTTTTTGCAATTTAGTTTAGTTTCATTAGAGTGTGATAGACTTCACCGAGAAACCATAGAAGTAGTGCCATTTCATAGAGTGGAAGAGGATGACATGAGTAGAACTCATATGCTATGTATATAACACTGTCACCACCAAATTTGTACAAAATTCCAGTCGATAAAGTCAAATAGGGCTTCCCCTGAGAGTTTCATCACTCTTGATGCAATACCAGGGCTCACTAGTGATAATCCCAAAATCTTGGGCATGAAGTATGCAGTAGAGGTGGTAGGAGAAAGTGTAGGGGTAATCCTGAATCTTGACTTTTCTTGTCTGTTAAAGTTCTTGAATGACCCTACATAACTCTTAATTGTATTTGCATGTCATCATATCAGAGTTGTTCATCATTTCTTGGACTCTTCTTGTCAATTTCTCATATTTGTATACGCAATTAATAATCGTAGCAGTCTTATCAAGAGTCATTTATCTCACTTTCACCGCATAGATAGAAATTTTCAGAATGTTACCGGTTATGGACAAATAATGTAAGAAAACTTATTTTCCCTATTTTCAACCTCCATAGCTCAGCTTAGAAGCTTCATAAATTTGATTGCATGACATATAATGATACTTTGGGGGGTAGAGATCTGTTTGGCAACTTGCATGGTAAGATAGACTTCGGGTTACTTTTTGGGGGGCCTACTTCTATTACCATGCACAGAGAGGATTTATTTTCTAGTTGCATTTGTGAAGCTTATCAAGTTTTATGCTTGAGTGGCATGTGTGGAGCATATCAGGATTTATTTTGGGGTCACTAGTCTCTGTCCGGGTGATTGTGTTGTATGGAAACATTTCATTTCTACATGGTCCACTCATGCATGTCACAAATGTAATTCATTTTTGGAACATAGAGGCGCCTTAATGTGGCCCTTTTATAGGAACTAAAAGAAATGAGAGTTGTATAACGCTCTCAGGTCAGCGCAATGAGTTGTCTCAGCCTCAACTTCAATGACCTGCAAATATTATAATTCTCAGGGATAAAGGAAGAGGGACAAATGACTCTCAGCAAATGATTAAAATTGAGGCGGTCACCCTCAATAAGAAGTATAATATCTCATGTTTTTGCACTAAATTAAATATTGAAATTATATTTCCTTCTACAAGTATTCTTAGTACCTCTACAAGATTTCTTAGACCCCTAGTATTTCCTAGAAAGATAATTCATTTGTTGACCGAACCTCTTCAAGACAAAATGGTGAAAGGGAAACTTCCCAAAAGAGAAATTAAGGATACAGGAAAGCCCAATAAAGGAAAGTAAAAATATGACCAAAGAACGAGGGGAAGAAAGTCAGGGAAGGAAATAATGGAGAACCATTTCTAGGCCTATGGGGTAGGTACACCTGGTCATGTGAAATCTTTGATTTTAGGTTGGGAGCAAGATCATAAAATAAAAGAGGAATAAGACATCTATGAGGAAGAGATGGAGATGTTGAGAGATATGGGGAATACCAGGGTCAGAATGTATTTATTTAAAGAGTTCATCCACATATATTGAACAATGAAATCCTTATTGGCCAAGGCCATTGTTAATATTCAAGAAATAGGCAGTGATCCGAAAGAAGCCTCTATTCTAGCTTGAATGCATAGGGGCATCGAGGAAATCCATCTTCTGAAGCACCACAAAAATGTTTGCCTTCTCCAAATGGAACATCAGCTGTAGAGTATGAACCAAGTCAACATGCCTGCATAAAGTGTTAATGACCTAGCGCCTATCGAATCCTCAGATGACTAATTTTTAGTACTCTTTTCTTTTTTAGATGCATATTACGTATAACATTTACTTTCTGGTTAACTCTTTCGATGTAATAGATAATAGACTTGTTAAGGCAGATAGGGACACATTTAAAATTTTTCAATTTTGGTTGGCCTTTAACTCTTTGAGGTGGCCAAAAACCTTAATTTTCTACATGCAGGTTGAGGCCATCCAGTATATATAATGATTGTAACTGTATGAAAGAATAGAGAGACAATACCAAACTTAAAAAAAAAGAGAGGAGGAAATAAATAAATACATGTATTAAAGATATTTAATTAAAAAATGCCATGGTAAAAGAGATAGTCTAGTTCATTCTATCGATAGATGGAAGATGAGTGGCCTACCTCTTGCAAGAAATCTGTGATGGCTTTCGTCTCGGGGCATTTAGATCCCATGCCCTTGAAGAATTCCAAAACAAATTCATGGGGTCCTTGGTACAGGATATAACCTTATGACAACAAAATGACATCATCGAAGAGGTCATAGGTTTTAGGGGCAGGTTGCATAAGAGAAATGACTATTGTCTCCCTCATTATATGAATGAACTTGGAGAAGCATCATACAATTTGATATTTGGTAGAGCTATCCAACCTTGTCGAAATTTCATCCATTGGCTACGCCAAATATCATCTCCCCCGTTGTGAGTCTTTTCTTCTGACCTCTGGAAATGCCACACTACATACTATCTCCTACCATCGTATCCGCGCATATTTCTAACCCCAATACCTGAAATTTTTTTTCAGATAGTTCACATGAACATGTTAGATTGATTTCTATGATGAAATTGTAGACATCTTCCCAATCTGAAAAATGGGATATTTTAGAATATTTTGAAAATTTGAGAAAATATTCACACATTAAAAAAAATCTATAATCAAATCAACTTTAAGGAACCCACGTTCAAAACTAACTATCACAATGTTTTTTTCTTGTCCCTCTATTGTGTTTTCCTGCATATATATATATATATAATATTTCATGGTATTTATATCAACTCCACCATTGGTCATTGAAAACCATTATCTAGATTGAAAACTGCATCATTTTTTAAGTTGATACCTTCATGAGAACATCAATATCGGCATCTGGTTTCGCTCCTAGTTCTTTATCTCTTGTGGAACATTCGGTCAGCACATCTACATCCAAGCCTAGTTATTGAGGATATATTATCTTAATCTTGAGAAATAAAATATTGAAGAATAGCTATTTTTATGAAACACAGATGTAGATATTTCCTGATATATATAGGGATTTTATACAAACTTATAAAGAGTACTCGTGAAATATCCAGAATATTCTAAAATCTACATTTATTCAATAATTTAAATTCTCTGAAGGAATAGTACCATAGAAAAATGATAAAATATGATGATTGAATTAATAAATAAAAACAATTGGTCATCTCTACAGTGGAGAGACTGAACCAGGAGAGTTTGACTATGCAGAACGCTCTACATTATCAATGTTAATCAACCAATATATAGCATACATAGATGTAGGGAAGTTAGAATCATACCCTAAGAAATACAAACTAATTCCTATCCTAAGGTTTCATGAACCAAATCTCAAAAATTAAGGATTCTCCATTATCTTTCAACACTCTCCCTTAATGGAGAAGCGGTTCACAAATATACCTAACATTTCCATAAACATTTCAAACATAATTTTTCCAAGAGGCTTAGTGAAAATGTTTGCAACATTATCACAAGTTTTACATTGAGATTTGGTTGTCACATCTGATTGTTGTTGCATCTTTCTGTTCTTCCACGACATCCTGGGGAAGTCTCTGCAACCAAACTGCCTAACATGTTGCTATGCACATGGCTTGATACTTTGCTTCCGTTGAAGACAAGGAAACTATGTTTTGTTTCCTACTGCTCCATGTAATCACCCAGGATCCAATGATGAATTCATAACTTGTTATGGATATTCGGTTGTCTACATTTATAGCCGAGTCGAAATTTGTAAACCCTGTCAATCTAACATCAGAAGAATCAATATAAATGATACCATAATCTACAGTTCCTTGTAGATACCTTAGAACATTTTTTTCTACAATCCAATGACGCTCAAGTGGTTTCGAGATGAATTGTCTTAGAACAATAATTGCATAAGCCAAATATGTTCTAGTAATGGTTAAGCATATTAGAATCCCAACCAATTGTTGATAAAGTGTTGCATCTTCCTCTTTAGAGCCATCCTCACTCTAAAGTTTAATGTTCTATTATAATGGTACTGCTGCAGCCTTACACTAATCCATCCTGAATCTTTCCAGTAGACCTCTAACATACTTACCCTGGGATAGAAAATTTTGTCCTGAATCTCTCCACATGTCAAGACCGAAACAATATCTTAGTTTACCAAGGTCTTTCATTTCGAACATTTGTGACATTTGCAGCTTGATTTCTTTTATTAGATCAACAACATCACCTATAATAATTAGATCATCTACATACAAAGAAATAAACACTATACACCCCTTTTCATCTTTCACATTATACAAATTAGGGACGTTATTACTTCTATTGTAACTGTGTTGTAGAAAAAATGAATCTATCTTTTCATACCATGACCTCGGTGCTTATTTTAGTCGATAAAAATCTTTCTTTAATCTGCGGACTAAATGTTCTTTCCCTTTCTGGACAAACCCCTTAGGTTACTCTAAGTAAACCTCCTCTTTCAACTCCCCATTTAAAAATGCAGACTTTACATCTAGTTGGTGAATCATCCAGTCTTTTCTAGTAGCTAAAGTAATCATCATTCTGATACTATTTAGTTTAGCTATGGGGGCAAAGGTTTCCTCATAATCAATACCTTATTTTTGAGAATACCGCTTTGCTACCAATCTAACTTTTAATTTATCTATGCTTTTGTCTAAATTAATCTTGGGTTTATAAAACCATTTACAAGATATGGTTTGTTTGAATTCGGGTAGTTCAACTAGCTCCCAAGTGTGTTTTTTGAGAATAGATTCATATTCTTGTTCCATAGCTTCTTTTCATTCACTAAATTGATTTGCTTCTCTCTAAATAGAAGGTTCAACAACATTCATCATACTAGTTATAAAGGCATTTTCCCTATATATAGCAGGCAATTGGGTCTTCTGAGGGTTGTTGTAGCTTCGAACCTGTTTTTAATTTCCTTTGAAGGACTCGGCTCGATTGTTGTATTTGAATTTTCTGCTTTTTCTTTTTTCTGCTTCTCATGGCTATTACCTATTTCTTCATTTCCTTCCACGAAAAAAGGAATATCCCACTCCTCATTTATTTTATTAGATTCATCATAAACCTTCTCATGGAACATGACGTCTCTACTAACAAAAATCTTGTGAGTAGAGGGATTAAACAATCCATAAGCTTTAAATTGTGAACAATACCCTACAAAGGTACATATGATGGCTTTTGAATATAATTTTCTTATTTCTTCCTTTGGAATATGGGCAAAGGCCTTAGAACCAAATACTCTCAAATGTTTTATTGCAGGCTTGAATCCATACAATGCTTCAAAAGGAGTTTTAAACTTGAGACTTTTTGTAGGACTCCTATATTTCAAATAAACTGCAATATTCAATTCTTCAGCCCAAAAACCATTTGAGATATCCTTACCTTTCAACATGCTCCGAGCTCACTGTACTAATGTTTTCTTCTTCCTTTTCACTACTTCGTTCTGTTGAGGAGTGTGGAGTACTGTAAATCACTGCAATATTCCATGGTATTTACAATACTTGGTAAGTTCAGCCTTTCTGTATTATCCCCATTGATTGGAGCGAATAATTTTTATGTAGTTCCCTATTTTCTTTTCTATCATAGTTTTGAACTGCTTAAAGTATTCAAATGTGTAGTTTTTCTTACTCATAAAATATACCCAAGAAAACTTTGTACAATCATCAACAAACAGTAGAAAATACAATGCAACTCCTAATGATTCTGTTTGCATGGGTCCACATAGGTCAGTATGCACTAATTCAAGTATGTCTCTCTTTTTCTTTTCTACTCGAATAGGTAATTCTTCTGTATGCATCTTTCCTAATACACAAGCTTCACAATCATTATGCACTTGTTTTAAAATAGGAATATATCTTACCATTTCCCTTTTCTAAAGTAACAGTAGATCATTGAAGTTGATGTGACCAACTCTTTGGTGCCATAGATCTTCTGTAGTCAAACTCGATGTTGTCAAATATCGATCTGGTTCTGAGCTCACATTTAATTTGTACAGACCTCCTGTTAGAATTCGTGAAGCAATAGTCTTCATACCATCCAACAAATCTTTAATATAACAATTAGATTTAAAGAATTCTACCTTGAGATTCTGATATGTAATCATGGATACAGAAATCAGATTCTTTGTAACTACGGGTACATACATTAAATTTTGGATATCTCTGATATTACCATCAAGAAAAATAACAGGAGTGTTCCAATACCCTTTGATCTGATAACCTCTATCATCGCCAAGGTAGATCTGTGCTCCATTCTTGGTTTCTTTAAAATATTCAAACCATTGTCTATTCCTTGTCATATGTGTGAATTCTCCTGAATCCACATACTAGATGTCTGCTTCGACATTTTCATCAGAGCCAGCCATGAATAATCTAAAATCCTCAGCATGTTCATCATCTGCGAAATGACCTACATCTATTTTATGTCTCTGTTGTTCTTCATCAAATTTCTTTTTCCTGCAATGCTTAGCCATATGACCGATTGTTTTGCAATAGAAACATTTTACTACATAGTCTTTTCTATTCAGATACATACCTTCAGACTGATTCAGTCTTTTCTATGGATTTCCTCCATTTTGATGTGATGAATTTCCTTTTTCTCTGAAGAATTTCTTCTTTTCCATTAACGTGAGATCCACACTCTGGGGTTTTAGAGTTTGTCTTCTCTCTTCTTCTTGCATTAATATTCCTGTTAGTTCTTCAAACTTTGGGGCTTTCTCCCTCACACTTATCCCAGTGATGAAAATTTGATAATCATCAGTCATACCATTCATGGTAATCGTGACCAAATCTTTGTTTGCAACTATCTCACTGATATCTGCCAATTCTTTCTTCAGATATTTAATTCATGATATGAAAGAAAAAAATGTTTCATTCTCCTCCATATTTATGGAGAGGATCTTGCACTTCAAGAACAGGAGATGATTTGTATTTCTGAACTCATATAGATCCTTCAACACTGTCGAAATTTCGCTTGTAGATTTGCATCCTCTGATATGCGATATGATACAGTATTTCGCTGACATCTTCAATTTCTTCTTTGCCCTGCTCTCTCTCTTCTCCCAGTCTTTAGTCATTGCGGCTCCTACTGCTCGCTTTGGCTCATCCCCATTTGCAATCATCCAAGAACTCTGTGCTTCTAGCATAGTCTACATCTTGAAATTCTAATTAGAGTAATTGAAACCATCATGCTTGTTTCTATCCTTCAAGTATGATTCTATTATTTGATTGTTCATTTTGACGATTCTAAAAAAAATTCGAGTAAGTGATAGGAAAATAAAATAAAAATAATGACAGATCTACCCCAGATCCTCACAGAAAACAATATCACGATACAGATCTACCTGATCTATGATAAATCTAGCAAGTTGCTTTGCGCACTATGTCACAGGCTCTCGACTCCTCTGTCATGACCTCTTCCATTTCTCAGCACAAGCTCTCTAACTCCTACACACCGGAAACAGATCTGATCTAGATCTCTTTCTTCATCGGTGAGCTGATACGGGCAATAGATATGATTCAAGTCTCTTCATTCATCGGCGAACTTTCACCAGCAGTAGATCTGTCTCGAATCTCTTCATTCATCGACAAAATTTTACTGGCAGTAGATCTCAAATCTCTTTCCTTCATTAGCGGGTCAACACTAGCACAAATCTATTTCAGATCTCCTCTCTCACCGCATTGGCACGCTTACTGACCGAATTTCCGCACTTATAACACCGAGGACTAAACTTGGTAAGGTTGTTCCCTATCAACGCACTTCTTCTTTGCTTAAATGTTCTTATCGGCGTAGATACTATCCATGGAATCGCGTTGATCGGCGCAACTGCCCCTCCAAAAACCGCACTGAGGTGTGACTGTTACCTCAAAAAGCGTGCTAATCCGATCAACACCTGAGATAAAAAAAAATTACTTAGTCATCAAGGGCTTCTCCTATACCACCTAGCTACTCATAGGGATCACAACACTATGGCTATGATTCGATCTTGGAGCTCTGATACGATGATAAAATGTGATGATTGAATTAATATGTAAAAACAACTCATCAGCTCTACAATGGAGAGATTGAACCAGGGGAGTCTGACTCTGCGGAACGCTCTACATTCTCAATACAAATTAACCAATATATAGCATACATAAATGTAGGGAAGTTAGAACCATGCTCTAAGAAATAGAAACTAATTCCTATCCTAAAGTTTTGTGAACCAACTCTCACAAATTGAGGATTCTCCATTATCTGTCAACAAAAATATAGGTTAAAGCATATTTTTAATTTTATAAACAATTTTATAATCATATATTATATTAATAATGAGTAATTTTTATTTTTCTTAAGTTTTGGATAGATCTTGATATGGTGTCTTTTTAATGAACTCTTATGTGAAGTCATTGTTCAATTCCCTACTCAAATTGGAGTAACGTATTTAGACATAATGATGAATATATATTTTTACCCAACATAAAAAAAAAATTGAGTAATTTTTATATTTATATATATTACCAATTATAGAATGTGTTGGTGCCAAACTGCCAAAAAAATTAAAAATAAAAATAAATAAAGAAGATTACAAGTCAAATATCCAAAATATTCCAAAGTCTACAATTTCAACCAACGAGGAACAGAACATCTAGACATGTGTAATAGAAAACTACCATATCCTGAACCAACGCCTTCGCAACGAGCCGAAAGTTAAGGGTTTCTCTAACAGTCATTTCTGCCATGTGGGTATCATACCGATTGACGTAAGTAGAAGTCCTCTCTGGCACGAATTCATTAAAGGAATGTCCATTATACATAACTCCTTCCACCTGAACGAAGACCTCAAGCAAAACAAATTCAATCCCCTCGATTAAAAATAGCACCATGAACTTAAGATTTGGAAGCATACTTATACGTAACTCCTCCTACCTGAACGAAAGCCTTTTACAAAATAAATTCAATCCCCTTGATTAAAAATAGCACCGTGAATTTCAGATTTGGAAGCATACTTACTTCCACTGTGCTTTGAAGCTTTCCGGCAAGTGCCAAGAGAATAGTAGTTTTTCCCGAAGCAGGAGGCCCAAGAAGCAGCTTCAATCTTCATGATTTTAATTTTACAAACCACGGATCAACCCAGATCTTGAGCATCGACATAAATTTCATTTCAAGTTAAAAGTCTTTCAAAATATATATTTATCTGCCCGGTTTAACGATACCGCTGATATTGTGAAGAATTGTTGAAGTTTTCTTCTTTGTCTTTAGCAACCTAACAGCTCCTAAAGCATCCTACGATAAAAATTTCATAAATTTATGTTAAAAAATAAGACATTTTGCAACTTTGCAACCAGAATGTTATTATTATAATAAATATAATTAGAAATTGCACTACATGTTGCAAAATAAAAGTCGTAAGGAAATAGCATAGGAAAGAGTAGCTTAGAAGAAATAAGATGTTGCAGAAAAGGAGCCATCGTGAAGGAATGAAAATTAAAATTTGCTTCCATGGAAGCAGGTAGTGAAATATTAATGCAATACTGCTTCCTTGAGCCTTACAAATCATGAGGCCTATGTTCAAGTTAAGTTAAATACCTTTTCTGATCATTCCAACATGAATGCATCATGAATAAATAAATATATCGTGATTTTATACCTTCAAAATCAAAGGTTGTTATGGTGTAGTTCCTCCATATTTAATCTTCATCAATTCCTATTGAGTCACCTATGTATTATTTCCTTCATGATTTTTTAAAATATTCAAAATATCACATTGTTCTTTACCATTGATGTCCCTGGTGTCTGCCATGTTCTTGTTTTTTCAGTGTCGTTGATATGAAGTTGGTTTTTTTTATTCTTTATGGAAAAAATAAAAAATGTATGGAGAGGTGCCTTTTATCACTTCAAGAGCAGTAAAAATAAGGTGACTGAGAAAATATCTCCAACACCGAGAGAGATTTGGTAGCATTCATGGAGTCAGCGAACATGTTTGTTTTGTTGTGTTGGCTACTCGACATAGCTTTCTTGATCTTGTGTAGAAGAAATGAATTTTTATTTATCTTATATTGCATTAACCATGAAATTGCAACCATTCATGGCACACTTTCCATCACATTTTAGAACAAATTATAACAAAGTATCACACAATTCTTGTTAGAGCTAAATGCTCCTATATGTAATAATGATGAATTTCATCACTTAAGAGCAGTAAAAACAATTTTATTGAGAAAAAAACTCCAACACATTTGTAGATAAAATTATAATACAATATCACACTTTTCTTATGAGAGATAAATGCTCTTATATGCAACAACGATGGTTTCATCATTTAAGAGCAGTAAAAACAATTTTATTGAGAAAACAACTCCAACACATTTGTAGATAAAATTATAACACAGTATCACACTTTTATTATCATATGTAAATTCTCCTATATGCAACAATGATGGCTTTCATCAGTTCAAGAGCATTAAAAACAAGTTTATTGAGAAAAAAACTCTAGCACTGAGAGAGATTTGGAAGAAACTGTTGAATTGTTTAACATGGCTTGCTCTATGGTGTTGGATATTGGGCATAGCTTTCTTGATGTTGTATACAAGATTGTAAATTTGCATGTAGCTTACACTTCATTAACCATGAAATTTTGAACATTTAGGGCACATTCGCCATCACATTTGTAGAGAAAATTACAATAGAGTATCACATTTTTCTTATCACATCTAAATGTTCCTATATGCAACAACTACCTTGTGCCTCATAGTTTAAATTTGTGCGAGGAGAGGAGGAGTGTCAAGGTGCAAGCTAGAATATGAAGTGAAAGAAGAATATTGTTTGAGACTTGAGATAGACTCATTCTCTGCACATCTAGAGTAAAGCTTAATAAAACAAAACTCACCATACTTTGAAATTTTTAAATAAATATCTTAAAAATTAGAATATCAATTTAATACATTTTACTCAGTTACAAATTTAACAATATCCATTTAAAAAAAAAAAAAAACCTACTATTTTAAATAAAATTAGTTCAACACATTTAACAATATTCATTTAAAGAAATATAAATACAAATTACTATTTTAAATAAAAATAGTACAACACATTTAACAATATTCATTTAAAAAATTACAAATACAAATTACTATTTCAAATAAAAATAGTACAAATAATCACATTAATTACCATGTCTCTCATGTACCTTCCTCTTATTACTTTGATTTTTGTAACTTATTCTTAATCAAATAGTGTCAATTTTGTAAAACTATAATCTAAGTCTCACTTTTTACAGCTTTGGTAGAAGGGTAGAGTATCTAAATTCCCTTACCCTTTAAGAAGCATTCTAAATTATTGTACCACCCACCTTGACATCCAATCTATAGATCTTAGGTTATTCTAAATTGATCAAGAGTATAGGATTTTTAGGGTGGTATTCTATGTGCACTAAAATTCCCATGAGGTCCATCACTATGTATGGGGTTCATTGCAACCTTGGATATATTCTGTGAGTTGTTGTGATTTTTTTCTTGTGGCTACAACTTAGTTGTGGTTGTCACCTAGTTATCATGGTTCACAAATTTTTTTTCATCTCAAATCCCTATAGAATTAGATATATTCTGTGAGCTAATGTGATGTTGTGTTTGTCACAATGATTCAAAAATTGGTTATTATACCACAATATTGACTTTCTCATTGTCTGTTTTGTTTATGAACCTTTTAAAAATAACATAAGAACATTTTAAATACCCGATGTTTGTAACTTATTCTTAATGAAATAGTGAATTTTGTAAAACTATAATCTACAAGCCTCACTTTTTATAGCATCAGTGGAAGGGTAGAATATCTAAATTCCCTTACCCTTTAAGAAGCATTCTCAATTACTGTACCACCCACCTCGACATCCAATCTAGACATCTTAGGTTATTCTAAATTGATCAATAGTATATAATTTTTAGGGTGGTGGTCTATGTGCACTAAAATTCCCATGAGGTCCATCACTATGTATGGGGTTCATTGCAACCTTGGATATATTCTGTGAGTTGTTGTGATTTTTTTCTTGTGGCTACAACTTAGTTTTGGTTGTCACCTAGTTATCAAGAATAAAAACTTTGTTATCATCTCATATCCTTATAGAATTAGATATATTCTGTGAGCTAATGTGATGTGTTGTTTGTCACAATGATTCAAAAATTAGTTATTATAACACAATATTTACTTTCTTGTTGTTTTTTTTGTTTATAAACCCTTCAAAAATGCCACAAGAACATTTGATTGTACACTGTGATCTCCCCAACATGGGTGGGGATTTCAAAAATTGGATAGTAAATTTAGCGGTTATTGTTAGAAATTGTTGTATAAGATGGAAAATTTGGATGGTTTGTAGACTTTATGGATGTCATAAGAGATATCAATTTTGCATTTTTTAGTCTCTCTGACCACCATGCATCTAATAGGATCCATTTCAACTGAGAACGTCAATAAATCATTGTGCAAGTGATAACTTCTGACATCTCCAGCCATTTTATTTTATTGTGGATGAAGTTATAAACTAATAACTTGTGAAATCCCTAGCCATTTTCTTTGATTGTGGACTAGGTTATAAACTAGAATATACTATCTCTTTAGAAGACTCTACAATATATATTGGATGCAGGGAAATTTTATGATAAAACTTGTACAAAAAATCCCTTAGGGTTGTCTCAACTTACTCTATTATTAATTACATAGTATCAATTCGTAAAACTATAATCTACAACAAGGACTAAGTGGGTTTTTTCTTTTGTAAGTTTTGTTTGGAATTGAAAAATAAAAAAGCTATAAAATCTAAAATTATCTAGTGAAAAACTTTGTTTAAAATTTCAGAATAAAAAGTTGAGTAAGTTTGAAATCATATAATATGAAAAATGTTTATGATTATAAAGTCAAAAACATGTAAGATTTTTTTAGCTACAATTAGGTAATTAAAGATATGTATATAGTTTTTTTTAACCAAAGAAGTTTGATATTCAATAACAAAAAAAAATCCCAAAGAGTATGTATGTAGTTACAAACTGTTATGTAGTTAGAAACTATTACAATTAAGTAATTAAAGGTAATTTTAGTTTTATTTAAGAAATGATAATTAGGAACATTCATAATTATTTATAAAGATAAATCATGTCCTATAACATAATTTGGAAATTTAAAAAAGGTCACATATTTTATAAAATTTCATTATTAATTTGATTTTCTATATATTAAGAAATACTACTCATGAATAATAAAAAAATTGTAACATAAGTAATAAAAAAAAAACAATATATTTTTGGAATAATAAAATAGTTGTAACAAAAATATTATAGAACAAGAAAGACTATGTATATTTGGATGTATGAAAATTTAGATACATTTTAATAGGTAAAATTTTAAAAGAAAAATGGTTATAAACATTTAAAAATAGTTTTATTAAATAATTAGTTTAGATCTATATTATTTATCAAAGAGATCAATAAGACATATGATCCCTCTTGGCTCTTGGTAGATCCTGAGTTAAGATTGATCTAGGCCATCTTAATTTCCCTCTTTAAATAAATTACATTCCACATGAATATGATGGGTTAATACCATGGGTTGTTTTTATAGTTTATCATTCTTTTATTTTATTATTTGTATTTTTTATTGTATTCTGACCTAGTTAAAATGTTAATTACATTATATAATTCAATGCGGCTATGCTCTGTAACCTAGGGCGGCTGGGAGCTCTTTCGCGCCGATCTGGCTGTTGCGCCCCTGCGCACAGCCCCGATCCTTCTGTCCTCTGCTCATGGAGTCTCCCGGGGGCCAAGTCCCCCCTCTTGATCCACCCCTAGAGGTCATTGCCTTCAGATCCCTGATCGCTGCAGGTTCGAAACGCCCTCCCTCAGCTATCCAGCAGAAATTCATCAAGAAAATGGAATCGATCCCATCTGTTGCCCTGCCTGAGGAGGAAACGTGTAAAGCGGCTTTGAATATGGCTGAGAGAGGCCTCATAGGCCAGTTCACGGGCCTTTGGCCTTCTCCCAAGTCAGTGGAGGAATGGACCCAAAGAAACTGGAAACCTCTGATAAAAGGAGTCAAGAGCTATTTTGTGGGCAAAGGGTTCTTCGTATTTGTGTTTGAAAACCCGTAAGACAAAAGCTTAATATTCAAAAATGGCCCCTACTTTATGGGGCCGCAGGGTCTGTATCTAAACAAATGGACTCCAGATTTCGATCCCTCCCAGGATGTCCCATCTGCTGTGCCGGTCTGGGTGAGACTCCTGCACCTGCCTCTTCATTGCTGGAATAAAAAAACTCTACAAATCATTGGGAACGCGCTAGGAAAATACATAGACCAAACGGTAAGAAAAGACCAGTATTCATGTGCACGAATCTGCGTAGAAGTGGATCTTGAAGAGGGCTTGCCGGAAGCAATCAAGCTCACTGTTGCTGGATGGACGCATGTCCAAGAACTGGACTATGAACAACTCCCCTTTAAATGTAGACATTGTCATGGACACAGACATTTTGCAAAGCACTGTAAGAAGAAAGCAGCGGATCAAATAGACAAACAAAATGGGGATCAATGGACTCTAGTCCAGAGATCAGCTCATCCAAAAAAAGGTGCAGGAAAAGGTAACATGACAGGAGCAAGGAACAACCCTAACCCTAACCAGGAATCAGAAGCGGCCCCAAAAGGAACAGAAGGTGCCCAGATGGATTCAGCAAATACTGCTTAGGAAACCGAGGAACAAGTAGAAGCTACTCCTCCAAGCAAAGAGGAAGGGACAGCCATCCAGATCGAAACTACTCAAGGCAACCCCTCCAATCCCACTTACGCAGAAGTCACAAAGAAAAAGGCAGCAGAAAGCTCTGACTCCTCGGAGGACGAAATCTTCGAGCGGCCATCAAAAAGAGCTGGAAGGAAATCCCGTAAAGAAAAAAGGGAATAAGAAGCTGAGAGACTCAAAACTCAAGGAAGTCAGTCTACAATAGAAATGTCGATCGGAAGAAACACTAGGCCAAGGCCACCTAAGGGTGGTTCCATCCCCCTCTTAGGTAAATAATGAAGCTCGTCTCTTCGAATTGTAGATGTATGGGGAACCACTCAAAAATAGATGCAGTAAAAGACCTTTTGAAATCATAACCCTCAGATATCCTCTTGCTCCAAGAGACAAAGATAGCAGGACAAACTCTGCTAGAAATCAGTAAGTCAAAATGGAAAAAAAGCTCAGGCAAAGTGGTCAGCGCCAGGGGCTCTTCTGGAGGGCTGGAAACCCTCTGGACCGAAGATAAATACTAGTTGAACAAATTCCATGAGACTCAACATTGGATCTTCACGGAATTAACCCATCATGCAAGTAAGTTGACTATCTCCCTTTTCAATATTTATGTCCCTATCAATTACACTGAAAAAAGAGAATGCTGGCACTCTCTTTCAACATTTCTAGAGCAAGCTTCCCCCAATAATATCATCTTAGAAGGGGATCTTAATATTGTTTTGAAATCCAAAGAGAAAAGGGGAGGCTCCAATACCAAAGATCCCTTGGTGGCCTTCATGGAAGAGCTCTCCCAGCAATGGGATCGATTAGATTTTAATCCAGTTCGTGGTCTCTTCACCTGGACCAACAACCGAACAGGGGTTGATCACATTTCTGCATGCTTGGATCGCTTTCAGGCACAAAGTTCTCTCATGATGAACAAAAAGATCATAGTAACTAAAATCCTGCCCAAGCTGACCTCAGATCACAAGCCAATTCAACTCATTCTGGAAGATGAAGAGGACCTGGGCCCCATACCTTTCCGTTTCTCCCCTCTATGGATTGTGAGAGAGGGCTTCTCAGAGACCGTGAAAACAGCTTGGGCCACTCCCATCACAGGTTCTTCAAGTTATGTCTGGGAACAAAAGCTGAAAGCCACCAAAAAAGCACTGAAGGAATGGATTAAGAAACCAGCCCCTACTCCCATCAGTCAAAGAGAAGATGCAGTACAGGTTCTGGAGACCCTGCAAAATGATATGGAAAGCAAAAATATCACGGCAGAACTGTTAGATAAAGAAGCAAAAGAACAACGTGCTGCATACCAATCCTTTAGATCTGAAGAAGAGTATTGGAGACTAAAATCTAGAAGTCTGTGGTTAAAATCAGGGGACCGAAACACCACCTTTTTCCACCGACAGTATCAAGCTAGATTGTCCAGGAATCATATAACAGAAATTAAGACTTTGGAGGGCCAAATCTGCAAAGGATTTAGCCAGGTAAAAGAAGCTGCTGAAACACATTTCAGAAATCTTTTCAACGTGGAAACCCAAGGTGAAGAATGGGAGTAACTAAATTTCTCTCTCATATCCCTTCTCTCATCTCCCCTAAAGACAATGCAGACCTATGCAAACCAGTAACTGAGGAAGAAATTATCAAAGTTATTTGGTCCATGGAAGCAGACAAGGCACCGGGGCCTAATGGATTCACAATCCATTTCTTTAAGGCTTGTTGGTATATCATCAAATTCAACCTTCTAAAAATGATAAGAGGATTCATGAAAAAAGAAAAAATAGGGGGAGGAACCAACTCCACCTATTTAGCTTTGATCCCCAAAGATACCAATCCGGAAAAATTTTCAAGATTCAGGCCCATATCGCTGTGTAATGCCTCTTACAAAATCCTGGCCAAAATTTTAGCAAACCGAATAAAGCATTTGCTCACAAGACAGATCTCCAGTGCTCAAGGAGGGTTCATGGAAGGCAGACACATTCTGGACAACGTCATTCAAGTGCAGGAGACTATCCATTCAAGCAAGCAATGAAAAGAGAAAGGTATGCTGATAAAACTAGATATGGCGAATGCTTTTGACAGAGTCAATCGATCATTTCTTAGCAAAGTTTTGTTCTCCTATGGTTTTTCTTCTCACTTTGTTAACCTTATAAAGGCTTGTATTGACAACCCGTGGATTGCCCCTCTCATCAATGGCCGCCCAACAAACTTCGTCCAAGCTAGGAGAGGCATCAGGCAGGGATGCCCTCTCTCCCCCTTTCTATACATCTTAATGGCTGAATCTCTAAGTCGAAAACTTGAAACAGAAAAAATGACAGGCTCCCTCCCGGGCCTCAAACCCTCCAACGGTGTCGATCCTCTGAATCATGCCCTCTTTGCTGATGACTCCCTTCTTTTGGGAGGAGCTTCAATCAGAATAGCGAAGGCCTTTGATTCTGTCCTTAGAAGCTATTGCAGAGTATCGAGAGCCTTAATAAATGAAAGCAAAAGTGAAGTATTCAGTTGGAATATTGACCAGCAAGAGCTCAACAATATAGCCAACCTCCTAGGCTTCAAAGGACATGCTCAATGGGATAGGATAAAATACCTGGGACTCCCCATCATTTCAGGTGTGAACAAGAGGTCGCTCTGGAGCGAAATTATCAGCAAAATCAAAACAAAAATAGCAGCTTGGGGAGGGCACTGGTTAACTAAAGGCGGCAAAGTCATACTGATAAAGTCTCAGCTGTCAGCCTTACCTATCTACCAAGCAGCATTCCTGCTCACCCCAAGAAACATTATGGATCATATCTCTTCTCTCCTCAGAGATTTTCTATGCAAAGGAGGGAGGGGAAATGAAAAGAAAATGCATCTGGTAAACTGGGAGTTGGTCAAAAGGCCTATTGCAGAGGGTGGTCTGCAAATCCGAGACCCCTCTCTTGTCAACATCGCCCTTGGAGGAAAAATCCCGTGGAAGATGATTCAAGAGGCTTCGCATCCTGTAAGTGCTACCCTGAGGTCAAAATACACAAACAACTCCGCTCTTAGAAATCTGCAACTGGGCAATACAGCCAACAGCTCGCAGTTGTGGAGACTCTGCTGCAATAGTTGCAAATTCTTCAAAAATCATGTGTACAGGATTCCAAGTAATGGAAAACACACTCAGCTATGGCATGACACCATTATGGGGTGCGATCCATTAATTAACAAAGAAGAGATATCTCAGCTGAGATCCTGGCTTGAAAGAGCAGGCATTCATAGTATATTTGAACTATCGACTTGGGACCAGCATGGTGAATGGGTCGGCTGGGACTTCCACGGAGCCCCTATCAGGCTTCTCCCTCAACAAAATTTGCTTGTCGACCTGTTGGAGGAGGCTGCACCGATCCATTGTTCCATGAGAGATCGCTGGGGATGGGGCCAAGTAGGGGAGTACACAACCGCAGAAGGTTATAGAGCACTACAGGTTTCAAGGAATAACAGCCATAACTCTACATTTTGGAAAAACGTCTAAGAGCCATTAGCTCTCCCAAAAGTTAATTTCTTTTTCTGGACGCTGATCCACAATAAGATTTTAACAGGTGATAATCTTGTGAAAAGGAAATTCGTAGGTCCTCACAGATGCGCATTATGCAAGAGCAATACTGAAACATCTCAACACTTATTTGTTGACTGTCTTTACGCCAAGGAGGTCTGGAACCTCATCATACAGGATTTCCAAATTAAACCTCCCACTCAGATCTCTGTCTCGGACCTTTTTGTAGCATGGAGCCACCGATACCCTCATTGAATATCTCACAAGTCGTTCTGGAGCAAAGTATGGAATGCCCTCCCCAAGTTCGTCTGCTGGCAGATCTGGTTGGATCGCAATCGGAAGATCTTTAAAGAACTGAATCACACTCCGCTGGAAGTCGCAGCAAAAGCGAAGTCATTCCTCTTGGAAGCGGCCCATCTGCAGTACTCTAAAAAGGATCCATCGCTCCTTCCGGTGGAGAAGAGGTGGCTTGGCCCTCTTGAACCTCAACATCGTAAATACCTCCTCTCTCCCCAAAATGTGCACCCGGAATGGAGAAAGAGAGAATTAGATGCCAACTTCCAGAATTGGTGGCGCTCTCAAAAGTTAAGCACATTTTTTTTCGACGGGGCATCCAAAGGGAACCCCAGTGTTTCTGGCGCTGGTGGGATCATTTACTCTCCGAATGGAGATTCAAGAGACTCCTTCTACTGGGGACTTGGCCATAAATCCAATAATCAAGCAGAGATACTTGGTCTCCTTAAAGCCTGTCAAATAGCAAGAGATAAAGGGATCAAAGACATTCAGGTATTTGGCGACTCATAAATTCTAATTAAAAAGCTAAACTCTGAAGAGCTATTCAGAAATGCAGGTCTCAACAGAATCTTGGACAGAATGAAAAGAGTCTTATTAGACTTTGCATCATACAAGTTTTACCACATCCTCAGAAACTCAAATAGTGAAGCAGATTTGATGGCAAACAAAGGGTGCTCAATTACAAAAGGGCTGTTATTCATAAACGAGGAAAGAACCTTTCAAATTCCTTGATTGTGTCAAATACAAAAATAGCTCTTGCTGGACAACAATGCTGTAATTGGGATGCCACGGCAAATTCCCTCTCTTTCTTTTTCTCATAAATAAAATTCATAACCGTTATAGTTAAAAAAAAAAAAAGTTCATTACATTATGTCTATCTTTTTATTTTATTTTATTTTATTTTTTTTGTGTAACTTTACATATTCCAAATGTTAAATTGAGGTTAAAATCTAACAAAATCTTAATAACAACATTTTTACTTAAAATTCACCAAAACTTTAATTCAATCTCACTTATCAAAAAGAAAAACAACTAATATTATAAAAAAATATATAAAAAATTATTTACTTGTGGATCTAAAAACCTAAAACATTTTAATCATCTAACATTCGATCAAATGACTCAAACATGCACACACTGGCAGCTAGGGGAGTTTTTTCCAAATAATAACGCCTTACTGCGTAACTACCACAACAATATTTACTAACGTGGTTTATATACCCCTATCTTAATATATGAACCACATATATACAACCATATTAATAAATGCGATTGATATAAATTGATATGTATTTATGAATCATATTAATAATTATTAAATGTATACTATTAATTTGGATATAGGAAATTTATTATTTGAACATACATACACACACACACACACACATATATAATAACAGTGTGGTTTTATTACTAATAATACTTATTTATAGTATTATCTTAATGATTAATATACATTTATAAACCCTTAAGATTAGTAAACCCAATATTACAAACCCGTATACTAAATGAGATATTATAAGCCCAAAGAATTAATATTATAAACCCAAAGGATTAATATTATAGACATAAATTTATAAACCTTAGTGTTAAATGCAAAATTATTATTATAAAACCTACCGGCTTTAAGATTATAAATCTAAGCGATTAATTTTATAAATGCAATGATGCCACTTTGGTATTAATCACATAAATATAAATATTTATAATTAAAAATTAAAAATAATATAAATATTAATAATAAAGATAATAATTATAATATTAATAATTAATAATTAATAATTATTAATTATTAATAATGATTACTAATTATAAATTATTAAATATGTATCATTAACAAATATTAGTAATTATAATTATTAAAAACTATTATAATTATTGTTAGCAAGAGGAAAATTATTTTAAACCAAATGGATTAATATTGTAAATCCAAATAATTATTAATATTATCAACCCAATGATTGATATTATAAACTTTGGGGATTATTAAACACAAAGCATTAATATTACAAACTTTAGGGGTCAAAACCCAAGGGATTAATGAACTCAACTAATTATTAATATTATAAAACATAGGGATTAAAAACCCATAAACAAGAGATTAGTGAACCTGACTAACTATTAGTATTATAAACATAAGGGATTAATAAACAAAGAATATTAATATTATAAACTCAATGGATTGGTAAGCCAAAGATATTTGTATTATAGAACCAGGGGATTAATATTATAAGCCCTAATATTGAAAATTATAAATCCAAGACATTAATATTAAAAATTATAAACCCAGGAGATTAATATTTGAAACCCAAGGATTAATATTTAAAAAATGAGGGATCAATATTCAAAACCAAAGATATTAATATTCTAAAGTAAGGGATTAATAAACTTAAGGAATTTGTATTATAAACCCAATAGATTTAAATTAAACCTTATGCTTAATATTATAAACCTTATGAATAATATTATACCCTAGGAATATGAAACCTTAGATAAATAAATTCAAGGGATTGATATCATAAATTCAAGGTATTAATAAACACAAAGGATTATAAATTCATGAGAATAGTATTAAACACAATGAATTAATATTATAAACCCAAGGGATATAAACCCTAAGGCAAATATTATAAACCTTAAAGAAACATAAAACTCTAATATAAACCTAAGATATTAATATTACAATCCTAAAGGATTGATAAATCCAATAGATTAATATTAAACTTTAAGATAAATATTATAAAACCTAATACTAAAAATTATAAAGACAATATTAAATTTTATATTATAAATCGAATATTAAAAGGAGATAATATTATAAACCTTGTATTAAACCTAGTTTTGTAATGTAACATTGTGGCATTGAATAAAATATAATGTAATGTAACATTGCAACAATGATTGTTAGAATTGTTTTCATAGCGAGACAATGTTTGTCACAATGTGATGTATGCAACACTATTAAAACCTTGATATTATAATCTAATGGGACTAATAAACCCAAGGGATTAATACTATAAACTAGAGGGATTATAAACCCAAGGGAATAATATTAAACCCAACGGATTAATTCTAGAAAGCCAAGGGATATACACCCTAAGATAAGTATTATAAACCCTAAAATACAAATTAAACCCTAAGATTCATATCATGAAGATTACGATTAATATCATAAACCCAAGGGATTAATGTTAAAAACAAATGGGATTATAAACCCAATAGAATAAAATTAAACCCTAATGTGAATATTAAACCATAGGAATATAAACCTTAAGAATAATAAACCCAAGGGATTAATATTTTCAACCATAGGCTTAATATTAAACTCTAGGAATATAAACCATATGAGTAATATTATAAACTGATGGAATTTATATTATAAACGCAATGGATTATAAACTCAATGGATTTATATTAAATCCCAGGACTAATATTATTAACCCTAGCAATACTATTATATCGTGATAATATGAACCATTAGATTAATAAACCCAAGGGATTGATCTTATAAACCAAAGAACTAATCAAAATAATAGATTAGTAATAAAAACCCAAAGGATTATTATTTTAAACCCAAGGTATATAAACTCTCAGATAAATATTATAAACCTTAAAACAAACATGGTTGACCATGGTTTACTTTCATATAAATGAAATATTTGTCACTATACAATGTTATAGCATGGCTCACCATGACTGATTCTCATATTGAAAGAATCTTTATTACAATGTGAGGTCGAACCATGGTTGACCATGATTGATATTTATATTAAACACAAGGTATCAATATTATAAACACAAGGGTTATAAACCCTAAGGTAAATATTATAAACACTAAAATAAACATTAAACCTTAATATAAACCCAAGGGATTAATATTAAAAACCTTATAGATTGATGAATGCAAGGGATTAATAATAAACCCTAAGATAAATATTATAAGCCCTACTACTGCAAATTATAAACCAAATATTAAACTTTAATATTATAAACTCAATATTAAAATGTCATAATATTTTAAACCTTGTATTAAACCCATGTTTTGTAATGTAACAATGTGACATTAAATAAACTACAATGTAATGTAGCATTGCAACAATGATTGTAAGACTTATTTTAGTAGCGAGACAATGTTTGTCACAAGGTGATGTTACGTAATTTTTTGCACCATTTCAATGCAACAATATTATACCCTTGATATTATAAGCTCATGGGACTAATAAACCCAAGCGAATAATATTGAACCCAAGGGATTAATATTAAAAACCCAAGGGATATACATCCTAAGATAAATATTGTAAACCCTAAAATAAAAGTGCAACCCCAAGATTTGTATCTTGAACATTAGGATTAATATTATAAACCCAAGGGATTAAGATTAAAAACCTAGGGGATTATAAATCCAATGGAATAACATTAAATCCTAGGGTGAATATTAAACCCTAGGAATATAAAATCTAAAATAATAAACCCAAGAGATTAATATTGTAAACCCTAGTCTTAGTATTAAACCCTAGGAATATAAATCCAGGGAATTTATATTATAAACCTAATGGATTTATATTAAACCGTAAGATTAATATTATAAACCCTAGAAATACTATTATACCCTACGGATATGAACCCTTAAATTAATTGACCCAAGTGATTGATCTTATAATCCAACGAACCATTAAAAATAAGAGTTTAATACTTAAAACCCAAAGGATTAATATTGTAAACCCAAGGTATATAAAATCTAAGATAAATTTTATAAACCCTAAAAAAACATGGTTCACCATGGTCGATTATCATATTAAGGCAATATTTGTCACAATGTGGCACTGGACCGTGACTCAACATGATCGATTTTTATATTGAGAGAGTATTTATCACAATGTAACGTTGAACCATGGTTGACCATGGTTGATTTTTGTATTAAACATGCAGACTTAATATAATAAACACAAGGGATATAAACCCTAAGGTAAATATTATAAACACTAAAATAAACATTAAACCCTAATATAAACCCAAGGGATTAATATTAAAAAACTAAGGGATTGATAAACCCAAGGGATTAATATTGAAATGCCTTAATATTTTAAACCCTATATTAAAGAAATTTTTTGTAATGTAAAAATGTGGCATTGAATAAACAACAATGTAATGTAACATTGCAACAATGATTGTTAGACTTATTTTCATAGCGAGACAATTTTTGTCACAATGTGATGTTGGATACATTTTTTTCACCATTTCAATGCAACAATATTAAACCCTTGATATTGTAAGCTCATGGGACTAATAAACCCAAGGTATTAATACTAAAACCCAAATGAATTATAAACCCAAGGGAATAATATTAAACCCAGGGGACTAATATTAAAAACCCATGGGATATACACCCTAAGATAAATATTATAAACCCTAAAATAAAAATAAAATGCTAATATTCATATCATGAACATTAATATTAATATTATAAACCCAATGGATTAGTAAACCCAAGATATTATTATTTTAAACCCTAGGTTTAGTATTACACTATATGATTAATATTATAAATCCAGGGAATTTATATTATATACCCAATGGACTATAAACCCAACGGATTTATATTAAACCTTAAGATTAATAATAGAAACCCTATAAATAGTAGTATACCCTAAGAATATGAACCTTAAAATTAATAAACCCAAGTGATTGATCTTATAAACCAAGGAACTAGTAAAAATAAGGGATTAACACTAAAAACCCAAAGGATTGGTATTGTAAACGCAAGGTATATAATGTGTGGGATAAATATTATAAACCTACAACAAACATGGTTCACAATGGTTTATTTTCATATTAAGGCAATATTTGTCACAATGCAACATTGGACCATGGCTCCCGATGATTGATTTTGATATTGAGAGAGCCTCTAACACAATGTGACGTTGAACCATGGTTTATTTTCATATTAAAAACAAGGAATTAATATTATTAACACAAGGGATATAAACCCTAAGGTAAATATTATAAAAAGTAAAATACCCATTAGACCCTGATATAAACCGAAGGGATTAATATTAAAAACCTAAGGTTTTGATAAACACAAGGGATTAATATTAAAACCTAATATCAATATTATTAACCATAATAATACAAATTATAAACCAGATATTAAACTTTAATATTATAAACACAATATTAAAAGTCAATAATATTTTAACATTGTATTAAACCCAATCTTTGTAATGTAACAATGTGGCTTTGAATAAATTTCAATGTAATGTAACATGGCAGAAATGATTGTTAGACTTATTTTCATAGTGAGACAATGTTTGTCACCATGTGATGTTCAATACATTTTTTTTACCATTCCAATGCTACAATATTAAAACCTTGATATTATAATCTCATGTCACTAATAAATCCAAGGGATTAATACTCAAAACCCAAGGGATTATAAACCGAAGAGAATAATATTAAATCCAAGGGATGAATATTATAAACACAAGGGATATACACCCTAAGATAAATATTATCAACCCTAAAATAAAAATCAAACCCTAAGATTCATATCATGAATGTAACGATTAATGTTATAAACCCAAGGAATTAATAAACTCAAGAAATTAATATTAAAAATCCATGGTTTTATAAACCCAACATAATAACATTAAACTCTAGGGTGAATATTAAACCCTAGGAATATAAACCCTAAAATTAATAAACCCAAGAGTTTACTATTGTAAACGCTAGGCTTAATATCAAACCTTAGGAATATAAACCCTATGATTAATATTATAAACTCACAGAATTTATATTATAAACTGAATGGACGATAAACCCAAGGTATTTATATTAAACCCTATGATTAATATTAAAAACGGTAACAATAATATTATGCCCTAGGAATATGAACCCTTAAATTAATAAACCTACGTCATTAATATTATAAATCAAGGAAATAATGAAAACAAGAGATTAATACTAAAAACCAAAGGATTAATATTGTAAACCCAAGGCATATAAACTCTAAGATAAATATTATAAAATCGAAAAAAAACAGGTTCACCAATGTTGATTTTCATATTTAGACAATATTTTTCACAATGCGACATTGGACCATGGCTCACAATGATTAATTTTCATATTGATAGAATATTTGTCATAATGTGATGTTGAACCAAGGCTGACAATGGTTGATTTTCATATTAAACACAAATAATAAATATTATAAACCCTAAAATAAACATTAAACCTTAATATAAACACAAGAGATTAATATTAAAACCTAAGTGATTGATAAACCCAAGGGATTAATATTAAACCCTAAAATAAATATTATATACCCTAATAATACTAATTATAAGCCCAATATTAAATATTAATATTATAAACTCAATATTAAAAGGGCCTAATTTTATAAACCTTGTATTAAATCAATGTTTTGTAATGTAACAATGTGGCATTGAATAAACTACAATGTAATGTAACATTGTGACAATGATTGTTACACTTATTTTCATAGAGAGACAATATTTGTCAGAATGTGATGTTGGATACATTTTTTTTACCATTCAATGCTACAGTATTAAACCCTTGATATTATAAGCCGATGGGACTAATTATCCCAAGGGATTAATACTAAAAACTCAATGGATTATAAACTCAACGGAATAATATTAACACCAAATGATTAATATTATAAACCCAAGCGATATACACCCTAAGATAAATATTATAAACCCTAAAATAAAAATTAAACTCTAATATTCATATCACGAACATTGAGATTAATATTATAAACCAAAGATATTAGTATTAAAAACCTACGTGTTTATAAACCCAACTAAATAAAATTAACCCCTAGATTGAATATTAAACTCTAGAAATAAAAAAACTTAAAATTAATATACGCAAAGAATTACTATTGTAAACACTAAGATTAAGATTAAACCCTAGCAACATAAAACCTATGATTATTTTTATAAACAGAGAGGGTATATATTATAAAACCAATAGATTATAAATATATAAAACAATTTATTTTGCACAATATTATTTACATAATAATTATATAATAATAACTATAATACCAATTCACTATTATATAACACAAATAGTTGAGTGCAGAATAAATTTGCATTTAAAAATAAAAATGACATTGTAAAACGATAAAATTAGATAAAAAATAAAAGTTAAGTAAATTTTCAAAGTCTTATAAGGAAATAAAGCTATATTCATATAATAAAAAAAAATATCAATTTTTTTTAGCACAATTATATATATAATAAATTCATTTCCGTAAATGATAAATATATATATATATATATATATATATATATATATACGGTGCAATTACTCTACAAACAAACAATTATAAATTATTTTATTCATAATACTAAATTTTTAAATGCTAAATTTTGTAATACTTAGTTAGAAATGAGACATATTTCTTTCATATATATCCCAAATTAATATGTTTGAATTAATTTTTTTTTTTTTTTAAATTATTTGTTTCCTTTATTTTTATATTTGCAATATATATATCTTTTATAAACAAGACGATATGCGAAGCAACAAGTCCCTATCATGTATTTTTGATCATTTTTGCTCTTAACTCGTAGGTATGGTAGAGAGGTAGGTAACGAACCTTAGCTGAGCTTAAACACTGATTGAGAGGTAGGTAAAGAACCTTAGCTGAGCTCAAACACAGACTTTTCTTCTCGAACTCTGCTTACGCAATGTTGATTTGAATCCAAATTAATGATGTTAATGTCCCTTTTAAAAGTTCAACAATGTTCATCGATTTTAGAGAATTTACACATGAAAAGAGTTAGAAAATGTCATTATTAATACTACTATTATACAAAAGCATTTCCTGGAGCACATTCAAGAGAGGAAAGAGAGGTAGTGTGGTGTGCGGTGTGTAAAATGGAAATCCATTTTTGGATTGATTTCCCATGTTATGTATTTTTCAGCAGTTGGAATTTCCTTTTTGTTGTTCATCTACATGTGCATGTAGTAACCCAGAGAGGAAAACTCCCTCTACTGGAGTCCGTAGTGGAGATAGATTCAGGTGTTAAATATTCATATTGGTATGTTACCTTGGAATTATAATGGTGTACTCCTCTAAATGAGTGATTTCTTCATATATATGTGAACACTTCATGTCATAGAGTAGACTGAAAGGGATATCCTTTTGTTGCTTTCTCAGGCCCTTCAATACTGTCTCACTTCTTCTATCAACCACCATGGTTTTATTTTTTTGTGTTGGGTAGAAGGTTTAGAACGGTACAGATATGTACCAAACGTGAGCACATATGCACTACTTTTATAGGAGAGTTCTGGTGATAAAAAATAAAATTGAGCCAGCTGTTAACCTGCGAGTTATAAATATAACTAGAAAAATCAAATCAAAAGGTGGGAGAGATGTTAATAACAATAATATATCTTCTAATGACTTTCCAACATCGTTGACTCTCTGTATTTCATTGCACGTGGGAGAGACGTTAATAACAATAATATAGCTTCTAATGACTTGTCGACATCACCAACTCTCTGTATTGCATTGCATGTGCCTCGATGTTGAAGACAATGGAGAATACCTTACTCAAATTTCAAAGTCTTTGTTGTCCTTTTGCATGTGCAACCAAGGAAATTCAAAAATGATATATCTGACACGTCGTAAATCATTCATTTCTTTTAGACACAATTGCGACATGCATGTTGCCACACTTAATGAGAAGCCACGGATGGCAGCAAAGCTATGGCTCTCCAGTCTTTTAGGCAACGTATGGCAGTAAGTTGTGCCTAAATTTATATGTGGGTCAGAGTTTGCAATTTGTTAATGGTGTTTTACGTTGAGTGGTTGGATATAATGTCTCGAATCGAAGTTACTGTCGACCATCCACATTAAATGTTGTATTGGCTTTTTTTTTTCAGAGGAAAAAAATACGCTGATTATATTAGTGTATAAATAGTACATGAACATATATGATCTCAGCTGTGATAAGATAACAGCGAGAATTCCTCAGATAAAGGCCCCAATACAAACGCTCATTAATAGAGAAAATGAGCATAGTAACCCGACCATCCACCATATCTATTGACAGATATTCCAACATATAACGTACCTTACATACTATGTACTATGGACTATGATGCTAAATCCGCCCTCCGGGACCTGGGTGTTACTCCACAGGGAAAAAGATGAAATAGCTGGTGCATAAGACCGATTACCTTGTGACTGTGTAAGTTTGTGTCATATCTACACCAGCCCAACTGCTCTATTGTTTTGCAAAAATCCTGGCAACCATATATCATCATTCATATCGCCTTATGCCCATTTAAACACCCCTGAGATCATTAACTGTTGCCTTCCTTTCACGCTCGCTTGTCCTTTGTCTGGCTCGCTTGATATATTGCATAGGCTCTGTTGTGATGTCCTTGTGAATGCATCTCGTTCGATGATAAGGAAAGTGATGCCCCCAAAAATGCAGTCGAGACTCTGTACCAAAAAGAAGTATCCCCCTGATCCATCTATAACGCATATATTGCATAGAAATAATATAAAAAGTGAAACCTGTTCTATGGTATGGGAAAAGTAAAAGCCTCGATCTGTCGTCCATCCAGGAAATGTGATACCATCATGATGCCAAAATCTTCTTCAAGGCCTTTTTTGATAACTTGTCTACCCTCGTGTTGCCTTCACGATATATGTGATTAATGGATGGACAGCCCAGTCTTTTCCATAAGCTCTGTGTTCTCTCAACCCACCCTTGGAGATGCGGAGTCATCATGAGGTAGCTGTTGGTGACCTAGTTAATGATGAGTTGAGAATCACCATATATGCTGACTCCTTGTAATTGCAAATCATGTGCGATCAGGAGGCCACCTCACAATGCCATGATCTCCGCCTTGTTGTTGGTACCAGGGCCCCCATTCCAGAAGATATTGTATCGCTCCGTGCCGGATAATTTGATCCATACGCCGCATCCTGTCATACCAGCATCTGATGCTCCATCAAAATAGATTGTTGGTAAACTGATCTGATGGGGTCTTATGCGAACTGAGCAGTCAGGCTGATATGATATTGGCATAGGAAGATCATCCATCCATTCCATAATCACCGTGTAAATCTGTTGAAGATGAAAGGGCCGGTCCTCAAAAATGATACGGTTCCGAGCAAGCCAAATCTCCCATGTGAGATAGAATGGCAGCGATCTATACTTGCTGTTGAGCTTATCCCATTCCAGTGCCACTGTCATAAAGTCTGTGGGTCTCCATGCCGGATTAATCAGATGATCACTGAACAACCTCCATAATCTTGTGGTGACAGAGCATGTGAAGAAAAGGTGTGTGGATGATTCCTCCTGAACACAGCAGAAAGCACAGGCGCTGGGCCCCATGATACCCCTCTTTATTAGATTTTCCCAAGTAAGAACCTTGCCTCTCCATATCAGCCACCCAAACATAGTAATCTTCGTTGGGATGTTTCTGTGCCAAAAGGGGTAGAAAACCTTGGTAACGTTGATCTGATATGTTTGCGATATGATGTGGCGACATGCATCCTTAACCACAATCATATTATTCTTCATCGGCCCGTTCCAAGTAATACAATCACCACCCATTGCATAGCAGAAGCCCGCACCCCGCAGATGGTCCCTATAATGATCCCATTCATGTTCCATATCATCGCGAAGCCCCATCTATGTAGCATCTTTGAAGATCAGGGTGCAATTAGACCACTGGTATATTAACTGTGAGTAGAATAAGATCCCACGTTGTGTCAAGGCGTGTAATAGCCGAGGCGACGGGCCATCTTGGTTCTGCAATAGGAGAACATTCGGAGTGCCAATGGGAATACAACTCCCATCACGAAAATTCCATACCAATCTTGAAACCATATTTGGCATGATTTTTGTAAAACTGCTCCATATACGAGATGATTTCCTAGGGAGAGGATAAATGCCGCATGATATCTGATGTAGAATATTGCCTTGATAATATTTCGCACTATTGATATCATTCCATATGCCCTGACTATTGATGGCCCTCCAAAATGACTTGGTCAGAAGCGCTATATTGAATTCCCGAGCGCTCAGTATGCCCCATCCTTCCATGTCTTTGGGTCTGCTGATTGAAGATAAACTGCATAATGCGATCTTCCTGTTGCCATCTGTCCCACCCCACAGAAAATGTGTTATAATGTTGTTAATATTTTTTATGATTCCGGTGGGAATATATAGCAAGTGACCCCAGAACACCATCATCTGGGTGAGAACTGACTGTATCATTATGAGTCGACCACCCTTTGTCAGCCACCGATGGGACCATAAATGTATTTTATCTCTGAATCTGTCCATTATCTAGTTCCATTCACTATTCCGGTATCCACATGGCTTTATGAAGTAACCCAGATATTTAATTCCCTCTGCGGCTAGACGGATATCCACCCCAAGGAAACCAGCGATGGATCTAATCTCCTGAATGTCCCCATGTCCATATATGAGTATGGAATTACTGCAATTTATGGCCAAACCTGTTGCTCAATGGAAACGGTTAAAACAGATATGGATATAAAACCAGTAGTTTCTAATCAATTGACCGAATAGAAGTAAATCATCAAAAAACAGAGAATGAGTTGTTGATACAGAGTTAGAAAATGTAAAACCCTTGATGAAGCCCTTCTCTTCAGCCGAATGCATTATTCTATTGAATCCATCCATGACGAGGATGAAAATAAGTGGAGACAGTGCACATCCCTATCTCAACCCTCTGCCCGCCTTAAAAAATTTTGTAGGGGTGCCATTTACCATGACTGCATAACTGATGTTAGAGATGCACGACATCAACCAGCGAATGATACATACTGGTAGGCCTACCTTGAGTAGAAGAATCCTGATAAAAGACCAATCGATTGAGTCATATGCCTTATGTAGGTCAACCTTCATGACCAAAGCTTCCTTCTTTCCCGAATGCATGGAGTGCATCACCTCCTGAGCGATGGCAATTGCATCGTGGATGGACCGGTCTTTTAGAAAACCATATTGCTCTGCCGATATATGCCTAGATAAAAATGCCTTGATCTTGTTTGCTATAATCTTTGAAGTGATCTTGTATATAAGGTTGCATAGTGCAATAGGTCTAAACTCTGCAAAGGACTGTGGATCCGCCACTTTGGGAATAAGCGCAATGAAGGTTGAATTCAGGTTTGCTGGCATAATACCTTGTATGCGGAATAACTCCATCATATTTGTTAACTCTGTCCCAATGACATCAAAGAAAAATATGAAGAATTCTGTGGTCCATCCGTCCGGTCCGGGGCACTTGTCCTTGGAGAAAGATTTGAGAACCGACAATACCTCATTCCCCCTTATAACTTCATCTATTAATGAGATATCCTCTTCTTGGAAAAATCTGGTGAAGTGATCCAGTACCCATACCTGATTAACCGCTGAGATCATGGACTCCGCCCTGTAGAACTCAGAAAAGTATGTTAAGGCCTCCTTTTGTATTTCAACATTGTTCACAGCAAAACTGCCGTCATTCCTTTTAATACGCCATATGGTGTTTCTACTTCTCCTGGCATTGGCAGTTTTGTGGAAGAAACGTCTATTTAGGTCCCCTTCCTTAAGCCATGTGATCCTACTCCTTAGCTTCCATGTCACTTCCTCGATCCGCAGAATTTCCTTTTTTCTGGCCCCAAGATCCTTCAGAAGACCTATGGTCGCTTCATCTGGAATGGAGGTTGTGACAGAGGTGTACAAGTCTGTCATCTGCTTTGTGATTCCTTGCAGCTCTTTTTTAAGCGCATCCTTCTTACTGATCTCCCAATTCTTTGTAGCAGCCTTGATATTTTGTAGTTTATGGTGGAAAAGATCCCAGTCCTTAAGACCCAGATCATCCACCAGTTGCGTCCAAAGAGCCGATACCATTCCCGTGTATTCCTCGTCCTCGAGCCATATCCTATTAAATTTGAATGGGTGGCCAGAAATGAAATCACTGCAGCGCCATGTTAGCTTTATTGGCATGTGATCCGAAATCGCTGATACTATGATTTCAGATCGAGGCATGCCCCATCCATCAATAAGGTTACTTTGTATCAGAACCCGGTCCAATCTTTTCCCTATATACTCGACACCCGCCCTCCTGTTTGTCCATGTCGGCAGTAGTGGTATCGATCTAATATCCACCATGTGCAGATCCAAAAAACTATCTGTCAGGAAAGCTGATAAGGGATCCCTGCGCGCTGATGTGCCCCATATTTCATCATCCCTAAATGTGAAATTGAGATCCCCCATGAGAATAACATTCTGCAGCCTGAGAATGCCGGATGTGACCATGCGCTGCCAAAAAGCGAATCTATTACAGCATGGCGCATAAATATTGATGATATTGACCTGCTCCGACCGCCCTCTGAGTAGTCCCGATAATATGACTCCACCGAAAAACTTGTATGCCCAAAAAGATGCATATTTAGGGTTCCATAAAGATATGAGCCCCCCCGACTGCCCAACAGCGTCAACTGCCACCGCATACCAACCCTTCATCATAGTGAGAAATGTATTAACAACCTTCTCCTGCTTGCACATGGTTTCCTGGACCAAAAATATAATCGGCTTCACATCCAGTAACAAATCGCTTAGGCAATTTGCTTTGGAGGCATTTCCCAGCCCCCGTATATTCATGGATAAAATGTGGGTCATGTTGAGTCCACCACCAGGATTTTAGCTCTAAGCGCCTGAGTATCATTCATTTTCCCTTCGCTGATCAAAATGGGGACGTCTGTCAGGTTCCCTTCATCCTCCGAAAAGAGAGCAATGGCTTTAAACTTGCCCCAGGTATATTTGTTTGCTGCCTTAGTATAACCCCGAGCAGGTGGGCCTGGAGCAGGACGGCGCGTTGAATCTGGTGTCGTAGTGGGAGGGGGATTTTCAAATACAGTGAGAGCTGCTATATCTATGTCTTGATTTGCCAGAATGGACTCAAGATCACTCCCGACAGAGTTCGTGGGCGATTCTAGAGAGAGAACTGGATCAGCTTGATTATTTGTCCTTATATATTTCTGTGAGCCCTCCATAGTATTCCCGACAGGTATGTTGGATGGTTCGCCGGAGTGGAAATTGTAAGGCCCGCCCATATGATTTTCATAACCGGGAGGGCCGGCACAATCAGTAGAGCTAGGCGTGCCCAGGGAGGACTCTACCCTAATGTCAACAGTGTGGGTAATGGAGCGCCCCACCCCGTCCCCATCTATTGATATTTGTGGATACTCGGAGCCGGATTCCTTCCCCGATACATCCGTAATAACACTAGGAGGGTCATGACTCATTTCCAGCAATAAAACCCGACAATCATCAAATGGTGGTATATTATAGTCATTTGCAGTAATATCCCCATCCTGACATTTCATTACCCCCCCTGATTGATCAATTGCCGTAAGATAAGCATCATCCTCAGATAATAGGTGACAAGAATTACCTGGGGGAGATTGCGCAGTGGTGCCATCGGCAGCGTTCACCCGAGCTTCAGCATTCTCCGATGATTTCGCCACCACCGGACGATGCAGACGAAGATGAAATGGACAGTGCTCCCGCAGATGACCTGTGCGATGGCACAGGAGACAGCGGAAGGGGATTCCCCAAAAATCTATGTGCTGCCTGTGTTTACTATTACCCCAGATGAGATCAATGTCGCCAGGCAGCCCCCCAGAAAAGTCTAGTTCGACCAATATCCACGCAATTTTCTTGTCGCTAGAGCCAATGATTGCTGGATCAATGTACTTGGTAGTCCCAATAGAGTTGCCAATCGTCCTGAGCGCCTTGACAGTCCAATATTCTAGTGGTAAACCCGGAAGCTTCACCCATATAATCCTGCTTCTGGGTGCTTCCAAGACTGGGTTAAAACCCAGATACCACGGTATTAGCTGCATAAAACTCCTGCCGCGTACCCAAGTCCTGGAAATAATCTTCTAAACATCTTTTTCATCTAGGAAATGGATGTTGAACCATCCATTGATCAGATAACTTACCACCGGGGTGTATCCGATGAGCAAGAACCAGTGTTTTTTAATCCAGCTTGTAGTATCAAAGTCACCCTGGTCCGGGAATAACCACCTTCCAATCACCTCCCTCTTCTGCAAACTTGCAATCCTCACACAGATATCTTCATAATCGAGCGGAACCTCCTTGATCTCCATGTCTTGTTTGATGGTAGACTGTTTCTTCCTTCGTCTACCTGCTCGTCTATGTCTGTATTTTCAGCTTTCTCCAGGATTTGGACCATCTGTGATATTAAAACCTTGTTTGATAATTTGAATGTCAGTGACCTCATTCCCTGATGATCTTCCTAGATCAGGTGCCTCGATTATCGGATGCGAAGCTTGAAGGACCTGTCGATTTTCCAAAGAGGCCGATAATCCCGCCATCTGGTGTACCATATGCATTTACTAGACACTTGTAAAATCAAGTTACCGATAGAACACCCCACTGGCATGTGTCAGAAACATTAAAGGGAAGAGTCCATTTGGGGGTATGTGGCTATAAAACTCCATAATGAGGACCAACCTAGTCTAGTCCATATGTGGATATGCTCTTGATGCATCATTCCGCCCAAGATTATCCCAAGACAGAGGACATATTTATAATCCCAATATGGATAGAGGATCAAGTGTGGATAGCCAACCTCTTTATCAAAATCAATGAAAGGACTCCGTGGAAGTACTATTCACCTAAGAAATTAATTATATATCAACTCCATTGACGATATTGCTTCAAAATAGGCTTGTCATCCATATCATACAAGACCAAATCAACAGAAGATCATTAGTGGTAGATCCAATACTGCGCTCATAAATGACCTCAGTAATGAGGTGGAATAGTATACCAGCAACAATGAAGTTGATATACGATTCTATGACTGCATTAATCAACTGAGACTATGTAGGCCACAACAACGTCCTTTCAACTTCTTATTGAAGCAACCATATAATAGTGATCAGAAAAGTATCCGGGATAATTTCCGATCAAGTGATCGGATTAACCAGTCCCCCTTGTGCATCTATGATCCTCTACAACAGCAACATATACACCCTGGAATCAACCACCATCTCCTGCAAAATCTACAGCCTACGCTCTTGCATGGACGAGAGACAACAATAATATCCTCCCAAATGTGCCAAATAGTGTGCCACCAGTGATAATGTGTGATATCGATAGACTGAGGATGAGAGTCCTGATAAACCGAGGAGGATATAGAAGCCTTATTCTCTTGAGTCACCATTTTTTTTGTGTGTATGAAGAATATCATATAGGATGATGGATGCAACTATGATCAATATGAATATCAGCCCGACTTCCATAACCTCCGACATGGTTGAAAATCAAATATGTTAAATAAGATTACCACTCTACCATGCCCCCCAATAAACAGCTTTGCATTGTATGTCAAACCAGTGTGCATACCCAACAGTCCCTGGATCAAATCCAGATCAAAATATCCCTAGTGCAACATAAGTCAATCGCCCCCATGCAGATAGGAGCCAGCCAAATAATGATATAAGAGACTATGCATCACGATGCACAATAAAGGAAAAACATCATTCTAGATTCAATAAAAGCCACCATAAGCACCAACAGATTATCCACATAGGGTACCAGTATAGTGAGCCACTTGATAAGCCACCGGGACCAACATCACATTGTCGTCACAGGGTTCCAGCTACAGAAGTCCATCATCATTAACCACCCATGCTGAATAATATATTGATCTCAATGGGTACCAGCTCTGTGTATCAGAAATCCGTCATCCCATCATCCTGCCTGCACTGCAACAACCCTCCATCAATGGATTGTGATCTCCTTGGCTCTAGACCCCGTATGATAGTAAGTCTATACGACGCATCACCCCTCTAATATAAATGAACTATACCTTTCTATGATACCACAAAAACCACCATAAGCAACAATATTTTGGCTCCATTGGGTTCCAGTTAAGAGAACCCCCAAGTAGCCACCGAAACCATCAACTCCTTGATGTCAAAGGGTTCCAGCTAGAAGGTCGTTCAGCCATAACCACCAACGCCAGCCAAGATTTTGTTCTCAATGGGTACCAGCTCTGTGAATACCACCTATGGCTCGACCCTCCTGTGTGTTGTCATCTCCCTCCTGCCCTCTACCAGTTTCTTGTTACAGCTAACTCCGCCCAATTCATCATCTACAATCTGTCCACAGGAACTTTGAAGGGAGGAAAGATCCCTTTCTACTTTCAAGATCCCTCACCTTCATTGGTTTGCCTCATGCTCGTATTGATATTTTCTAATCATTATATTTTTTTGGAGTATTTTTTGTTTTGCTGTAATCGGGTGAATTTTTTTCTGGTCAATGGCATGGCCGAACCGTAGTTGTTGAAGGCTATCAAGACCCACTCTTAAGTTATAAACTTGTCAAATTTTCCAAGTTTTCTTATTGGTCATTTTAAGATGTTGACATGGATATATAAAAAAATTTCCATATTAAAATCTGCATGTATTATAGGTGCCTTCACCCTGAACCAAAGGAGATGGCGAAAATTAAAGCCTATGGTCATGCTAGATTTATTCTAGCTTCCAGCTTGATCATGCTAGATTTATTCTGGCTTTATAGATTTATCCGACATGTTGAACATGCTTCGTGTGCTAACCGAAGCTTCAATCCTACAAATTTATTGAAGCCGAAGCCCATTGGTGAGGCAGAGGAGCTCAAATGATCAGACAGTATATCATTATTCAATGTGGTGGCAGTGATAGAGCTTGCAGAACGCTCTGAGATAGTGAAGGAAGAGGCCATGGCGGAGGAATCCAAAAACAACCCAATTCAAATGCATGGCAGCTTAAGCTACCCAAATGCCCAAAATTCAAGCTTTGCTTCTGGAATCCGTCGGGCGAATTCCTACCAACTTCAAGGCATTGGTGGATGAATTTGAATTCCTCTGTACGCTATGCAGTAGAGTGATAGGTGAAGTTAAACTCTTTTCTGATAGGTGAAATTAAACTCTTTTCTGTTACTTAAGGGCTCTTTTTCTATCTGCACATTTTTTTTTATTCTTGTCTATTGTATTTATGTGTGCTAGTTTATATCCCCGTTTTGGATTTGCAGTAATTGTGTTAGCCATTTTACCAGAAGCCAAGCTCACCAAGCCCCTTAGAGCCTTTATAAATCTTTGGAAACAATTAGAACCTTTGTAAATATTTGGAAACAATAAGTGTTAGGGTATGCAGAGCTATAAAAATAGAGAAATATATGTATAAAAAAATTCAGTGCATGCAAAGCTATAAAACAGAGGAATAAATGTATAAAAAACTTTAGTACATGTAGATAGAAATCACATTGAAAATATATATGAATTTATCACATTTAAAATATATGTGAATCTATCACAGTAAGAAATAGACTTACTATTTTATGATTTTTGAACAGGTTTGATACTTTCTGACATCCTTCCCTTGCTCCATAATACTTTTCAAATTTTGTGATATCAATGTCAAGATGATGGTTTCAGACTCTAAAATGGTTGCAGACTCTAAAATGGAGATAAAACTGACTCTTGTATTTTGGGAAGCTATTATTGGGGAGTTTTTTGTCTTTTCCAAATTTGCAGTTGTGATGAAAGTTGTAATCAATTGTTTTATTTGCCAATTGCAACTATGATGAAATTTACAAAATTGCAGTTGTAATGAAAGTTGAAGGAGAAAAATTGGAAGTCGTCTTTGCCAAATTTGCGGTTGTGATGAAAGTTGTAATTAATTGTTGTCTTTGCCAAATTTGATGCTTTGTGATGAAAGTTATGTTGGTCTGTGATGCTCTATGATGAAATTTCTGCTGCTATGTGATGTGCTGCTTTGTGATGAAAGTTTTGTTGTGATTAAAATTGAAAAAGGAGAGAAATTGGGAGTAGCGGCTACACCAATGTCAGCACAAGCTCATATGCTTCAAGGCATTCATTCAACACAACTATCGACTACTCGAACGTCGGCACAAGCTCATATGCCTTCAGGAATTCATTCAGCACAGTTGCAGACTACTCAAATTCATTCAACACAATTGTGTGCGCCCATATGCTTCAAGGCATTCATTCAGCACAACTGTCAGCTACTCGAATTCATTCAACACAACCATCTAAATTTCAAAATTCATTCAACATAGCTATGTTGAATAGTTTTACATTCAACAGAGTTGTCTAGGGCACAACACATATCATTCAGACAGTAGCCCCATGTAACTATCATGCCATATAATTTCATTAAATATTCATTTTAACTCTAAGTCCTGAACCTCTTTGTCCTGAAAAAGACTTCCAAATGTTTCATTGGCTAACAAGAAATCGTTTCAGCATTTAATAAGCTCAGATAAAAGTGAATTATAACATATATGGAAATACTTTGGTTAAATGATTTTTAATAGTTTCCAACGGCTCATATTTCAAAGCATATCGATTACAAGAGTCTCTTGGGCAGGGACTAATAAGGCATCGTTAAAATAATTAAAAACATTTAAGTCAACTGAGACTTGTTTCCCTATTTTCTCGTTCCTTTACATTTTATTATTTTCCTTTTGAACTAAATAAAAAATTATAAATAAATAAAAAAGCCTTTTCTCTTTCTTTGTTTTCTTTCTTCTCTTTTTCTTCTTTTCTATTGTTTTTTTCTAAGTAAATAAAAAATTATTTTTTAAAAACTAAATAACAAATTTGAAATCAGTAGAAATTTTTTCTTTCTCTTAGTCTTCTTATTTTATTATCATTTTCTTTTGTTTTAATTCTGTCAAATTTTACAAATTTTCAAATTATGCCGAATTTTGATAGATCATGATTGTATGTCAATGGTTTTTGGAAAATACCTATAAAGAGTGTAGAAAACTTTCAGAAATAATTTTGATATAGGAAACTTCCCAAGTTTCAAGTGAACATTTTGAAAGCTTGGCTTTGTTCGTCTGTGATGATGACTAAAGCATCAACTAGAAATATTTAAAATTTTCACAATGTTTTCTAAAACAAATGAAAATTAAATGTGTAGTGCAGGAAATAACTAAGTAGAGTGCAGGAAGCATCTAAATGTTTTCCAGAACATTTTGAAAACTTTGTTCATCTCTAATGATGGTGAAGCATCAATTCGAAAAATCTAACATTTTCTATGCTCTCTACAGTTATTTCTAAAAATGATGAATGATGAATCAACAATATGATTTCCAACAATGAAAATCTACCTATTCAATGCACTCTGAAATCTTTGTTTGTGCCTGATAATACCTAAATGATGCTGATAAATTTTCCTACACACTTTACGATTATTTCCAAAAAAACAGTTATCAACAAAATGATTTTCAACTGTAAAAACCTATATTTTCTATATTATGTATATGAACAATATATTACCTCGACCATATTTATTGTCCATATAATTAAGGTTGGCAATCCCTAGCTACCAACGTAAACATCAGCAGAAATATTCAAATCCTGGAAACAGATCTCAATATTGGTTTGATAATTCCCACTCTGAGTACCGCAAACACAATATGATGCCATTACAGATAAATACAGGCACAAACAATTGAAACAAATTAAAAAAAAAAAAAAAACAAAGAGGGAAAAATGTTGAGAACTTGTCGAGTCTCTAACAAAGTTTGAGCAGAAAACGTTCATTATACTGCTCCCAAGATTTTCTCAATGATTTGTTTCCGAGCTTCCGAGGCGATATTTGTGAGATCAATCTGCATGTGACGAGAGCTGATGGACTGATTCCATACGAGTTCGTTCAACATGGAAGTTCTAAGATGTTTGTATGTGGGTAGCCTCACTATAGTTTCCCATTCCATCTCCTCCTCCTTCGTCGTTGCCTCCTCCTCCTCCTCCTCGCATTTGAGCGATAGTGAGCTCGAGGATAGACTGGAGAATGGATCTCTGCCCCCAAATATATTTGATCCTCTAGAGCGCAATATTATGATCCCCATTTTCTCTTGAAATTCTCTAAATAATTATGATGTAATAATTCATTCTCAGATATTAGACCTTTTAACACGGGGAGTGTTTCATTGTCAGAGATATATTAGCAGTTTAATATATTATATGCATCTCTCACCTTTTAGCATGGAGAGTGTTTCATTCTCAAAGATTTCTAGTTCAATATATTATAGATCTCTTTCCTTTCTAGTGCAGAGAGTATCACATTTTTGTACAACACCATCGTTGACTCTCATTAAAAAAGGAACAACATTTATTAGCTCTGCTTCATACACAGATCCGCCATTTTAACGAATTGGTGACAAGAATTGAAAAATTAAAAGAAGTGGAGCAGAGGATTTCTCTTCTCAATATTAGGAATGAGTTAAATAAGATTACATTGGAGACATCCACATTAAATGACTTCAGTGAGACTGAACTAAAACTGGACTAAGTGAAACTGAACTAGGACACTTGGATGGAGGGTTTCGACACCTAGCAGGTGGTTGGAATTCGATTCTCCAACACTTCCCCTTAAATACAACCATGTAATAAATTAATTAAGATATCTGTTGTTCTATGTCTTAATGAGACTTTCAATTTTAAAAAAATTGACTTCAACTAGATTTAGTTTTCTTCTTCTCTTCTTCCAAATTCTATAGTCTCTAAATTGTTTTAGCATTTTATTCTTGTTGTATTCCTCAAACCTTATTTTTTCATTTGCTGGTGCATGTATTCTATTGTTTCAGGTTATCTAAGCATGTCTTGGACTTCTTCAAAAAATTACTTGTATATGGGTTGCTAAATATTGTATTATATAGTGAATTTTTCATCATCAATCTGCTGCAACATAAGATGAGAATAATATTTTGTCTCTTCAAACTGCAATACTTGAAAATTTCATTGAAATTTTCATCCTGCACGTTGTCTTCAACATTCATATCTACAGCTTCTATGTAGACCGCATCTAGACATGGTGTGGAAAACCATGTTTCAAGGAACTTTAAGTCCTCTTCATAATTATTTTTTTTACATGCACATTGGAAATCAATGGTAAGTGTAACAACATATCCAAAATCACACTGGTTTTGTTCCTTTTTTTCTGCAATGGAAGCTTTCTCCTGTTGCAGTTCCTTCTCTATTTCTGCCTCTATCTTTGTTTCTGTTTTTTCTTTGCAAACTTATTTCTTTGCATCTGCCTTTATCTATGTTTTTTTTTATGTCCTTATCTTTGTCTCTTCTTCACTAACCTTTGATACTGCAAACAAGTTGTCTTCCACTAACTCAAGTGGGGTTATCTCACCAAATAACATCAAGTTAATATGATGTTTTTGTTGCATCATCTGCAACCAATCATAATTATCCAAAAATTATTTATCAAAGTTTACATCATTAATATTAATCACTATATTTACCATAGTATTATTACTCTCATCAACAAGCTCTGTTGTTGGATTCACCATATCATGATTAGCAAGTTTTGTTGCTGAAAATATCAAATATTCATCAGCAAGATGTGTTTCTGGATTCACCATATCATCATCAACAAGTTATGTTTCTAGAATCACCAAATCATCATAAAAAAAAACTGTTGTTGCAATCAACAAGTCATCATTAGCAAGTTATGTTGCCGGATTCTCCAAATCTTCATCACGAAGCTCCGTTGTTGGATTCTTCAAATCATCATCAGCAATGTAACATACACCGATAACTTCACATGGAAATGCAAGGATTTTTTTTTTTATACAAGTTACCCATGGTAACTATCCAAATCAATATTAAATATTTCTTACTCATCATTAGATAGAATGTTCACTAGTTCATAGTGAAACCTTAATATAAGAAGAGTAATTTGTTTGACCATTAACAACCTCTATTATAGTACATTAACATAAAACTATATGAGATACCTTGCATTCATTTTATTATTCATGTAGTCATCACATACTTGACATCAAAAAAATCACAAAAAGAAAGGAATCAACATCATCAATTTGACACAATAATCAATCACATCATTGAACACCAATATACCCTGGAAACCCCGTAGGGTGAAAAATAGCAAACGCTTAATTTTATTATTAAACGCTTGTTAGGGTGTTCATATCTCACTCAATGGTTTATAAGGGAGACCATCCCTTAACCATCATTATAAATCTTACAAGGAAATATAGAAATATCTAGCTTAAATCCATTTCAATAATTACGATAACATTTACCCACTAATCTTCATATCTTCATATCTTTGTGGCATGGATGTACCTACAATGTACCATTGTATAATGGACCATTCTGCAGCTTGCACTGTTCTGCATAAACCATTAATAATTTACTTGCCACCATGTTAAGCATAATACCTTCTTCTCATAAGTGACCATCATTTCCTATCATTGATGTCATGAGCAAGATTTTATAGCATGATTAGATAAAACCTTAATCAATAAATAATCAATATTCAAGTGATCATTTAACATTTATTCATGCACATACATGATATGTGAATACAATATCATAACATGCTTTCTTCTAACATCTCTGCCTTAGTGTGAGCAAGTATTATCAATTCATGTCAAATAATCCCCACATTATTATGACACTTCTCGCACATGCTCACATTCATACAAGAAAATTCACTACAATTGTCCAGGAATTCCCTTAATGGAAAATGACACGATGTGAATCTGATTTAATTAAACTTTAACAAAATAACCAGCCCTTCAGCTATTGCTTTTGGATCATGCAAATATAATAAAGCTAACACGTTGAATGTTGTTCCTATGCATGCAATGCATATAGTTTCCAAAGGAGTCTTCCCAAAGAACTTCTTAGCAAAAGAGAGCATGTAAACACATGTTTTCTTTTCTGTAAAACTAATGCAATTAAGCATACAAATGCATGCCATATTTTTCAAATATTATACTAAAAAAGTTTTCCAATGTAGTCTAACACAACATGCTATCTTTTCCCACATACCTATATGTATATTCTTTCCAAAAAAAGGTAATACAAATATTGCATGCATATGCAGAAACTAACATGATAGTTATGATAACATAAAGTACTCGCATATAATTTTTCCTAAGAAACATTATAACTCACTATTTATTCTATCCATGCAAAGAACGTATCTCTATAACAAAATGGCTATTATTTGCGCAAGCAAGAGCTATCACAATAGCTCTTATTAATGTACATAACACAAATTCCCTTCTTGTAATTACACATCATTAACTATTATTTTCATGTAAAGATAACATAATTATTTCTCAAAAGGAAGTTAATATAACTTAGTTTTGTTTCCTTTATACTCGTAGTTTCACATGCTTCCCTTTCAGGAAATGACCATAGATGACCATATTTTATGCATAAAACCTAAGAAACATTCACAAGGTTAACGTAAACTTTTATGCATTCTTGTTCTTATATGAACAAGATTCATATGCATATTTTATAAAGATAATATTTATTTTTCATTAATTCATGCACCAAACTCCTATCCAATCTTTGCACAAGAATTTAAATGAAAACATAGGTAACATTTGCACCTAAATTCATGGAAACCCTTCCAAGAAAATTCATCTAACTAACTTTTATCTTTTCTTTTTTACCACCCATGAATATATATGACTAATTACCCTCTTTATTCTACATTCATTTTCAATAAAATAACTGATGCAGGAGCATCTGACTCAGGGTAGAAAAACAACAGTAGGTATTGTCTCTTGGTGATGTGTGACACTTTGACACGTATTTGAACCTGTGAATGTTAAATTTGTGTAGGAGACTGTTTATAATTAGGGAGTTTTATTAAATTAATTAGTACGAGTTGACTGGTTTTTTATTAGCTAAGGGCTGGTTAGCTATCTTATTTTTGTTATTTTGAAAAAAATGGAAAAATAATAATAAAATGTAACTGACAGCATGACGGTTTCCAACTGGAAACTACCTTTCCTCCTATTGAGATACAAAAAGGAGAAAGGTGCATTTTGGTGGGGGTTCTGGAAATTATCAAGAAAAAGGAGGAATAAACAGAAACAGAGTATTTTGCTTCGCAAACCATCTGTGTCCCATAAGCATTGAAATTCGCTCTTAGAATAATATAAATTGCACTGTCAAGTTGCTAATACATGTTTACAGTAACAAACATTTTTTTTTTCCCTCACATAAAAAGAACTGCTACGGTAGTGCAGGAAAGCGGCATCTACGAAGTTTTTTTTAACAAATCAGAGATATTTACAGATTGACGAGAATTGGAGAAACATCACAAACAGACTTCATATTGGCGGAAGACAAACAAGAAATCGAAACATGGAACGATGTTAAGCCATAGGTACAAATCATAAAACTGCGTTTTACTTTCCTGAGCAAACTGAGGAATAATAACTGAAGTCTTTTTCAATATTAATTAGCAAGCCGAATAAAAATTTCCAGTCCTTGTAAACAGTTAAGTTATGTTACATAATATATTCGAAACTAAGATTTACAGTTAGGGTTTCAATCAAAAAAAAACTCACGGCTACGGAAGCTAAGTTCTGAACAACATTGAAGCTACAGGCGGGGTTTTCAAAACCCAGAAAATTTCACAGTTAACCCCATTCAAAGTAACGGATTTAGAACGAAGGGAAAACATCACAGAATGACACATACCAAACCCTGGTTTACTATAGACAAGAACCTGAGATAGACTGAAACGAATTCGCCTATGCAACCTATGAAAAACTCAGCATAAGGGAGGAAGTCAAACGTGGAAGCGACCCTACCCTTGGAAACTGAAGATCGAAAGTAGACCACGACAGAGTATTGGATATCTAGGGAAGTCCGAATGACCTGCATAGCAAAGACATTAAGTCAGTCGAAGCCTATATGACATATTCACAGTGATTAAAGAGGGAGGAGGAGATTTTAAATTGCTACCTAGCGAGAGGGAAAAGTATGTCGACTTTTGTTGAAATGGATAGCTGATAAGGAAACTAACCAAGCCTGCTCACGAGGAGCCCAAGAGTTAGAGTGAGAAAAATAAAATCGAGAAGCTGAATCATGGAGTGACAACTTACTGTTTCCAGCGCCGAACAGGAGTTGAGAAAACCGAGAAGGAACCACGGCCAAATTAAACTATGCATAGCTGACAACGAGTTACTGGTGGCGGAGAAAACCCACAGAAAAAAAAAAAACAGTGGAATTACTGGTTTAAAAGCTACAGGTGCGGTTGAATAACAGAAAGGACAAACAAATTACAGTGAAAGGAGACCGACCCCGTCGAGGAAGCCAAACAGCTTAGCATCGTCACCACGAACACCATTTTACTCTGAAGCCAGACACATAGGAACAGAAAAATCATAGAAAAACCCTCAGGAATTTCATGAAGGTGAAACCCTCGTGTTACAACCACCGAGCAAAAGGCAAATGACCGCCAAAGTGAAACCGATACCAAAAAAAAGTGCAAAAACCCAGTGACACCGACAGACGGCAGAAGGGCCGATCGACTGGACCGATTCAATCACCTTGTGATTAATTGCGAATCACTGAAAACACTCTATCAGATCCTACGGAGGTTGTAAAGCCCGAGATTCACTGTTGTGAATAATAACTACATTCTGACGTGTAAACAGTCCGAGTTTAATTGATCAGCCGCATAAATACAAAAATTGACATTTGTGCATTTGAACTATTGTTTGTTGTAGCATTGACTTGGGTGTGGGCTGGCGTACCCATCAAAAGTGGTATCAGAGATTTAGGTTGTGATGAGGAGAACATGGAGGTTGGTAGACGAGGACCAGGAAGAGGAAGAGTAATCCGTAGAGTAGAAGAAGAGGAACTGAGAGAGGAGATTCGAATCTTGAATGAGTGATTAGCATCAGTAGAGGCTGGACAGAGAAGAGACCCCGCAGGAGGGGATGACAGTGACGAGGAGGTTACAGAACCGATAGATGGTTTGGAGGAAGAGGCACCTGAACTTATGTTATTGAGGTCAGTTTTGTTATCGAATAGTAAGCCAAAGCATGAGCTTTCGACGTATGATGAGAATTTATTAGCAGATGTGTTGCTGGATTGGCTTAGCGAGTTAAATGAGTATTTCGATTATGAAGAAATCAGTGAAGACAAGAGGGTAAAATTCACTGCCACCAAGTTAAAAGGACATGCGTCCTTGTGGTGGGAAAACGTGCAGGAAGAAAGGAAAAGGCTAAATAAACAACCTATAAATAAGTAGGCCAGGATGGAGGCCAAGATGAAAGAAAAGTTTTTTCCCAAGGATTACTAGATTATGTTGTACAGATAGGTACAAAATCTGAGGCAAAGGGGGTTAAGAGTCAAGGAGTATACCAAAGAATTCTACAAGTTGAACTTGAGGGTAGGATATATAGAGGACACCACCAAAAAAATAGCGAGATTCGTAAATGGATTGAGACGGGAGATACTGGACGAAATCAATATTCTCTCACCCAGAACTCTAGATGAGGCATATCAGTGTGCCTTGAAGGCGGAAGAGAAAATAACCAGGAAGAAGAATGCCAGAAGAGGAAGCGGATCTGGCAGAGGAAAGGGAAAGGATTTTGGCAGAGGCAGAGGTACAAATTCCAATGAAGAAGGCAGCACACTAGAACATTTGGCGCAATTTTCGACGGCCAAATCGTCGCTTTTCCGACACACAGTCGTCGCAAGAGCGACAGTTCGAGGCCGGCAAAAATGTGGTTTCTCGTGCAGTCGCAATTCCGACGCCTATACAAAGTGTCGCACTACAGACACTTCCCGTCGCTTCCAAACACTCGTCGCTCTTCCGACACCTCCCAAACCGACGTTTGTAAAATGTCGCCATTCCGACGAAATTTGGTCCGACGTTTTGAACGCCGTGGTTCCGACGTCTTTATACTGTCGCATTTCCGACGCCATACAAAAGTGTCACAAGACCGACGTATTGCAAAAGTGTCACAAGACCGACGCTTTCCAGAAGCGTCACAATATCGACGCCAGGAATAATTGTCGCAATTCCGACGAAATGTGGTCCGAAATTTTGGACGTTTCTAGAGCTGTCGCAATATCGACGGACGTCACAAGACCGACGAAAATGGAAATCGTTCAAAACGTCAAAAGAGCGACGCTTACAAGGCGTCGGTATGCCGACGACGGTTTCAATTTTAAAAAAAAAATATAAAACTTTAAAACAGGACAGTAAATCTCCAATGTTTGTTATCACAATAAGAAATCAATGATCAGTGATCACGTCAAATTTTCCTCGTAGCGTGACGGGTCTAATAAATTTTATTGTAAAGGTTGGTGGCCAGTGACAACTGGCGCAGCATTGAAGGAAATGCATTAAAGAAAATTAATTAGGCTACGAACTCCAAGCCAACTGGCAACAACCCTAATAATTTTCCTTACCAACTTCCAAGTTGTGACTCGAGCTTCAGACTCCAAAGCTAAGAATTTTCTTTTCATCGTGTTGGAGAAGAGAACTGCAACCTGCAGCAAAGGAGAAATTCCTCAGTCTCACTGCTCAGGACTCGTAGTCATTCCTTGCTAACACGGTATGTGAAAATTTTGATAACTTTATTCACCCTCGTTTTTACTAAATTTATTCTTTTGAAAAGGGCCTGGTTCCATTTCAGAAATTTTCAACTTTCGACTTCTAGAATTTGTACATATGATTTTTGGACTGAGGTTTTGTTATTAATGAGGAGATAGTGTCTTGGTTCTATCTGTATAAAATAATTGCCTCGTATTTTTCTTCATGTTCAGGGTTTTTGATTTTATCAAAACCTATCTCTCTTTTAAGCATGCCTGCAAATTAATATATTCCGGGAATGTACACAATTCCAGGCTTCATGTACAACGTTTTGTATCAACTATATTTTAACAAGTGAGCTGCATGCGCATATAGTGTTACAGATTACAGGGCTTCGTTTGGAGAATAAATGATAAGCCTGGCAGCACTAAATCCAAGTAATTCCCCTCATCCCTTAAAAGACACCTCTAAATATAACTAGAAATTTCAAATAGTTAGTAAAGGAAAAGTAAAAAGATATAACAGATATGTGTTGAGCCAAAAACCTGTGCATTCACAACAAAACTGGGATGGATAAAACTTAAAAACAATTATGTACTTTGACAAAAAATCGTCTTATGCATACAAAATGAAAGAAGCATTGGCATACTACTATGTTTACAAATTTAAGGACAGGCAGAGTGAGTCTCCGGGCAACACAGTTTCATGTGGAGACCCTAGATCCTTGTACCCACAATATCTAGTGACTTAAAAAATGATTGCCAAAACAATACCTTTGATATGCATGTAAGAACACCACCTGTATAATGAGGGAGATGTAATATTGTCCAAGAAGCAGATTTATACAGAGTGGTCCAAGATTGTGTATTTATGGAAGATACAACTGATTTTGGCATGAAACATGTATCCAAGATTTCAATGTGGCCTTATTTTAGAGCCCATTGATGATTTACTATGAAACCTAAACTTTCAAAACAAACACATTGAAATCACGGGATCTCCATCACGAATATCATAAATATTAACTGTCTTTTGGGCACTGGCAGTAGATACCATAAGAGGCCCACATGGCCTGTACCACCAATGTTGATTCTCTAGCACAACATTTGCAAAGCCAAAATTTCTCCCCGAGACATCCCTCTCTGCCAAAACTGGAGAGATGGTACTGGACGTTGAAGTGAAGGCCTCTGATTCGGTATGGAATGCCATAATTTATTTATTATAAAAGTCCCATGAACAGAAACCTGAGTCCAATGTACAACCTGCAGATGCTGCCACAACATATTTACCAGAGCAACCATCTGAACCAGCTGCTCTGATCAACCAGCAATCACCCCACATGTTTGGGGTAAGCCCATATGGAGATTTATATTCAGCCTTCTCCTGGAGATTGGAAAATAACAATACTGAGTATTACTCATATATCAACTGCCCTTTATGTTAAGGAAAAATTTAAAGAGTGCATAAATATTCTTGAAATGCCAATCATAGTTTCTAGAAAATTTCAACAGTCTTTGAAATGAACTACATCCTATTTAAACTACATCAAATATTTAGGCAAATCATTTTTTTAAACAGAAATTGGTGAATTTTATTTCATATATAGAAATTTAAACCATGAGAATAATCTAACCCCTAGGCTTTTCCCTATTTCTAGGATACGCCCAAATTGTATAAATTATAACACCCATAAACCCCAAAATTAAGTACAATAATTAAAACCTCCATACCTCTGAATTTGCTATATCGTGAAAAGAGCAGCATCCATCATCATGGGAAAGCAAAACCGATTCTCCTTCTGATACAAACGAGCCTGCAGTAGATGTCTTATGGCTGAGTTGATTCAATCGATCACAGGAAACCTCTTCAGTTTCTTCAATATTGCCAAAATGCTCTGGCTTGTTTTCCTGACCATCATCAATGTCCATATTTTCATCACATTGAATTAGTTGGGGTTCATTACGATCAGGTCCAGTGCCTATTGCAGAGCTCCGGACATCTAATCCAATATTGAAACTACCATACCCATTCCCATTAGAGGTTGTAAATCCTGTTTCTGGCTTTAATTCGGTAAGTTCAAGAGCACTAGAACTGGATTCAGTTGATTTAGACTTGGTATAGTTGTCCTCCAATTTGTATTCCGATACAACACTATACTTATGCTTCAACGCAGACAGAAATTCTGCAGCAATGGGATCTTCATCTATGGGGATTATGGATCTGCCCTCAAAAGCATCCCGAATATCTGATTCATTTTCATTCAACTAATCATGCAAATCCACCCTCGTCTTCAGCACAGCAAGCTGAACTGAAGGCCGGTTTTTCAGAAATTTATGGTGGGGGTAAAGCCTGTCTTCCAGATCTTGACTATTTAAGTGTTTAATTGGCTTTTTCAGAGACCTGACCATAGAATCAAATGAATCCTGTGAATTCTGCGAAATAATAAACAATAGTAAGGCCATTATTTATTGGTTTGAAATAACAAACAACATGCAACAAACCCGCATAATTAGTAAATTATTTAAAGACAATGTTGGCAATATGTTTCCTGTATCCTATTATATGATTGTCCTTGATGGCAAGCTCTGTATTTAATGGAGAATAGATATAAATAAGGACGAGCTCATACTCGAACATAACATCTGTATCAATATTCTTATGTATCTTCTTGATCTTCATCCAACTGATCAACATCTATATCAACATCTGATTCAGAAACGGTGTTGAAATGATCGACCATGTCATCATCATCATCAATTATGTCATTTTCAATAATATCCTCATCGACATCATCATGAATAATTGTTGCCTCATCTCCTATGCCTGGTTCATCTTCTAAGATATCTTCTTCATCTGTCCATGCATCTTCCTGCTCATCTGCCACTGCATCATCTTCTTCTTGATCAATATCATCTTCTTCCTCTACAGTATACTCTATTGGCCTTCCTCTTGGATCATATCTAATAGCAAATGACCATTCCTTCTCACCTGGAACCTCTGCGTAAAAGACTTGTTCGCATTGGCTTGGAAAAACATAGCGATCTTTTCCTGCTTCAAATTGCGATGTTTTAACCATTGGAAATCCATTGTCATGTTGAATAACTGTTCTATCATCATCACGTACATTCATTCGTAGCCTATACCATTTGACATCGAACAAAACTATTTTGAAGGAATTAAAGTCACACTCAACTATATCATCTAAGAACCCATAATATCTATTTTCAGATTCTCGAGGATGTCTGTCACTCCTGGAGGAAACATTAGTGACCTGGAATACTGCAGTTATCCCACTATCATAATTTTTCCTGTTATCATCCAGCTGTTTAACGCGAAATTGACGACCATTGCAACACATAGCCTTGTGGCGTTTCAACTGCAATATGCCAAACATGAAAAGATGCATTCTCAATTAATAATTAAACATATAATTTACACAACATGAAAATTAACTGAAAAATCAAACTTCTTGTCACATTATAAATAGGTGAATTAATTTCTTACCTTTCTATCTTTCAAACCATATGCTAAATCGATTTCCCTGTCCGTAACGTTCCCATCTCCACTACGATACGCTTCTCTAATCAATTCAGATAGTAGTTTCCATGATAACCTACCGTCGTTACGTGCTTTACATGTTTCAATCCATTCACTCATCCACTCAAGATTGTTTGCAATGTATAAAAGTAGCGCCTCATAATCTTGAGCACTTGAATAAAAAAACAATAATTCACCAATATTAATAAATATTACTTATAACCATGGTAAATTATATTAATTAATAAACTATGAAAGAATAAAACCTGAATGAATATAATGATCATATACATGATGTAAAAAAATGAAACATTATATGTATTATACATAATAAATCTTTTACCTCTCACTTTCTTCATTCTACCTTTTCCCAACAGGTGCTCCTCTTCAAGTTTTTTGATGGAGTTCACATCCCAAATGCAATCCACCGCCTTCATGACTGGCACAGCTAATTTAGGAAGATAATGACTAATATACACCATGGATTGATATACCACATATCCCTCCACCATAGAACCCTCACGTCGTGCTCTTTGTTTAACCAAAGCCTTCAAGGATTTCAGGTGCCTCTCGACCATCCACATTGACCTTGTGTGTACTGGTCCACACATTTCAATCTCCTCAACTTGGTGTACCAAGTAGTGTTCTTGTGCATTGAAAAATGCTGGAGGTAGATACTTTTGCATTTCACACATTAGCCGAGGAATTTCTCTCTTCCAATACTTTATTTCATCTTGATGGATTTCTTTCAATGACAACCATCTGCAAATCATTACGCAAGGTTATTTCAATGAAACATAATATAAATTTCATTACAAGTCAATTAATACATCATTTCATCAAGTACAAAAATAAATTGTACCAATTATATTTTGCGTATAAATCAAAACTACTTACCTCATGTATTTACTAAGACCATATATAGCTTGTTTGACATTGTCGTCGAAGTCGTTTGGGAGAGATACAGGTAGAACATACTATAACAATAAAAAATGAATCGTTATTGGTTTCCAAATTAAATAGAAAAAAGGAAAATTTAAAATATGTATTCAAGCAATAACAAACAAAAACGTATACCAAAAAAATTACCTTAATAAAGGTATGCCAATCATGTGTTTTCACCCCATTGAAGTCACCTTTCTTCGTTAAGATATTATTTATGTTTGAAGCAAAACCTGTTGGAAATTTAATTCTTCTAATGACCTCTTTTACATCATTGCTTTGTTGTTCTGTTAATAACCATGGAATATTATTATAATTTCAACCTCCATTGTTATTTGATCCGTCGATCACACTTTTCATTGCATGATTTGATTTCTCAATGTCAGCACAAATTTTGTCAATTTTATCTCTCTCATGTGCACCATCTATGGTTCGCCATAACATTTCTGTCACATTCTTCCCGACATGCATTGTATCAAACAAATGAACTATTTTTAGGTCCTCATAGTAGGGCAACCTCGCGAATTGAGAAGGATAACATTTCATTCCAGGTGGAAGTACAATATTAGTACCTTCACGGCGACGATGACCTTGATATCAAAGAATAAAATAAATCAGAACAATATTAATTATAAAAGACAATAAAATAAATTCATTAGTTAAAACAAAAATTCCAAACATTACATAAACAAATAATATAGATATATATATATATATACACACACATTACGTACCAGTTGCTCGACGATTATTAATTCTGTTATATTCCAACATCCACAACTGAGGTGTCATTCTTCGTGGTTTTAATCTAGTTTCTTCTTTATCATTGAAAAGATGTTTTTTCAGTAGTACGATACTTATGGTTCCTAGGGAGGAAGTTCCTAAACTCATCAAACACCATCTTTTTTAAGTCTGCTGAATGACGATACTTCATCTTAGGGCCACAAACTGGACATGCAAATCTACCCTTTGTTTGAAGACCTACAATAGATGGATCAATAACAATTAATATACTATGAGATCATTTTTAAAACATGCAATATGGTATATATAATTTAGATAATTATGTATCATATTAAAGTGCAATGAAATATTACATACCACAAACATGTGTTAGTCCTGGGGCATCATGAATTGTCCATACAAGCATTCCACGACATTGAAATCTATTCTGCTTGATTGGTTTAGTGATGTCATACATAGTGATGCCATGCCATAACTGTATTAGCTCATCGATAAGAGGCTCAATATATACATTCATATCTTTGACCTGGTACTTACCTAATTGTTCAAAATTACGGAACATAATAATTACTCCCATGATATATGTATATATAAGTAAATAAATAAAATATATATTTATTCAAACAATGAGAGAAATGAAAATGTTACATTCAAAGAAATAATGTATCAAATACCTGGAATAATCATAGTCAACATTATGTACTCCCTCTTTATTGACATCCAAGGAGGAATGTTATTGTTGATAACGAAAATAGGCCACACTGAGTAAGTAGATCTAAGCTCTCCGAATGGATTAACACCATCGACTGCCAATGAAAGCCTGACATTACGAGGTTCATTTTTAAAATCTACATATTTTTCCTCGATTTCTCTAAATACAGAACCATCTGCAGGCATTCGAAGAACACCATCTCCACTTCTATTCTTTGCATGGAAATCCATAAACTGTGCTATGCTGTTACACCTGAACATTCGCTGCAAACGTGGAATTATGGGAATGTGACGAAGAACCTTTTGAGGCACCTTTTTGGTTAGTTGATCTGTTCGATATCTACTGGTACCACATTTCGGACATTCTATTTTCAACGCATGTTCTCCATAATATATAATATGATCTTTAGGACATGCATCTATAGTGTTATATTCCATTCCAAAGTGTTTCATAATAGCACGTAGAACTCGATATGTTCGAGGTAAAGTATTTGGCGATGGTAACAAATATTCACCCAACAATCTACAACAGAAACAAAAAGTAGTGTCTTGTAAAGATTATTAATCATATATATATATATATATATATATATATATATATATATATATAATAGTTATTAAAACCGGAACCGGTGACCGGATCGGTGGAGCTAATGAACCGGGTTTCGAGAGAGAGGGTCTGACAGTTCCTAGCTGAGTGTGAAATAAGGTTGCTGCTGATTGTTTTGAGAACAGAAATTGTTGAGTATGAGTTATTAGAGAAGTTTGTTGCTAGTATAATAGAGGAATTTGCAGCTCATGGAGGAGACACTGAGGAATTTGCAACTCATGGAGGAGCACCTAACCGGCCGGTTAAGTACGGAACTGACCGGTTTATGCATAAACTGGTCGGTTCCTTACTTAACCGGCCGGTTAGGTCCGGTTAACCGGCCAAAACAGGTGAGAATAGGCTATTGACCGGGTTGCAAGACCGGTTCCAACCGGCAGCTGTCCTGACTGGCCGGTTTTGATAACTATGATATATATATATATAAGTTATTATTTTACACATTTATTACAATTAAAAAAAATGGGAAAATAATCAACATTTACATATATGTGATCATATATACATATTGCATATCTTAGGATTTGTGTCATACATCTGTTCGACAAATTATTCATAACCTTTAAGTTCACCAGCAACAATAGCAGAGAGCTGGTGAACTTAAAGGTTATGAATAATTTGTGGAACAGATGTATGGCACAACTCCTAAGGTATGCAATATGTATATATGATCACATATATGTAAATGTTGATTATTTTCCCTTTTTTTAGTTGTAATAAATGTGTAAAATAATAACTTATATATAAGTTATTATTTTACACATTTATTACAATTAAAAAAAAGGGAAAATAATCAAAATTTACATATATGTGATCATATATACATATTGCATACCTTAGGAGTTGTGTCATACATCTGTTCGACAAATTATTCATAACCTTTAAGTTCACCAGCAACAATGCAGCAGAGAGAAGAGTTGCATTTGAGTGTTCAAAAAGTCGTTCACTTGACCTTTCAATCAAAGGTACATCATAAATACCGTCATTGCTATCTCCACCATCATCATCTGACTCACCATACAAGTCTTGGAGCATTTGATTTGTCCCATCATTAATGTGAACTGTCTCATTACTGTCATCGTGATCTACCTCCATGGGATCATTAAAATTACCTTCATCATTCGCTTCATGTTCTTCACCTTGTACAACATCATTTCCAATACTAATATTTTCTGCAATATTCTCTTGTACTGGTGCAACATCATCTAATCTACTACTATTTTTCTGTGGAAGCTGGTTGATCATCTGCAAAAATTTGGGGGGCAACTGTGCCTTTATGAAAATTACAAACATTAATAATTAAACATTAGTGTGCATATAAAAAATATTAAAAATTTAAAATAATATAAAATTTTACGATATAATCAAAATGAAGATAGATAATTAATTACCATGGGACGATAGTCATTCGATCCACCATCAATGTGCCCATATTTCCTACAATGCACTGTTGTTGTTGCTATTAAAACTCTAACATTATTTCTCATACAACATTTTTTACAAGGGCAATAAACTCTGCCATCACCCCTTTCACCCTTTTGAATTGTTTTTTCAGCTCCAATGTTTTCTTCCATTGTTGCAAATTATCCTATAAAGAAAACAATAAATCTCTCTCAATGGTGTAGAAAACCCAAGACTTGTTGAACTCAATGGGAGCTCAATATATAAGAAAAAAAAAAAAAAGTGGTCATTTTACAAATCGTGAGCTTTTTACAAAATGTGGGCTTTTTACAAAATTGTGGGCTTTTTACAAATTGTGGGCTTTTTTTATTCTTAATGCATTTTCTGTAGAATACTAAACAGATTTGTCCAAAATTTCAGATGCAAACTGTAGTCTCTAATACTTTTGGAAAATTGGAGGTTTATAAAAGATAAACTGCGGACAGAATTGTACCACTATGATAAGAAGCTGTCAGAAGCATTCCTTCTGCTTCACAAACGTGGAACTACCTTAAGAATGCTTATGGTTGATATAAATATTAGAGCATGGCAGTTAAATGTAGTAGTTATGCTAAAATACTGAATAACAACTTGAGAGTTCTCTTCAGATACTGTACGAATGCACCAAATTAAGGTTGTACCATTACTAAAGATAAATGGCCAAAAATAGTCAATTTTAATATCGTGAAGTTATGTCTTTCTCGGTAGAAAACTGGGGATAGGATGGCAAATATGAGAGAACTAAGTTCCAAGGACTAAAAAACCAAGGCCAACATAGTTCTGCCTTGAATCAGAGACAAAACAAAGCTGCCCAAAAAAGTGTTTGAGAGCACCCATTGAAGCTCCTATATATAGGAGAGTCAACATTTTCCTATTGAACAAGTTTGTATAGTCAAAGCCACAACAAGATCAGATAGCCACGATCCTAAATGAGAACCAGAGCCAAAGCTAAGAAAGATCCACGTTTAGCAGAACAAGACAGCCATAGCAAAGGATTTGACCACAGAACCAGATCATGAGAGATAGCAAGATTCTTGCTTCCACTGTGGAAATGTAGAAACTGTACAAGGGTTTTGCTTCCAGCAGATTTCATTGTGATAGTAATTGCTATGGTGTTGTAAGCGCTCATTAGTAGAATCTTAAAGCCATTCCGGAATTCTTTTAACCTGGAGAGGGTTTTCTGTGGTTATAAATCCTCATGTTCAAATTCCATTGTCGATTGGTTGTGTTTGATATCATGTTTTTACTGTCCGCAGTTGAATTTTCGCACAGAAAATTATCAGTCTAAAGCGGAGCAATTTTGCGATGTTTCTTTTGCTTCCTATTGTGAAGTATTTCGCTCAGAACTCTACTCGTTGTAACAGAGGTCTTGGGCATAGAACAGGGGACTTGGGTTTTTGGAATCAAACTTCAGGTTAAGATGCTCATCTGAAGAATGGCACAGTGAGCCTTAGCATGGAGTTGGGAGTACCAATTTGAAGTGCAGGTAAGGCATTGTACAATAGACCAGTTAGATTTCTGGACCCTAATACAAAAGTTTCTTCTTCTTTCAAAACGTGTTTCTCTTTTTCTGTAACCAATGTGGGTCATGTTCTTGTTTCAATTGGGGATGGATGAGCATTTGTTATTGCTCCAGATGATCACACTCTGGGTAGCCCTGGAGGCTATTTGGGGGTGATGAGTCCAATAGGTCTCAATGAACTGTTGCCCTCGCTGGGGAATACTATTGCGGTGGAATTTGATACTATTTTGGATGTTGAATTCCACGATCCTAATGGAAACCAGTACCTTCAGCTCCAGTACCTGTTCACAAAAGAGGGTGCCATAGTCATTCATGCGTGCAGAGAGGGTGAATTGCAGGCATTGCAACAGGAGGTGTTGTTGTTGTTGTTGAATTTTAAATTCAACTGCAGCAACGCTACAGGAATTTCCGTGGAGAAAACACATGAAATCGCGTTGATTTTGAAGCTTACGTCAGCAAGAAAAATCCGGACCCGAAATTTTACAGGGTGGATTTAATTTGAATTTCGCGTCACACATTGGGCCTACGTCAGTGTTCGATTTTGGAACGCGAAAAGCTTTTTTCAAAAGGAGTTTTATTTACTTTTTGAAATCCGTAAAGGTTCATAAAGTTTTTAAAAGACCTTTAGTAAATTTTTTTAACTAAGGATAATATATATTATAAATATTTTTAATATTTTTAATATATATAAATAATGTTTTATTTTTAAATGAAATGTTCTGGAAAGTTTAAAGGCCCGAAAGCCAAAACAAAAAAGAGGGCCGTGGCTGTAATTTTTATTTTACAGTGTAATTTTTTTTTTAAAAAGAGAACAGTTTCATTGCACAGCAGTGCGGAAAGGAAGAAAGAACAGCGGTGCCACAAATTCAATTTGCCATCAATGCCAATTGTAAGCGGTGCTGACAGAGGTTAATGGAGACCATTAATGTTTTTCCAAGCGGTGAATTTTGTGGTTGAATGTCAGTTAATGGAATTAATTGAATCTGGGATATTTTGTTAATATACAGAGGCAGAGAGCTGTAATTTTTTTTAATTATTACACACAGCAGAGTATTTTTTTCAAACAGAGACAGAAAAACAGAGTGTTTTATGTTTTACACAGCAGTGTGAAATATTTTGTAACAGTAGTGAATGATAGAGTGATATTTCTGAACTGTGTTTGCAGCAGTCAGATTTTGTTTTGTAATCCCTCTTTTGAGGAAGAATCTGTAACAGCAGTTTTTTTTTAATAGAAATTTTTTTATGTGAAACTCTGTCACTGTTGAATGAAATTTTAAATGTTTTCTCTGTGTTAAGCAAGGCAATTTTATTATTTTGGAATTCAGCAAAATTCCAACATGGTATCAGAGCCAATCCAGGCTATTTGAAGGTCAAATAAGCTGAAGGAAACGAATTCTTTGTTGCAGCAGCTTCTCCAGCAGTGTGAAGACTCAACCATAAAGGATTTAAGGTATTTCTCTATATAGTTTTGTGTTACTGTTGCAGTACAGTTGGTTAGTTTTAAACACACAGTCAAGTGTTTTTATCATAGTTAAGAGTGCAGAATGGCTGGAGCCAGCACAGGTATGGGTATGGGAAATATCGATCTCCCAATGTTTAATGGGAAAAATTATGACTACTGGTCAATAAATATGAAGGCATTATTTGTCTCCCAAGACTTATGGGAATTAGTTGAGGATGGCTTTGAAGAGCCAGCAAATGAAGTGGAGTTTCTTCTTTTAACTCAGGTAGAAAGAGAGATTCTGAAGAGAAATAGGAAGAAAGATGCCAAGGCTCTTTTCTTCTTATATCAAGCTGTGCATGAGAGTGTGTTTCCAAGGATAGCAGCAGCCAAGAAATCCAGTGAAGCATGGGAAACTCTCAAGACAGCTTATCAGGGTATGGAGAAAGTGAAGACAGCTTATCAGGGTATGGAGAAAGTGAAGACAGCTTATCAGGGTATGGAGAAAGTGAAGACAGCAAAACTTCAGTTGTTGAGGAGAGACTTTGAGACTCTCTGTATGAAGGAGTCAGATAACATTGACTCATTCTTCACTCATGTGATTGGAATGGTCACACAAATACGATCTCATGGAGAGACTCTTGAAGATAAAAGGATTGTGGAAAAACTCTTGAGAAGTTTACCCTCAAGATTCGATGTGATTGTCACCACCATAGAGGAGACTAGGGATCTCACAAATTTTTCAGTGGATGAACTACATGCATCACTGATGACCCATGAACAGAGACTGGGTAGGAGTGAAAACTCGTCTCTTGAGCAAGCCTTTAAGACCCAGATGTCTTTCAGAAGAGGAAGAGGGCAAGGCAGAGGAAACAAGAGAGGAAGAGGCAGAAGCCAAAATAGAGGTGGAAGGAACAGTCCAGCAAATGCTCAAGGAAGGGGCAACAATCCAAATCAGCATCAAGGCCAAGGCAACAGCCAACAGAATGGTCAGCAGGATGCACAAGGACAAAGGTATGACAAATCCAATGTCCAATGTTACCATTGTAAAAAATATGGTCATTATGCTAATGAATGTAGAAAGAAGAAGCAGAATGATATGAGAAGTGAAACTAGTGCCAATTTCACAAAAGAAAATAGCAGTCAAAGTAATTTTTTTTTAGCTTGTAATATGGCTGAAGAAAAGAGTGAAGCCTTATGGTTTCTAGACTCTGGTTGTAGTAACCATATGACAGGAAACTTAGCAATATTTTCTATGTTAGATGAAAGTGTGCAGTCACAAGTCACACTAGGAACTGATAGCAAAGTTTCTGTTATGGGAAAAGGAGATGTAAATTTTTTAACAAGATTAGTAACCATATGACAGGAAACTTAGCAATGTTTTCTATGTTAGATGAAAGTGTGCAGTCACAAGTCACACTAGGAACTGATAGCAAAGTTTCTGTTATGGCAAAAGGAGATGTAAATGTTTTAACAAGATTAGGTGCAAAGAAAACCATAGCAGATGTTTATTATGTTCCAGGAATGAAGTGTAATCTCTTAAGTGTTGGACAGCTTGTCCATAAGGGATATAATGTTTTCTTTGATAATGATTTTTGTACCATCATGGATAAACCACCCAGCAAACAGTGTATTGCTGAAGTGAAGATGACAAGGAACAGGATGTTCCCTCTCAGAATGAGAGCAGATCTGATGAATGGTGAAGAGAAAGCAGCAGTAGTACAAGAGACATTCCAAAGCGAACCAAAATATGATAATTGGTTATGGAACTTGAGATTTGGTCATCTCAACTTTGGAGGTCTTAATCTGTTGAACAGAAAAGGGATGGTAAGTGGTTTACCATTGATAGAGAAACCGGACAGCCTTTGTGAAGGTTGTATTCTTGGGAAACAACACAGAGAAAGTTTTCCTTCTGGGAAAAGCATAAGGGCAAAAGCACCCTTAGAACTTGTCCACTCAGATGTATGTGGACCGATGCAAACTCCATCGCTTGCTAGCAGCCACTATATCTTAACATTCATAGATGATTTTACAAGAAAAACTTGGGTTTAGTTTTTGAAAAAGAAAAGTGAAGTGTTTGAAAAATTTTGCAATTTGAAAGCACTTGTTGAGAATCAGAGTGGGCTGCATATCAAAGTCTTAAGGACTGATAGAGGAGGTGAGTATATATCTAAAGATTTTCTACGGTTTTGTAGAGAAAATGGTATTCAAAAGCAGTTTACAACTAGATATACTCCACAGCAAAATGGAGTAGCCGAAAGGAAGAACCGAACCATAATGGACATGGCAAGGAGTATGCTTAAGGCAAAGCATTTGCCTAATGATTATTGGGCTGAAGCTGTACATTGTGCAGCGTATATTTTGAACAGGTGCCCTACAAAAGCTGTTATGAAAAAAGTGCCGGAAGAGGCATGGAGTGGCACAAAGCAAAGTGTCACACATATGAAGGTTTTCGGATGTGTGGCTTATGCACATATTCCGGATCAGCTAAGGAAGAATTGTAACAGCAGTTTTTTTATACATGGAATATAAATTTTTCTGAGTTGAAACTCTGTCTGTGAATGAAATTTTAAAAAAAATTTCTCTGTGTTAAGAAGGGGAGTTTTATTCTCCAATTCTGTTCTGGAATTTGTAAAATTCCAATAGTTGTTGCATTGGCCACTAGATTGTTTGTCTGGTTCTGTTACAAGCACAGAGTATTGAAAAGGACAGACAAATTTAGTTCAGATATTGTGAAATTGCCTCGGAAATTCACCTACAAAGAGCTCAGCAATGCTACGAAAGACTTTTTTTGAATGTGATTGATAATCGATAATTGCAAGCAAGGGTAATTCCCTTGTGAAACCCAAATTTCTGAGCATTTTCTAAAACCTGATGACGGAGACATTGTAATGAACAAGCGCCTAGGTCCATATTACGTCCAAATCTACCAAGCACCAAGATCTATAAAAAGAAATCCACAGTATCTGCGAACTAAGAAGAAGAGGCAGAAAATGTGTTCTGCTTACCTGTTCGAATAGTGGTTGGGGTTTACCACGGCAAAAATTTGACAGAGCCCATGTACAATTTCGTATCATTGAAATTCTGGCAGTATCATTCAACTGGGCAAGCACCTGCCTCGCAGCTCCATGACTGAGGGCAAGATCCCTAAATGTTGCAGAGTCTCCAGCAACATTTCCCAAAGCCCAAACAACCTTACACGAACACCAGTTGAACTCAAAGTTTCCCAAACAGCCTTACACGAACACCAGTTGAACTCAAAGTTGGGTAGTAGTTTTTTAAATCAAATTCCAAAATTACAGACGTATAAAGATAGTTGGGAAGAATAATTTTATGCCCTCTAAAATGAACGTGCTACCTGTTCTCGAACATTATCATTCCCAGAGGCAAGAAGTTCCACAAATATAGGCAGTGCCCCGTAATCAATCACAACCTTTGTATTCTCCAAAAAAAACCAAATAGGGTCAACCCTACTACAGGAGGAAGGGCCTGCAGTAAGAACTTACCATTTTGCAAGAACTGAGGGCGAATGCTGCTCTGCAAGAGCTGAGGGCGAATGCTGAGGGCGAATGCTAAGAGCGAATGCTGTTCTGCAAGAGCTGAGGGCGAATGCGCGAGCTGAGGGCGAATGCGCGCGTGATATCAGACATTAATGTAGTTTTTTAAAAAATCATTTTTATGTAGCCCGCATTTGAATTTTCTGTTTTCCTTATTTTATTGGGCTGCACTGGATAAAATTGAATATGAATAGTGAGATAATTGTAAGATCAATGGGCCAAGGCCATACATCAACATTCACCATAGTCGGGAATTATAAAAGCATGGATATTCATGCAAGTATAGTTATTAATGTAAGATCTAGCATCAACTGAAATTCACGTGAAAAAGTACATGAAAAATGTACAATCATCCATTGGAGAGGTAATCTATAATTATCTAGTAAGACTCTTGGCTATGCCTTGAGACTAAACTAATTCTCAATATTTTTGAATAATCATCCATTGGAATTTAGTAGGAAAACCATAGTAAATCATTGTCCAATGGCCATGCAAAAATCGGGTGAAGTTGGTGGTGTTTAACGTCATGGGATGGGGGAGGGGAAGCCACTGGCCCACCCGCAAGAGTGCTGTCATTCAGTTCTTAATGTCGACTGATCGGCGTTTAATGCCATTTACTCGCTCGAATAAACCGTAGTCCCGCTCCTCGATACACATTTGCATGCCGCGACATGACTCAGCCTCCAGTTCATATTTATGGTGGTTTATTGCAGTCGGTTCACAGTTGCAAGGTAGACTGGGTTGTTATTATGGAACGTCCCTCCGGTCTGAACAGAATTCCCCCGCCTGTGAATCTGTGGTGCACTCCAGGAGCAGGGCTTTCTAATGTTCGCACTGTAACTGGTAAGAGGAGTTGTCTCAATTGTTGTTCGGATTTTGGAGAAAATCTCCACTTCTGCCACGCTGGTTCCTGCAAGCTTGCTTCTATCGCCCTGTTGCCCCTCTCACCTCAGTCTTCTGTCCATCTTTTGCCTCCCTGCCCTGCTGTCTCGAGTGCGACTATGTCGCGCCTCAGGCATAGAATGCGCTGCCGAAGAGGCTCCACGAGGTGCCAAATTCGACGCTCTCCCTCCACCTCTGGCACCTCCTCTACGTCTATCTCCCACTCTGACAGTCAACCTAGAGGGCTCCTTCTCCACTCGGGCCGTCGCCTTGCTTCCCCCACTCCTTCCGCTCCTCCTGCTCAAACCCACACCGCGCATTTTTCCTTTAACAGCACTCTCAATCAACCCAGGGTGACTGCCTCAATTACGGTCGTCTTTCGTGAAGAGCCTCAGGAAATTGTTCCCGGTTCTCGCCCGGCGGAATGCAGCCTCTTGGTGGCTCAGGATTCGGCGCAGTTTGTTGGGCTGAAGCAACCTGATAGTGTGAACGTGCAGGGTCAGATGGGCAAGGCCACGCAGGACCATGCGAACAAAAAAGCGATGGGTCAACCTACTGAGAGGCAGGACGCAGTGCAAGCGAGCGAGGCGCAGATTACTCCTCCTCCTCGCGGGAAGGTGATCCATTCTGTTGCTGACCTGTATAATTCTGACGGGGAACCAGATGAATTCTGGTGCAGAGTTGTCTACGAACCTGATCCTGATGAATAGTTCCTCCTCTTCACTCTGGTTTTTTGCTCTATTTCTGCCCATTCTCATGGGCCTGTTCATATACTGTTTCCTGGTGTCTCTGAAAATGCATTTGTTTTTTTTGCTTCGATATCGTCTCCAGTACTACAATTCTCTGGTTCCCCTGCGCGGGATTTTTCAAATGAACTGTTTCAGACTGGTTTCCCTCTTGCAGGGCAGTCTTCAAACTATGGTTTTTTGTTTCAAATGCCACAGCACTCGGCAATGATCAGGCTTCGGCCCACTGTACTATACTCCTTTTGTTAATATAATTACTTTTACTTAGAAAAAAAAAAACTTTCATACATGAGAAAATAGATACTGACAAATGGTACATCATGGCCTGATTAATTTCGCTCAACAATTTCAAATGGTATAACATTTAGTCAACAGTAATCATCAATTTCTGCACACATAGACTAATTTCTCTGGAAGCCTCAGATTTCTTTGGCTTGTTATTCTTATAACTACATAGACATAATTAATAGAGAGATTGAGGACAGAAAAAAATCTAGGGCTTAGTCTCCACTACTCAACATGTTTTGTGAGAAATAATACATAGATTTATTTCTCTGAGTGCCTTAGCATTCTTTGGCTCATTTTTTTAATCACAACAACAATAAAAAATGCACTGAGGATTTGTTCTTAGTCCGATTATGCAATTTTTATAAGACAGATTATGCAATATTAATAATAAACATAAATTTATTGCAATTTAGGGAAAGCTCGTTCATGTTTTTTCTTTATATTGGAAGGTTTACTTGATTTTTGAAGTAATTTTTAGTAGATCATAGTGTTGGAATATTTAAAATTCCAGAACAGAAAATATAAAAAAAAAATTCTTCACTGGAAACAGAGTTTTCACTGTAAAAACTATTTCATTAAACTTCAAAACTTTGGTTACAAAATCTCCTCTGACTGAGGGAATAAAAAAACTTTGACTGCTTCAAAACACAGTTCAACACAAAACTCACACTCTAAAATTTCACTCTAACTCACACTCTAAAATTTCACTCTATTTGTGCATTTACAACTCACACACTCTAAAATTTCACTCTATCTGTGCATTTACAACTCACTGCTTTGAATTGTGCATATGATGTATATATGTAAAACATATATATATATGGACCTGTACGCACGACATTTTTAAAACAAACATTAAAGAACTTTGACCAGCGGACGTCAACCAAAAATTAAACTCTCCTTCAATCAATTTCGGGTGCCAAAAAAATTTGCTGACGTCATAAAAAATGTGACGCGAAATTTCTATTCAATCTACTTTATGAATTTTTCGCGTCCGATTTTGGGCACTCGTGTGGACGGCTGAGTGTGATGCGAAATTTCTATTAAATCCGCCTCAGTGAGATTTCAAATCCGGAAATTTCAATTTCAGGTGCCAAAAATATTTGCTGACGTCATCAAAAATGTGACGCGAAATTTCTATTCAATCTGCTTTATGAATTTTCCGTGTCCGATTTTGGGCACTCGTACGGACGGCGTGTGATGCGAAATTTCTATTAAATCCGCCTCAGTGAGATTTCAAATCCGGAATTTTCAGTTCTGGGACCACTGTCCTTCAATTTTTTAAACTCTGATCAATAAAAAATGGCAAGCGGCTCTCTGCAACGTTTTTATTATACTGCGATCTTGACTGATCGCTGGAAATGGAAGGCGGCTGCCTGTACATCAGCTGTAAGTAATTTCAACACATAGCATAAGATGTGTTGAAATAAGTTTTATGACAATTGTTATGGCAGATATAAGATGTGTATTATAGCTTATATTTCAATTTTTCTAGCATGCATGTGCGGTCCATATAGTGACTACAATTACCAATATATTTCAGTGAATATGTGAAGATGATCTCTCATTAAGTCCTAATTACTTAAAGCATCATTAATTAGCTTTCCAAATGAATAAAATATGTTAACAAATTAGTAAAAACTAGGAAAACAAATCATGCTTTAAAAAATATGGCACAATGAGTCACACTCTTAGATTTATTTAATTACTCATCAAGTGTCGCTACAACATATATATGATCACCATTACCATAGAAATGGGACATGTGACCATCATTTTGGTTTCGCCAATGACATTCCACATGATGAGCATCATGTTTAGGGTTGAAATGGGACATGTGACCATCATTTTGGTTTCGCCAATGACATTCCACATGATGAGCATTGTTTAGGGTTGATTGTGTTGATTTTTTTTAAACAAATCATTTATACATTTTATGGAAATTATAGACAATTTATAATCACATTACAAGATCATGATGTATAGATATTCCTTATCATTTCTTAGATACTCAAAACTTATCAACACCTAATAGATTGATATACACATCATATAGAATTTACCCCTAGAATGCCACATGTATCCTAAAACAAATTAGTTGTATGGCAATTGTTATGGTGCATATATAATGTGTATTACAATTTATCTTATAATTTTGTTGAAGTAGCATACAACAATTTACATAGTGATATGAGAACCACTCTCTAGAGTATACATCGATTTTGTACACATGGCTTTTCAGTTGATTTTTAAGATATATCATTGGTGATGCTCACATGATTATATAATGAACCATTAAGTTGAACTATATGATTATTCCTCACAACACACACATATTGATGAATTAATAATTTTTCTCATACAATTTTTTAATCTATTTTGAAAATAAAAATAAAAATTATATATAATTATTTCTACGAAGAACAAGAGAGAGTTACTTACCATATCTTCGTAAAACATATAATAGCGAGGTTTGGAGGAAGCCGTCTAACGACGCTTTGGGGCATAGTGTTGCAATTGCGACACTTTTCCTAAGTGTCGGTATTGCGACACATTTCTCTAAAGGTCGGTATAGCGACGGTTTCCCAAGATCAATGACCCGAAGTGAACCCAATAACTTACCTTTTCCCCGCACCTTTCCTTTTCATTGTGGCCGTTCACTCGTTGAATCCAGATCCGACGGCGCTAATACATTTCCACGCTCATAAAGTAATCGTTTGATGTTTTGGCAAAGCCGCGTGAAATGGGTGGTTTTTCCAAACCACCCGCGCTTACGTGTCGCCACCACGTTGTATCGCGTTCGAAAAGCTAGTTTCCGCTTACCACCATTTACCCTCACGAATACCACTAGCGGTATTCCCTAAACCTCACTCGTTTAACCCGAGTTTAATGTCATTTAACTATGGTTATACCATCGAAGGATAACATTAAAATTATTATTTGCATTCAAATTTTCACCTTTTCGCTTTAAACCTGTAAAAACATTGCAGAACCGTTTTCCTCAAAATCACGCCGTTTGAACCCTGAGAAACTTTGCAGAGCCATTTTCAACCTACCAGTACCATTTTTCGACGCCCATTGCCCTAAATTTCCATTACAAAGTACTACATTGTCCTCTGCGAAGCCATTTTCAAAAAATTGAAGACTGAGCACCTCTGCAACGTCTTCAACCGAATTCCGCTGGTTCTCCAGGTACTTTTATTCAAAGTTTCCCTCTGACATTTCAAAATTCCTGTCGATTTCAAATAATTACCAAAGTTACTGCAAAAAAGTGTCCATTTTTCAGGGAAAACTCTGTCAAAATTTCCCTGGAATCCCTAATTGCCCTTTCTCGCAGTTTTTTCCATACCCTGGTCCATTTTGTTGTTGAAATCGATTTTAAATACACGTTCTGAGCTTTAAATTCCTTTCATTTCCTAAAAACCCTGCTCAGAAACCCCATTTTCAGTAGAAATTTGCCAAGAAACCCCTGTTTCTCGTAAAGGAACTTAGCAAACCGTTTAATCTTGCTTCGTTCATTATTAAAAATGACCAAGAAACAGGTAACCCCCAAGAATGGAGGCCCAAAATCTGAAAAGAAGTCTTCTGCAAAGATTCCTCAGCTTATGTCCTTCAAAATCGACAAACCAACTCCTGCACTCACGGCTGATTCTACAGAAGTGGTCAGACCAGTCTAGCCTCCAGTCATTTCTCCAGAGAAGAGCTCTTTAGTTGATCAGGACTGTCTAATAATAGACCCTAATGTAGAATTTAACGCGCTTGATGTCTATAATTGGTGCTATGGCAAATCAGTGGAAAAGGGTGACAAATATATTCCAATTTGGGAATCCAATCTGCCTAGATATATTTTCCCTCTCACTCATTCTGTTCCTGACTTTATCAGATTATGCCAAGCCTATTATATGCCAGAAAAAAGATGTATTGTAAACAAAGAAAAAGAAACCCTGTTTTACATCACTGAAGATTCGATAAATTCCATGCTGCAAATGAATCATGACCCCGATTCTGCTACCCTAACAAGAGAATATTTAACCCAACTATATCTTGACTTGGATTTCAATGCTAGATTCAAAATATACCAGACTTTTTGTCCAAATCAAGTTGATATTCCTAAGTTAGATCCTCCTTTCGACACCGTTGATTTCCCAGATGAAACTAGACGGATTGTCTCAATGCTCTCCTTCATACTAGGATACGCCAGTGATGAATTCACTGATGTGGCTATCCTAGGTTTTCTGTCAACTCTAAACCCTGGTCAATCACCATCCATTCAGTTCAATTTTGCTAGATGTATTGCTGATAATATGCATTATCGGTTATCCAAATTATCAGAAGAAGGAGTTTTCAGATACTCCTCTTATCTACTACACCTCTTCCTATATTATCAAACAGATAAGTTTCCAATTGAATGTCAGAAAGTGGATGCAGAAGGAAAAGTTCTATCAGTAGTATTTTGGTCATCTATTCTAAGGAAATGGAACAAAGAGTATAGTTTTATAGATTTCAAATGACTCATTTATAGCCCCTGCTATGTATCTCTTGGAAAAACAACAGATCCCTAGGATCAATGATGAGACAAGAAGAATTCTGCAGTTATCAGAGAGCTACAAAATTGGAGATTGGTATTTATATCAAAATCATACAGAAATCAGAGTGTATGGCTCATCCCTGGCCCCATATAAGTTACCCAAATTTGTAACTACAAGAATATTTGCTTACGAATATCTGAGACAACTATTGAATGTAGATGAAATCCACTTCATAGCTTTCAAGAAAAAGACCCAATTTAAGCTGAAAAATCAAATTGGGCCATTCATTGTGAATAACAGAGAAGCTGCCAATGAGATAAATGTCAAACTTAAAGAGTATAAGTTCCCATGCAGTTTTACATGGAAGTATGACCCACAAGGTATTTTGAGTGCAATAAGGGTAAAATCTAAGTTGCATGTTTACTTGCATGATCCTAAACCCCATATTGAAAGATATGTAAATAAAATTGAATGGGAGCCAAACACCCTATCTGATGATGATTCACAGGCAGTACAGGTAATACAGGTAGACAGTGGCAAAGGCAAACAGATTGAACAGACAGTACAGGTGGCTTCTACAAGCAAAGATACTTATAATGTACATAAAAAAGACAGAGAAGGAGATAGTTTCATAGCTGAGACTATTGAGGACATAAAATTCAGAACTCCTTATAGTAAAAGAAGAAAGTCAACAGAAGAAGAAAAGGATAAGGCTGTAAATATTGATATAAATGATGAAGCAACAAGAATAGTCACTCAAACATTAGAAGAGCTTCAAAATGTAAAAATTGGAACACAACAAAAAGATACAGTCATGAAGGAAAACCAGGCTATTGTCGATTTGCCTCCTTCTTCTCAGGAAACTGACAATACAGAGTCAGAGATTCAGATCAGATTCAGATAGATTAAAGAGAAGAATGAAGAGCTCAAGAATCAAGCTCATTCTAGATTTCTTAAAGAAAAGCCTGGAAACAAAGACAGGATTCTTTCAGCATTTGATTATTCATCCAATAAATTGGTAATGTCATTATTGAAGCCTACAGTGGCTGAGCCAAAATCAGTGGCAGATTATTCCAAAACATATCTTGAACTGGATGCAGATGCCATTCATGAATTAGATCAAATTGAATTTCATAGGAGCAATACTGAAATGCTATATTCCAAAATTGTCAGTAAAACTATGAAATCAATTAGGCTTGAAAAAACAGTGCTCAACCTCCAAAATCAAATGAGGTTGGACAAAGCCTCACTGTATGCTAATAATTTAAGAATAAAAGCACTAGAAGATATAGTGATTGAAGCAGGGGGTGACCCAGCCAACATTGAAGGGGAAAAATTCTTAATTAAACAGAAAAATGAGGATATAGCTGCTCTTAGAAAACAGTTGAAGTTGCCTCAGAGTGAAAACTCTCAAGCAAAAGAAATTCTACAGCAAAAAACAGAGAATGATGATTTAAAGGAGCTTGTACATCAAATGTCAGGTCAGATAAAAACAATGGAAAGTCAAATGGAAGCTCTAATGAAAGAGAATGAAGGACTAAGAAAAGCACAACCAATGGTCATTCCTACAGTGATCCCCACTGTAAACACTGCTATACCATCTACTTTGGCAGAACACTTGGCACCGAAGGGAGTACTGCCAACTGCAGTGCCAATTACTTCTCTAATCTCTGCCTCTTCTTCTTCATCCTCACAGAGGACCACAGCACAAGACCAAGATAAAGAGATTCTTAGTTTGAGAGGCACTATTAAAAATTTGGAAAAATCCAAAAATGATGCCTTGATTACTTCTAGAGGACATGAGCAAAGGGCTGATCAACTACAAGAACAGGTGAAGATTCTGCAAGCACAAGTAAATCTTACAGATCAAGTGGCCTTTATAAAAAGTCATTTATGGACCAAAATTATTGATGGCATTCATTCTCAATGGCCTTCAATTCGGATAATTTATGAACAGAGGGAGTTACTTCAAGTTGCTAGTGCAGAGATTGACAAGACTAAGAGGGAAATTGACAAAAAACCAGCCCAAGCAATCCAAATCATAGCTTTTTTAAACAGTAAGACCAGGGAAGAGTTGGAAGAATTGAAAATTGTTGATAGAACAGAAACCATTCTTCAAATAAAAAAGGTCCTGAACAAAATAAACATAATGAGTACTCTAGAGGACCGGTGTAAAGACATGAATTTATCCATCTCAAGATTTTTAGCCAAATACAAAACATTGTCAGAAGCAGGTTTGCCTGATATTCACGCATTGAATGACAAGTTAATGCCTCGGAAAGAGTATGATCTAAAAATCAGAAATCATGCAAAAGAGCAAGCCAGACAACAACTGCCTCAAGGATCACCAACAGGCAGAATACTTCTTCAGTATTTTGAAAATCTGTTCTTTTTAGATAATGAGATCAGGCATATGTTCACTATAAAGCCTAACTTTGCCAAGTATATAGAGGCAGATGAAAGTTACAAAAAATTGAAGACTATGAAGATCCCCTCTACAGAAAAGTGGCAAGAATTCACAGATTTGATGTGAATTTAATGGATAAAAAACAGGAAATTCTTTCCTATTTTTGATTAAAACATCATCTCAATTCCTGAGATATTTTGTAAACATTTTTTTGTATAAATACTTAACAATTCAAAGTATTCAGTGTGAATAAAATTTCTCAAGACAACTATAGTTCGTGCTCTCTACTTGGGATTTTAATGTTTTCTACTTTGTTCGTGCTCTCTACTTGGCCATTGGCCTGTGGGTGATATGGAGTTGTAATTTTGTGCTGAATGTGGTAGTTTTGCAATGTTTCAGCTAATTTATTACCTAAAAATTGTGGTCCTCCATCTGTGATTATGTCCCTTGGGAGACCATAGCGCACAAATATTTGGAAAAGAAACTGTACTACAGAGTCCTCTGTAGCTTTTGAAACTGCCTCTGCTTCGACCCACTTAGTGACATATTTGGTTGCAACTAGGATGTATGTTTTTTGGTTTGAGGGAGGACTAATAGGGCCAAAAAAATCAAGTGCCCAGCGTTCAAATGGTTCAATCACTAGTTGAGGGTTCAAAGGCATTTCATCAGACTGCCCAGGGCGTCCTGCCCTTTGGCAGCTATCACAGGTCTGCACGAATTTTTTGGCATCCTTAAAGATGGTAGGCCAGTAATAGCCTGTTCGTAAAACCTTATGGGCAGTTCTACGGTTCCCAGTTAGATCCCCTTCTTCAATCTTCTTATCTGTAGCTTAACGATTCTTAAGTGCCCTTTTGCTCAGATTCCATCCACTCCATCAAATCAAGCCTATACATAGCCTTAGAAGGTCACCTATCTTGCGCTTAGCACATTTGCATCTCTAAGCCTTATTTCTTAGTTCTGCTTGCCTAGAGAGTTGACTCCATTGCCCAATATTCTGGTAGATCCTTCTCGTTAACCTTGAAATGTCTTTATTCCCACCAATCTTTTAAAATCAAACCCAAATACACAATCATAGCTAGCCTAATATCTGTTACTAAAACAAAGCTAAATCATACGGAGAGATCCCTCTCTAGAGTTCAAGAAGGCTAGATCTTGAATTCCCAAAGCGGTTCTTGGTTACCCTTGCTGTTCTTAACTACAAAAATCCCTATCCCACAACCTGAGAATTACTAGGGTGATAACAAGCCTTGGGGGTATTATGATCCTTGAAGGAAACTCCCACAGCTAGAAGAGTTGACAGAGAAAATTGGATCGAGTACAAAGGTGTGGCAGGTGGGTTTTACCCTCTACCAATTGTTATGGTGCATATATGATGTGTATTACAGTTTATCTTGTAATTTTGTTGAAGTAGCATACAACAATTTACATAGTGATATGAGAACCACTCTCTAGAGTATACATCGATTTTGTACACATGGCTTTTCAGTTGCTTTTTAAGATATATCATTGGTGATGATCACATGATTATATAATGAACCATTAAGTTGAACTATATAATTATTCCTCACAACACATACACACAAAGCGTCGCTATTGCGCCGGATGCCTCCAAACATCGCAATTGCAACTTAGACATTGTGTTACAATTGCGACGTTTGGACGCATCTGTCGCAATAGCGACCCCGCGGAGAATAGGGTCGCCATTGCGACGTCTTCCTTCAGACGTCTCCACTGCGACACTTTGTCTAAGTGTCGGTATTATGACTAATCTCTCTAATCGTCGGTATAGCGACGTCTTCGGGTGAGATTGAAAAAATTTGCGGAAATTTCCGACATTTGGTCAAAAGCGTCGGAAGCGAGTGTCGGAATTTCCGCCAAATGTAGTAGTTTAGCGACGCTTAGGGCCATGGTGTCGCAATTGCGACAGGGTATAGGTGTCAGTATTGTGAAAGGTTTCTATAGACGTTGGTATAGCGACGGTTGCAGGCCGGATGGAAAAAATTTGGGAAAATTTCCGACATTTGGTCAAAAGCGTCGGAAGCAAGTGTCGGAATTTCCGCCAAATGTAGTAGTTTAGCGACGCTTTGGGCCATGGTGTCGCAATTATGACGTATTCCTCCAGACATTGCAATTGCGACAGATGTTAGGCGTCGGTATTGCGACAGCATTCTATACATGTCGCTATAGCGACGGTTCCGGGCGGGATGGAAAAAATTTGGGAAAATTTCCGACATTTGGTCAAAAGCGTCGGAACCAAGTGTCGGAATTTCCGCCAAATGTACTAGTGGCAGTTCCAAATCTGCGGGAACAATAGAAAAGGACAATAGCACTAGAGGGGGAAAACCATACCAGCAAGGGAGAGGTAATGGTCGGGGCAGAGGAGTTGTCTAGTGCTATAGGTGCCTCAAGTGGGGGCACAAGTCGCATGAATGTCCTGAAGGAGAACCAGCAGGTGGGAGAGGAGCTTATGTTGCCCAAACTAAGGAAGCGAAAGCACTGCCTCAAGAAGTGGAAAATGCACCTGAGACCGGGGAAGCTTTGGTGCTGAACAAGGTGCTGTTAAAACCAAAGAAATAAGTTGTGGAACCGGATCAAAGAATAGCCTTGTTCCAGACAGTTTTCAAATCACAGGGTAAGTGCTGCAAACTAATAATCGATAGTGGGAGTACCGATAATTTGGTGGCCACAGAAATGGTGGATAAATTGGGGCTGAAGAGTTTGAAGCACCCCACACCCTAAAAAGTGTCGTGGCTACAAAAGGAACATCAACTGTTAGTTGATGAACAGTGTGAAGTATAATTCCAGATAGGTAGATACAAGGAAAAAATTATCTACGACATTATGCTAATGGATGTATGTCATATACTATTATGGAGACCCTGATAGTATGACAGAAAAGTAGTTCATCATGGGAAGACAAACTTCTACAATTTTGTCAAGGATGGGATAAAGCATACGCTTATGCCCATCAAGGAGGAAGATACAACAGAAGCTAGTGGAGTAAAAGCATTACTTGTGGGGGGAAAAGAGTCTTTGAAACAGATTTAAGACAATGATGTTAATTTTGCTGTTGTGAAGAGACCAAAGATAGTGGTATTGCACACAAAGATCACAGATCTACCGAAGGAGATCTAGAATATGTTGCAGGACTTTGGCGACATCATAGTAGACGATCTACCTGACGAATTTCCACCTAAGAGAAACATTAGCCATTGTATTGATTTTATACTAGGAGCTAGCTTACCAAATAAGGCAGCTTACCGTATGAGCCCGAAGGATAATGAAGAAATTCGGAAACAGGTGCAAGAGCTACTTGATAAAGTACTGATCAGGGAGAGTATGAGTCCTTGTGCAATTTCGACAGTTATAACTCCAAAGAAAGGAGGAGAGTGGCGAATGTGCACAGATTCGAGAGGTATTAACAAGATTATGATCAGGTATAGGTTTCCATTGCCACGAATGGATGACATGATGGACTATTTGAGTGGGGCAGCATACTTTTCAAAGATCGATCTGAAGAGTGGGTACCATCAGATTCGGATCCGAGAAGGGGATGAATGGAAGACGACCTTCAAGATGAATGAAGGGCTGTACAAATGGCTGGTGATGCCATTTGGTTTGAGTAACGCCCCTAGTACATTTATGTGCATAATGAACGAAGTGTTGAAAGAGTTCATTGGGAAATTTGTGATTTTTTATTTGGATGACATTTTGATTTTCAGCAAAACGAAGGAGGAACACTTCCGACATGTTCGAAGTGTATTGAGAATATTGCAGCAGAATAAACTGCTAATAAATTTGAAAAAGTGTACCTTTTTTCAACGGGAATTAGTTAATCTGGGTTTTGTGATTGCAGAAAATGAGTTAAAGATGGACCCAGAGAAAATTGCAGCTATAGTAAACTGGCCATCCCCAAAGAATTTGTTCGAGGTTCTAAGCTTTCATGGATTAGCAAACTTTTATAGTAAATTCATCAGGGATTTTAGTGGGATCTGCGCACCAATGTTGGACACAATCAAGAAGGCAAATCAAACTTTTTGCTGGACTGAAGCAGCAAAGAATAGTTTTTAGACTTTAAAGAAGAAGATCACTGAGAGACCGATTTTGAGATTTCCTGATTTCAACAAACTTTTTCAAGTTCGTTGTGATGCTAGCGGTACAGCCATTGGGGTAGTACTTAGCCAAGAGGACAGACCAGTCACTTATTTCAGTGAGAAACTGAACGAAAGTAGGTAGAAGTATTCGTCTTATGACAAGGAATTTTATGTGGTCGTTCAAGCTTTGAAGCACTGGAGGCACTATTTTTTAGGTAACGAGTTCGTCTTATTTTCTGATAATTCTGCCTTACAGTATGTTATGCAGCAGCATAAGTTGAATCATAAGCAGCAGAGTGGGTGGAATATCTACAGAGTTTTACATTTGTATTGAAACATATAGCGGGCAGTCCAACAAGGTGGAAGATGCATTGAGTAGAAGAGCTTTGCTATTACAGGAGAGCACGGTGAAGGTGTTGCATTTTGAGCATTTGAAGGATTTATACGAGAAAGATACAGATTTTAAGGAGGCCTATGAGGCTTGTCAGAACCCTTTGCTGCGAAACAATAGTCCATGGTTGGACTATAACTTGCAAGAAGGATTGTTATTTAGGGGAGGACAATTATGCATTCCCGACTGTTCCATGAGGGAGAACATTGTTTGGGAAAAGCATAGTGGAGGTCTAGCCGGACATTTCGGCATAGACAAAACTTTATCACAGATAGAGCATTTTTATTACTGGCCGAAATTACGACAGGACGTGCAAAGGTATGTAAGCAGATATAAAATGTGTCAGTTAGCAAAAGGTTGCAGTCAGAACACAGGATTTTATATGCCACTGCCCATTCTGAGTAGACCATGGGACTCAGTCAGTTTGGACTTTGTCTTGGGTCTGCCTAGGACACAGCGGGGGTTTGACCCAGTAATGGTGGTAGTGGATAGATTTTCGAAGATGGGGCATTTTATACCCTATCGGAAAACCAGTGATGCCACTCACGTGGCACACCTGTTTTTCACAGAAATATTTAGACTGCATGGCTTACCAAGGTCCATCATTTCCGACAGAGATGTGTGTTTCACAGGACATTTTTGGTGAACTCTGTGGAAAATGTTGGGCACTCAGTTAAATTTTAGCTCCGCTTACCACCCACAGACTGATGGACAGACGGAAGTGGTGAACAGGAGCTTAGGAAACTTGCTACGAAGTCTAATCGGTGAAAATTCACGAATGTGGGATCGTTTTCTTTCTTAGGAAGAATTTTCTTACAATGATTCACCAAATCGCAGCACACGATACAGTCCTTTTTAGGTTTTGTATGGTATACATCCTCGCAGAGTACATGAGCTGCACGATTTTGGGAAACTTGAAAAAATAAGCGCTGATGGAGAATATTTCACCCAAGCAATGAGCGATTTGCATGAGCAGGCGAAGTTAAAATTGCAGGACAGCAGCCAGAAGTACAAACAACAAGCAGATTTAAAAAGGTGGGTAGTTCAATTTAACGTTGGGGACTAATTTCTTGCACATTTGCGCAAGGAATGTTCTAAGAGGGGAATATAATAAACTGAAATTTAAAAAGATTGGCCCTTGTAAAATTTTGCGAAATTTTTTTGCGAATGCTTACAAAATACAATTACCGTCGGGAATAGTTATTTCACCTATTTTTAATGTAGAAAATCTGTTTCCATATATTGCCAGTCCTGAGGATGATAGGACAGCAGGGCCAGAGCGGGACACCCAAGTTGATCAGGGATCATGGTTGAGACAACTGCCTACAGCGCAACCCCTTGAGATCGAGGGTATCCTCGACACTCAAGTAGCCAGGCGAACATGCAGGAAAGAATACTTAGAGTACTTGGTCAAGTGGAAGAACTTTCATATTGAGGATAGTTCCTGGATTGATGCAGCACAAATCCAGAAAGCTAGCTATTCGATGGACGATCTCATGGAACAGAGCCATGACTTTTTGTTACCCCGGGAGCCTGATGCAGGAGCATCTGACTCAGGTTAGACAAACAGTAGCAGGTTTTTTGTCTTGGTGATGTGTGACACTTTGACAGGTCTTTGAACCTGGGAATGTTAAATTTGTTTAGGAGATTGTTTAAAATTAGGGATTTTTATTAAATTAAGTAGAACTAGTTGACTGTTTTTTTATTAGCTAAGGGATAGTTAGCTATCTTATTTTCGTTATAATTTTGAAAAGACTGGAAAAATAATAATAAAATGCAACTGACAGCATGACAGTTTCCAACTGGAAACTACCTTTCCTCCTACTGATATACAAAAAGGAGAAAGGTGCATTTTGGTGGGGGTTCTAGAAATTATCAAGAAAAAGGAGGAATAAACTGAAACAGAGTATTTTGCTTCGCAAACCATCTGTGTCCCATAAGCATTGAAATTCGCTCTCAGAATAATATAAATTGCACTGTCAAATTGCTAATAAATGTTTACAGTAACAAAAATTTGTTTTTTTTTCCCTCACATAAAAAGAACTGCTACGGTAGTGCAAGAAAGCGGCATCTACGAAGTTTTTTTTAACAAATCAGAGAAGTTTACAGATTGACGAGAATTGGAGAAACATCACGAATAGACTTCATATTGGTGGAAGAAAAACAGGAAATTGAAACATGGAATGATGTTAAGCCACAGGTACAAATCATAAAACTGTGTTTTACTTTCGTGAGCAAACTGAGGAATAATAACTGAAGTCTTTTCCGATATTAATTAGCCAGTCGAATAAAAAGTTCCAGTCCTTGTAAACAGTTAAGTTACGTTACATAATATATTTGAAACCAAGATTTACAGTTAGGGTTTCAATCAAAAAAAAAAAACTCACAGCTACGGAAGCCGAGTTCTGAACAACACTAAAGCTACAGGCGGGGTTTTCAAAACCCAAAAAATCTCGCAGTTAACCTCATTCAGAGTAACATATTTAGAACGAAGGGAAAAAATCGCAGAATGACACATAACAAACCCTAGTTTACTACAGAGAAGAACCTGAGATAGACTGAAACGAATTCGCCTGTGCAACCTATGACAAACTCAGCATAAGGGAGGAAGTCGAACGTGGAAGTGACCCTACCCTTGGAAACTGAAGATCGAAAGCAGACCACGACAGAGTACTGGATAGCCAGGGAAGTCCGAATGACCTACACAGCAAAGGCATTAAGTCAGCCGAAGCCTATATGACATATTCACAGTGATTAAAGAGCGAGGAGAAAATTTTAAATTGCTACCTGGCGAGAGTATAGAGTACACCGACTTTTGTTGAACCAGATAGCTGATAAGGAAACCAACCAGTCCTGCTCACGAGGAGCCCAAGAGTTAGACTGAGAAAACGAAAACTTAGAAGTTGAATCATGGAGTGACGACTTACTGTTTCCAGCGCCGAACAGGAGTTGAGCAAACCGGGAAGGAACCATGGCCAAATCAACCTATGCATAGCTGACAACCAGTTACTGGTGGCAGAGAAAACCCACAGAAAAAAAAAAATAGTGGAATTAGTGGTTTAAAACCTACAGGTGTGGTTGAATAACAGAAAGGACAAAAAAATTACAGTGAAAGGAGACCAACCCCGTCGAGGAAGCCGAGTAGCTTAGCATCGTCACCACGGACACCATTTTATGGTGAAGCCAGACACATAAGAAAAGTGAACTCACACCAAAATCCTCAGGAATGTCATCGAGGTGAAACCCTCGCATTACAACCAGCGAGCAAAAGGAAAATGACCGCCAAAGTGAAACCAATACTGAACAAAAGTGTGAAAACCTAGTGACACCGACAGACGGCAGAAGGATCGATCGACCAGACCGATTCAATCACCTTGTGATTAATTGCGAATCACTGAAAACGTTGTATCAGATCCTACGGAGGTTGTAAAGCCCGAGATTCACTGTTGAGAACAATAACTACAGTCCGATGTGTAAACAGTCCGAGTTTAATTGATCAACCACATAAATACAAAAATTGAGATTTGTGCATTTGAACTATTGTTTGTTGTAGCGTTGACTTGGGTGTGGGCTGGCATACCCATCAATAACTTTGATTTCTCATCATTTAGTTTTCAAGAAAATAATCTTGGATTTCTTATCATTTCTTTTTCAAGAAAATAATCTTGGATTTATTATCATTTCATAAAATAAATGTGTACACAATCCCTTTTTAAATAAAGAGCATGCATCTTATCTTTTCTTGAGTATGCAATATTTATAAATATTTATATATTTCTTTCCATATATTTAACATAATCAATTGTTCTTTGTGCATGGACAAAGTATTTTCTTTTGCAAGAAATATAGCATAGTTGATATTAAGTAAAATCCAGTTTTTTCGCAGGGGGTATATAAAACCTCTCAAATAATGGAGCTCCTCTTATCTTTTAACAACATTTACCCACATAAACATGTAAACATGGAAAATATTTTGGAGGAAATAATCAAACACAAGAACCATTCAATATTTCACGAAAAAAAAAAAATACTTATCTTTTACTCATAAAGTTCCATCTTCGTATTCAAGCCTCCGTCATCATATTCTAGCTCGAGGCCTCAACTTGTGTCCCTTTTTTTATATATTTTTGATAGTTGCATCAAAATAGAGAAGGTAGTTGCTGTGGTTTGAGCTTGCATCAAAATATTAAAGGTCGTTGCTATATGCATCACAGTATAAATTAAATCAGTGTTGCCAAACAACAAAGAGAAGCATAGAGAAACCTTCACAGCATCTACAGTGTCCTTGCAGAGAATGACTGACGGTGAAAATACATGCGTCGTTTAAAGCTTGCATAGGTTGGAGTTATCATAGCAATCTCAACAGAATCTCCGTGCTCAAACTCGTCAAGAACGGTTGTTTACAACACATTTATTTGACTTGTTGTTAGGGAGCAGAAAAGACTCCACACTCGAATCCTTTCGCTTTAACTGATTCTTGATGCCACGACTCCTAGAAAAATAACTATTTGGATTTCGTTAAAACCTTGTAACGTTATGCTTATCCAAGTATGCCGGTCCTTCCTCATTATCACCTTTATGTAAAAAGGATAAGGTTACTCTTTGGCAGTTTCACCTTATTGAACCCTAACTACCTTATGAAAACTAAGTTCATTAAATTAATAATATTTGTTTATTAATCCCACGTCTAGTTACGTGGTTTAAGGGATGTTACATGTCAGCCCTGTCGCTGGATTCAACAAAATTTCATCAGCAAGCTGTGTTGCTGGATTCATCAAATTTTCGTCTGCTTTTGGTTGTGCACAGTGGGGTTCATGAGCATCTTCCACAAACTTTCCATTTCGTTGTAGATCTACTGCTTTAGATCCACCTTCATCTTCAACTTCAATGCTCCCCCTTGCACCAAAACACCTTTCAAGGGTATCCCAAGCCTCGTTTGCTTTCTTGGCATCTGAAATCAAGGGGAGAATATTGTCATCAGAGAATCTTTTCTGCATTTTACTGCAAATACGTCTTTTTTCCTATTCACTTATGGATCTAAAAAGATCTCAAACATCTCCTTTTGTCGCTTTAAGATCTTATATTTTCCCATTTTTTGAGTGTTGGCTTACTACAACTCAACAAGAAAATCAATTTGTAGACATTACAACTAAATGAAATAAAAAAATGACAATGCTGCTTGGATTTCACAAACATACGAGTCTACAAATGCTCAACAAATACCTTTCTTCAAAAAAAATTCTTTTCAGAGCAACACTTTTACAAAACTTTCACAAAAAATATCACAATAACTAGAACCGATTTAATAAATGCCCCCAAATACTGCTTAGCTCTACTCTAAGAGACTACACCAGGAGGGACTGCACCCGCATATCACTCTTCTGCAATGAGCTCACACCGACAGCAGATCCGTGAACTTCTGGAGTGCATTAATGATACGTTGTTGGTTTTTTTAAAAGTCTCATCCTTCTTCTCAAGAACCGAGTCTCTCTCTACTTCGCATGAATCTTCTTCAAAAAATTTAACGAACTTACACCAGCGTGACTCCATAACACCGCTTCCGCGCTAATGGCACTGGGAGTAAATCTTGCTCAAACTAGCAATGATCGACTCGGATATCTAGCTCAAACGTACGCTGATCGGCTTGGGTATCCATCTCAAACCTGTGCTGATCAAATTTTTTTTTAATTAAAAAATAAACTTCACTCATTTATCTGTTCTGCTGCTAGTTTTTTGTTCTTCTGGATCTCTATGCCTCAATAGTATTTCAATACTTCGCTCGTGCTCATGTTGTTGATCTGGAGTCTTATACAACATAGCTTTGATTTTCAATCTCCGTTGCTCTCGCATGAAGCTTCCGCAAACTTATTCAAACATCTGTTGCTCTCTCAAAGAGTCTTATGCAGGCTAACCCCCTCTCTGTTGCTCCAACTTCGCTCTGTTGTTGGTCTCTGGAGGAATCTTATGTAAATTAGGTCCAATACCATGAGAAGAATTACAAACTAAAAAAAGTGGAGCAGAGGATTGTTCTTTTGAATATTACAAATGAGTTAAATAAGATTACATTGGAAACATCAACATTAAATGACTTCAGTGAGACTAAACTAAAACTAGACTAAATGAAACTGAACTAAGACACTTGGATAGACGATTTCGACACCTAGCATATAGTTATAAGTAGATTCTCTAACAACTAGCACATGCATGCACACCTCCCATGGTCGCTCACCATCGATCCGCATGTGTAGCTAACTTACTTCGAAATGCAAAATTTCACACAATTAACCATTAGCGTGACTTATCCGATGATGTAATCATGGATGAAACCGGAAGATACTATAGAATGGTTATGATGACAATTCAACCTCTTCAACTAACATCGAATGAAATCAAATAGCTCATTGTGTATATATATATATATATATATATATATATATATATATATATATATATATATTTAAAGGAATAGTTTATTGTGCATTGAATAAATATAATGTAATATTAGTTAATAGTAAGAGGCGTTTAGGATTAGGAATGTTTTCATTTTGAATATGTAAGAGTATTTTTTATTGGAATTTAATTTTTTTTTTCATATAAAATTTTAAATTATACAAAAATCTAAAACTTGCCCTGATGTTTCCTTTTCAAATTCTAGTTCTTATTCTTTTTTTAAGGGAATAGTTTATTGTGCATTGAGTAAAAACAATGTAATATTAGTAAATAGTTCAGAGGCGTTTAGGATTACGAATGTTTTCATTTTGGATATGTAAGAGTATTTTTTATTGGAATTTAGAATTTTGTTTAAAAAAAAGAATTATACAAAAATATAAAACTTGAGGTGATGTTTCCTTTTCAAACTATAGTTCTTGTTTTTTTTTAAGGGAATAGTTTATTGTGCATTGAATAAATAGAATGTAATATTAATAAATAGTTCAGAGACGTTTAGGATTAGGAATGTTTTCATTTTGAATATGTAAGAGTATTTTTTTATTGGAATTTAGAATTTTTTATTTTTTTAAATAAAAATTTCAATTATACAAAAATCAAAAACTTGACCTGATGTTTCTTTTTCAAATTCTAGTTCTTATTCTATAGGATGATAATGATGACAACTCATTTTTTTTTATAAATAAAATGGAATGGATAATGATGACAGCTTGTTTTTTTTTTAAAAGAACATTGAATGGAACAGTTCACTGTGCATGTTTTAAAGATAATAACGTGCCATTGAATAAATATGATCAGACTTTATTACTAAGTTGTTAAGAGGCATTTTTTATTAGGTTTTATGAATTATTTGCCGTTTGAGTAGAAAATATTTTTTTATTGGAATGTAAGATAAAATATTTTGTTTTAAAAAACTTAAATTTAAATTAGAAAATAATTGAAAACTCAAATTTGATATGATGTATTCTATGAAAATTCCAGTTCTATTTTATAAGATGGTTATGATGATTGTTCCCTATTTTTTTAAGTGACGTGGAATGTAGTAGTTTAATGTGTTTTTTACAATATACTAACATGTGATTGAATAAATATGATGAAATTTTATTAAATAATATTGGGTAAACTGGTTAAGAGGTATCTAGAATTACGTTTTATTAATAAATTTAGAGTTTGAATATGTAGGAAAATATTATAATTTTATTTAAAGTTTGAATGTGTGGAAAAGTATTTTTATTGAAATATAGGATAAACATTTTTCTTAAAAATATTTAAAATTTATAATTGTATTATTAAATTTCGATTTATGAAATTTATTTTAGTGAAGCATTTTATTTTAAGAGGTAAGTAATTTTTTATTATTATAAAAATAAAAATATTGAGAGTGCAAACTTTTGTGATCCATAATATTATAATTATAAATCTTTCTGAAAATCATATAAGAAATTTTTAAAAGATTTATAATTATAATAAAATTATCATTTTAATTTATCAATTAAGAATCAAATAATCAATTAATCAAATTAATATAGTGTAAGAATCAAATAATCAATTAATCAAATTAATATAGTGTAATTAAATAAAAGGAAATTGGGTTAATGGCTAAGAAGAATTTAAGATGAGATTTTATAAATAATTTTAGAGTTTGAATATGTAGGAATATATTTTTAATTGGATTCTAAGATTAAATTTTATGTTAAAAATATTTAAAATTCAAATTTAATATAATGTTGCATTATCAAATTAATATTGTTGGAGTTGTTAGAATTTGTTTTATTGAAATATTTTATCTTAAAACTTAAGTAATATTTTATTATTATTTAAAAATAGTCGAAAGATTAAGAATGAAATTAATATAATGTAATTTTATGAAACGAGGTTTCTTACTCGGTTAAGAGGAATTTAAAATAAAGTATTATAAATAAGTTTCGATTTTGAACATTTACGCGAGTATTTTTATTGGAATCTAGAATATAATTTTTATCGAAAACATTTAAAATTCAAATTTAACATTTTGGTTTATTGTCAGATTCTAATCGTTGAAATTTATTTGAGTAAATGGTTTGTTTTCACAGGAAAGGAACTTTTTATTTTTATAATAATATAAATTATAAAAATATTTTTCAAATTAAATATAAAAATAATAACTAATTAATGAAATTAATATATTATAATTTTATTTAAAAAAAAAAAATGGTTAATAAACATTTCAAATGAGAAGTTATAAATACGTTGGAGTTTGAATATTTAGGACGTTTTCTTTATTAAATTGAGCTTAAAAAAAAGGTTTACTAACAATATTTAATTTTTCACTTTAACATGATGTTGTATTATTACATTATAACTTTTTGATTTTTTAATCAAAAAATTATAATTTAACATGTAAGTAATCCTTTATTATTAAAAATATTTAATATTCAAATTTAACATGGTGTTGTATTATTATATTATAATTTTTTGAAATTTTTTTCAAAAAATTATAACCTAGTAATTGCACTATTACCAAATGTTGCAAAGAAAACGTAGTATATATTCAAATAAAATTAAAATTAAAATTAAAATAGTTTTGATTGATGAACCAATATTTAAAACCTGTAGCAACCTAGCATTATTAGTTTACAGAACTTCAATTATAAACCTAACTTGATTATGGTATATGATAATTTAAAGTCGAAATGGGATTTGTGCAAATAATTGGTTATATGGAACATCAGCTGCAGGTTTAAGAAAAATCTCAATTCTAATGTTTTCATCCAAAAGATTCGATCACTCGATTTGTTAATATTATTACGTCATGTTTTTTTTTAAATCATTTTTTTTATTATTTTTATTAATTATTACATGGAAGTTCAATTTTTTTTAAGCATTTTCGAAAAAAAAAAATTTAAGTTAAATAATTATTAACTTGGAATTTTAATGGGTTAGGATTATTGAAATGAATTATTTAAGTATTTAAAAATAAGATTTTTTAAAAATTAATTATTATTAATTTTTTGAATCAAATTAAATAAAACTTTTATTTAAAAGTTTAGTTTTGGATTAGCACGGATGTCAGGGCACAACTTAAAGCATCCAAAAAATTGCAATAGCGATAACAGTTTGATACATATATTAATAATGGAATGAAGCATATGGAACTTTGAGTGACACCGCACATTAAATTTCAGATTCCGGCAAAATTTTATAGGACTCCTTGAGGCCTTCCTAGAAAAAAAACCAACGCACAATTGGTGATATTGCTCAGAATTACGATGTATAATCGATAGCTTTCAAGAGTAAAGATGGTACAAAGATCACACGTGACTCTCAATTTCGCTACTATATTTAGCCGCGTCCGCTATTGTAGTTAGCGACATATCGTAGCTATCTAAATTTAGAAACATCTATAATTGAAAATCCACCAAAGTCCCATGGCTTTGAAGAGGAATTTCTAAATCTAGCAAGTAAAATAACAATCGCCATAAGTTCTTCATAAGAATGGGAAGAAACCTTTTATGGTTTCAATAGATCAATATTCGATCCCTATATTTATCTATGAGCAGTCACCAAAGTTTCAATAAATCACATTCCATCAAACTTCGGCGCAAGCGCCTCTTCAGCCTTCTTAGAATTCGAATTCTGAGAAAATGCCATATCATCGTTCATCGATTTGGCCTGTAAATAACACCAGAAAACCTCTAAATTTAGATAAAATCCAAAAGCTTCTCTTTATATTTAAATTGGCCTTGTTCCAGACAGCGTCATAAAGAAGCAAAGACAGAAATAAAGAATAACACCAGAAAACCTCTAAATTCAGACAAAATCCAAAACAAAATCCAAAAGCTTCCCTCTAATATTTAAATTGGCCCTATTTCAGACAGCGTCATAAAGAAGCAAAACATAAATAAAAAATTTAGCGTTGGAATGAAGTATTGACTAATCGCAGGAGAGGATGCTGTGACTTGGATCTCGTGGTCATTGAGAGCAGTGGACGCTATAGACGTGGACGTTGTAGCAGCACAAAGGAGTGCAACGGGCTGCTTCATTCTTCAATTCTTCCTGTAAAAAAATGCTTCGAGGAATCGAACCTCCAACCTGACAGAAGAAACCCTTGCTTTTACAATACAAATATCTCTTCCAACTCACGGAACAAATCACTGAATATCAAGTGTAGATACAGAGACTAAAACTGAAACTGGTGGCACTTTTGAAGTCTTGAAAAGAGAAGCAAAACGATCCTCCAAGCCAATATCGCTTTCTGTTGGTAAATAATGGTTGTCTTGACCAATGGAATGGCAGGATGCGTGCTCACGATGCACAGCTTCCCCAGATTTTGAATTTTGAGGCCCTCCAAAACAGGGAAAGCGTAAACACCAGAGGACTGTAAACGACTTCGGAAACTTGCTGATAGAAAGAGCGGTTAATCAGCGTAGACTGGCAACTGCCTGGAAACTGCTACAACTCAAATCTATAGCTAATGATGATTCAATCATCTAACAAAAGATCAAAGGGCTCACATTATGACACGAGGACATATAGGAGGGTTCTTTTCAAATAAAGACACCTATGGCATAATTAATATGTAAGTAATCCTTTATTATTATAAAAATGAATAAAAATAATATTTTTTTTAGAAGTATTAGTTTAATCTTAAAAAAATAAAAATCAAACAATTAATTAATTTAAAGACTAAGAATCAAATAATTAACTAATTTAATTCTATTAAATAAGGTTGAGAAAATTATTAAACGACACTTAAGATAAGGATTGATAAATAAGTCCAAAGTTTGAATATATAGGAAATTATTTTTTAATTTAGCGTGGAATTTTTTAAAAAATATTTAAAATTCAAATTTAAAATGCTTTTTCATTATCAAATTCCAAATGTTGGAAAATTTTTTAATGAAATATTTTATCTTAAAAGACAAGTATTTTTTTAGTATTAAAAAAATAAAAATATTGTTATATTTTAAAGATTAGGAATCAAATAATTAATTAATAAAATTAGTATAATATGATTGCTATCAAGGACAATAATGTACTAGTCTAAATTCTTGTAAACTTAAAAAATAATAAACGGTTAAAAGTAATATAAAATAATAAAAAGTTAAATCTAAAATAGAGCCCAATATGGGAGAGATGTTTTAGTGTCCATAAATGAATGTAAACATTTAAATGTTTGATGCAATAATAATAAAAAGTTAAAAGTAATAAAAAATATTAAAATTCAATTTGTTGCATTTTAATTTTGTTTTGCATGGTATCATAATCTGTGCAACTAGGGTTAGAAATTATGCTCCTAAAACTACAAAATAACTATAAATTATATTTCTCAATGCTAAGTTAATAGTGGTCTATAAGAAAATCATAGTATAATCTTTCTTTGGTAGGAACTAATAAATTGAGATATCAGTTGGATCACTGAATTTTTTTCTCAATGACAACTTGTATAAACTTTGGTGAATATTAATCAAAGTAAGTCTACACATTTCCAATTTTTTTAAGTGCATAGGGAAACATTACTAATGGTGGGAAGTAACTCCTCTAGGCATATTATTTACATCTTATCCATATCCTTTTTTTATTCTAAATATTGAGAGAAATTTTCAAGGATTTTATTTTTGGATGGTTTTCCTTCAAAGATCAAGAATAAAAAATCTCTGCATAAATATCTAAAAATCATGCATGAATATTGCAACCATATCCATAAAACATGGAAAAAATATTACAACAAGGATACAATAAGACATTTAAGTTATGAACCATTCAAATCATTGAAAAAAACTTATACAATGTTAGATGAAGAATACCACTCTAAGCGGCATATGAGTGACCCTGTGAGAGGAGGGGGTTCCTCCTCCTACTGAAATTCTATGAACATATTGAAAAGTGTGGCGGGGGTAAGTTTTGTTCATGCATATAATGGGAAGAAAGTTAAGGAAACACTCGTAACGGGGGGTTAATGGCAAGCAAAATCTTGAGGGCGTTGCTTACTGAAAGCCACCCAAAACAAAAAATTCATTATCCCAAACTAACATTTTGGAAAAATTCAAACAAGTTATGAAGGATCATGCCCTCATTTACAAGTGTATGGGGATCTAACCAAAAGAGCGAGAGATGGTGCAATGGATCCAAGAGAAATGGAATCTAAAGGGACTTGTAGAGCTATGATTGAGGCGCAGAGGCATTTGAGTGTCATACAATGTTAGTTTGTTTATTCGGTTCTAGGAAGAATGATACAATCTAGAGAAGGATCAATTTTTGGAAACTGTGGTGTGGGTTCAACTTTTCTTTTTGCTGTTATACTTTTGGAATCCTATATTTTATAAGAAACAAGTAACTCAATAGGGAATTTGTGAATATATCTAAGATAATGAAGAGAAGGTGTCATGTGGCTTATGCACCAACATATGTGCATATGAATATCTCTCATCCCTCGCTGGAGTTAATAGAATTAGAATACCATGATATGATTTGGACACAAATATTACACTATGATTGTACAGTGTCAATGCCACAAATATGGGAACCTCTTAGAGATTTTTCATTCATTGTAGCTGAAGAACATAAGAATAATGAGATGAAAGATGATGAGGATTTGCAATGAGTAGGTCCTCAAAGAGGTAGATCTTCTTGTAATCAATAGAATATGCAAGGGAATAAAAGTTCCGAGGCTCCCATGACCCCTTCTACGTAGCAGGATGCTCGAGCACAAAACTAGAAAATGTGAGATAACATCCCTTTTTTCTGTTGGATCAAATGAAAAAATAGAGTGAAATGGAAAGTTAATTAGAAAGGACGGTTATCTAAATAATGGAAATATATCAATACAAGAGTAAAGAAGTGAAGGAAACAAACCCAAAGTGTAAATCACCGGAATATCTAGAGGAGGATCGAAAGTTGAAGGAGGTCTTGCTCCATACCTTTAAGATTTTGGAAGCTAAAGTGAAGCATAATACACTAGGAAAATATGAGAAAAAAATGCTTGAATTCTTTAGGGTCTAGGTAATATCGGATGCCAAGGATATCTCGTCCAATCAATTGGTGCATTTTCCTAACTTATTTGGTCAATGGTGTGAAATTCTGGCCAAATCGGAAGGAGATCCAAAGTCAGCCAATACAATAATAGATAGTGGTCATTGGATACTATCACAACTAAATCCTCCACTTTCATATGAGGGGAAAAATTGGTGGAATTTTTCAAAAGAAGTTTCGAAGGATGCAGGGAAATATTTGTTGAACTCTGGCCAAATGAGTTAGATCATAAAATACTTTCCATAAACCCTCCAACTTAATTAAAATAGTCTCATGGAACACTCGAGGCTTAAATAGTAAAGGAAATCTCGAATATCTTAAAAAAAACTATTAGTAAGGAGAAACATGAAAATATTTCGTTACAAGAGTCCAAAGCTTCTAGTGAAAAGCTTTATGGTATAGTGAGAAAATGTTTGAAGGAAATCGAGACAATGGCCATTGATGCTCGTAGCACAACCAGGGAACTCATAGTTGCTTGGGACTCAAATACCATCATTTTTTCATGATCGGGAAGCCACAACCTATAACTTTACTAGAATATTTTGATGTATGGGATCAGAGGATATGTTCTTGTTTGAACAAAACATTCATCACCCCAATCCCAAAGCCGAATGTTGTTAGTGATCCAAGCGTGTTCAGACCTAGTGAATTATGCAATGCGATATATAAAATCATATAATCTCTAATAGCTAGAAGAATCAAACCCCTACTGAAGCACATCATCAGGCTTAGGCAATCCAGATTTATGAAGGGTAGACAATGTTGGAAATACTCCCAACCACCGCCATGAATAAAATTGGCAGCAGCCCACACTTACATTGAATTTTGTTGCAGGGAAGGACAAAGCACAGGATCCAAATCCCCAGGTTTTTTTTTCTTCATGAAATCTCCACAATTTTCATAAATAGAGTACTTGAGCGACACTCTGTGTTTAATTCTATTTCCCACCGTATACTTACCTTTTTCTCACACATCGCAGCTCGCAAGTTTTAACCTTTACCTCTTAAGCTTTTGCGAAACTTAATTTTCCACCGATGTGATATCTGGTGGGACCCTCAAACCTTACCACATTACCAATCTGCATGAAAACCTTTTTTTCCGCCGTATTCCTTACCTTTTCACTTTTCTCCCTTTCCAGTGCTTTGCGCGTCGCATACCGCACTTTTCACATTTTACCGTTTAACTTTTAAGCCCCACACCAAACCTTGCAATGTTGCGATGCGACATCATCATGCACATCACAGATCATGAATACCGCACTTCGCATGTTTTATCATTTACCTTTTTAACATGCCCACATTTCACACTTCGCATTTCTTATGACTTACCTTTAAGTGCCCGCAATTTATCTTTTTTTATGTTGTAATGCAATTGCAAATCGCACGTTGCAAGCTGAGGAGTTTAGCGCACATATTACTTCGCAACTTATTTAAGTTGCAATGTGATGCGATCGCATATTTCATATCACAAGATCAAGAGGATAACTCCCACAAACTAAATGTTTTAAGTTGCGATGCGATCTTTCCATCGCACATCACAATCGCAAGAACTTAATTTTTCCCGAATCGCGCCTAGTTAAAAGTTAAGATCACCTAGATGAAATTTGTGATGGATGGCGCAGATGCGATGTGGTTTCGTAGTTGAAACCCATAAAATTTCAAGTCTGACTTTATGTGTTTTGTACGTTGTTTCATGTATAAACAACATAACATAGCAGAAGGATGTTTTGGTTGTTATACGGACTCTGTTCTAGCATTGAATTTCATTCAAGTTTCAGGTTCCGACCATTTTGTATTATACGTATGTAGTTTCATATGTTTAGAGAAGAGATGAAGGAAAAGAAGAATTCAGTTCCACTCTTGTGTGTTCTCGCTCTCTTTTTGTGTGGATTTTTATTTCCGCATTATGTGTAAATGGTTTTTTGCTTCTCTGGTTCATGTACGTTCTCGACATAGCATCAGAGCATACCAGAATTTCCAACATGGTATCGGAGCAAGTCTAGGCTCTTAGTGAAAGGAGGAGCTCTTTACTAAAGAAGTTGAAAGGTTGTTTGAGAAGCGGATTCTCCAACAGTGAGAAGGTTTTGTTTCCACAGTGAAGATGGCAGCAGGAAGCACAAGCATGAATAATCCTCAACTGCCTAGTTCAATGGGAAATTCTATGACTATTGGGCCATTACAATGAAGGCCATGTTTTCTTCAAAATATATTTGGGAGCTGGTGGAAATTTTTTTCCAAAGACCAGCAGATGGAGCAGCATATAATGCTTTAACACAAGCAGAAAGAGATTTGTTGAGGGACAATAAGAATAAGGACTCCAAATCCCTCTTCTATATTTTCCAAGCAATACATGAGAGTATTTTCCCAAGGGTTGCAGCAGCAATGAAGTCTAAGGAGGCATGGGATACCCTCCAGACAACCTATCAAGGCATGGAAAAAGTGAAGGCAACAAAACGCCAAATGTTGAGAAGATATTTTGAAACTCTTTCTATGAAAGAGTCTAATAATATAGACTCATTCTTTGCACATGTGATTGGGTTGGTTACCCAAATCAGGTCTCATGGTGAGACACTTGAAGATAGGAGAATAGTTGAGAAAGTCTTAAGAAGTCTACCATCAAGGTTTGATGCCATAGTTTGGCCATAGAAGAGACAAAAGATCTCTCATATTTTTCAGTGGATGAGCTTCATGCACCACTGATGCCTCCTGAGCACAAACTAAACACAGAAAGAAAATCCTCATTGGAGCATGAATTTAAGACACAAATTCCTTTTTATCAAGGTAGAGGTCGAGGAAGATCAAACTGCCAAGGAAGAGGAAGAAAACCACATAGAGGTGGAAGAAGAAGAGCTAGAAGCACAAGTGGAAGGGGCAGCAATCAGAATACAAGCCAAGGCTCAAGCTAGAATCAAGCACAAGGAAAAATTTATAATAAATCTCATGTCCAATGTCATTATTGCAAAAAGTATGGTCATTATGCAAATGAATGTAGAAAGAAGAAAAATGACATGGGTAGTAAATCAAGTGTAAATTTTACAAAAGAAAAGCATAACTGTGAAGATTTATTTTTAGCTTGTAATGTAGCACAAGAAAATAAAGAAGATATAGGATTCTTAGATTCATGGTGTAGTAACCATATGACTAGAAACATAGCAATGTTTTCCAATCTAGATGAAAGTGTAAAATATGAAGTGACATTGGGGACTGATAGCAAAGTCTCTGTCATGGGAAAAGGGAGAGTAAATGTTCTGACAAATAAGGGAGAGAAGAAATCTGTGCCAAATGTCTATTATATCCCTGGCCTGAATGTAGCCTTCTAAGAATTGGAAATCTCATGCGAAAGGGCTACAATGTGTGTTTTAAAGATGATATGTGCACAATCATGGATAAGCCTCCAAGTAGACAACTCATTGCAAAAGTGCATATGACAAGCAATAGAATGTTTCCTCTCAGGATGATATCACACTTGAAGGAAGGAGGTGTTGTAGCCGCTGTCACACAAGAAATATTTCAAGAAGAAGTGAAATATGAGAAATGGTTATGGCATTTGAGATCAGGTCATCTCAATTTCGAAGGTTTGAATTTGTTGCATAGAAAAGGCATGATAAAGGGATTACCACTCATAGAGAAACAAGACTGCCTATGTGAAGGCTGCATCTTGGGCAAACAACACAGAGAATCATTTCCAGCTAGAATGAGTATAAGGGCAAAGGTACCTTTGGAGATTGTACACTTAGATTTATGTGGACCAATGCAAACACCATCATTAGGTGGCAATCATTATATTTTGACATTCATAGATGATTACAAAATGAAGACATGGGTCTATTTTATAAAACATAAAATTAAAGTGTTTGAACAGTTCTACCACTACAAAGCTCTTGTTGAGAAGAAAAGTGGACACGAGATAAAAGTGTTGAGAATTGACAGAGGTGGAGAATATATCTCCAAAGACTTCCTACGTTTCTTCAGGGATCATGGAATACACAAGAAATTTACCACAGGGTATACACCTCAGCAAAATGGTGTAGCAAAAAAAAAGAATAGGACCATCATGGAAATGACAAGGAGCATGTTGAAGGTAAAGCATTTTCCAATTGAGTATTGGGCAAAAGCCTTCTCTTGTGCAACATATATCATAAATAGATGTCCAATCAAAAGTGTTAAGAATAGAGCTCTAGAAGAAGCATGGAGTGGAAGAAAGAAATTTGTCACTCAATTGAGAGTGTTTGGATGTGTGGTATATGAAAATGTCTCAGATAAGTTAAGGAAGAAGTTGGACATCAAGGAGGAGAAATGCATATTTATTGGATACAATGATGAATCCATGTCTTCCAAGCTCTATAATCCATCAACCAATAAAGTAATAATCAATAGAGATGTTAAGTTCATAGAAGAAGAAGCTTGGGATGGAGGTTTAGAGAAGACATTAAATGCGACGACATGTATGTATCATGAAGAGAAAGGGGAATGGACTGCAACAAGAAACTCCTCAACGATGGCTCCTCCTCCACCTACACAAGCTCAACAGAGAACATCGCAGGCAAGCAATACAACAACATTGAGAACCCAAGGAAGTGCTTCTCTAAGCACACCACAGGGATCAACGATTCCCTCGAGTTCAAGTGCAACTCCAAGCACATCTTCAGCAAATACAAGAAGACCAAGATTCATAAATTTAAGCGAAATTTATGAACAACAAGCTGAGAGTAGTGCTGGTCTGAATTATTTATTTGCATTTTTTTGTCATGTAGATGAGCCAATCCATTTTGAAGATGCAGTCAAAGAAGAGAAGTGGATTGAAGAAATGGATGAAGAGATAGGAAAAATAGAAATAAATGACACATGGGAGTTAGTGGACCTCCCATAAGGAAAATGATTTATTGGAGTGAAATGGGTATATAAGACCAAAAGCAACATTGAAGACAAGATAGAAAGGCAGAAAGCAATGTTATTTGTCAAAGGCTACAAGCAGAAACAAGGAAGAGACTATGAGGAAACCTTTGCACTAGTTGCAAGGATGGAGACAGTGCAGACAATGTTTATAGCAGCACAAAAAAATGGAGATTTTATCAAATGGATGTGTAGTCAGCATTATTGAATGGACTGCTGAAAGAGGAGGTGTATGTTGAACAACCTCCTGGATATGAGATAGAATTCCAAGAACAAAAGGTGTGTAATCTATGGAAATCTATTTATAGGCTGAATCAAGCACCACGAGCATGGTACAACAGGATTGATGCTTACCTGATGGACAATGGGTTTGACAAGTGTGATGGTGAACCCACACTGTACATCAAACAAAATGACAGTAAAACTCTTATTATTGTTTTGTATGTAGATGATTTGATTTTTACAGGTAATGTTGTTTCTCTCATTGTTGATTTCAAAGTAGTCATGAAAAGTGAGTTTGAAATGACTGACTTGGGTTTGTTAAGATATTTTTTTCACATAGAAGTAAAGAAAACAGAAAAGGGAATTTTTATCTCTCAAGAAAAGTATGTTGCAGAGATCGTAACAAGGTTCAATATGCAGAACAACAAGCCATCATCAACTCCAAGTGTCATGGGGTTGAATTTGAGCAAGGAATATTGTAGGAAAAATGTCAATCTGACATTGTACAAAAGCATGGTTGGCAGTCTAATGTATTTGACTACAACTAGGCCTGATATAATGTATGTAGTAAGCTTGATATCCAGATTCATGGAGACACCCAAGGAGACACATTGGAAAGTAGCCAAAATAATATTGAGGTATGTAAATGGAACAAAGGAGTGTGGTGTTCTATACTCCGCATCTGATGATTTTAAGATGATTGGTTACACTGACAATGATTAGGCTGGACGTGTTGATGACAAAAAGAGCACATCAGGGTATATTTTTCATTTGGGATCGAAAGCCATTTCATGGGCTTCCAAGAAGTAGCCAATACTTTCATTATCAACATTAGAAGTTGAATATGTAGCACCAACAGCAGCAACATGTCAAGCAGTTTGGTTGAGAAGGATGCTGAGGGATTTGTGTCATGAACAAGACAAAGGAACCACAATTTTCTGTGATAACAGCTCAGCAATTGCATTGTCAAATAATTCTATCTTCCACAAGAGAACAAAGCATATTGATGCCAAATACCATTTCATAAGAGAATTTGTTAACAATGGTGAAATTATGTTGCAACATTGTAGGTTAGAGGAACAATTTGCAGATATCCTCATAAATCCATTGGGAGAGAAAAGTTTTGTTTATCTCAGAAAGTGTTTGGGAATGGTTAATGGTGGAAGTTGTGATTAAGGGGGAGTGTTGGAAATATTCCCAACCACCACCATGAATAAAACTGGTAGCAGCCCACACTTACATTTAATTTTGTTGCAAGGAAGGACAAAGCACAAGATCCAAATCCACAGGTTTTTGTTTTTCTTCACGCAATCTCCACAATGTTTAGAAACATAGTACCTAAGCCACACTCTGCGTTTAATTCTCTTTCCCACCGTATACTTACCTTTTGCCTGCACATCATAGCCTGCAACTTTTAACCTTTAGCTCTTAATCTTTTGCAAAAAATAGGTTTCAACCGATGGAATATCTAGTGGAACCCTCAAACCTTACCACATTACCAATATTCATGCAAAACTTTGTTTCCGCCTTATTCCTTACCTTTTCACTTTTCGCACTTCCCAGCGCTTTGCTCAACGCATACCGCACTTTGCATATTTTACCATTTAAATGTTAAGCCCCACACCAAACCTTGTGATGTTGCGATGCAGAATCTTCATTGCACATCGCAAATCCTAAATGTCGCACTTCAGATGTTTTATCATTTACCTTTTTAACACGTGCGCATTTCGCACTTCGCATATCTTACAATTTACCTTTTTTGCTGCCCACATTTTGCACTTCGCATTTCTTATGGCTTACCTTTAAGCACTCGCAAGTTATCTTTTTTTATGTTATGATGCAATCACAAATCACACGTCGCAAGTTCAGGAGTTTAGCGCACATAGTACTTCGCAACTTATTTAAGTTGCGATGAGATACGATCGCATTTTGCATATCACAAGCTTAGGAGGATAGTGCCTGCAAACCAAATGTTTTAAGTTGCAATGCGATCGTGCCATTGCATATCGCAATTGCAAGAACTTAAATTTTCTCGTATCATGCCAAGTTAAAATTTAAGATCGCCGAAATGTGATTTGCGATGGAGGGCACGGATACGATGTGGTTTCATAGCCAAAACCCATAAAATTTCAAGTCTGGATTTATATGTTTTGTATGTTGTTTCGTGTATAAAAAAATAACAGAGCAGAAGGACATTTTGTTAGTTATACGTTTGTTCTAGCATTGAATTGCATTCAAGCTTCAAGCTCTGGCCATTTTGTATTGAAAGTATGTAATTTCATATGTTTAGAGAAGAGATGAACTAAATGAAAAATTAAATTCCTCTCTTGTGTTCTCGCTCTCTGTATATGTGAATTTTTATTTCCAAATTCTGTGTTAATTTTTTTGTGCTTCTCTATTTCATGTATGTTCTCCACATAGCATCAAAGCATACCAGAATTTCCAATAGACAAATTTTCAATGGAATTTTAGTGGCGCATGAGATTATTCACTCCTTAAAAAGTCACAAAATTCCAAGTATTCTTGTGAAATTAGATCTATCTAAGGCTTATGATTGTCCGAGTTGGGATTTTATCACCCAATCAATTGAGGTTGTTCGCTTTTCCAAAACTTGGCTTAGGTGGATCAGTTCGCTAATCTCAACTCCCTCCTTTTCTATTCTCCCAAAGAGATCCTCGATAGATACGTTCAAATCCTATAGGGTATGCCACCACAAACACCCACTGTCTCCTTTATTTTTCATTATAGTATCTGAAGGACTGGGCCAATTGATTCAAGAAGTGGCACAATCGGGCTAGATTAGAGTTGTTACAGTCCTTGGCTCAGATTTTCCAATGACGCACCAACAATTAATGGACGACAATTTTATCTTTGGAGAGCTAGCTGTGGAAGAAGTACTTGTGATGAATTTACTCTTGTCAGAATTACAGGAAGCATCCGTTATGTCGATCAAGAAGGAAAATTCTAGTTCGTATTTGTTTAACATGTGCAAGATGATCTAGTAGCACATGCTTGTTTGTTTGGCTTCTCAATTGACTCCTTATTCACCAAGTACCATGGGGTCCCTCTAGTCTCTAACCCTTTGATGGTTTCATGCTAAACAAAGGTTTTTAGTAAGCTTTCAAATAGGCTTTCAAACCAGTCATTGCGAACCCTAAATTTTGCAAAAAGAGCCACATTATTAAAAGCAATATTACAAGTGATCCTTATATACCAGATATTAGTTCTTCTTGCATCGAATGGAATATACAAAGAAATAGTCTCCATATTTAAGGAAAAACCTTGGTAAAAAGTGGGCTCTAGTTTCATCGGAGAAGCTTTGTCTCCCAAGTCTCTATGGGGGATTGGGGCTTCGAGACCTGGAACTTCTTAATAATGTGATGGATGAAAAACTCTGGTGGCAATGGATCTAGGGAGGAACAAAACTTTGGAAAAGGATATAAGATAGGAAGTATGGTTAGGGGTGCTCACAATAGGAAAATCTTAGGTCAGTAGAATACCCCCACGAATATTTGCAATGGCCAATATGTCGAAAAATAATAGCCATCTTGTTAAAGATAATATCTTCTGGAGGTTGAAATTAGAGCCTCAACATGCTTCTGTGAAGAATTATGATAAGAATTTCCTAAACTAGATAGAATTTCCAATCTAAAAACCATAAAGGATTTTTTAAGGACCCATGATGCCCAAAAGGTAGCGGATTATTGGAGAGATCTTAATCCTCAAGAGGAATTGTGAGTATAGAAATTGGAAATAGAGTGGACATAGTTAGAAGGGTTTAGAATTGTTTAATCTTAAAAAATACTCTTCGGGAGGAGAAGATTGCAATAGTTGAATGGGTGGACAGGTGAAGATGTGGTTACCGTCCTTTGGGCATGTTCATGACTAAAACTGCTTATACACTAGTGTCCAGACATGAGAGCCTTCTTCAAGATCCCCTCTAGAAACAAATATGGGCCTTAAAGATTTGGCTGAAGCTTTCTCATTTCTTGTGGTTGATACGACATCAACAATTATTAACATGGGATCACCTGATTCGAAAGGGTTATAACGAACCATCATGGTGAGAAGTTTTTCAAAATAGGAAGAAATTATGGAGCATCTATTGAATTCATGTTCATAAGTAGATACTCTCTGCGGGAAAGTGATGCATACATTTTTGTATCTATATTGATCCAGAAATAGCCTTGCACAGGTAATAAAACAACAGATGAACTGATAATAGTAACCTCGTGGCTGCGTCTTTTTCTTTTTACATAAATTTGAGGGATGCTGAACGCAATTATTAAATGTATTTAAATTTATAACGCGCGTCGTGTCTTTGACATAAATTTGTCGAAGTTGACTGTTATTATGTAAACAAATCTATATTCAATATATTTAAATTTATAATAATAATAACTTTCGGGTTGACCAGGGCCGTTGTGCCTTTTCTTATTTTTTACATAAATTTATGGGATGTTGACCGTAGGATGCTTTGGGAACGCTTCAGTTGAGAAAGGCAAAGAAGAAAAATTTAACAATTCTTCACAATATCAGCGGTATCGTTAAACCCGGCAGGTAAATAGATAACTTGAAAGCTTTTTAACTTGAAATTTATGTCGATGCTCGAAGCTCTGGGCTGATCTGTCGTTTGTAAAACTAAAATCGTGTAGATTATCGCTGCTTCTTGGGCCTCCTGCCTCGGGCAAGACAACTCTACTCTTGGCACTTGCGGGAAAGCTTCAAAGCACACTGAAAGTAAGTATGCTTCTAAACCTCAAGTTCCTGCTGCCATTTTGAATCAAGGAGATTGAATTTATTTTGTGTGAGGTTTTGGTTCAGGTGGATGGAGGAGTTACGTATAATGGACATGCCCTCAACAAATTCGTGCCAGAGAGCACTTCTGGTTACATCAGTCAGCATGACACCCATATCGGAGAAATGACTGTTCGAGTAACTATCAACTTTTCGGCTCGTTGCCAAGGCGTTGGTTCAAGATATGGTATTTTATTTTCCTATTATGGATGCTTAAATTCTCCTGGTCAGCATTTACACTGTTGAATCTAAGCTTATTGCATTGTTAAATTTAAATCATTTTAGAATATTCTGAATAACAGCGTTACTCACTTTAATATAACGGTTTTATAAATACCATCAACTGTTGAATCTATATATATGCAGGCAACAGCAATAGAGGGACAAGAAACCAGTGTTATGACGGACTATGTTTTGAAGGTGAGTTCTTTTCATTTGAGTGTAATTTGATTATACATCTCAACGTAATTTGATTATTTTTTTTGCAAAATACATTTTATTATAGATTTTTGAATATTTTGCAAATTTAATGTATATGAATATTCCGTCAAATTTTCAAAATATTCTGACATCAGCAATCGGCAATAGGGAAAAAAATCTTCAAAATCATCATAGCAATCAACATGTTTTTATGAATGACAGCGTGACGCATAATATCTAAAATCTTGTTCCAGATATTAGGGTTAGACATATGCGCGGATACGGTGGTAGGAGATATTATGCAGCGGGGCATTTCTGGAGGTCAGAAGAAGAGAGTCACAACGGGGGAGATGATGGTAGGCGGTGCCAAAGCTTTTCCGATGGATGAAATTTCAACAGGGTTGGACAGTTCTACCACATATCAGATTGTCCGATGCTTCTCCCAGTTCGCTCATATAATGAAGGAGACAATGGTCATTTCTCTTCTGCAACCTGCCCCTGAAACCTACGACCTCTTCGACGATGTTATTTTGCTGTCAGAAGGTTATATCGTGTACCAGGGACCTCGTGAGTTTGTTCTGGAATTCTTTGAGAGCATGCGATTTAAATGCCCCGAGAGGTAGGCGATATAACGTTCCAACTATCAATAGCATCTACTCGACCATCGATTTTACGATGCCATTTTTAATTAAATATCTTTAATATATATGTATTTATTTCTTTTAACAAGTAACTAAATAATCCTTTCTTTCGAAAATTAAATAAATTTTTCAAGTCATTGCTCTTGACATCCCTAATCAGATTCAACCCATCTTTATGTCGAATCAATTTTAACACATCTCTCGAGGAGTCTATAAATATTTTTATCGTTTTCTTCCCTTGGGAATCCCTTCTTGATTACACAGCGATTATAATTTTTATTATTTTCAACAAGTCAGAATATTTTTTTTTTTTTCTAAATTTATTTGCCATGTACTAAATGCCATTTTTTAATATTGTATAGTGTGGTGAGATTGTTGAGAAGTTCTACTCTTAATTCAGTGTAGGGGATAGTTGTCTTTACAAACGAATCTGGAGTATGCCTTAGCAGACTTTCGGGGAATATTTTTTATTCCACAATGAAAAGTATTCTCCAAAGAAAATTTATATGGTGAAGAGTATAGCTTCAACACACCATTGGTCTCATGTTCCTACTAGATTTTTTGGGAAACTAGTAAAGACAAAAGGACCTAATCATTAACAATTCAATAAAAAAGACCAAAGACTTATCGCCTATATACACAAAAATTGTCTCAAAATCAAAACACAACCCATAGTCATCAATAAACACCCATACTTCCTAGAGCAAGTCATCTAAAGCCCTCCCCAATTTATTTCTAATTTAAATAAATATAAATTTCGTTTGATGTATCAAAACACTTCGAGAAAGTTCCAGACTTTGTTTTTCCAAACTAGGTTCCACCGGTAAAAACAGTCCTCGGAGATGATTCCTCCACTTTTTCTACTCCAAATGCATCGAGATGGATGACAAACATTATAATGATCCCATCTAGATCATACCTCCCCATTTTTGGAGGATTTTGATCCCCAAAAGCTTTCATTGAATGAGGCGAGGAAATTTTTTCTCCAGCTTCTCTCTAGTGTACCATTTAGCTTTTTCCGAAAGTTGTCCCTTCAACCCAACCAAAAAAAGTTCATGCTACCCTTGTCTTGTAGTTCTAGACCTCTTCTACAAAACTGTATCTTTTGTCAACTCCACCTGAGCGTCTAGTGCCAAATACTCGACATAAGGTAGGAAATATTCATCTTCTTTATCTATCATGGAAGACTCATAGAGCTTTAAATTCTCTACATTCACAATTGAGTAAATGTGCATATACAGTGGCAAACTGAGTCGATAGACATTATCACCCACCTTTTCCAGTATATCAAAGGGAAAATACCTTAGAGCCTTGATTTTCTTACTAGGCCCATGTAGTCTCTCCTTGTTCAACTGTAGCCATACTCTATCTCCCACATTGAACGATTTCTCTATTCTCTGTTGATCATGCATGGCCTTATACTTCTCCTCTGACTTCTACATTCTGTCTTGTACTTGTAGATGTATTTTCTTGATCTTATCTATAATTTTTTCAACCCTCAAAGCATCTTTTTTAAGAGCTTCCCTCAATCCTCCTTGTTGCCCATATGCAATATCCAAAGGTGAAATTGGGAAATATCTAAAACAAGCCTGAAATGGGGACTTTCCTGTAGCAGTGTGGACTCCTATATTATAAGAATTTTGTATATATATATATATATATATATATATATCAGATTTTCATCAAAGCTCTTCAAATGCTTTTGATTATTCCCATGAGAAGTTTCACTAAAGCCCTATTGACTACTTGTGTCGTCCCTTCTCTCTGTAGATGGAATGATGTATATCTCTTCACCTTTGTGTCCATCTTCTCCCACAATGTAGTCCATGGTGCATTGAGAAATATTGTATACCTGTCTGAAACGATGCCCCTTGCTATCCCAAAATGCACCCAAACTTGTCCAAAGAACAAGCTTGTTTCTTCTTGTCTATCGATGGTGTTTTACAGGGCATCAGAACACACATCTTGCTGAACCTGTCAACTACCATGAATAGGTAGTCATGTCCCTTCTTGGTTGTCGGTAAACCTCCAAAATATTCCATGGAATTTTTTTCCCAAGGACGAGTAGGTGTAGGTAAGGGATGATATAGACCTTGTTCCTGTTTCTAGGATTGTTGGTACAACAAAGAATGCATCCTCTAATGAACCTAGCTACTTTCTCTTGCATATTGATCCAATACACATACCTTTACAATTTAGCCATGGTCTTCTATACACCAAAATTCCCTGCCACCTTGAAGGTGCGAGCCTCTCTAATCAATTGTAGTCATTCACCTTTAGAAACACATAGCTTATCTAGCCTATAGAGTAACCCATCATAGAGATAGTAGTGAACGGTGTTGTCATCATCGTTCACATGACTCTGACTCTGCAACTATTGATACACCTCCTTGAAGTCCTCATCCTGTGAATATGGCTCTTTATATTCATCATGGGTGAATGGCTCCATGTTCAAAAGAGTCCCCATAGTTGTGATATTTAATGTGGATTTCCTTGAAAGCATGTCAACCAACTTTTTGTGCTTCACTTCTTATGCTTCATCACCTAATGAAAATGTTGTAAAAACCCCATCCAATTGTAATGCCTAGTCTATTGTAGCTTAATTTGGGCCTACAACTACTGTAAAGGTTGGTGATCTATGTGTATTGTTGTCTACTTTCCCATCAGATAGTGCTTCCACTTCTTCACATCTTGCACCATGTCATAGAGCACCTTGTCATAGGTAGGGTATTTAAGGACTCCCCTATGAAATAATTCAGAATGGTAGGATGCAAGCCTTCCTCCCTACATCAAGACAACTTCCATAACATACGCACTCACATATGTCTCCACTTCAAAGTGTCGCTGCAAGTGTGGTAATGTCATAACGGGTGCTTGACATATCTTCTTCTTTAGCTCTTCGGAAGCCTTATGTTGACCTTCCCCCCACTGGAAACTATTGCCACTTGTTGTTATGGCATGGAGCAGTGCTGCTACCACTGAAAATGACGTTACGAGTTCCTCAAGTACTGTGATACCCTAATGAAACTCTTGACCTTAGAAACATTAGTAGGCTCTGACCATTTCTTGATGGCCTCCATCATGGAAGGATATTCCTTTAGTTCTCTTCCACTAATTACATACCCCAAATACACCAAGGATTGCTTCGTAAACTTGCACTTCTTGAGATTGATGGCATTTAGTGCTTCTTCAATATTTCCAGCACCTGCGTCAAATGTGAAATATCTTCCTTCGAGATAACAGTACATACCAGTATATCATACAGATATACGATAACAAATGAATCTATAAAATGGCGCAATGCAATGTTCCTTAATCTCATAAACGCATCTGGTGCATTACAAAGGCCAAATGGCATAACTAACCACTCATATAAAACTTTCCTGGTTTTGAAGGGAGTCTTCAATGTATCTTCTTCTTTCACTTGAAAATGGTGGTATCTAAACTTCTAGTCCAGCTTGGTGAAGTACTTTCCTTGCTGCAACTGATCTATCAGATCATCTATCCTAAGCATGTGGTATGTGTTCTTGAGTGTGATTTTTTTCAACGCCCCATAATCTATACACATCAACAAAGTACCATCCTTCTTTCACATAACAATGATGGGTGACCCACATGGTGATGTACTCAGTCAAATGAAACCATGTTCTAGCAGCTAAGAAAAATATTTCTTCACCTCACTTGCTACTATAACACACTTCCTTTACAACGAAAAATTAGGAAATGGGGAGTCTGAAAACACCTGGATCTCATGTTCCACTTCTCTCTTATGTGGTTACCCTTTGGGCTCTCGGAACACATCCCTGTATGCTTGTAAGAACTCTTGTAATTATTGTTTTTTTTATTAGTCCAACCCTCCAGGGATTCCTTGCCTCTTATTGACTCCTCCTCATGCTTATTTTCTCTTAAAAAAATAAAACGTACTTCTTGGTGCAACAAATCAATTTTTTGGCTTGGTTGGAACTTAGCAGTGAAATTTTTTACTTTCTTTTGTGCGCATTGGTGATGAAAAATTTTCCATCCTTGAAGAGCTAGTATTGATTGGCTCTCCTCATGAATATTTAATCCTACATGTACATGTATCGACTCCCAAACACAAATCCATATACATAAAGGGGAACCACATCTATATTTACTTCATCAACAAAATAAGCACTCATAGCAAATCTAATTTTACACTTTTTTGTTACCTTTTGGCTCTACATCCTTATTTACCCATTCCGGTGGATATAGATTTAGATGATCAAAAACTTACTACGAAATATTCTTGACCAGATCTATTGAAATGAGATTCTCATGCGATCTTGAGTCAAACAAAACATCAATTTTTGTCTTCTTGACCTGTATCTTTATAAGAAAGAGTTTGGTCACTTCTTTATCTTCCCATTTTTGAAGGCTACTTAGATTCACCTACTTCTGCACTGACTTACATACGATCTTCCCCTCCATGTTTGAGCTTATGTAAACTTGGTTTCTTGAATCATTGGCCATGAGATTCTTGTCTTTGTTATCCTTCTTCTTGTTCTTTATATTTAGCTCTAGGTGCAACTTCAAGCACTTATCCTCTGTGTGGCCATCAATGTTGTAGTGGTTTCTTGGATCTTTTCACTAATGTGTTATGGTTGTCATATTTTTATCATTTCCCCATTTTCGCTTCTTCTTCCCTTCCTTATAAGCCTCTTTTTTCCCCTTCTACTTCGATCTAATTTATTGCCCTCTTTTCCAGCCTATGTACTCTATGTAATATGTATGTACACATTCCTTGTCCACCAATTTTGGCTTGAAAAGCATTACTTGCTCACGTGGATGTTATTGAAGACCCCCCAAAAACATGAGTAGTAAATATAGGTTCTTTCGAGAGATGCCCAACATTATAGCCATATTTCTAAATTCCGTGGTGTACTCCAACATGCTTTGGCCTGAATTTTTCTTGAAGTAATTCCACTGGATCCACTAGTCCTCCACATGCCCAATGGGATAAAATTGTGACTTACTAAGGGTTTCGAAATATTAACACATAGTGACTGGAGGTTCTCCCTCTAACTTCATGGTTTATGTGTGGCTCTCCCACAAATTCAGTGCATGTCCCTGCAATTTCAGTTGCGTAAATGAAATTTTTTGTCGTCTCGCATTCTGATGGATGCTAAAATAAAATTCCAGTTGCTAAAACCAATGGTTCAAATTTCGAGCATCAATATCCCCATGGTATGGTTTGATATCTAAATTTTCTTCCATTTTAAATAGGTACTGATTCATGACACTTGAACTGGTTTGAAATTTTATGGATTCTTTCTTCGACTGGTTCTTTATTTCTCCATGATCTTCTAATCCCCATTTTGATTTGTCCTATCTATTCAAAACCCCATACTCTCCAAATATCCCTAGCTTTCTATTTAAGGCTTCTATAGAGAGACTTACATTACATTTGATATATCTGTCTTATTGTTCCAATTGCGTAAGACTCACCTCTACAGGATCATGAGTTCGTTTATAGATTTGTCAGCCATGATTAGAATTTTATGATTTTTGGCCCCGTTGATCTAGATCCCTGTAATCTCCAAAAAAATACCCAAATAAACCTACTTTGATATTAAATTATAGAAAATGTGCCATGGATATTCCACTAGAATGTTCGTTATAATATATTTGATAATAATATAGTAAAATATTGAATTTTTACACTATTACAATTTTATTAAAATTATAGATCGATATATTTAACTTAATTAGTGCATGCATGCAAATGGAAATTATGGAGAAAATTAATAAACAAAAAAATTATCTCACACACACACAGAAGGCACAAGATATACGATGGGAAACCATTTCAGGAGAAATCCCAGCTGGGAGGTGAGGTTGATTTGCTCTCTTTCTCTATCTAGAAATATGGTTGCAGGTACAAACAAGTATTTCATGTGGCCAATGGGCTGCTATAATGCACATATCCTTTCTATATTATCTACCTCCAATCTCTCCTGGTTATATTTGCTCATATATGGGTCAAAATTCTCTTGAAAGAATGGAATTCATCTTCCTCCTAGTGGCCCGGTTATAGCACAACCTGATAACCTAGTAGTGGTTAATTTTGACTACATCAACTCTTAAATATAGTTACAATATATAATATTCTAGAGTATTTTAAATAAAAAACATGTGGTTATCCCCTTTTCCATGAATAATGGGGGTTAAAGTGGAATCCTCCCGAACTATAGGTGTGAAAATGATGTTGGGTGTGGAGCCCGATTATCTTGTTTACTTTGTATCACAACATTGGACCCCTGTACCTTAAAAGGGGCGGCAACGCCTCCCGTAATTAATCGTTGCCATGGGGGGTCCAAGGGGGGCGGCAGTGCCCCCGAAGCTAAAAACAGATGTAAAATTGCGTTGTAAAAGTATAGTAATTTCTAGTCAATCTGGGCCGTTCATTAGGAAAATAATCTGACGGTAGAAGTTATGTTTAGATTAGGGTTTTTTTCCCTAGAAGGAAATCCCTCGCTTTTATGAGGGCATTGTATTGCGGCTGTGCATTGTATGTGTATTCTCGGAGCGAGAAACAGAGAGGGAGATTGTGAGAGAGAACAAAGGATATTACAGCGGATCTGCTGTAGGTTTTGTCTCTTCATTTTTGTTGGATAATAGAAAGGAAGGACTGGCTGTTCGGGGTGGACTTAGCCCAAATTGGATGAACCACGTATATCTATGTCTCTCTAGTCTTATGTTTTTTGTGTGCTTTTATTTTCCGCATATCTTATATGTTGCATTGCTATGTAATATTTAATTTTCTAACAATTGGTATCAGAGTCGAAGGTATATTTGGCTGATAAACTCGCAGGAAATAAGGGTTCCTGGTTCAAGTGGGAGAAATGGCAGAAGATGGTAAGTTTAGGGTCGAGAAATTTAATGGCCAAAACTTCTCGCTGTGGAAGATGCGGATGGAATCTTATCTGTATCAGAAAGATCTATACCTACCATTGAGCGGAAAAAAAAAGAAGCCAGTGGCCATGACGGACGCGGAATGGAACATTCTTGATAGAAAGGCACTCGGAATAGTACGGTTGTGCCTTGCAGCATCAGTCGCCTTCAATATTTCGAAGGAAACAACAACAGAGGGTTTGATGCAGATGTTGGCAAAACTATATGAAAAACCCTTAGCCTCAAACAAGGTATTTCTTATGAAATGACTATTTAATATGAAGATGTCGGAAGGTGGATCTATTGCAGACCATTTAAATGAATTTAATACAGTTACCAGTCAGTTAATTTTTGTAGGGGTAAAATTTGATGATGAAGTTAGAGCTCTGTTATTCTTGTGCTCATTACCAGAAAGCTGGAATGGTTTAGTTATGGCCATTAGTAACTCTATCTCTGGATCTAGTAATTTAAAGTTTGATGATGTTGTTGGTGCTATCCTTAGCGAGGAAATGTGATGGAAAATCTCCGATGAGACATCCAGTAATGCTTTGAGTGCAGAGTCTAGGGGAAGAAGAATGGAAAGAGAAAAGAGCTCGGGATATCTCAGTAAATCAAGGAAAGGCACATCCAAGTCCAGATCAGGAATAGTGTGCTGGAATTGCGAAAAGAAAGAACACCTAAAGAAAGACTGTAGATCTCGGAAGGGAAAAGAAGGAGACACACAACAAGAAAACAACCATGAAGAAAATGTGACAGGTGATGTGTTACAAGATGCTTTGATTCTTTCTTTCAAAAATTTTATTGATTCTTGGGTTGTAGATTCAGGGGCTTCATTCCATGCCACACCTGATAAGAAATATTTTCATGACTATGTTCAAGGAGATTTTGGACAAGTTTGTTTGGGTGATGATAAACCCTGTAAAATTGTTGGAATGGGTAAAGTTCTTGTAAAACAACGGAATGGAAACCAATGGCTACTAAAGGAGGTAAGGCATGTTCCAGATCTGAAGAAAAATCTGATTTCAACAGGGCAGTTAGGCGGTGAAGGTTGTGTGACAACTTTCACGGATAAAACTTGGAAGGTCACCAAAGGAGCCCTGGTAATAGCAAAAGGCGAAAAGGTTGGTACATTATATTTATGCAATGGTATTTCTAACTCTGTTAATGCTTTAACTTCCAAAGGAGCAGATGCAGCATTATGGCATCATAGGCTCAGACACATGAGTGAGAAGGGAATGAAGATTCTTCACTCAAGAAATTTGTTGCCAAGTTTGAAGAATGTTGATTTGGATTTCTGTGAGAATTGCATTTATGGAAAACAAAAGAGAGTCAGATTTCTCAGAGTTGGGAAAGAAAAGAAGAGCGAAAAATTGGAGCTTGTGCATACGGATGTATGGGGACCTGCTCAGGTATCATCTCTCGGTGGCTCTCGTTATTATGTTACTTTTATTGATGATGCAACTAGAAAAACATGGATTTATTGTATTCGGAATAAATCTGATGTATTTGATACTTTCAAGAAATGGAAAGCTTTGGTTGAGATTGAGACAGGAAAGAAGTTGAAGTGTCTCAGATCAGACAATGGAGGTGAATATTGCGGCAAAGAGTTTGATAGGTACTGTTCAGAGCATGGAATTCGTAGAGAGAAGACAGTTCCAAGAACACCACAAGAAAATGGTGTGTCAGAAAGGATGAACAGAACAATCATGGAGCGTGCAAGGTGCATGAGATTGCATGCGGGATTGCCTTTACAATTTTGGGTAGATGTTGTAGATACTGCTGTTTATCTAATAAATAGAGGGCCTTCAAGTTCCTTGGATGGTGGTATTCCAGAGGAAGCATGGACAGGTAAAAAGGTAAACTACTCTTTTTTAAAGCCTTTTGGTTGTGAGGCCTTTGTCCATATTAATAAAAAAACAGAACAAATCTTGAGGCAAAATCAAATAAATGTACCTTTATTGGATATGGTGCTAATGATTTTGGTTATCACTTATATGATTATGAAAATCAAAAAATCATTAGGAGCAGAGATGCAATATTCAATGAAAAGGTCTTGTATAAGAATGAGTTGCAGGAAAAGAAACAGGAAAAAGAAAGCAAGGAATACGCAGTTCTTGGTGAGATATATGAAAAAGTAAAGGTGCCTGAAAATAATAATAATCAACAACCACAGTAGCAGAAACCACCACAACAGCAGCAGGCACCTCAAACACCTGAAAGTGGTGTTAGAAGATCTATCAGGATAAGTAGACCCCGTGAACGATACTCTCCTTCATTATATTATTTATTGCTGACTGATTCTGGTGAACCTGAATGTTATGAAGAAGCAATGCAGGTTGAAAGTAGGAAGAAGTGGGAGCTAGCAATGGAAAAAGAAATGGACTCCTTAATGAATAACCAGACTTGGGACTTAGTCAAGTTGCCTGCAGGTAAAACTACATTGCAGAATAAATGGGTTTACAGGCTGAAGGAAGAAGATGGAAGAAAACAGAGGTACAAAGCTAGACTTGTGGTGAAGGGGTTTGCACAAAAGAAAGGTATTGATTTTGATGAAATATTTTCTCCTGTTGTTAAGATGAATTCAATCAGAACTGTTTTAAGTCTTGTAGCAACGGAAGATTTACATCTTGAACAGTTAGATGTAAAGACAACATTTCTCCATGGAGATTTGGAGGAAGAGATATACATGCAGCAACCAGAAGGATATGAGGTAAAAGGGAAATAAAAATTGGTGTGCAGGTTAAAGAAGAGCTTGTATGGCTTAAAACAGGCTCCAAGGCAGTGGTATCTAAAATTTGACAATTTTATGTCTGAACAAGGATATACTAGATGTCACTCTGATCATTGTGTTTATCTAAAAAGGCAAAATGATGGCAGCTATATTATATTGTTATTGTATGTAGATGACATGCTTGTTACAGGGTCTAACATGCAGGAAATAAATGTGCTCAAAATAAAATTGGAAAATTCATTTGCAATGAAGGATTTGGGAGCTGCAAAACAAATCCTTGGTATGAGGATAACTAAAGATAGGGAAAATCGCAAATTAACACTGTCTCAGAATGAGTACATAGAGAAGGTGTTGAAAATATTTAATATGCAGAATGCAAAACCAGTTAGTACACCTTTTGCTAGCCATTTCAAACTTAGTAAGGAGATGTGCCCAAAGACCCAAGAAGACATGGATTATATGTCTAAAGTTCCATATGCATATGCAGTTGGAAGCTTAATGTATGCAATGGTCTGCACAAGGCCTGATATTGCACATGCAGTGGGAGTTGTAAGCAGGTACATGAATAATCCAGGGAAAGAACATTGGATGGCAGTAAAATGGATTCTCAGATATTTGAGAGGTACCACAAAGCAAGCATTATGCTTTGGTGGTTCAAACATTGCTCTACAGGGATATGTTGATGCAGATATGGCAGGTGACAGAGATAAAAGGAGGAGCACTACAGGATATGTATTTACTGTAGGTGGAACATCTGTCAGTTGGGTTTCAAAAATCCAAAGTGTTGTTGCACTTTCAACAACAGAAGCCGAGTATGTTGCTGCTACAGAGGCTAGTAAATAAATGATTTGGTTACAAAGGTTTATGGATGAATTGGGTAAGAAGCATGATATGGGCACACTATATAGTGATAGCCAAAGTGCTATTCATCTTGCAAATAACTCAGCATTTCATTCCAGGACTAAACACATACATCTCAAGTACCATTTCATACGGTCAGTATTGGAAGATGGAGAGTTGAAGCTGGAAAAGATACACACTAGCGAGAATCCTGCAGATATGCTAACAAAAGTTGTAACCAGGGAGAAACTGAGAATGTGCTCAGTTTCAATTGGTCTTCAAGGATGACGATGAAGATGAGGAACAACCAGGTCCAAAGAGGAGTCATTGTCTAGCAAATGAAGCAGCGGTGGAGTTGCTACAATCAGTCTCCAAGTGGGAGATTGTTGGGTGTGGAGCCTGATTATCTTGTTTACTTTGTATCACAGCATTGGACCCCTGTACCTTAAAAGGGGTGGCAACGCCGCCCGTAATTAATCACTTCCGTGGGGGGTCTAGGGGGGGGCGACAACGCCCCCGAAGCTAAAAACAGATGTAAAATTTCGTTGTAAAAGTATAGTAATTTCTAGTCAATCTGGGCCATTCATTAGGCAAATGATCTGGCAGTAGAAGTTATGTTTAGATTAGGGTTTTTTTCCCTAGAAGGCAATCCCTCGCTTTTATGACGGCATTATATTATGGCTGTGCATTGTATGTGTATTCTCGGAGCGAGAAACAGAGAGGGAGATTGTGAGAGAGAACAGAGGATATTATAGTGGATTTGCTGTAGGTTTTGTCTCTTCATTTTTGCTAGATAATAGAAAGGAAGGATTGGTTGTTCGGGGTGGACATAGCCCAAATTGGGTGAACCACGTATATCTATGTCTCTCTATTTTTATGTGTTTTGTGTGCTTTTATTTTCCACATATTTTATGTGTTGCATTGCTCTGTAATATTTAATTTTCTAACAAATGAGAATGTGAAATTATGAGTGGCATAACTTTTGCATACAGACTCTTATTGGCGTGCTTCTTGCATCATTGGAAATATATGTGTGTGTATGATATAATTAAAATATGTCACAATAAAGCAGACAATTTTTACCCCCAATAAATGTCGTTTGATGCCTCAAAATGCTCACAAAAAGTTTCACACCTTGTTTTTCCAAACTCGGTCCCGCTGGTAAAAACGGTCCCATCAGCTGATAACTCCACTTTTTCCATTCCAAATGCATCGATATGGATGAAAAAAATTATAATGATCCAATCCATATCAAAAAAATATACATCAAATTCCTTGTAATCCAAATTAATTTTGGCACCATTTCAGTTTCTCTAACAAAATTGGTTTTGTGAGCATGTTTGCAAATTTTTTCTTTTTATGGACATTTTCCAAAACCACTGTTCTACTTTCATCAATAACCTGTCTTGCAAAATGGTATTTAATGGGTATATTTTTTTTCCTTACTATAATAACTTGGATTCCTCTCCAAATAAATAACACGTTGACTATCACAAAATAAATTCACCTTCTCATGTATCCTTCCAAACTCACCTAACAAACCTTTTAACCCAATTTCTTCTTAGCAAGAATGTGAGACAACTATGTATTCTCCCTCAATATTGGATAGAGAAACTATGTTCTTCAGCTTTGACATCCAACTACAACTGCACCTGGAATAGTAAAGAAATATCTTGAAGTGGATCTCCTCTTATTCAGGTAACCTACAAAATATGAATCAACATAACTACAAAATGAATCACTACAACCAATATAGGTGATACAAAGTTTACTTGTTCCGATAAGATATGAGAGCACCCATTTCACTGTTTCCCAATGCTATTGTAACACCCTCCTCCAACATTTACCCAAGCAAACAGATCCATTGGGGTAAACATGTGACGAAGAGTTACTATGATGTGATTAAACTCCCCATTTAGAGTTAAGGAAGTGAAAATAACAAAACAAAACCAATCCGACCTTGCTCGGGAGCTACATACCCTTCAGGAGGCAATTGAACCTTCCATGTGCTTAACGCCTAAGACAACTCATTAGTTTACTGAGATAGACCCCCAATGGCTCCCATCACTAGCCATGGATGCATCTAAGTCCCTCCACTCTCTCACCTAGAAAGGAATGCCAGCGAATGTAGCCTTTTTCATGTAGTTCTGAGCCAATGAGCACATATTTTGTGCCACTTTTTCAAGGCTAGGTCTCAGGCCTCTTCCTAGAACTCATGAAAATTCCAAAAATGATAAATAACCATAAATTAAAGCTGCTAATGAAAAAAATGGTACAAGGAATTGACCTGACCCCTATTATCCATGACATGAATTTCCTCAAAAATATCATAAATATGGAATCTACAGGTCATAAAAACAGATCTGAGCATAATGGTCTCATACTTATTTGAGATTCATCAAGAATAATTGATGCCTTATCAAAATAGTTGCATTATCATTTATTAGGTCATATATTCATTCACAATTCATGTACTAATAAAATAATGATGAGATTCATAACCGAGCCTGTCATAAACCATGCTTATAGCCCACATTTAAAAAACATAGTAACAATGTTAGAATAACCATTAAAGCCACATAATAACAAGTGAATTTACACATAAAACACAAGAGGAAAATAGCTCTTATTAATCATATGTAAAAGCCAACCAAGTGAGGGGATTCCATGAACCACCCGACCATAGATTGGGTTGAACCAAATATTTATTTCAACCAATGAACCGCATGCCGTATTCCAACCATGAATGTCGGACTCAAAATATAACCAACCATGTATTCCTTGGTATTTATCTTATATCCTGGTGGATCAATTTACTAGGTAAACTAACACAAGTATTTAATTATGAATCCGAGTTTGTAAAACTTGGAAGCATGTCCAAAATATATGGATTTCAACTACAGTCAATTTTAGAAGATGAATTATTGAATTTGAAGGAAATGAATATTAAAAATATAAAAATTAACCAAATAATTTCTAATTCAATATGTAATAAGCAGAAGAAGAATCTCCTAACTTAGGAGAACCAAGTTGACCTTCTCTACAATACTACTTCATGAACATAAATAAAAAATAACCAATGAACAATAGCTTAAGATGCATAAAAGAATAATAGAAGAGGCTCCTTACTAAGGATGTCCTTTTTTTCCTTCTTTATAAATTCATTCATCATTAATGTCATTGTCTGAAAACTAAAAATTCAGAAAATCACTTTAAACAAAAGCACGTAAGATGAATTCTAGTTTCTATTCTCTGACCAGATAGAAGGAAAGTTTAACTTAAACACTAGTTTGACCCTTCATATGAATATCAGAATTTAGATTAAGATCCATCAACAAACATGATACATCATCATACATCTAATTAACTTATTTAAACATGAAGCAAAACTAATTTATGAAATTTCAACTAATTTAACTAGAAAGTGCACTTAGCTCGGTGTGGGGGCCCTGTACCCTTTCCTCGCACACTAAAATTACTTCTCAGCTACAAGAAATCAATAAATAATTCACCATACAGAACAACATAAAGAATATAGAGCTGGTTTCTTAAATTAACTCACAAAGTTCATAAATATCAGAGTGAAATCATACAAATTCTACATGTTCATGCCTTCAATCTTCTTGGATTAAATAGAAAAATATGAAACAAACTTTACTAAAATGTCTCTAAAAACCATGTCTATCCTTATCCCATATATCTTGGTCGAGCTCATCCATCCAATCACTCAAAGTATTGAAAATCCCACAAAATACTAAATTTTTCCTATTTCCTAGGGATTTCCTAAATGACAAGTCGTGTTTGACTAGCTCTGACCAGGCTTGTTCTAGCTTGATTTGACTGAACCAATAGGTAAACGTCCATAATTTGTTCCCAATATTTCTAAATATCTGCTCAGCTCATGCCTATGTGTCCTGCAGTGATGACTTCAATGAATCCATTACAGGAATATTTAGTCTTGTCTAAAAATGCATTAAAATCCATTTTTTGTAAAAACATCTAAAAAATTAAAAACATAATTTCTATACCTGAATATGCATAAATTAGTAAAAATAAAGGTGTATATGGATGATATATTGTTTGATAGAATGGAAATTAAGTGTACTTAATAAGAAAAATTGGATAAAAAACGAAGGCCAACATCTCCCACTTACTGATTTGGAAGCATGTCCTAATGCTTTCTTCCTTATCTTGGACCTTTTGATCTTTGATGTAGAAAATGTACCTCATCCTGATACCTCTTATTTTGCTGCTTGTAGAAGACATTCAATTCCTTTGTATTGTTCTCCCATGTAGATTGAATCCATGACCTTTTGTCTCTCATACTTGTACTCCCATGTGTTTTTGTCATTAAGCCACCTGTAATCTTATTTGGAAATAAGGGTATTCCTTGTTTCTAGTTTTCCAACCTTCTCATTAAGCTTTTCATTTCCCTTGATCAGTTTTGCATTGTTTTTCTTGTATGTCATGTTTTCCTTCTTCAAATGTCTTTCTAGAATTGTGCTTACGTACAATTGATATGTTAACTCTTTTTACATTGGTAAGGTGCAACTCTCTCTCCTCTTCTCTTGTATCTTTGGAAAATTAGGTGTCTCCTATTTCAACATTTTCAAAGCATGAATCTTTCTCCAATGGTTCCTCATGGACTTCTCTTTGCATTTTCTCAATCATTTCATCAAATTTTTTTATTGTGGGAGGTGCTTCAACAACTTGTATTTTAGGGTCTTTCTCTTTGTTACTTGTTTCTTCTTGACTTTTCCTCCTATTTCTCCTGGGAATAGATAGAAAATAAGTTTCCCTCTCAACCATGATAGCATCCTGTTGTTTCTTGGACCTTGTCCTAGGATAGAAGGGAGAGTTCATTATGCTTCTTGTCTCATGAACTGGTTTCAACTTCTCCTCTATTATTTGTTCCTCATAATGATTTTGAGCTAAAAACTCTTTCCACACTACACCCTTGGTTTTCATTTGATATTCTACAAGAATTTTGATAAGCCCCTGGTGGTAGATTTGTGTTTCCTTGTTTTTAGTCTCATTGCGATTAGGGACATTTTGAGGTCTAAAATGGGCCTCCTAAAGGAATTATAAAAAATTATTTGAAATAATAAAATAAGATTTGATTACATCATCAAATTTTAGAGGTGAAAAACAAGAAACTTATTTTTAAACTCGTATTTTCAACTTATCGAGCCCAAATGTTTTACCCAAATTTCAAGCGGGAGTACTCGTTGGATGAAAAATTTAATTCTTCATCCAAGGAGTACCCATGCTTCTTATTTTGATGGATCCTGCTACATGAAAAATGAGAAATACATGAAAAACGTGATTGCAATCACGTTTTCTCATGTATTTGTCATTTTTTGTGTAGTAGGGTCCATCAAAAGTATGCAACATAGGTACTACTTCGATGAGGAATTAAATTCTTCATCCAACGAGTACTCCCAATCGAAATTTGAGTAAAAACTTTGGGAGATAAGTTGAAAATACGAGTTGAAAAAGTAGTTTTATTATTTATTATTTTTTAATATTTTTACCCTTTTACTTAAAAAATGGTGAATCATCCCCCATGGTTGACATCATAATATTGAATCCTATTACTTCTTATAAATTTTATTTTAGTTGTACATTTTTCTTAGGAGGCCTATGTTAGACCTCAAAATTCCCCTAATGATTCTCTATCATTTTAACCAAGTTCTTGGAGAAGAAGTATGGTAAATTTCTTTTTACTTCTCCCTTTATATGCTGGAGTAGACTGATATGATAAATATGCACTACATTGTGCCTGATGTCACATGTGAAAAATCTCTATATGAATAGCACCAATTTTTCCCATGGCTCATTCAACCACTCCCTTGGGATGCCCTTGTCCTATTAAGTGATCGTTTCCTATGTTTTTCTAGAAATAAAGTCCACCATTTGTCTTTGAAGTGTAAGCCCTTATGATATTGTTCTCCTTACAGTGGAAGATCTAAAGCCTGAGAAATGAATCTTGGGCTTAATGGAATAACTAGGTTCCCCATCATGATTTGTTCCTGATTTGGTGATACTTTCATTGTGCCCATTAAATTTTTGGAGGAAGCCTATTAGTCCAGCCTGATACTATTTTTCTATTGTCTCCTTTTCCCAATTCTCTATCTAGAATTCATTTGGTTATATTTTGGTAGCTATATGCTCTAAAAACAAATTTATATATCCTTGCACTGTCAACATTCTCATCTTAAAATAAAGAAATTATGCACACATATATATCTATGTTGACTTATTCATGCATTTTATTGATGATAATTATATTAACCTCTTTCGTGATGCTCCTAAAAAAGAAATGAATTTAATCTTCTTCAATCTCTCTTGTTCTGCGACAATGAGCCCACTGCTTCCAAAAACTGATAATTTTTTTTTTTTTTTTTAATGTATAAAGATCATAAAACATTGTAAAAATGTTTTTATTACTCTATCTCTCATTTTCTAATCTCTGTTTTCTCAAAAAAAAAAAAAAAAAATCTCCTTTCTTTTTGGTGTAGAAGTGAATTATATGCCTTTAAAAGGAAATTCATTGCGTAAAAAATATAAAAATTCATCCTATAGTGTCCTTCTGCTCACAAATTCATACTTGATCCTTCTTATATAGAGAAAAATTCTCATATTGCATTCAAAACTGAAGCAATTTTGCTCATTGTTTGTGTAAAACAAAAACAAATGTTTCACAGTGTTTTTCAAAATTCACCCACTATGTAAAACTCTATTTTTTTATGTGAAAATTGCGTGACTATGTGTGGAGGAATTAAATTTCATGTTACCGGTTCTAGAATAATCCTAGAGATTTCTCTGAGTTCAACCTCATGTTCCTGCGTTTTGACAATACCATTTCTGTTAAAAATGCTCTTTGACATCTCAAGATCCTCATGTTTCAGAGGTGGTAGAGTCAGGCTAAATGATTGCAAAAAAACATATTTATAACTTGGAGTTTTAACTCTTTATTCAACAACACAATCCCGATTTTCACTTATTCTAAAATCTATTGATCAATGAAGAAAATCTGTAGTCAATCCCTACCTGTCTTCTACACGAAATTTCTGCAGTTTGTTGGAGCGTTTGATCAACAAGGTGGATAGATATCTTGGCCTCCAATATTCATTAAAATCAATGCACCCTCTTCTTATTTCTCCACAACCTTTTTTATATTTCTTATGTTGTTCCTTCTTGGCTTAAGTTTCTCTATCTTCTCCACAGCCTCTTCTGTTTTTTCTCAATGATTTTGTCTTTCACGAAGTGTTTGAACGCATTCCTATGGTTAGCAGATGGTCATATTCTTCTCTCTGAGCGTGGTTATGGTCGTGATGGTGAAAGAGAACGCAACACAGAGCTCAGTTTATTTTTAATAACGAAGGCTTACAGTAGTGTCCATGGGGTTTGAATTGTGGCACAACAATGTTTTTTTGAAATATGTTTATCATTTCATATGTCGACTCCTGGATTGTATGCCTCTGTGGCTACATTCCTTTGACTTGCATGACATCCTTCCTGCACAGTGTATGTATACGTCTTGTCACCATATCCCACATTCTTTGACATTTCATTTTTTATTCATATTCACCTTCATTGTTTTACATGCCCATACTTTAGTTTATATGCATCATAATTCATGTCCTTCGTTGCATTGTATTTTCGTTTCATACTTAGGTTTTGTCATTTGCATATTGCGCTCATTCCATACCTTTATCTTTTTCCATATGATATATTTGCATATTGCGCTTTATAGCTTAGGTTTCATCTTTTTATTTTTTAATTTAATTTTAATATGACCCTAGAATGGTCATTTTTAAAATTAAATTTCCCTTTATGACTCTAACTTTGTTTTTTTTGTAGGTCTACAAGAATTTGAATATTGAGCATTTAATTTTTGATCCAAATGCTTTAAAATATGATTTGGATTAATGTGATGGTATATGGAATGATGGTTATTGTAGGAGGGTTAATGTAGGAAAGGGGTGATGAATTGGGATAGGATTATATCAAGATAAATGAGTCTTAACAATTTCTAGATTTTTTTTTTTTAAAGCGAGATTTTAAGAGCAAAAATTTTCACTTACTGTACTTGTACTCCATAAAATAGTGTGATTTCAATACTATTTGATGTCTTCCTTTGGTAAAAATACTGATTTATTGTTGCCGATGTCCTCATTATCATAATGATGGTTCTTCCAAGACAAATTCTGATGAAATGTATAGACTTATTTCTGCTTTCATGTATTCACATCTAATATTGATTCATGATCTTTGAATGTTGATGTTGTTAAGGTCACTTATGCAATTTGTAATTGATGTTTCAGGTCCCTTCTGACATGTACTTCAGGCTTGAATGTTGATTTTGTTTAGGTCCCTTCTGTAGTAATATTATAAATAATGTTTCCGGTCTCTTCTGACATGTAATTTTCAACAATGTTTCATTAGGGGAATTTTTAGGTCTAAAATGGGCAAACTAAAAAAATTATAAAATAATAATGGAAATAATAAAATAATATTTGATTACATCATCAAAGTTTAGAGGGGAAAAAGTAAAAACTACTTTTTCAACTTGTATTTTCAACTTATCTCCCAAAGTTTTTAGTCAAATTTTGAGCGGAAAATTTAATTCCTCATATTAGCACCCATGTTGCATTTTCGATAGATCCTGCTACATAGAAAATGAGAAATACATGAAAAACGTGATTGCAAGATCCATCAAAAGTATGCAAGATCCATAAAAAGTATGCAACATGGGTACTCCTTGGATGACGAATTAAATTTTTCGTCCAACGAGTACTCCCACTCCAAATTTGAGTAAACAATTTGGGAGATAAGTTGAAAATATGAGTTGAAAGATTAATTTTATTATTTTATTATTTTTTAATCTTTTGGCCCTTTTACTTAAAAAATGGTGAATCATCTCCCATGGTTGACATCATCATATTGAATCCTATTGGTTCTTATAAAGTCTATTTTTGTTGTACATTTTTCTTATGAGGACCATTTCAGACCTCAAAATTCCCCTAATAGAAGTTTCTTCTGTCATGTAATTTAGGTCCCTTCTACATAATATTTTCAATGATGTCTTAGGTCCTTTCTGTCATATAATTTAGGTTCCTTTTTCAATACAGTTGCTCAAACTATTTTCATAGTTTTATTGCGAACTTCCCCATTACTTATGTTAAGACTTGTCCTCAAGTCTTGCATTTCTTGGAGGATTAATTCTGCAAAATCATACTGAAGTAAAAACAAAACAAAATAGAGAATTCATATTGGCCAAACAAGTTATTTTTCTGATATGAATTCGAGTTTGTATTGTTCCAGCCTCCTCGATTTTCACAACCAAATTCTTATATATATATATATATATATATATATATATATATCTATATATATTATTTTTTATTTTTTATTCTTCTCGAAGTAAGGTGTATCATTATGCTGTTCCATTATTTCCATATCAGTTTGTGTTGAAATTATTTTCAGAAAATACTCTTTATATATAGGCTTATTGTATACTTTAATCCCATGTTCATTAACTAAAAATGAAATTGATGCTTCATCTATCGTTTTTATTTTTACTGCTCCATTGTCAAAGAACTCTTCTATCTCATATGGCTCAAGCTAATGAGTTGTAAAAATTTCTTTGAAATTTTTAAACTTGGAGTCAAACAATAGTGCCGAGTCTCCTTTTTAAAAAATTTTATTCTTGATGAATCGATCATGCCATTTTATTCTTTGCTCTTGCACTATATATGTATTCTCTTCTGCTTGTTGTCTTATTTCATCCAGTTCATTTAATTTCATCGCTCATTATTGTTGTTCTTCAGATAGTTCCATTCCCAATTTTGCTACAATTTTGTATGTATGTATTTGAAATTCAATGGGTAACAGGACTTCCTTACCATATGCCGACTACTATGGACTGAATTCAGTTATGTTTTTCCATGTGATATTCTATTCCCATAGTGCATCTCTTAACTTTTCCGACCAGTCTTTTCTATTCATTTGCACAGTTTTTGTCATGATATTCTCCAAAAATTTGTTAGTGGACTCCGCTTGTCCATTTTCTTGGGGATGGTACGGAGTAGGTTTTCTGTGTTTGATCTTGTACCTTTTTACAATATTCTTTACAAGCTTGGAGGTGAATTGTGCTCCTTGGTCTAAAAAAATTTGTCTCGGAACTCCAAACCTTAAAAATATTTCTTCAAATAGAAAAGAAACCAATGTTTCTTATGTTTCTCTTTCAACTACCTTTGCCTCCACCCACTTAGTAACATAATCTGCACATACTAGAATGTACCTCTTTCCATTTTAAGGTGGGTTTATTTGTCCCACAAATTCTAGAGCCCATTACTCAAATGGTTCTATGAGTACTTGTGGATTTAATGGCATTTAATCTGATACCACAAGTATTCCAGTTCATTGGAATTTTTCACATCTCTTAACAAAGGCTTTGGAATCCTTGAAGATTGATGGCCAGTAGTTGCCAAGTTTGAGCATCTTGTATGTTGTACGCTTGTCAGAAAAATGACCAGCACATGGCTCATCATGACATGCTTTCAAATTATCTATAATATTGTCTTCTCTAACACATTTTCTTATTAATAGATAAGAACTAGTATAAAAGAGGTCACCATTGACCCAACTGTATCTAGCACTTTCTCTAATCATCTTTCTTTTCTGTTTATTTTTGTAATGGGATGGTAGTATTCCAGATGATAAATAGTTGGCTACATCTGTTAACCATGGATTTTTAAATGTTATATAAAATATATTTTCATCTGGGAAATTATCTAAAATAGGATTTGGATTACTAGGTGAATGAAGCCTTGATATAAAGTTTGCTACTTGATTATCCTTACCTGGTCAATCTTGTATAATGATGTTAAATTCTTGCATCAATAACAACCATCTAGTAATTCTGCCATTTGTGATTTTTTTGGTCATTAAGTATGTTATGGATGAATGATCTATGTGAATGAATACTTGATAACCTGTTAGGTAATGGCTAAACTTATTAATTGCATGCACTGCAGCTAACATTTATTTTTCCATAACTGTATAGTTCAATTCTATCGGTGTTAAGTTTTTTCTTATGATGTACATGGAATAATTAAACTGGTTTTCTTTATGTCCAAGTTATCGTCTGATAGTTGTGTCAGATGCATTAGTAGATATATGAAATGGCAATGACCAATTTGGTCCTCGAAGAATGGGTGCAACTGACAATTTCTCTTTTAATATTTGAAATGCATTTTTACAATTATTTCTCCATTGGAATTCAACATCTTTTGAAAGTAACTTGAATAGAGGTAGAGCTATTTTATTGAATTTTTCAATGAATCTCCTATAATAGCCTTCATATCCCAAAAAACTTCTTACTTCTTTTTTTGTTGTGGGTCGCATTAAATTCACAATGACTTGTATTTTTGTTGGGTCCATCTTGATTCCTTAAGAAGAAATATGGTGTCCCAACACTATCCCCTCAGTTGACATCATAAAGATTTTTTCATTACCGAGAGATAGATTTGTCTCTATGCACCTTTTCAAAACTTTTTCAAGATTTTTCAAACAATCATCAAATATTTTTCCATATATAGTGAAATCATCCATGTGGACCTCTACACATTCATGGATTAGATTATAAAATATTGCAAGGACTACTATCTGAAAAGTAGAAGGTGCATTACATAACCTAAAGGGAAAAATATTATACGCATATGTTCCCCATGGACAAGTAAATGTGGTTTTATGCTGGTCTTCCAATTCTATCTTAATATTATTGTATCCAGTAAATCCATCAAGAAAAGAAAATAATTTCTTCCCAGCTAATGAATCTAGTACTTGATCAATAAATGGTAAAGGGAAATGATCTTTTAATGTGGCTTTATTGAGCTCCCTATAGTCTACACATATTCTCCACTTTCCATTTTTATTAGGCACCATAACTAAGGGATAAACCCATTGACTATTATAAATAGGATAGATGAATACAAGTTGTAACAATTTCTATAATTCTTCTTTCACTATTTATTTCATCATAGGATTCATTCTTATTTGTGGTTGTCTCACTGGTTTGATATGATCGTCAGCGTAGATGTGGTGAATACATGTCTTTGGATGAATCCCCTACATTTCTATGTAATCCCAGGCAAAATATTCTGAGTATTTCTGTAACAATGCTATTTCCTCTTGTTCTTGTGATGATTCTAAATTTTTACCAATATTCAAATTTCTTTGAGGAATGATTGCGATGATTTTACTCTGTGAATTGGTAACTAAGTTAACACGAAAAATAGATTCAAATGAATTTTGCAGTGATTGAATAGTACATTTTTCCTGGAAAAATTGATTTAAAAGATGACTTGCAGCTTCATATTGTGCTATTCTAAGATGCTTCGAAATATTAGTTTCTAAGATGAAGAGGTCTAATAGATCCTCATTTTCCTCCTCTTCTCTAAAATTATAGACTTGATTAATATTGAGAACAAATTGAGTATCATGTTGTTGTTTTTCATCAAGTCATGATAGTAAAGAAGGGGATTTTGTTGTAGGATAGCGTATAACATGTTTCCTTTCATCCCCATGTGCAATAATCATATTTCCCGATCTACATCCAATGAAGGCATATGTTGTGGCTAACCATGGTCTACCTAGAATTACAGGATGGACTCCTAAATTTATTTTTGGTTGAAAAATGAGAAATTCTACAGGATACTCTCATGAATCTAGAGAGACAGTGATATTTTCTAATATTCCTTCTAGTACAACTTTAGATCTATCCACAAGCTCTAAAATTGTAGTAGTAGTTCAAATATTGTTCTAATTCATATATTTCATAGTCTCTGTAGTCATAAAATTTATAGCTACTCCCAAACCTATTAAAGTATTCAGAACTAAAAAAATATTGATTGAGATGGTAACCATAGGGATCCGATGGTCAATATATTTTTCAATTCTGTTTTTTGTAGACATGAGACTAGCTAATCTGCAAATGACCTGGATTTTCGGTGCATCTACTTTCCTTTTGCTAGTTTTCTTGATGTAAAACTCATTTATTGTTTTTGCATAAATTGGAATATCTTTGATTTCTTGTAACAAAGGAATTTTAACACACGCATTCTTCAACTCATCCAAAGTATCAAATTCAGGCAAAGACATTGGAATTTTCTATTGTACTAACCTATCTGGATAGGGTGGTGTTTGAGTCATAATAGATTTTCCCTTCTGAATTTGATTACTTGGATGATATTTTTCAGTTTGTTCCTTGTTCATTTTGTTCTTCTATGATTGGTGGAGAATCTCTGTGTAACACTTTCCCAGACCTTAATTTCAGATCTTGTATGGAAGAATAGAGTATGTAGGAAAGTATGTTGCTTCTTCCACATTGTATGTTGGTTTATCCACTTTGTTACTTGGATTAGCTATTGGTTGAGATGGCAGTTGTGTTGGTATAGTAGGTGGTTGGTTAGAAGGTAGCTGAAGCTGTTGAGGTTGAGTTAGCATTGGTGAAGGATTTTGTGGTGGAAATGGCATTGGTTGAGGATGTTGCTAGAATTGTGCTGGAATCACGATTTTCGTTAGACCAAAACCTTCAGGCGTTAGTCTCCGCTACAATCACCAAAGATAGGATCCACGAGAGGCATTTAGCCCATGTCGCAAAAGACACAGGGAGCACTAAACCCAATGTCCAAAATTCTCCCCCCCAGCTTGAGCTGGGTAAGTTTCAAACTCGAGACCTGTTGCTCTGATTCCACTTTTTGGAATCACGATTTTTGTTAGACCAAAACCTACACGCATTATTCTCCACTACAATCACCAGAGTTAGGATCCACGAGAAGTGTTTAGTCCATTTCGTTAAAGACACAGGGAGTGTTGAACCTAATGTCCAACAAATTGTTGGTATTGGAATGGTTGTTGAGAGTATGGTTGTTGGTATGGTTGTAGATATTGATATTGTTGAGGGTACATTTGTTGAGGTTGTTGTTGGACCTTGAAATTGTCATTCACTTCCATTACATTTTCACTTATATTTCCATATTAACACCTTCACTACACCTCCATTTCATTACATTGACCTTACCATTAACACTATTGGGTTACATTTATGTTTTTCCGAACTTTATTAATTCTTAGAATTTTTAAGTGAATTTGTGGTTAAAAATTAGAAAATAATGTGCATATTGTTATACCTAACAAGTGGGATGAGATCGTTGCCATGTGCAGGTCAAAAGGAAGCTTCTAAAAGACCTTTATGTGGCCTACCAAAACCAAATTCGAATTTGAGTGGAGAATATCATGGGATCATGAGGATATGTGTCTCATTTCCTTTTTGTATTGAAACTCTAAGAAGATATGTGTCTCATTTCTTATTTCTTATCATTTTCTATTTTGATTGTAAGTCTAGAGATAGAGGGAGAGATTCATGGACTCTCATTAATGAGATAAATTCTCATATTTTTTTATAAATAGGGGAAGCTTTCTCCTATCATGGGAGGTAAAAAAAAATAGGAGAAGAAGAGAAAGGATTATAGAATTTTTTGTAACAAGGCTTGAGATGGAATGTGATGTAGAGTTGTGAGTTTATCAATAAAGAAGTTCAGTCATCAAAATTTTGGTTTGAGTGTACTTCTGACAAGCTAGGAGTCGACCAACTTAGGAGCGAAGGGCCCCTACTTCTAAAGGAGGTTTTTAATGTTTTCTAGTTAGATTTGGTTCAATTTTGTTTAGTATTTTTCTGTTCATGCTTAATTTATAGTTTTCAATAGTTTAGATGCAACTATGTAGATTTTCCTTCCAAAACATTTTCAAGGAGATAGGTAACTCTGTCTTCAATATTGGAATAAAAGTTGAAGTGTTGAGAAACATGGTTGCTTAGTTCCCTGCTTTCATCTTTCAAACATAGTTGTCAATTGTTGTGTCTAACTAAGCATTTATGAAGTCCATTTTTCCTATTTACAAAATCTTATATTGAATGGTTGAATGTCTTATAAGTGTAGTGATTGAATAGATTTAATTTCTTGTTATTTGCTTGTTAAGAATTAATGGTGTAATTGATTTATCTGAAAGCCATACCAAGGGGTCACAAGCTTTAGAATTGGATGAGACTTAATAAGTTAATTATTCACTTAACTGGTTGTAGATAGAATATCCTCATTTCACTGCAACAAAAAAATCTTCTTAAAGTTCATCCTGACTGAGACTAATTTGAATATACTTTTCAAGGATGATTAAATGATTAGATTCAATGGAGTGTTTGAGTTATTGTAATTATTTAGTTTATACAGATGCAATGATTTCTTAGATACATTACCTCAAGCGGGTCACTCTCCACATATTGGGTAGATGGAATAATTAAAGCATCTTAGATAAATTTCAATTGCATTCTCTGTTTTTTCTATTTTAGATTTTAGCAACTAAAGTGCAAACAGTTGATTTCAATGTTGAAACAACCTAAAGTACAATAGTTGACACATTTCCTTGCTTTCATTTTGTCATCAAATCTCAATTGAGTCATAGATCCATGGATTAGGTATAATCACTAAATGAAGTACTTGATTTACCTTATTTCTTAGAACTAGGTCTTAGAAATAATCCATAAAATTTGATTTCTCTTATAGAAAATTAACTTAGCTTCATAATACTTTTTTTTCTTCATTTTTAATTAGATTCATTTTCACTTTTCTAAACTAGCCTAGGGTAGCACACTAAGGATAAAAAATACAAACCCCCAAGAACAAAAAAAATACAAACACAATGAGGTAAGAATTACATTTCTTAAGCACATATAGTGCACCACACTTCATCAGTTTACTAGCCCTGGTTGATAATTTATGTTAGCAATTTAGGACACTAAATTGACTAAACAGTTGTTAGGTCCCTATATTACTAGTTTAGTCCCTTATTGTTATTAGTATAGCCCCCTTATTGTTATTGTTGTACCCCTGTAACCCCAATATTGTTATTTTTGTGCCCTTACATTATTATTGTTAGGTCATATAGGATTATAATGTGGCCCCATGGACCCCTATATATAGAAGGAGGTTTTGGTTATTTATAGCATCCAAGAATTGTTCATTTATGTAATGTATTGGAGGTTTCCCCCTTGAATTTGATCAATTCTAAGGCATTTATCTCTCTTTTCTTCTATTTTTGGAGCTGGTTTCAAAACATTTGGTATCAAACCTTTGGATTATAGGGTTTGGTTGCTCCAAACAGGTCATCATGTAATTTTCACTATAAATTTTTTTCTTCGAAGGTTCATAAGCTAAACGTTTTAGAGAGTGAAGCCGAAATCCTGAGCAACATCGTCACACAATTTCATAGCTTGGTTAGCAATATGTTTAGATATATGATCTGTGGAATTTAGGGCTTTTTGCAAGCTCCTGAATTTAACCTAAACAGGTCATCGTGACATTTTCGATATACATATTTTTATACAAGGTTTCAGAAGTTGAAATTTTCACAGAGCGAACTTGAAATCTTGAGGAAGGTCTTGGAAACATTTCAAAGATTGATTCACATTATTTTGAGAGGTAGGATCTGTGGAAGTTAGGGATCTTTCAGGCTCTCGAATGTCATCTCAAAGAGGTGATCGTGGGAAAATATTCATAACTCTCTCTCTGAGAATCAAATTGGAATTCTGTAAAGAGTGGCTACAAGTACACAGACTACAGTTTCCAGCCTATAAATTTTAGAGCCGAAGGAGAAAACAGTGAAACGTGGCAAGTCATACAATTTCTCTCTACTGAACCATTCCATAATTAGGTCATTTTGGGAGATTGGACATAGCTTTTGCTTGAAGAATCAAAATTAGGTCAAACCTGTGGAATTCGAAAGAGGATTCAAAGGGATACCTCTGGGCCAAATTTGAGATATTTAAGATCTGAAATCATAGACATAATTCAGTTTCAATATCGATATCCTCAAAAGCAAGAAAAAGGTGTGTATTTTTTTTTTCCCGAATTTCATAAGTCTTGTGTAAAAAATCAGTTTGAAGTGATTCCAAGGGCCTATTGAGCATACTCTTCAGTACTGGGTTCTAAAATTAATCCTAAAAATAATTCAACACCCACTAAGCCCTCAGAATACTATACTATGACTCATGAAGGTGAAGAATGGCAACATGATCTATCAAAATTACAAGAGAAAGTGCACCAAATTTCACTCTCGCAAAGAGAAAGAAAAAATGAAATGGAAGTTTTGAAGAAAGGCGTGGAAGCGAAGATGGATGGTTTGAAGAATAATATGGATGGTTTTAAGAAAGGCGTGGAAGCTAAGATGGATGGTGTGGAAGCTAAGATGGAGGACATGGAAGAAAAAATTAAATACAACATGGAAAACTTGAAGAATGATCTAAAAGAAGACATGGAAGGTTTGAAAAATTTGATACAAGAAATGATTCCTAATAGATAAAACATAGTATAAGAAACTCATGATGAGAACAAAATAGATTTTAATCGTGATTTCATAAACTCTAATGTTGGATGGAAGAACCACCATATTCCAAAGATGGATATGAGGAAGTTTGATGGCAAGGATCCTGTAACATGGATACTATAGATGGAGAAATATTTTGATCTCAATAATGTGAAAAACACACAAAAGGTATGCATTGAAACTTTACATTTAGAACATAATACATTTTTACGGTATCGATGGCTTTTCTCCCATAAAAAAATTGTCACTTGGTCAATTTTTATGGAGGAAATGATAGCACATTATGAGGATACAAAGAGAAACACCGTCTTTATCTAATTGATACATCTCAAAAAAAGGGTTCAGCAGTGGAGCACATTGACGACTTCCAAAAATTGAATATAAGGGTAACTGATATTCCAGAGGAGCACATAATTGATGCCTTCATAGGGACTTCAAAGGATAACATCCAGCATGAATTTTGCGTTTGGGAACTTGATTCATTGGAGAAGGCATTTAGGTTGGAAAGAAAATTTGAATGTAAAATTATGGCGACAAGGAAGCCTACCACTCACATCTATAAATATGGAAGTGTTCCTACTCCTAGAATTCCACAACCTACAAGGTTGACACCACAACAATTGAAAGAAAAAAGAGCAAAAGGGATTTTCTACAGTTGTGATAGAAACACTAAAGGTCATAAGTGTGCTGAGAAGAAATTATTTTACATAGATTGTGAAGGGAAAGAAGAAAATGAAAAAGAATATTCAAAATAAGAGGATATACACCAGGACCCAACCCTAGAAGAGGAAGAAATGAGTCGAACCATATCGTGTAATGCATTTTTAGGAATTACCACTCCTCAAACTCTCAATATAGAAGGACATATCAAGAAGAAAAAGGCAATAGTGTTGATTGATTCGGGTAGTACCCATAATTTTATTCATTGTAAGGTAGCCAAGGAATTTAATTGTTTCCTATACCGAGCACCGGAATGTCAAGTGATGGTTGCAAATGGAGGAGCTATAAATTTCTCTCGAAAATGCCATAATATCAAGCTAACCATGGGGGGATATGTATTTAATATTCCAATTCTTTCCATTCTAATGGTAGGTTCTAATGTTGTACTAGGAGTACAATGGTTACAATATTTGGGGACGGTAGCTTTTAATTTTCAAAAAAATTTCTTGATTTTTTTTCAGAAGGAAAGGAAGTCGAATTACAGGGTATTGCAGGTAAGTCGGTGAAGATAATAAGCTCTAATGTCATGACAAATATTTTGAATAAATAACAAGGAGGCGTAATTCCACAATTATTCTCACTAGAAGTTCCAACATCAAAATCATCTATTTCTGCAGATCTCCAAAAAGTCTTGGACAATCATTCCAAGGTGTTTGAAACTCCCAAAGGGCTCCCACCTATTCGTGATCATGATAATGTTATTCATTTGATTCCTGGAATTGTTCCTCCAAACATCAGGCCTTATAGATATCCTTATGTCCAAAATATCGAAATTGAACGTATGATTGTAGAAATGTTAGAGGCTGGTATAATTCAACCTAGTCAAAGTCCTTTCTTTGGTCTATTAGTATTGGTGCACAAGAAGGATGGATCATGGAACATGTGTCCGGATTATAGGGAGCTCAATAAGCTCACTATTAAAGATAAATTCCCCATTCTTGTGATTGAAGAATTATTGGATGAATTACATGGAGAAATTTATTTTACCAAGTTGGATCTTCGTTCAGGATATCATAAAATAAGAATGAAGGTTGAAGATATTTCGAAAACAACATTTCAAACTGACAAGGGTCATTATGAATTTTTGGTCATGCCTTTTGGCCTTACCAATGCAACTTCTACATTTCAAGCGTTGATGAATTCCATTTTCAAACCCTTCCTTAGAAAATTTGTGCTAGTATTTTTTGATGATATATTAATTTACAACAGGTCCTGGAAGGATCATGTTCAACATGTTGACAGGGTGCTCAAAATATTGCAGGAGAAACAATTATATAAAAAAGCATCCAAATGTTTCTTTGGAGTACAAGAGGTGGAATATTTAGGTCATATTGTATCTCACGAGGGTGTTAAGGTAGACATTAACAAAATTAAAGCCATTAAGGAATGGAAAGTCCCCACAACCATAAAGCAGTTGTGAGAATTTCTTGAGTTTACAGGGTATTATCACAAGTTTTTTGAGAATTATGGGAGAATAGCAGCACCTCTAAAAACATTATTGAATAAATATGCATTTTCAGGGACTCCTGAAGCAACTAAGGTCTTTGAAAATCTTAAAAAGGCAATGTGCCTACCACCGGTCTTAGCTACGCCAAATTTCACAAAAACCTTTATTGTGGAATGTGATGCCTCAGGAAATGGAATTGGTGTTGTTTTAATGCAAGAAGGAAGACCCATTGCTTTTTAAAGTCATCCAATCAAAGGAAATTATTTACAGAAAGCTATTTATGATAAGGAAATGTTAGCAATACTACATACACTAAAGAAATGGCGACCTTACCTAATGGGAAGAAACTTCAAGGTAAAAATTGATCATGATAGTCTTAAACACATTTTGGAACAAATACTATCTTCAGAAGAGTAGAAAAAATGGGTCACAAAGATGTTGGGCTATGACTTTGAAATAATCTAGAAAAAAAGGAAGCTAAATTTTGTTGCAGATGCACTCTCAAGAAAGAATGAAGAGGTTGAAGTATTTCTTTGAGTCATCTCTATTATCCAACCATATTGGATAACCGAAGCAAGGGATGAATGGAAGAAGGACGAAGAAGTGTGGACACTCATTCAAAAGTTGTAGAAAGACCCTAGTACATCTAATACATTTAGTTGGAAAAATGATTCCTTATGGTACAAATACCACTTATATCTTTGTAAGAGTTCCCAAGTAAAACAAAAATTTCTTTTGCAATTGCACACTTCTCCTTTATGAGGTCACTCAGGATTTTGAAAAACTTACCACAGGGCGAAGAAAGAATTTTTTTGTGATGGCCTTAAATATCATATTCAAAAGTTTTTAGCAGAATGTTTGGTTTGCCAGCAAAATAAAGAGTAGACAATTAAGACCCTGGGTCTTCTACAACCTTTATCCATTCCAAGTCAACATTGGGAGGATATTTCAATGGATTTTATCATAGTTTTACCCAAGTCCAAATGAAAGAGTGTCATCATGGTGGTACTTGATAGGCTTACTAAGTATGCACACTTTTGTGCATTATCTCATTCATTTAAAGCAAGTACAATTGCTACTACAATTCAAAAACTACATGGAAACCCAAAGACTATTGTGAGTAACAGAGATCCATTTTTACTGGATATTTTTTTACGGAGTTATTTTCTGTTTTGGGTATTGAATTAACTCATAGCTCATTATGTCATCCTCAATCTGATGGTAAAACTTAGATAGTGAATAAATTTTTGGAAGGACATCTTCATTGTTTTGTATCTGATAAAAAAACAAAATGGGTAGAGTGGTTAACTCTTGCTGAATGGTGGTATAACACTTCCTTCCATACTACAGAAAAATGATCCCATTTATGGAATTTTATGGATATCATCCACTGTCCATCACATCATATTTAAGAGAAAATTATAAGGTTCAAGTAGTGGAAGATCACATCGAGCATAAACAAGAAGTTATCCAACTCTTAAAGTATAACCCAAATTTGGCACAAAATCGAATGAAACAACAGGCATATCAACATCGTAGTGAGATAAGTTTTGATGTAGGAGACTGGGTATTTTTACGGCTACAACCATACAAACAAATTTCCCTCAAGAAAGCTAAGAAGGATAATAAATTATCGCCAAAGTGCTATGGTCCTTACAAGGTGTTGCAAAATATTGGTACTATGGCATACAAATTGGAGCTTCATGCTTCTTTGCAAGTGCATCCAGTTTTCCATGTTTCATGCTTAAAGAAGGTTATAGGTGAAAACATTTTAGCTCAAACAATATTTCCAAAACTTGATGAGGAAGGAAAAATCATATTGGAACCTGAAGCAGTCACAGAAACAAAAACTCGACAACTACGAAATTGATCAATTTCAGAGTATCTCATCAAGTGGAAGAACTTACCCACTAAAGATTATACATGGGAGGATGAGAATTATATACAGAAGCACCCATAGCTACTGAAGTGTTGAGGACAACACTTTTTTGTAGGATAGGGGCATGTTAGGTCCCTATATTAATATTTTAGTCCGTTATTCTTATTAGTATAGCCCCCTTATTGTTATTGTTTTACCCCTGTAACCCTAATATTGTTATTATTGTGCCCTTACATTATTATTGTTAGGGTGGCTAGGATTATATTGTGGCCCCATGGACTCCTATATATAGAATGAGGTTTTTTTCACTTGTATCATCCAAGAATTGTTCATTTATGTAATGTATTGGAGGTTGCCCCCTTGAAGTGGGTGATTTCTAAGGCTTTGATCTCTCTTTTCTTACATTTTTGGAGTTGGTTTCACAACAGAGGTGGCCAGTTTCCATAAGTCTATCCTCTCCAACCTTGGGTAGGTTGGTTTTGATATGTTGCGGAGCCTGCCATGGAATTGGAGTATTCCATGAATCTGAGGAGGATACTAATAATTCTGGGGATTTTGTTGAGGGAATTGTTAAGGAATCCTTGGTTTTCAAGGTCTCCTTGGTGCCATATAGTAAAGAGAATCTATCCCTTGTACTTCTTCCATTTGTAATTATTTCAATTTTGGACACTTTTTAGTTGCATGATTCTCTGTACAAAGTCCACACACTTGTCTACCTTCCAAAGGACATTCTCGAAGTGGATGTTTCTTCCTACACTTTGGACAGAATATTGCTAATATTTGATCTTGTTCTTCTTTCTTCTTCTTTGCCTTTAAGACATCAACTTGTGTTCCCAAAGTGCTTAAAATATCAGTTTTAAATTTTTCTAGTAAACTTCCTATTTTTGTTCTTGTTACTCCACTTGTTGCAGATTTGGAAGCTCTTAATGTGATATCCCTTTTTCCAATTTTTTATCTTCCCCTAGAATATTTTTGACTTATTTCAGCAATCTCATCATATGGTAGGTTTGAGATATCTCCTTTTCCCATCACATTGAGAATAACTAAGTATTCATCTCTGATACCCTTAAACTCGTGCGAATGGTATCGGGATTCAAAGAATGTTTTTTGGATTTTTTTAGATTTTAAATAAATATTTCTAAGTACTCCCCCAAAATTTCATCTTCTTGTTGTGAAATTCTAAAAATACCCTCTTTTGAGTCTCTAGCCCTGCAGTAGTCTTGATACTTTTTAAGAAAAAATATCTTGATATCATCCCAATAAGTAATGGTATTTTCTGCTAAACCCACAAACCATTTTAATGTTGGTACTTTCAAAGTAGCATGAAAGAGACGAAGCTTGTGCGTGTCATCTTTGTATCCATAAGTTATACATAAAATATAAAATTCGAACATAAATGAGTCAGAATCTTCTGTTAACATTCCATAAAATTTGGGCAATAGAAAAGGTGCATTTTTTTTCATTTTCACTTCTTCTCCTAGTATTTCTCTTGTGTTTAATATTGGGAAGCCAAAAGTAGGTTCTTGGTCATTATAATTTTCTTGTTCGTTATCATGTAGTCTTTTGTTATCATTTTCTCTTTTTGATTCTTCCTCTCTTCTTCTTTGTGCTTCTATTATTCTGTCTTCCTCTCTCTTTCACTCTGCTTCTAACCTCCTATATTCCTCTCTTTTCCTTTTCCATTCCTTATGTTTTCTCTCATATTCAAGTATTTGTTCACGAGTCATAAGTGGCATATTAGATCCTTCTCCTTCTTCAGTCATTTCATGTTCATAAATTTTTAATGTCTCAATATGAGGTTTATTTGGTGTTTCCTAAACTCTCTTAATTTGTTCAATGACAGGTTGTTCTAATTGTTCAACAACTATATTTCTTATTTCCTTTTGTCTTCCTATGACATGAGTTTCTTTTGGTGATTTCTTTCTTTTTACCTCCAAGGCCAACAAGGTATGCCTTTGAATTAGAGTTAATCTTTGTCCTGATCTTGTTTTTCCCTCTAACTCCTCTACAGTAGGTCTCCCAACAACTGGTGTTGTTAGTCCTAATGGTCCTGCTCCTATGGATTATTGGATTTTTGGTGGTTTTTTTTTAATGAATCTACCTTTCTTATCTCCATCTCTAGGCATAATGAAACATAACATAAAAGAAAAACTATGTTTTTTTTGTTTTTGATATGTTTTTTTTTTTTTGAATCTTCCTATTTGACTACTTTGAAATATTCTTCCCCAACAGCGACACCAAAATTTTGGGTCAATTTAATGGGTAAACTAACAAAATTATTTAATTATCAATCTGGGTTTGTAAAACTTGGAAGCATGTCCAAAATATATGGATTTAAACTACAATCAATTATAGAAGATGAATTATTTAATTTGAAGGAAATGCATATTAAAAAATAAAAATTAACTAAATAATTTATAATTTAATATGTAATAAGCATAATAAGCTCCTAACTTAGGAGAATCAGGTTGACCTTCTCTACAATCCTACTTCATGAACAGAAATAAAAAATCACTAATGAATAATAGCTTAAGATGCATAAAAGTATGATAGAAGAGGCTCCTAACTAAGGAATTCCATGCTATCCTTATTTATAAATTCATTCATCATTAATTCCATTATATGAAAATTGGAAATTCAGAAAATCACTTTAAACACAAGCAAGGAAGATGAATTCTAGTTTCTATTCTCTCATCCGATAGAAGGAGATTTTAACTTAAACATTGGTTTGACCCTTCATATGAAGATTAGAATTTAGATTAATATTCATTAGAAAACATAATATATCATCATACATATAATTAAATGATATAAACATGAGGAAAAACTAGTTTATGAAATTTCAACTAAGTTAACCATAAAGTGCACTTAGCTCAGTGTGGCCTCCCCCCCACCCTTGCCTCGTACACTGAAAGTACTTATGAGCTAATTTAACTCAATAAATAATTCAAAATACAAAACAATAGAAAGAAGATAGAACTGGTTTCTTCAATTTACTCACAAAGTTTAGAAATATCAAAGTGAAATCATACAAATTCTACATGTTCATGCCTTCGATGTTCTTGGCTTGAATAGAAGTATATGAAAAAAACTTGACTAAAATGTCTCTAACAGCCATGTATATTCTTATCCCATCTATATTGGTTGATCTCATCCATCCAATCACTCAAAATATGGAAAATCCCACAAAATACTAAATTTTGCCTATTTCCTAGGGATTTCCTAAATGACAGGTCATGTTTGACCAGCTTTGACCAGGCATGTTTTAGCTCGTTTTGACCGAACCAATAGGTACATGTCCATCCTTTGTTCCCAATATTTCTAAATTGTTTCTCATGTCTTTCCCATGTGTCCTGAAAGTATGACTTCAATGAAGCCATTATGAGAATTTTTAGTCCTGTCGAAAAATGCACTTAAAATCCATTTTTTGTAAAAACATCTAAAAATTTAAAAAGAAAATTTATAGACCTGAATATGCATAAATTGGTAAAAATAACGTGTTTATGGATGTTATATGGTTGTATAGAAGGGAAATTAAGTGTAATTAGTAATTAATATTGGATCAAAATGAGGGCCAACATATCCCACCAAGGGATTCCTAGGTTCGAACCCCTCATCAATACAAACAGGCTTTACCACAATCCCACCAAATAATTAGGCATATACAAGCATGGATTCCTCTATATCTCTCCACCTAAACTATGATAAATTTTTCTATCTCAACCACTTAGCTTCACCATGTATCCCACCATTACTCGTCAAAGGATTCCTAGGCCTAAAATGTCTCCACCCTTTGGGATTTACCGTGTATCCCACCATTAACGGTAAAGGGATTCCTATACAAAATCAATGGCATTCACAATAAGTCTTTACCATATATCCCACCCTAGGATTTATATTCCTTGTGATTAATCCTAAGACCACCCCACTCAGCTTCAAATCCATCCAAAAATCCAAATCAACCAAAATAAGAGAACCCCATCACAACATGGTTATCCTGAAATAGCAAGGGAAGGTTGAAAAACACTATCATACCTAAAAAAAACCATTTCAATGACAACAAGAGAACTAAAAACACAAAAAAATATACCATGGATGCCAAAACTAGTAGGGAGATCATACATACAACTCGATACCTATAAGTAACCTTGTTGTAACTACTTGATTCCTACTCTTCCTTACTTGATCTTTGCTTCCTCTTACTTTATTGCCATTCTTTTATATTCTTTCCTCCAATGCTAAATTTCTCTGAGAATAATATAAGTGTCCAAGAGTATGAGAGAGAGAGAGAGTGAGAGAAGAGAGAAAGAGCTCCAAAAATGTACTGAAAAAAGGTTGTACTATGAAAAGTTGTGAATTGATCCTCCTAAGCCTTTTTTTTTAATAAGGCCTCTATTTTCTTCAATTTTCGTTATTTTCCTTCATTTTCCTCCTCACATGCAACTTGTAACCTTTCACCTTACTTTTCTCTTAATTTGCATTATTTACATAAATAAAATTCCAATAATTTGATATTTTCCGTTGCCAATTTCCTTATCCACAATAAACCAAATGAACACCCACGCTAGGATGTTTTTCCCAACATTCAATTTGGAATAAGTGTCCCATGACCTTGGTTATTATTTTACCTTTATTAATTTTATTAGATGGATTTTTTTCCAGAGTTGTTATAGAACCCTACCCCTTGGAGGAACACCATCCTCAGTGTTCAATGACATGCACAACCAACAAGACTGCTGAAAAGCAAAACACACAACCCATGGAGATTTCTAACTTCGCTCGATGTAGTACTTATAATGATCAAGCTATTGAAAAATAAATCATCATGACAACCATAATGACATGACACTCATACCACTTATTGGAGCTTTATAACACAAATAATGGTGGTATTTACATCCATATACATATATAGATATACTAAAACATTACACCAAAAAATAGGCAAATCACATTCCCTCAACTAGCAAATAAAGAAGGATACATACCCTGCATCTAATCAACCATCTCCCATGTAGCTTCATTGGGCCCAAAGTTTTTCCACTGCACTTAAACCTAATCCATTTATTTGTTTTATATCATTAGCATCTTTCTCTGCAAAATACACTGATATTCCGGCTAGAATTCACCTTCTGGATCAACCTACAATACAAACTAGTCAATCACATGGGAAAAATATTTAACATACTTCTTAAGCAATGACACATGGAAAACATCATGGAATTTCACTGTCGGAGGTAGTGAAATTGTTAAAATGGGAAGTCGAGTTACACTTTTTTCCCTTTTTTGAGAAAAAAATATCATTTTTTTGTGTTCTTCAAATTTCTGCAAGCCAAAAAAAAAAATTATGCTTAGAATTTCATTTCATGATAAAAATAAAACTTGTAAAAAAATTTATTAGCTTTCTATTAATTTTTTTTGGAATTCTTTTATTCACATTTGATATGTCAAATTAACATTTATTTGAGTGTGTGTTCTTTAAAAATCAAAGGATTCACAAAAAATCATGTTGAAATGCGTTGGTGTATTCTTTGAAAACTTTGTGTTATTGAGAAAAAAAATGTGTTACAACAATCTAGATAGAATCTAGTTCGGTATCATTATATTTATGAAACCAACTGATGCATATCATAATTACTATAATTTTTTGAACTCATCCAATATGAAAAAACTGCATATTTTGAATATGTTTCGACTCGCGTGAAGTTTCTCAACATATTACTTACAAACTAAAAATGTAGAAACTACCCATTATAGACAATGGACCAATGTAATGCACCATAATTTTTTCAATTTTTTTATAGTGTATTTTGGAACATACAAAATTTTGATTTCAATGAATCATACTGACCTTCAGAAATTTTTTGCACCCATTTTCTTACAAAATTAATTAAAATTAGTAAATATATCAGGAATTCCATAAAAGTTATATTTCCTGAAAGTAGATTAAATTCTGCAAATTCTTGTCCTAGTTCCAAAAGTTAATTCATAAATTTTGATGGAGTTTAATCATTCCAAAGTTGAAGAAATGTGTTCAAAGTCGAGTTGTTGCATAGTTGCAGACGTCTTAGTTTGGCCGATTTTTTGAAATAGTTCAACAGAATTGTTTTTTTCCACTCTATCCCGTTAATTCTAATGAAAAACATGTTCGGCATAACTTTTTATAGAATTTCGGCTGAAATTTTTCTCGCAATTACATTAGCTGGAAAAATCAATCAATCTCCTCCAAAAAAACATTTCACAACTATATAAATAGCCAAAAACGAAATCATTATTTTCTCATATTTTCACACATTTCTTCATTTGGGCTGAATTTGCAAAGGAATTTCTTTGGGCTTGATTTTCAAAGGACTCTTTTTGGGCTAAATTTTCAAAGAAATTTTTTTGGAGGTATTTTTTAAAGTGACATTTTCTTAGAAGTTTTCTGGGCTTAATTTTCAAAGGACATTTTTTGGAGTTATTTTTTAAAGTGACATTTTTTTAGAGGTTTTTTGGGCTTAGTTTTCAATGGACATTTTTTGGAGGTATTTTTTAAAGTGACTTATTTTTAGAGGTTGGGCTTAATTTTCAAAGCACATTTTTTGAGGTATTTTTTAAAGTGACACTTTTTTACAGTAAGTGTTTTGGGTTTAGGTAAATCTTTTATACTAATTTTTTAAAGTGAGTTTTTGTCTAATTTTTTAAATGAATTTTTTTTTGCAAGACTTGGATGGAAATAGTCTGAGCTTCTTTTCATTTTTAAAAGAAATTTTTTTGGTGGAATTTTTAAAGTAAGTGTTTTGGGTTGAAGTATGCCTTTTGTGAAAAAATTTTAAAATGAGTTTTTTTCTTTTAAATTAAATCTTTTGTGATGCTTTTTTTAATTGAGTTTTTGTCTAAATTTTGATCTAGTGAGTTTTTTTTACAGGATTTCAAAGGAAATTTTTTGAGATTCATACTAAATTATCATGGGAAATCAAAGGAATTTCCAGAGAAAAGGTTATCAAACAAGATACCCTAAGGAATGTAGAGAAAATGGGAGATAAAATTGCAAAAAAAAGAGAGAAGAATGCTTAAATATTGGAAGGGAAAATCAACCTCAACTAGAAGGTTAAGAAGGTATGTGAATGTAAATATTATAAATTCGATATTTAAAATTTGATTAACTTGAATTGTGAAACTTAATTTTTATTTGATGAACTAATTTGAAAAACATTTTGCAATGTAAACAGAGAGAGATATTCCTCAAAACATTGATGATGAGAGAGAAAATTTTGAAAGAGAAAGTGAAAGAGATATTGAACCAATGTTTGAAGATGTTGAAAATGTTGAAAGGAATTCAAGTGAAGAAATTGAATCATTGAGTATGTATATATATGTTGAATGTGTATTATTGAAATTATACATATTAATTAATTTAATTATTTATTGAATATGTAAACTCATTATGTACATTTAATTCTAATATGTATAAATGAAATCAATATCGATGATGGGACTTTAGAAAATGTTGACACTTACACATATGGAGATAAAAAATCTGACCATGTTATACGATATCATGTTAAGCGCATTATTGATACGTTCTTTAAATATGAAATTGTGGTAGTTCAAGACCAAATGTTGAAAAGTCTCTTGACATCAAAGAAATATAAAGAAGCTATGACTTTAATGGGTATTCGAAAATCAACAAAGGAGAAAAAATGAAGGAAAATGTGATACATAATGTAAATAGTGCTCTAAAGTCAATTGGAAGATCTAGAAATAAATTTTTTTGGATGCACGTATATCAATACAAATGGCAGTGGTTTCATCAAGTAATAAGTATAATCGCTTGGTAAAATCTATAGGCGTCTCATGAAAAATTCTGCACAAACATAAAAAAAATCGATTACAAATGGATGTAAATGATGAACTCACTTGTTGGATTTTTATTTGTATGAAACCATACAAATATAGAGTTCAAGAAGATGTTAAAAAAATAATATATGAATATTGGATGAAAAATTCACATGTTTCATCAAAGCAAGGGATGTGATGCGAAGAAGAATAGCACGAAATCAATACGAATAACATACAAAAAATTTCTTGGACACCACTCAGATAGAGTCATTCAACAAGTTCATAGAAGATAATCCTTAAATTAATGTCTCAATCAGTCCTTTTGTGCAACAAAAACCATGGTATGTTAAACCTATCATTGTATGCGACACCTGTCGTTGTCATTATCATGTGGAATTTTAGTTATATTATGACACTTTCCTTAATTTTGGTAATACATTTTGGAAATATTCACCTCCTCCTCCCACTATCCATGATTTCATATTTCAAATTCTATGTGGAAGAGAAAGTCATGAATTATTTTACCAAAACAAATGTGTTTGTGGTTAAAAATTCGATGATTGTGGAAATTTGACTTTATTTCAAAGCAAATATCATACTGATATAAATAATCAATAATTGTCCAACATAAAATTGAAATGGAAGAGATATGAATATATTCATACATGGATTGGTTCAAGTAGTAATACAAGTGTTAAAATAATTGATTTTCAAGAAGAATAATTTTTTGTGACAAATTTTTTGAGAAAATTTGAGACAAAAATTTATAAATACACCAAACATTCTCATAGATCTCGATAGAAGGACTTGCAATTCAAAAAATCTTGTGAATTTTTTCCACTAGGGACCATTTTTTCAATAGTTGATTTTGCAGAGAACTACACATTTGTTTCATGAAAATAAATACATAGTGAATACTATAATTCTGACCAAGTCTCCATGCTTGTACATATTCAATATAGGCATGCTGAACAAAATGTTGATCCTATAGAAAGAACCATTGAAAATAGACATTTTATTAAAGAATATCACTTTTATATCAGTGACAACCTTACACATGATACATATTTTGTACAACATTGTTTTGAAAATATTTATGACTCCTTGAAAAGTCATGAAATAAAATTCAATGAACATTGGATATGGTCATATCAATGCGCAGGCCAATTCAAATCTTCATGATCATTCTTTTGGTTGTGTCGTGTTCATATGAAAACCCGCATTAAACATCGTTGGAATTTCTTTGATACTGGTCATGGAAAAGGAGAACATGATGGTGCAAGGGCATATATAAAATGAACACTTCGAAGGTATCAAATGGAAAACTCTGCGAACTAACTTGTCTCAGCTGAAAAAGTTGTTCAATGGTGCATTTCTGCACTAAGTCAAGATACTAAGTGGTCAAGGGAAGTATGAAGGTACATGTACACACACACACACACACACACACACACACACATAATATAATTTCTAATTTTAAACATTTTTTATCACAATGATTATCTTTTATTGTATTTTGAATAACATATTTATGTTCTTATTTGAATTTTACATATATGTTTTTTTGGCATATTGGGGTCCAAGATGTAGATAGATCGATTGGAGATGATGTTGAAACAATAAAAGGGACTCTAAAATTGCATTCGATTAAAACAAATTAGTACCAAAATGTGTTTGCATTTGATAAAAGAAAATATTCTTTTTTTTGTCATGTTTGCATAGACATCACAAAATCCAATGATGTTTCTAAAAAAAAATTTATGTAAAATATTGGCAACATACAGAACTAAATACAAAGGGGAAAATTTATGTTGGAAACTTTGAAGAAATGCAATCAGAGGAGACTATAGTATCATTGGAAGGTGATCAAGTTTCTGATATTGTTATAGAAAGTAACATTTCAATTTATTTCAAATGATATAGATCTAGAAATAGATAATAAAATCAGGTACACCTGTTAACTTTTTAAAGTTAGTTTTTCATGTTAATTATGATCTACATTTATGTGCAAGTTTGTTTTATTGTGCTAGAGATGTTTTTGTTGTAGTTGCACCTACTACCAACATAGAAAATGTGAAGTATTATTTGATGTGTTGCACTAAACAAAATATGAAATTATTGGAAAACTATGATGATAATAGGTTTATATATGAAAAATGGTCTATTATACTAAATGGTTATGTTTTCCAACAAAATCATCAAAGTCATGATTTTGTTTACTTTCAAGACTATGAACATGATGTCGTAAGCTGTGAATATAGTCACTTGGTGTGTGCAGCATGCATAAATTTGATATAAGTTCAATCAAAGAAAAAATTGAAAATTAAGAAATGGAAAATGTCCAAAGTCGATCATGAACTGACCATTGAAGATGAAATTCCATTAGAATCATTTTGATTGAACTGCCCAACAATTTATTCTCCTTGGATTCATATTTTAGAAATTACAGAACTCAACTACAAATCGTTAGCCTTTTTTTTGTGCATTCTTAAGTTTTACAATTATTATAAGATGTATATTTTATTTTATATGTACAAGTGTTTGCACACGTACATTGTTTTGGTACATACACACAAGTAATTTGTACACATGTACACATACACATGTAGAATCATTATATGGTATTAAACAATTTCATACATTCTATGGTACAATTTATGTCATAATGTCATTATTGCAAAATGTACATGTGTATCTAGCATAGCAGATATAATGCAAATTTTAAGTTGTGACTTTGTTTTAGACATTTATTAAGAAAATTATAATATTCATCCTTGAATGAAAAATGTGTGGTACGTGTTTTGTAATTTCCAGTTTATTATCAACTGACATCCATAGTAGCTTTTCTATGAACATTAATGAAAAATGTTGTGTAATGGATATATGTTTTAATGCAATTTTAAAATTTTATGATTGTTTGACACATCTATGAACACCTAGAATTTTATGATTGTTTTTAGATATATACATATCTTACTTCAACCATTTTTACATATATTCAAATGTACTCCAATCATTTTTACATATATATTCAAATGTACTTCAATCATTTTTACATATATTCATGAAATTAAGTATGTAAAACCATCTATGTTTGTTTTAAATTACATGTATGATCACGCAAAATTTACCTACATTTCACCTTTAATATACATCCTAATTATATAACATTCACACATGTTAAAATGTATAACATGTACCATATGTGTTTTGTGATTTTAAATTTCCATCTAGATTAATTTTATATTTAAGAAATAACAAAACAACTTGAGTTTTAAAAACAAAACATTATATCACAACATGTGATCACATACCAAATGTAACAACTATCCAAAATGTAAAATATGTGCAAAATTTATTCATGAACAATAAAAGTAAATATATATATATATATATATATATATATATATATATATAGTGTTATTGTTTTTACATATATACATCTTTATGTATTGTACTTCAATCATTTTTACATATATTTAAATGTACTTCAATGATTTTTACATATATTCATGAACTTAAATATGCAAAAACATCTATGATTGTTTTAAATGACACATGATTGAATGCAAAATGTACCTAAATATCACCTTTAATAGACATCCTAATTATATAATGTTCACACAAGTTCAAATGCATAACACGTACCACATGTGTTTTGTAATTTGAAATTTCCGTCTAGATCCATTTTATATTTAGAAAATAACAAAACAACTTGAGTTTTAAAAACAAAAAATTATATCACAACATGTGATTACATGCCAAATGTAGTTCAACTATCCAAAATATACATGTTTTTTGTAATTTGAAATTTCCATCTAGATTCATTTATATTTAACAAATAACAAAACAACTTGAGTTTTAGAAACAAAACATTATATCACAACATGTGATCACATTCCAAATGTAGTTCCACTATCCAAAATTTAAAATCATTCTTTAAAAAACTAAATGTATTTCAACTATATCCAAAATGTAAAATATGTCCAAAATTTATTTCATTAACAATAAAAGTAAATATATATAAAAATGTGTAGTGTTACAAGTATCAAGTTATATAGAAAATTAGATATGACTGCATAAATAAGACTATCTATATAGAAAATTAAATTTAATATTTTCTTTAAAATAAAATGTTGCATGTGCATCATCAATCAAATAGAGATGGATGCAGTGTCTTTTCCAGCAACGTGCTGAGCCTCCTTGTGCTATCATCTGAAGAATGGGGAACCTATACACAACATGTAAACATTAAAATTTGATGTTTTAAAATTGAATGAGAATGTAGGACTTCATAAAAAACAAAATGAAAAAAAACAATTCATGCAATACCTCATATAGTTCCCTCTCTAATGTCGCGTGTTGGTCATCCATCAATACATCCTCCACGCTAAACTATACAATATACATGTACAAGTATATATATATATATATATATATATATATATATACATATGTATATATAACATATATATATATATATATATATATGTATATATATATATATATATATATATATAATGTGTAAACATTGGTGGATTATTTTAAAAATTGAATGAGAGCATTATTAGGACTTCATAAAAAAACAAAATGAAAGAAAAAAAATTCATGCAATACCTCATATAGTTAAATTTTTTCAAATGAAAATGCACAAACAAATTTGCAATAATATTAAAAAAAAAGTTAGATGACTTCTTGTTCAAATTGTTTGGATGTTCCTATATCCATCATACAGTCCATCGCTATAGTTCTTAGAGAATGGAAATCATCTCCATAAACCTCAAATTAAAAAAAAATAAAACTATAAAACAAGTCAAGATCTAGATCTCATTTTTTAATGAAAATTTTGAACTTCAATCTATAACTTAAACATAAGTGAAAAATTGAATACTTGTGACAGTTCATTTGGCATGTCTCCTAACAGGGAAGAACAGGGTGGCTCTAATCATCTCCACAAACCTAAAATTAAAAAATTTTAAAACTGTAAAATAACTCAAGATCTAGGTCTTATTTTTTAATGAAACTTTCACTTCAATTTATAACTTAAAAACATAACTGAAAAATTGAATACTTGTGACAGGGGATTTGGCATGTCTCCTAATAGGAAAGAAGAGGGTGGATCTGAATGAAAATCATCTCCACAAACCTAAAATTCAAAAATTTTAAAACTGTAAAATAATTCAAGATATAAATCTCATTTTTTAATGAAGCTTTCACTTCAATTTATAACTTAGAAACATATTTAAGTGAAAAAAATTTCATATCTATGAAGGTGGATTTGGCACATCTCCTAACAAGGAAAAAGAGGGTGGCTCCATTTTGAAAACATTGGACAGAATCATAATTTGTTAACATTTAATTATATACATACATGTGTACACAATTATTTATTTTAAAAATATGTCATCATGATACCGATATAATAATAGATTAATGATTGTACATCAACATTCTGAACACTTAAAAAACACTAACAATTGCCAACATATCATCTTGATTGTCAGAAGCATCTTGATTGTGAGAACCTGAAGCTTCAACTGTGCCATTATCAAAATCTTCATTCATAAAGCGTATTAACTGCAAATGGTCTTCACATATGATACATTTTTGTTAGATTAACATATAAAAATAAACATGTATACATAGTTATTACAAATTTTACATCTTAAGATATTCACCCTAACCATTAACACATACCGATCCCATGCCCTCTTCCTCATGAATAATTAATTCCCGCCAACAATTGTGACAATGCTTTGCATATGTTCTAAACTATTCAATACTCATGTTGTTGTTGAGCTGCATTTTTTACCAATTTTTTATGATTTTTATCAAACAATTATATGATTTTACTTGGTGTTTTTTTCCTTTTAAGTTGATTATTAGAGGCATTTAGAGACAATATCTATTAATTTATAAATTATTGTTATTATTCAATTTTATGAGTGCTTTGTGTAATACTATAATTAATAACAGACTTTCCTGGTGGTAGGTAAATAAGTCTAGTAGTAGTAGTGCTGGAATGCTTCGCGAAGCATATTTGATTACTGATTCATGCACGGAGCAGAATAATATTTGATTACTGATTCATCTACTTCGTTGTTTCCCTTCAGTAACACTGCACATTGCAACGCTTGTCAAATCGTTCAATTGGCCATTTGGGAGATAATGTGGTAATGGTTTATGTAACAACTACCATCATGAATATATGTGCTTTTAAAATCATAGCATAAAGTGTATTTATTTCCATAAGTGCCATTCCTTAATTTCACAATACTTGCAACAACATGCCTATGAACAATATCAAGTGTGGAGGTGATAATTGCATTGTCATCGATAGAATTGGATCTGCCCACATAATCAATGACATTTAGTGTCAACACTTCTTCTCTTTGGTGGTCATGATGTAACCTAGCTAACTGGAGAGATGATGGAGTGAGTGGCATGTCTCTACATCATAAGACCACATAAGCTTATCCACTAGTTATTTTTGCAATTTCTTATTGCCAACAAATGATTGGAACTATGGCATTGAGATCTAGTAAGAGCAAAGGATAATAACGGATTGGAGCTTCCCAGTTGTGTGCCAGCAATACCATAAAGTTAAATTATATCTAGAAGTCGGGATCGACACAACTCAAACTTGAATTGGGAATAAAATCATCTTGTTCTGATTTTACTCAAATTGTATTAACTAAAAATCCTAAAAGTATATTCTATGTAGCCATCGACCCATTTAATTAGAGCATCGTCGTTGCTATACAAGGGATTGTTGCGCATGCGTAGGGGAAAAAAGGGTAGATCAGTAGGATGGTATAAGAAATCGATTACACCTCTGCAACAAGAGCACAGGGATAGCGAGAGGATGGATCAAATAAGTAGAAGTAGGCCGGGATTGCAGTAGAACACCCAATTATGGACTAGAGCCCCATTCTAATAGTTGCGTTGTCTAATTTGATTTGATTAAATATTTATGTAATTTGATTAAATTCACATTTAATTTTCATTTTGCAGGTTGCTTTGAATTTATAACATAATGTGTTAATGTAGTTTCGCTTGAGGAAGATCAAGCTAGATGATCGAGCCCATCAGTCAGCTCACTACTTAGATTTCTTAGAATTTATTCATTTATTTTACTGCATTTCATTCCCGCATCCTATGTGTGTTTGATTTACATTTTCTGAAATATTTTTGCTATTTGGTTATGCGAGTTTGGTTTATGAATTCACTGTTGCTGGTACTTTAGAATTTATTTCTAAATTCAATTAGTTAGCCAAAATTTCTCTTATTTTTGTTTCTCATCATTATAATTTGTTGGGTTCAACAAAAATCTTTTTCATTGCAAATGATTTATAACAGAATATAAAATTAACTCAAAATTATTTGTTAATTTACAGGTAGTATTAATTTTGGGATTTTACATGTTCGTTGTTTTAATTTAAAAAGCAGACTTCATGAATTGTCCAGCGACAAATTTAAACTCTTTGAACATTGCAATCAACTAATTTAAACTGCTTTGAACACTAAAATTCCATTTCATAGATTTCCTTTACGCTTGCATAGGCTAGATAAATTTTATGTCGGTGTTAATCTTGAATTTCTTTATGTTTGAGCAATTAAGTAGAGTGCAAGTGCTTATCTTCTTCAATTTCACTCTTGCCCTATTCAGGATATTTTGTAATGAAGTGTATATTAATTAGCAGTGATTCAAGATGAGGATAAAGATAAAAAAGGGTTTCATTTAATTTGATATTTATATTATTGGACACTCATAAACAATTTAAATTATTTTATGGATTGATCTTTGGATTGTGAGGAAATCACATTTATTTAAAATCCAAGATTAGTTTAAATACATTCTTAACAGAATTAAAGTTTCCAAGAATACTCTTGAAGATATCCTCATTTAATAAATTTAATATTATGAACTTAATATTTTCATACACTTATGATTCCTTTCCATTAACACTACTTGCATCATTTGGAAGCAACGTTTTAAGTACAGATATTAAAGTAGCATTTTAAGTACAAATTTAAAGCATCATTTTAAAAACATTCTTTAAGTAATTGGAATATAATTGTTTTATGCTTTTAATTTGTATTCTTTTACAAATTTGGATTCTTTTTCTACAGTGTGTTTACTTTGAAATGTCTTATTTCTTTTTCCTGCATGATTTTCTTTCTGAATTAGTTCTAGGGTTTTGAGTTTGCAAGTCCCTAAGGTCATATTTTTGCATATATTGTGCTATGTCTCTAAGCCTTACAACCCCAGATTGAGAATTAAAATGTGGGTGTGAATCTAGAATTTATACCTCCCAACATTTTGGCACCGTTGTCGGGGAAGCGATGTAGGATAAGGCATCGTGATTTGTTATGATTTTTCTTTTCTTTCACGATCAAATTTTTATATTAACGAGATTCTCCTTGCTTTCTGAAGCATACCAGACAGTATTTACAGAAAGCTCATAGACCAGGTTTTCTTTACTACAAAGGAGTGATTTTCTTTCCTGCAAATGAGTGATTTTCTTTCTTGCAAATGAGATATTTTCTTTACTATAAAGTGTGGTTGCTTTCTTTACTGTAATTGAGATTAGTTGATTTATTTTTTTTCTTTTACCTTTGTAGGGAAACTAAAGGGTAGAAATGAAGATCAGATGTGAGTGAAGAGCCATGCATCAGCTTTTTCTTGGTGTCACTCCAAAGTTTGGTTGCCCGTAAATGAAGATTTCAAGTTTAGTGCTAACAAGACTTTCTAGCTAGCAAGAAAATGTCACGAAGTGTGATGTTATTCCAAGAATTATCTCAAATCGTAGTAGAAGATGGGGTCTCTAATTCATAGAAAGATCACATTTTGGGATCAATAAAAGAAAGGTCTATTCCTATGGAAAAGAAGTTTCATGAAGATTCAGAAGATCTTCCTAACAATACTGAGAAGTTGTGGATCATGCATGATGAAGAGAACCCATCAGAAGTAGAACATCTATCTAATCTAGCCCACACTTTGGAGGATAATGAAGTAAATGTGGATCAAGTGACCAAGAGTATATGGATCCCATAGAATCATTGTTTCAGATGACTGTGAGTACCCACTTCTCATTTATCATTCGGCAATTTGTAGCATCACATCAATTAGTGCAGCTAGTACCTCATGTTATCATATTGTCTTGTATATACTTTTCAAATTTGAACATGAGTATAATTATACTTCTGTTGCGCACATGGATGCATTGGAAGAACTCCTATACTTAGAAGGGAGTTTTCCGCTTCTTAGGGTAGGGTAGGGTAGAAGAATAAAATTCCATGAATAGAAGATGTTATAATAATGCTACTAGGGTTTTTATTTTTAAAGTAGGCCCACTGAAACTACTTTTGATCCACATTAGTTGTTAACACACACATCTGTGACAAATATTGTTGAGTACGATTCACTCTAATACCTCATGATTTTGCAAAAGTAACCAGGACTAATCACTCCAAATGATTTGTCATCTGACATATATGTTTTCAGTTTCCCTTGGAATGTACTATTGAAAAACATGCTATGATGGATGACTATTGTAAAGATCACAATGAGCTATTCATGAGAACACTAGCATTATCAACTCAAGGAATCTTTCATTCATTATCTGGGATATCTTCAATAAGTCTTTAGGGTAGAGGAATTAGCCAGCAATGATTAGTCATTAAAAACTTTTCACACCATCCTGTACTCCTAAGGAGTAGATCTGTCTCCCCACATATTAAGTAACCTTTAAGGTTAATCATAATCAGAGCTTACAAAATATTTAGGGGAGGATACGAGGTATTGTGATGAGGCAACCTACCATGATCATGAGACTTAACATGCATTAAATTACTGCTGCTTATCACCAAGCCAAAGTAATGGTTTGCAGCCAAAATCTAGAAGATGGGAGGTCTCATCACAAGCCGACCTGTTCATCCATGTTACTTATTGTGAGTGGCACTGCCATCAACTGGTTACCAAGCCAGGACGGTGGCCTCCATATAAAATTCAAATAAGCTAACTCTGAATATATATTTAGTAAGTGGGACATAGACATTTCGTTGGGTCAAAATACATCCCTACCAAGGTTATGGACACCTGCGGGCAGCAGGGCCATGTCTGTAATATTAAATTTAATCACATACTATGATTTTCTTGGTTATCCTTCTCCTTGCCTGAAAAATCATCCTTTTTCTTGGAAAATGGTTTTAAGATGATTTTAACATGATGCTTTGAATTCTAGCTTTCAAAAATCATGAATATTTAATGAAGTGGTACCCTTAGTGAAGGTAATTTTTTTTACCGAACTAAGAAGAAATCAATTTTTGCATCTATATGACAACTAAATTTAGAGTGTTCAATAAAGAGGTTTCTTGTTGGTCTAGGGAAGTGTGATATTGCTCTTTTTCCTTTTCTAGTATCATAACATTAATTTTTATGGTATTTGAAGTGATGAAATACTCAGTGATGACTACTCACAGGGTGTTGGTTGCCAACAATGTGTATTGATTGTAGTTGCCTCTAAACATGTGATGCATGACCTAAGTACAAGATTGTTATAATAGGTGCAAGAATCTTGTGGTAGTATTTTTGAAATTGCACCTTTCAGCTAAATTTAATTTTTATCATAAGACATTAGGCAAAAACAAGACAGGGAATTCATTTGGGAGAAGGTAACACGTATGTGCCATACTCTTTTCTCTATAATGTCTACTTTCAGTACATGATCTTCTTTTATCACTCTTACAATTGATATTTTCATTAGAACTGTAGCATGGTTTTTGTTGGCATTGTAATAGTTATGTTACAGGCTAATGAATGCATTTAAATACTAGGCATCTTCATATTTACACGCTAGAATTTTTGCTAACGCTCTTAATATTCAAGCATTTCCCCTGCTTTCTTTCCTAGATTTATAGTTTAAAGGTTTTTCTTGCATGAGGACATGCAAGAAGTTCAACATGGGGGGATGCTGAGCTGCATTTTAGCCCAATTTTCTATGGTTCTTATCAAATAATTATATGACTGTGCCTGGTGTTTTTGTCCTTTTATGTTGATGATTAGGGGAACTTAGAGACAATAGCTATTAATTTATAAATTTGTCTTATTAGTTAATTTTATGAGTTTTTTGTGTAATAGTATCATTACTAACATGCTTTCCTAGAGGAAAGTGAATAAGTATAGCACCCAAAGTGTTGGAATGCTTCTCGAAGTGTATTTCAGTACGAAATCATGCTTGAAGAAGAACCATATTTTAGTATTGGTTCATCTACTTTGATGTTTCCCTTCAGTAACACTGCACATTGAAAGGCTTGTCAAATCCTTCAATTGGCCATTCGGGAGATAATGTGGTCATGGGTTATGAAACAACTACCATCATGAAGATCTTTTCTTTTGAAATCACAGTTGAAAGTGGATTCATTTCCAAAAGTGCCATTCCTTAATTTCACAAGACTTGCAACAACGTGCCTATGAACAGTATCAAGTGCAAAAGTGATAACTACATTGCCAGCGATAGAATTGGATCTACCTGCATAATCAATGACATTTAGTGTCAAAAAATATTCCCTTTGGTGGTCATGATGGAACCCAACTAACTGGAGAAACGATGGAGTGCGTGGCATGCCTCTACATCACAAGACCACAGAAGGTTATCCACAAGTTATTTTTTCAATTTCTTCTTTCCAACAAATGATTGGAATGATGGTGTTGACATCATGTAAGAGGAAATGGTGATGACGGATTGGAGCTTTCTAGTTGTGCGCCAACAATACCATAAAGTTAAATTATGTCCAGAAGCCAGGATCGAGCCAACTCAAACTTGAATTCGGAAGAAAATCTTCTTGTTCTGATTTGACTCAAATTGTATTAACTAAAAATCCTAAATTTATATTCCATGTATCTATTGATCCATTTAATTAGAGCAGCATCGCTTCTATACAAGCGATTGTTGTGCACATGTTTGGGGGGAGGGGGGGGGGGGGGGGGGGTCGGAAGGGCAGATAAGTAGGAAGGTAGAGGAATTTGATTCCTCCAGTGCGATGAGAGCACAGGGATAGTGAGATGATGGATCAAAGAAGTAGAAGTAGTCTGGGATTGCAGTAGAATGCCCAATTATGGACAGGAGCCACACTGTAACATCTGTGTTGTGTAATTTTATTTGATTGAATATTTCTATAATTTGATTAAATTCACATTCAATTTGCATTTCCAGGTTGCTTCGAATTTAGAAGATGATGTGTTAATGTAGTTTCTCTTCAGGAAGATTGAGTTGGATGATCAGGCCCATCAGTCAACTCGCTGCTTATATTGCTTATAATTTATTCATTTCTTTTACTGCATTTCATTCCCTCATCGTGTGTGAGAATGATTTACATTTTCTGCAATATTTTTCTATTTGGTTATGCAAGTTTGGTTTATGAATTTACTGATGCCGATACCTTAGAATTTATTTTTGAATAAAATTACTTATCAAACATTTCTCTTATTTTTGTTTCTCATCGTCATCATTTAATGTGTTCAAGAAATATATTTTTGATTGTGAAGGGATTTATAATAGAATATGAAATTAACTCAACATTATTTGGTCATTTATAAGTAATCTTAATTTTGGGATTTTACATGTTCGTTGTTTTAATCTAAAAGGAAGACTTCATGAATTATCTAGTAACAAATTTAAACTTATTTGAACACTTCAATCAACGAATTTAAACTTCTTTGAACAATGCAATTCCGTTTCACATATTTCCTTTATGCTTGCATAGGCTAGATAAATTTTATGTCGGTGTTAATCTAGAATTTATTTATGTTCAAGAAATTAAGTAGAGTATCAATTAGCAAGTGCTTCTCTACCTCAATTTCACTCTTTCCCTGTTCAAGATTTTTTATAATGAAATGTATATTAAATATAAAGGATTCAAGATGAGGTTAAAGATAAAGAAGGGTTTCATTTAACTTTATATTTATATTATTGGATACTCATAAACAATTTAAATTATTTGATGGATTGATCTTTGGATTGTAAGGAAATCACATTTATTTAAAAGCCAAGGTTAGCTTAAATAAATTCTTAACTTAATTAAAGTGTCCAAAAATACTCTTGAACATATCCTCATTCAATAAATTTAAAAGTATGAATTGAATATCTTCATACACCTATGATTCCTTTCCATTAATAGTACTTGCATCATTTGGAAGCAACATTTTAAGTACAAATCTTAAAGTAGCATTTTAAGTACAAATTTAAAGCATCATTTTAAGAACAAAATTTAAGTAGTTGGAATTAAAAAAAATTATTGTTAGATCCCTATATTAATAGTATAGTCCCTTATTGTTGTTAGTGTAACCCCCTTATTGTTATTATTGTACCCCTGTAACCCCCATATTGTTATTATTGTGCCCTTAAATTATTATTGTTAGGTCGGCTAGGATTACATTGTGGCCCCAATAGGATTACATTGTGGCCCCATGGACTCCTATATATAGAAAGGAGGTTTTGTAATTTGTATCATCCAAGAATTGTTCATTCATGTAATGTATTGGAGGTTTCCCCCTCTAAGTGGCTTATTTATAAGGCGTTGATATCTCTTTTATTCTATTTTTGGAGCTGGTTTCACAACATTTGGTATCAGAGCTTTGGATTCTAGGGTTTCGTTTCTCCAAACAGGTCCTCGTGGAATTTTCGTTATAACTTTTTTTCTACGAAGTTTCAGAAGCTGAAATTTTTAGGGTGCGAAGCTGAAATCCCGAGGAACATCTTCAAAAAATTTCAGAGCTTGGTTCGCAATATTTTCGGAGATATGATCTGTGGAATTTAGGTCTTTTTGCAGGCTCCTCAATTTAATATAAATAGAGGTCATCGTGGAATTTGAGCTATAAATTTTTTTCTACGAAGGTTCAGAATCTGAAATTCATATGGTGCGAAGCTGAAATCCTGAGGAAATTCTTCAAAAAATTTCAGAGCTTGGTTCGCAATATTTTTGGAGATATGATCTGTGGAAGGTAGTGCTTTTTCAGGCTCCTGAATTGCATCTCAAAGAGGTGATAGTGGGAAAAGTTCAATAAATCTCTCTCTGGGCAGTGGATTTGAGTGCCGTAAAAAGTGGTTACCATTGTGAGAATTTAATTTTCTTTTATCATTCAGAGCTAAAAAGAAAAAATAGGCATGTGGCAAGTCGTAAAAGTTCGCTCTACTGAACCAGTCCATAATTAGGTCATTGTGGGAGATTGGACATAAATTTTCCTTGGAGAATCCAAATCATGTCGGACACCTGTGGCACTCGAAAGACAATTCATAAGAGCTACTCAATGTCGTTTCAGAATGTTAAGAAACCACAATCACAAGAGATAAATAATTTCAATATCAGGCTCCTCAAAAGCAAGAAAAAGGTGTGTATTTTTTTTTTCCGAATTGCATAAGTCTTGTTTGAAGAATCAATTTAAATTGATTCCAAGGGCATATTGTAGAATATATATCATTTTTGGGTTCTAAAATATGCCTCATAAAAATAATTCAAAACCCATTAAGCCTTCAGAAGGCTCTACTATGACTCATGAAGATGAAGAATTGCAACATGATCTATCAAAATTACAAGAGCAAGTGCACCAAATTTTGCTCTCACAAAGAGAAAACAAAAATGAAATGGAAGTTTTAAAGCAATGCTTGGAAGCTAAAATGGATGGTTTGAAGAATAATATGGAGGGGTTTGAAGATAGGCATGGAATCTAAGATAGATGGCATGGGAATCTAAGATGGATGACATGGAGAGCTAAGATCGATGAAAAAATGAAAGACAACATGGAAAACATGAAGAATGATCTAAAAGCAGACATGGAAGGTTTGACAAAGTTGATACAAGAAATGTTTCCTAATGGTGAAAATATAGTAGAGGAAACTCATGATGAGAACAAAATAAATGTTAATCGTGAGTTCATAAACTCTAATGTTGGCGGGAGGAACCACCATATTCCAAAAATGGATATGAGGAAGTTTGATGGAAAGGATCATGTAACATGGATATTATAGATGGAGCAATATTTTGATCTCCATAATGCGCGAAACACACAAAAGGTACGCATTGCAACTTTAAATTTAGAAAAAAATACATTTTTATGGTATCGATGGCTTCGCTCTCGTAAAAATATTGTCTCTCGGTCAATTTTTACGGAGGAAATGATAGCACATTATGAGGATACAAAGAGCAACACCTTCTTTAGCCAATTGGTAAATCTCAAACAAAAGTGTTTAGTGGGGCAGTACATTGAGGACTTCCAAAAATTGAATATAAGGGTAACTGATATTCCAAAGGAACAGAGGATTGATCTCTTCATAGGTACTTTAAAGGATAACATCCAACATGAAGTTCGTGTTTTGGAACCTGATTCATTGGAGAAGGCATTCAGGTTGGCAAGAAAAATTGAATGTAAAATTATGAGGACAAGGAAGCCTACTACTCACTTCTATAAAGAAGGAAGTGTTGCTACTCCTAGATTTCCACAACCTACAAGATTGACACCACAAAAATTGGAAGAAAAAATATCAAAAGGGCTTTGCTACAGTTGTGATAGGAAATACACTAAAGGTCATAAGTTTGCTGAGAAGAAATTATTTTACATAGATTGTGAAGAGGAAGAAGAAAATGAAAAAGAAGAGGATATACACTAGGAACCAACCCTAGAAGAGGAAGAAATGAGTCAGGCCATATTGTGTAATTGATGGCAGAATTATGTCTCAGGCTCTGAGAATAGAAGGCCATATCAAGAAGAAAAAGGTAATAGTGTTGATTGATTCAGGTAGCACCCATAATTTTATTCATTGTAAGGTAGCCAACGAATTGAATTGTTTCCTATACCCAACACCAGAATTTCAAGTGATGGTTGCAAATGGAGGAACTATAAATTGCTCTGGAAATGCCATAATATCAAGCTAACGATGGGGGAATATGTATTGAATAGTCCAATTCTTTCTATTCCTATGGGAGGTTCTGATGTTGTACTAGGAGTACAATGGTTGCAATCTTTGGGGACGGTAGCTTTTAATTTTCAAGAACTTTTCTTGAATTTTTTTTAAGAAGGAAAGGAAGTTGAATTACGAGGTATTGTAGGGGCTTAGGAAGGTAACAAGCTCAATATCATGACAAGTTACAAATAAAGAACAATAAGGTGTAATTGCACAATTATGCTCACTAGAAGTTCCAAAATTAAAATCATCTATTTCTCCAGATCTCCAAAAAGTCTTGGACAATCATTCCAAGGTGTTTGAAACTCCCAAAGGAATCCCACCTATTCATGATCATGATCATGCTATTAATTTGATTCCAGGAAGTGTTCCTCCAAATATCAGGCCTTACAGATATCCTTATGTACAAAAGAGCGAAATTGAACGTATGATTGCAGAAATGCTAGAGGCTGGTATAATTCAACCTAGTCAAAGTTATTTCTCTGCTCCAGTAGTATTGGTGCACAAGAAGGATGGATCATGGCGCATGTGTATGGATTATAGGGAGCTCAATAAGCTCACTATTAAAGATAAATTTCCCATTCCTGTGATTAATGAATTATTGGATGAATTACATGGAGCAATTTATTTTACCAAGTTGGATCTTCGTTTATGATATCATCGGTCAGAATGAAGACTGAAGATATTCCAAAACAACATTTCAAACTCATGAGGGTCATTATGAATTTTTGGTCATGCCTTTTGGCCTTACTAATGCACCTTCTACATTTCAAGGGTTGATGAATTCCATTTTCAAACCCTTCCTTAGAAAATTTCTGCTAGTATTTTTTTATGATATACTAATCTACAGTAGGTCTTGGAAGGGATATGTTGGAACATGTTGACGGGAATTCTCCAAACTATTGCAGAGAAACAATTGCATGCAAAGACATCAAATATTTCTTTGGATTATGAAGGTTAGAATATCTAAGGATGTATATTGTATCTCACGAGGGTGTTAAGGTAGACCCTAACAAAATTAAATCCATTAAGGAATGGAAAGTCCCCACAACCATAAAGAAGTTGCGAGGATTTCTTGGGTTAACGGGGTATTATCACAATTTTGTTAAGAATTATGGGAGAATAACACCACCTCTAACACCATTATTGAAGAAATATGCATTTTCATGGACTCCTAAAGCAACTAAGGCCTTTGAACATCTTATATAGGCAATGTGCCTAGCATCGGTCTTAGTTATGCTAGAATTCACAAAAACCTTTATTGAGGAATGTGATGCCTCAGGAAATGGAATTGGTGCTGTTCTAATGAGGAAGGAAGACCCATTTCTTTTGAAAGTTGTCCAATCAAAGGAAATTATTTACATAAACCTATTTATGAGAAGGAAATGTTAGCAATACTGCATGCACTAAAGAAATGATGAACTTACCTAATGGGAAGACACTTCAAGGTAAAATCTGATCATGATAGTCTTAAACACTTTTTGGAACAAAGACTATCTTCAGAACAGAAACAAAAATGGGTCACAAAGATGTTGGGTTGTGACTTTGAAATAATATCCAAAAAAGGGAAGCTTAATTTTGTTGCAGATGCACTCTCAAGAAATAATGAAGAGGTGGAAGCATTGCTTTGTGCCATTTCTATTATCCAACCAGATTGGATAACTGAAGCAAGATGTGAATGGAAGAAGGAAAAAGAAGTATGGACACTCATTCCAAAGTTGCAACAAGATCCTAGTACATTTGATACATTTGGTTGGAAAAATGATTCTTTATGGTACAAATATTGCTTATATCTTTGTAAGAATTCCCAACTAAAACAAAATATTCTTTTGGAATTGCACACTTCTCCTTTAGGAGGACACTCAGGATTTTTAAAAACTTACCACATGGTGAAGAAATAATTTTTTTGGGATAACCTTAAATCTAATATTCAAAATTTTGTGGCAGAATGTTTGGTTTGCCAACAAAATAAAGTTGAGACATTCAACTATCATTCAGTCCACATAGGAGGAGATTTCAATGGATTTTATCACGAGTTTATCTAAGTCTAGAGAAAAGTGTCACATCATGGTGACAGTTCTTAGACTTACAAGTGTATATGCACACTGCCCATGCATTATCTCATCCATTTAAAGCAAGTACAATTGCTACTACATTTATGGACACAATTCAAAAGCTACATGGAAACCAAAGGGTTATTGTGAGTGACAGAGATCCCATTTTTACTGGAAATTTTTGGACGGAGTTATTTTCTTGTTTGGGTACTCAATTAGCTCATAGCTCATCTTACCATCCTCAATCTGATGGTCAAACTGAGATATTAAATAAATTTTTGGAAGGATATCTTCGTTGTTTTGTATCTGATAAATAAACACAATGGGTCAAGTGTTTACCTCTCGCATAATGGTGGTATAACACTTCCTTCCATACTTTAGAAAAAATGACTCCATTTATGGCACTTTATGGATATCATCCACCATCCATCACATCATCTTTAAGAGAAAATTCGAAGGTTCAAGTAGTGGAAGATCACATAGAGCATCAACAAGAAGTTCTCCAACTCTTAAAGGATAACCTGAATTTGGCACAAAATCGAATGAAACGACAGGAAAATCAACATCGCAGCGAGAGAAGTTTTGATGTAGGAGACTGGGTATTTTTAATGCTACAACCATACAAACAAATGTCCCTCAAGAAAGCTAAGAAGGATAATAAATTATCACCAAAGTAATATGGTCCTTACAAGGTGTTGCAAAATATTGCTACTATGGCATACAAATTGAAGCTTCCCGCTTCTTCATGAGTGCATTCAGTTTTCCATGTTTCATGCTTAAAGAAGGTTATAGGAAAAAATCTTCTAGTTCAAACAATATTTCCAGAACTTAATGAGGAAGGAAAAATCATATTGGAACCTAAATCGGTCATGGAAACAAGAACTCAACAGCTACAGAATTGATCAATTTCAGAGTATCTCATCAAGTGGAAGAACTTACCCACTGAAGATTCTACATGGGAGGATGAGAATTTTATATAGAAACACCCAGAGCTACTCAAGCATTGAGGACAACACTTTTTTGAAGGAGAGGGGCATGTTAGGTCCCTATATTACTAGTATAGTCCCTTATTGTTGTTAGTGTAACCCCCTTATTGTTATTATTGTACCCCTGTAACCCCCATATTCTTTTTATTGTGCCCTTAAATTATTATTGTTAGGTCGGCTAGGATTACATTGTGGCCCCACTAGGATTACATTATGGCCCCATGGAATCCTATATATAGAAAGGAGGTTTTGTAATTTCTATCATCCAAGAATTATTCATTCATGTAATGTATTCGAGGTTGCCCCCTCAAAGTGGCTTATTTCTAAGGCATTGATATCTCTTTTCTTCTATTTTTGGAGCTGGTTTCACAACATTTATGATTTTCAGTTGTAGTCTTTTACAGCTTTGAATTCTTTTTTTGCAGTGTGTTTACTTTGAAATGTCTTATTTCCTTTTCCTGCATGAATTCGTTTCTAAATTAGTTCTAGGGTTTTGATTTTACAAGACTGTCAGTTAATATTCTAGCATATATTGTGCTACGTCTCTAAGTCTTACGACCCCAGATTGAAAATTTAAATGTGGGTGTAAATCTAGCATTTACACCTCCCAATAGTTGTCTATATCATCTTCTGTATGATACACAAAATTAGCACGTGCATTTTTGCGTGCTCTTTGTTGATTTAGAAAAACATCAATTCTAGCAAGTCCACTTTGAACATTGCCTATGATGGCATCCCTTGCTTCTCAACTAATTTGAGAAGTGGCATCCATATCTGACCACATGGTGGCTTGGGGTCAGGAAAATCAACATCCTTCTTAGCACCCCTACTATCACATAATTGACCTTTCCCAGGACCAAAAAATTCAGAGGGAAGGTCATTATAATTGGGTTTCATTCTCAAAATAATTCTTAATAAAATAATTTTGCAAAATAAATAGGTACCTCATTGTTCCACGGTAGTCTTACATAGGCAACAAGGTGCCTATCATACAAATGGAAAGCTATATCAGTGTGCTTGAAATATTTCACCTTTAGCATCTTTCTTTTTGGCCCTTCTTTGAAATTAAATAGTTCAAACTAATAAATTATTATACAAAATTTCTCATTTTAAAATAATATTACAATAAAGGAAAAAATAATTAAATTAAAATTAACTCCAAAATACCTGCTCTTAATACCTAGTTTACTGAATCCCAAGTCACACTCAAAAAGTAGAGAATAGAGATAGAAATTGTAGTTCCAAGTGTCCCATATTTTTACTATTCTTAGTGAGTGTTTCTTTGAATTTTATCTTATTTCCAATACTTATAAGAATTCATTATCAAAAAAATTCCCTTATTTCAAGGCCGACATATAAACACTAATGTCTAACCTTTGTATATAAGTGTAGAAAATAGAAAGTGATTCTATGTATTGTACAACAAATGTACTAAAATAAAGGTAGTCGAGATACAATTTTGAATATGCTTTTTCAGGAAAATTAACTCAGCAACGAGCAGAAGAGGAGGAGGCCACTACGAGTAGATACATGAGCTGGAGTGATGAAAAAAATGCTCAAGAAGAAGAGACCAACAAAAATTAAACAAGAATATGAAGAAACTAATCACAACAATGTGCAAGAATCAGAAGGGGGACAGAGTGAGGAAACTGAGAATACTGTGGGATGGAGCACAAGTAACAACACAAAGGAAGAAGAGACAGAATTCACACTATAAAAAATGCCCTTATTTCAAGACTAACATCTAACAAATAACATCTAACATTTTTATATAATTTTAGAAAATAGAAAGTGATTCTATGTATTGTACCGCAAATGTAGTAAACGAAAGGAAGTAGAGATACAATCTTGAATATTTTTTTTAGAAAAAATTACCTCAACAATGAGAAGAAGAGGAGGAGGCAACTATGAGTAGCTACAGGAGTTGGAGTGATCACAACACTTCTCAAGAAGAAGAGACCAATAAAAATAAACAATAAGAGGAAGAAACTAATCACAACAATGTGCAAGAACCAGAAGTTGGACAGAGTGAGGAAACTGAGAATACTGTGGGACAGAGCACAACTAAAAAGACACGGTAAGAAGAGACATAATTCATTCTGCAAAAAATGCCTTTATTTCAAGACTAACATCTGAAAACTAACATCTAACCTTTTTATATAAGTCTATAAAATAGAAAGTGATTCTATGTTTGTAAACAAAATGTAGTAAAAGAAAGGAAGTAGAGATACTATCTTGAATAGGTTTTTTCAAAAAAATTAACTCAACAATGAGAAAAAGAGGTGGAGTCCACTACGAGTATTTGTAGGAGCTCGAGTGATGACAACAATGCTAAAAAATAAGAGACCAACAACAATGAACAAGAAGAGGAAGAAACTAATCACATTGACGTGCAATTATCATAAGGTGGATAGAGTGAGGAAACTGAGAATACTGTGGGACAAAGCACAACTTAACAAGACACAGGAAGAAGAGACAAAATTCAAGACACAAGTTTCATTTAGATATTTTATGCTTGGTTTCAAATTTTACACTTCACCTTTGTGGTTGTAGTTGAAGAAAGCAAGGGAATGGATTACATTTTAAGAAACATTGAGAAACCTGCTATCTGGTTGTAAAAGAACCCAATATTTCACGCTTGGAGCAAGCATATTGAAGTTCATCATCACTATATTCAGGAGCTCATAGCCAAAATATAAGTGGAAGTCCGATTTTGTATCACAGAGGAAAATACTATTGATATCTTGACCAAGTTAGTAAGTAAAGACAAATTAAGAAAGGAAAGACAATAATTCTTAAATGTGTTGCTAGAGAGGCTCCAAGAAAGCATACTGAAGTTCATCATCACTATATTCAGGAGCTCATAGCCAAAATAAAAATGGAATAAGTCTGATTTTGTAGCACAGAGGAACAGACTACTAACATCTTGACCAAGTCAGTAAATTTAGAAAGTAAAGACAATAGTTCTTACATTGTTAGAAATTTTGTTCCTTGTTAGTACACAAATTCTATGTGTATTTAGATTGATGAAGTAATTTTGTGTGTGATGGCAGTAAAATACTCAGTAGGTGATGTACAATAATATGTGTTAAATTTGAATTTTTTTTAGACATAACTTGGATGATGCTATGCAGTTAGTCAATGCCATGAAAATGCAAAATTGCACACATGATGAAAATGTTTATGGCATCCTTGTCGATGGTTACTTGAAAACAGGCCAGCTGGAGAAAGCATTTGAAACAATGCATATCATGAAATAACTAGGTTGCATTTCTATTGTTTTGAGTGAAAATCTAGAAATGTACAATGAAAAGTAATGGTAGGATGTACATTATAATATTAAAGATAAATCAGTCCAAGAAACACAAGATAATAAGCATTCTAGATACTATCCATTTTTCTCTTCCCTTTAAAGAGTAATTTATATTAAGATGACCATCTCTAGGAGAAGGCTTGATAAAATAATGGCAGAATAACAAAAATAAATATATTGTTTGACAAAACTAAATTTTGTGTATAAGTGGAAATGAAAATTTCAAGGAGACCAAAATAGAATCTCCTCTTTAACTCAAAATGTGCTATTTAAGAAGATTTGTAATTATATTTTTTTGTTGTGATTCTTTTCTTTTCTTTTCTCATTTTCCATTTCACCAGTGATTTCTGAGCTACATTAGTAAAGAAATATGGTTGTTTGAGATAACGGTTTGAGAGGAAAAAAATGATACTTCATAGTAGTCTTGAATGGAGTTGAATTGGAAGCATTCTCGACTATAAAATTTCACGACTGAGAAAAATTTAAGAATGAAATTTATAAAAAAAAAATAAAAGTTTTTTCGACAATATTATAGTAAAAAACAAATAAATACAAATAGTTTTTGTAATTATGTTATACTTGTAAACACATATTGTGCATTGGATTTGGGAAGGACGCCCTTGGAGACAAAAATGGCGATATTTATGTGGTTACAGATCCCCATGACGATCCGATGAATCTGGCCAATGATACCCTGTGTCATGGTGTGGTTCAGATAGAGACGTTGTGATTCAGATGGAGTCACTTCCATTACATTGTGTGATACAGAGAGTGCCACTTCCATTACACAGAGAATCTGAATCTTTATACAACATATCTTTACATAGAGAACATGAATCATAGCTTTATGCATAGATCAATTAAACAGAGAACGTGAATCATGAATTTACATAGAGATCAATTACACAGAGATGAATTACACAAAGATCAATTACACAGATATCAATTACACAAAGATCAATTACACATATATCAATTACACAGAGATCAATTACACTTTCGAATCATGAATTTATACAGAGATCAATTACACAGAGAAAGATGCTTCCAAAGAATACCTGCACAAGAATGACGCTTCAGAAGAATATCCGGAGCACAGATGCAGAGAGGATGAGCGGACGAGCGGATGAGCATAGAGGCAGAGCGGACGAGTGGACGACCACAGACGCAGAGCGGACGAGTGGACGACCACAGATTTACCAACGATCACAAACTAGAAAATGAAAAAAATATTATTCTGGGCTGAGAGCCACTATATTCATAAAAAAAAAGTTCGGTCTAACTTTTAACGTCAATTTCTCCACCTCCGGCCAAAAATCTGGTTATCATTTCCGTCAACGTAAATGGCGGAATAAGTTCGATTAACGGTAGAAAAATTTTGGCTGAACTTTTGGGAGAGTGAAATTTTTTAGCGCATTTCTTACGAAAGTGTAACCCACCTTCATACAGTCACCCTAGTCCAATCCTTTAAATAATATTGAAAGTTCCAAAAAACTGAATTGCCAACTTATAATCCAATCTTGAAGGAGCTCTTCTTGGGCTTGGTGTGCAAGTACACTCGTTCCCCAACCTGAAACTCCTTAAGAAACCTGTTAGGATTTGCATAAAAAAAAATTCTATACCATGTTTTCCTTTATATTCTTCTTGATTACTTGGATTTATGATTCCATGTCTACCAACATGTCTAGTCCTATCAGTACCCTGTTCACTGGATCACTCCAAATTAAGGGAGTATTAAAACTCCTCCCATATATTTCCTCAAACAGAGTCATCCTCAGTGACTCTTGATACCCATTTTCATAAGAAAAATAAACCAACGGAAGGTACTCCTCCCATATCCTCTATTGATGCATCACATACATCCTCAACATGTCTTCCAATATTTTGTTGACCCTCTCTATCTATCCTTTTGTCTATCAATGATAAGCGATGTGGAAACCGAACTCTATTCCAAAACCTAGAAATAATGCCTTCCAAAATCTAAAAGTTAATGTAGCATCCCTATCTGACACAATATTCCTTGGAACACCATGCAACCTCAATACATCTCTGATGAATACCTGTGCTACATCATTCACTAAATAAGTGGACTTCACTGGAATGAAAAGTGCTACCTTTGTCAACTTGTCAACCATAATCATGATAGAATCATGTTGTCTAGATGTCCTTGGAAAACCTGTAATAAATTCCATGGAAATGACCTCCCATTTCCACTTTGGAATCAAAACTGATTGTAGTAATCCACCTGGATGCTTAAACTTTGTTTTCACCTGTTGAAAATCAAAGCATCTGGCCAAAAAATCTGACACTTCCTACTTTAGATTCGACTAATAATAAAACATCTTCACCATTGTCAATGAATTTTTGTATCTTCGGTGACCTGAATATGGTTTTTCATGAAATTATCACTAGATTTTATTCTTTATCTCACTGTCATTCAACCCATAGATCCTGTCCCTAAATCTGATCAAACCATTTGTTGTAAGAAAATAATCCATATCATGCTCACCTATATGTTGTTGTAACTTATGCATAAGCCCCATGTACCTGTCATCCTGTTATCCTTCATGTAAATCCGATCTTGTAAGTTTGTACCATAGGAACTCATAGTTTCTATATGATTCACCTGCACTCTCTTTCTAACGGTATCTGCAACCTTGTTCTCCTTACCTTTGATGTACCTTATTTCAAAGTAAAACTCACTAATCATGGCCAACCATATAGCTTTCATGGCATTTAGATTTGGTTGGTCAAATAGATACCTCGATGAATTGTGATCACTCATCAATACAAACCTCCTTCCAACAAGATATTGTCTCCACATCTTCAATGCATGGATGGTCGCTTCCAACTCAAGATCACGAGTTAGATAATTATTCTCGTGCTCATTGAGTTTCTATGTCTCATAGTACACTACCTATCCTTCCTGCATTAGGACTCCACCAAGTCCTCTCCTATAAGAATTTGTGGATACCACAAAGTCTTTGTCCATATATTTAATGTGTAGAATTGGATCATTTGTCGACATCTCCTCAATTTCTCAAAACTGGATGCACATTCCTCTATCCACTCAAAATTTTTACCTTGCCTATATAGTGAAGTAATAGGGTATGAAATCCAATATAATTTCTTGATGAACCTCCTATAATAACCTGATAGCACCATAAATGATATTAAATCATCCACATTTCTAGGAACTACCCACTCCATGCTCTTATCTTCTCTCGATCCATTGCTATGCCTTCCTTGCGAAAAACATGTCCCACGTAATGTACCTATGTCTGAAAGACACTACATTTTTTGAGCTTACAATACAAATAATGCTCCCTTATAAATCTCATTGCTTTTGCTAAGTAGGCGACATGCTCTTCCTAATACTTAGAATATATCAAGATGTCATTAATGAACATAAGAAAAAACTGGTCCAGATAATGACACAACATAGTATTCATTAACAACATAAAGGTAGTTGGAGAATTAGTCAAACCAAATTGAACTACAGCAAAATCATCATGCTTGTACCTAGTCTGGAAATCATTCTTGTAAATATCCTCTTCTTTGATTTGTACCTGATGATATATGAATCTCAAGCCAATATTTGAGAACACTGATTCTCCCTTCAACTGGTTCAACAAGTCATCAATACTTCACAACAGATTCATGTCCTTAATGTTCACATTGCTCAAATGCATGTTATCAATGCATAACCAAAGTGTACCATCCTTCTTTTTTACAAACAACACCAGTGCATCCCAAGGCAAAACATTAGGCCTAATGTATCCCTTTTCAAGCATGTATTCAATTCTAACTTCAACTCTACTAACTATGGTGTGTTCATCCTGTAAGGTGCCTTTGATGTTGGTGCTACCCCTGGTACCAACTCAATTGAAAAGTCCACTTCCCTCTGAGGCAGAAACCTTGAAATCTCTACTGGAAGGACATTATGAAACTGCTACAAGATTAGGTACCTCTCTATAGATTTTGTATCATCAACATCCTTACCTTTATCATGAGAAATATGTATTGCAAATAACACACACTTTTTTCTGCGACTACACTTTTCCTACATAGTTTTCACCATTCTAACTAATGTTCACACCTTCTTCTTACCCTGCAAGATCATTTTTTCTTCATTGTCAGCCAAACACTAAATATCTTTGTCATAAAAATATGCCTTAGTCTTATGAATATATAACCATTCCATACCCAAAAGCATGTTATATGATCGCAACGGAAGTACATTGAAATGTGTTGAGGTCGACATACCATTCAACTCAAATGCACAAGCTCTTACCCAATGATAAACTCTCATATTTTTACTCATATCCAACTGTACTAACTAATTTTTTGTATGAAATTATTTATTCAAACCACAATTATACACCAAGTCAAGACTAACATAGTTATAATTAGATCTAGGGTCAATCAAAATAGAAACAACTTTATCACACAACTTGCCATCCATATCCATAATATACGCTTAGTGATATGTCTGCATGTTATCCAATAATGCATAAATCCATGGAATTATCTTCCCAACATCCCCAAATGTCTGCACTTCCTATGCATTTTAAATCTAAGTCCTACAACCTTGATTTTTCGTGAAATACCTCTTGAGATTCTCCTTGCCGCACATTCAACAAAACAATTGTCCTTTACCATAACCTTTATTCTGCTTCCCTCCAGACTATGACCCATCAAATTCTTGTAAGGTGCAACATTTTCTCTCTACTACATTCTAGGGTCTTATTATTTTCGGTTACATTTACCTTTATCTTTTTCTTTCCCTTTCCAACCTTGATCATATTATTTCTTACGCTTTGATTGTTAATAACAGTGCTTCAATTTCCCAATGACTTCCTCAAGTGATCGAGGCTCATCATTAGGGGAATTTTGAGGTCTAAAATGGGCCTCCTAAGAAAAATGTACAAAAACAATAAAATTTATAAGAAATAATAGGATTCAAGATGATGATGTCAACCATGGGGGATGATTCACCTTTTTTAAGTAAAAGAGTAAAAAGATTAATAAATAATAGAATAATAAAACTACTTTCTCAACTCGTGTTTTCAACTTATATCCAAATTTTTTTACTCCATTGTAAAGAGGGAGTAATCGTTGGATGAAAAATTTAATTCCTCATCCAAGGAGTACCCATGTTGCATACTTTTGCTAGACCCTCCTACACGAAAAATGAGAAATACATTAAAAATCATGATTACAATCACTTTTTTCATGTTTTTCTCATTTTTCGGGTAGAAAGACCCATATAAAGTGTGCAACATGGGTACTCCTTGGATGAGGAATTAAATTTTTCATCCAACGAGTATTGTCGCTTGAAATTTGAGTAAAATATTTGGGAGATAAGTTGAAAATATGAGTTGAAAAAATAGTTTTTTCTTTTTTCCCACTAAAATTGGATGATGTAATCAAATCTTATTTTATTATTTCCATTATTATTTTATAATTTCCTTAAGAGGCCCATTTTAGACCCTAAAATTCCCCTAATGCATACTCGATCAGATCTTTAAATTTTAATGGTAACCCATGGACAAATCTCTGAAATTTTTCTTTTTTCATGCTTAGTATATAGTACATACCTAAAAAACTCCAAGAACTTCATCATATACTCCTCATTTGTCAGCAATGCCTTATTTAGCTCATATAATTCCTTAGGTTTGTTTTCATAGTACCTATATGACAAATATTTATTCCTCAAAAGTCCCTTTTATTCATGCCAACTCAACTCCTATGTCGTGATTTCTTTGACCCAATTCACATCTTCCCACTAGATTTATGTTTTCCCTTTAAGGCTAAAGATCGTTATTTTGGCCTTCATATTCTCTGTGTAATCATGTAGCTCAAATAACTTCTTCATCCTGAGTATTGATGCCTCAAAAACCTCTGAATTCTTCAAATCTCGATCAAAGGTAGGTGGCTTATCTTTCTTGAAATCATATGGAAAATATCCCATGTCACTCCTCTTGTAAGGGTGATAATGATGATGACCATAGTGCATGTCAGAAGCAGAACTAGAATAGAAGATGTGTCCATCACATGTAGTATTGGGAGTATCTATGACCTTTCCATCTCTCATCATGTCATCCTTATCCAACCTGTGCCCACCATGAGATCTACTTCCATATGTTCCATTAGTCTTATCCTCCTTCCCATGGATGATCCTAATAGGTCCCTGTCTCTGGAATTCTGACAAACTTTGAAGGATTACTGCATTAACTTCTGCTCATTTCTCTTGTTCCTGGATGATTATGTCATTATTTTCTTTGAAAATTCTTATTTCTTCCTTCAAAATTCTCAATGTGTTTGTGATGTCATAAGAGTGCCCAACACCATGCTTCTCATATGATCCATGGGGAGAGTCTCGTGTCTACCATATTGCTAGTAATCTTTAATCTTCTCCGTGAAAGTATAACATGTAAGCTTAAACCAAAACATGACATAATAAACATACCTCGATATAATCTAGGGGATGATATATCATCTGCAACATAAACCATATTAGCGCAATACATGTATAAAAATAATCATATCAACATATAATCATCATTTCAACCATTATCCAGTTATCACGCATGTTTATACTAAAAATATACCATGACCTCATGCACGACAAACATAACCATTTCAATGTGTGGATAATGACATATAGGCACTGACATGCATTAAAAATTCATGATATACATACACTCATGATGACCACATCCAACAACAACATCATCAGCTTTCACATGGCGAAACAACTGCAACCATGACCACCACCATGCATATGAAGCAAGCACATAGACCACAAGCATAAGAAACATATATGTAATCGACATGTATGCATGACAAAAACATTATGCCCATCCAGTCCAAGGGGTGAACCATGCTCTGATACCACTTTCTAATGCCCTCCTCCCGCATTTACCCAATCTAACTAGTCCACTTGGGTAAACATGTGATGAATAGTTACTATGATGTGATTCAGCTCACCATGTATATTTAAGGAAGTGGAAATAACAAAAAAAGACCAATATCACCTTCCTCGGGAGATATATACCCTTCAAGAGGCAACCAACCCTTACAAGTGCCTAACCCCTGAGACAACTTGTCATTTTACTAAGATAGACCCCCAGTTGTTCCCATGACTAGACATGAATGCAACAGAGGGACTCTAGTCACTCCCATAGCAAGGAATGTCACAAAATGTGGCCTTTTTCAGGTAGTTCTGAGCCAACGACACTCCGATGTCCCTTTTTCAGGACTAGGTCTTAGGCCTCTTCCTATAACTTCATGAAACTTCTAGAAATGATAAATAACCATGAATTAAAGGTACTAATGAAAACATTGTTACAAGGACTTGAACTGATCCCTAATAGAAATTCCAGGAATTTCGTCAAACATATCATAAACATGTAAAATACTGGTCATAATAACATATCTGAGAATAGGGGTCTCATACTTATCGAGGATTTATCAAGAATAATTGATGCCTTATCACAAGAAAATTCATTATCATATATTAGGCCATATATTCATTCACATTACATGTACTAATAAAATCATGATGAGAGCTTTAACCAAGTTTGTCATAAACCATTCTTATAATTACCATATAACCAACATAATAAAAATGATGCATCCTAGCTGGGATTCGAAATGTCCACAATTTTCTTATGACACTATGGGTAATCTAAATCATTCTCTTTCAATAGAAAAACCATTCAAGCCACATAATAACAATTAAATTTACAAATAAAAAACAAGAGGAAAATATATCTTATCAATCATATGTAAAAGCCAGCAAATTCAAAGACATCCACGAACCCATAGATTAGGTTGAACCAAATCTAAACCGTGAGGAATTTTTTCGTCTCAACCTCTTGGCTTTATCATGTATCCCGCCATTACCGACCAAGGGATTCCTAGGCCTACAAGGTCCCCACCCTTTGGGCTTTACCATGTATTGTTTAATTACTCGTCAAGGGATTCCTACGCCCAATAAATGGTATTCACAATCATAATTTACCATATATCCCACCCTGGTATTCCTAGGCCTTGTGATTAATCCTCAAACCACCACACTTAGCTTTCAATCCATCTGACAATCCAGCTCAACCAAAACAAGAGAATCCAATCACACCATGGCTATCCAGAAATGGCAGGGCAAGACTAAAAAATAGAGTCACACCAAAAAAAACCCATTCCAATGACAACAAGAGAACCAAAAACACACATGCATGTACCATGCATGCCAAAAATAGCAAGGAAATCATAAATGAAACTCAATCCCTGCAAGTAATGATGTTGTAGGTGCATGATTCCTTCTCTTCCTTGATTCATATTTTCTTCCTCCTTCTTTCTTTTCTTTATTTTGTCTTCTTTCCTCCAATGCTATAGTGCTCCAAGAACAATCTAAGTATCAAAGAGTATGATAACGAGAGAGAATAGATAGAGAGCTCCAAAGACGAACTCAGGAAAGGTTGTACTTTCAAAAGTTGTGAATTGATCCTCATAATCCTTTTTATTATTAAGGCCTCTCTTTTCTTCAGTTTCCATTATTTTTCCTTCATTTTACTCCTCACATGAAACCTATGACCTTTCACCATCATTTTCTCCTAATTTCCATTATTTTCATTTAAAAAATGCCAAAAATTTCCTCTTTGTCTTTCTGAAGCGTTTTCCTTTTCCTTTGCCAATTTCCTTAACCATAATAAACCAAATGAATACCGACATTAGGATGTATTTCCCAACATTCAACTTGGAATAAGTGTCCCATGAACTTGGATATTTTTTTTCCTTTATTAAATTTATTTCATGGAATTTTGACCAGGGTTGTTAGATCTCTTTACCTTGATTTTCCATGTGTCTACTCACAACACCAATTTCATGTGAATTATTTCGTCTTGCACTAACCATCATATACATTAACCAGACTACTACATTAGATTATGGTACATGTGACAAATACTCCTTTTATTCCTCATTATTAGGACACAAACCTTAAGAAAGCTTTAAATGGGAAGCTAAAGGGATTTAAAGAGGTTTTACCATACAGAACCTCAGAAGTATTTTGTCCACATACTTCTAATGTGATAACCAAAACTTACCATTTTTCTTTTCTATATGTATCTCCATGCCCAAGATTTATTTTTCTGCTCCAAGATCTTCATTTCGAAAATCCTATCCAACTGAGCCCTTAATATGTTCATCTCAAACATGTTTTTTCTTGGTACAATCATATCATAAACATATAAGACCAACATAATGAATATTCTATATTCCAACTTTTGAAAGTAAACAAAATGATCATGCTTACTCCTTGTAAAATTTTAGCTCATCATGAAGGAATTAAATTTTTGTACCATTATTTGGAAGACTAATTTAGGCCATAAAATGACTTCTTCAGTTTTAAAACAAACCTCTTATTTCAATTTTAAGCAAACCCTTCTAGTTGTTCCATATATCTATATATATATATCCTCCAAATATCCATGTAATAATGCTTTTTTAAAATCTAGTTGCTCTAACTCTAGATCAAGTAATGCAACTAATGCTAACACAACTCGAAATGAAATAGGCTTAAAAAATGGTGAAAAAATATCATGGAAATCAATACCTTCCTTCTAATAATATCCTTTTTCAGCCAATCTTGATTTTTTGTTTTGAACAATATCATTAGCTCCTTTCTTCAATTTTTAAACCCACTTGCAAGCGAAAAAATTTTATTCCTTAGGAAGTTCCACCAGATCCCATGTCTTATTTATTTATAAGGAATCCATTTCCTCTTTCATTGCTACTTTCCATTGATTCCTCATAAGAACTAGGTTCTCCATCATTACAAATTAAAGAAATAGATCTATAAAAATCAACATAATTTTTAGGAAAAGATCTAATCCATGTAGATCTTCGTAGAATTTGTTGCAGTATTTCCTCATTTCCTTGAGAAATTTTTGTATCCTCATCCTCTTTTGTAGAAGTTTCATCATGAACATATTCATGATCCTCCTCCCTTTAATATGACCGAGTTTCCATTTCAACTTTGGAGAATTTTATTATTTCATTTGACCGTCTACATTTGATTTTATGAGTGACGATTCATCAAAAATAACATATTTGTGAATGATGATTTTGTGGGTAGTAGGATATTACTTAGATTTTTTATTCTTTGGAATAAAAGCATAGGCATCACAACCAAAAAATTTAGGATTTGAATAATCATAAGGTTGACATGTCCATACCTCTTCTATAATCTTACAGTTAATTATAGTTGATGATGAATGATTTACCAGATAACAAGTTGTAAGAACTGCTTCCACCCACAATTCCTATTGCAACATGGTATCACTAAGCATACTCTTTGCTCTATCTAGAAAATTCATATTATTGTGTTCAACAACACTATTTTGTTGAGAAGTATAAATCATTGTTTTAAGTATTTCAATCCTAGGTTCCTTCCAATATTTTTGAATTCCTTTGAAGTAAAATTGGTTCCATTGTCAGTTCTCAAAAAAATAATTGACTTTCTAGTACTCTTTTCAACCAAAGCTCTATACTACTTAAAAGCATCAAATACATCAATCTTTCTTTTCATTAAATATATCCACATCTCTCTAGAGTAATCATCTATAAATGTTACAAAATATGAAGATCCTCCAAAAGAGACTGTAGGAGATGGTCCCCAAAGATCTGAATGGATGTAATCAAGGATACCTTTACTCACATGTTTTCCTATTTTTAATTTTTTTCTAGACTTCTTTCCATAAATACAATGCTCATATAAATTCAAATTCATATATTTCTAGCTTATAAGTATCTTACGATCAACTAATACCGTCATCCCTTTCTCACTCATATGACCCAACCACTGATGCCATAAATGAGTAGAGTCACTTGCACCTTTATATGTTATTGTTGCATGATTTACTTTTTTCATTCCTTCAATTTTATAAAGGTTTCCTAACCTTTTATCCTTCAATACTACCAAAATTCCTTTCATCACATTCATAACTCCACCTTGAACTATACATTTATAACCAGCAGAGGCTAACACTCCAAAATATATTAAGTTATTTCTAAGCTCAAGCACATTCCTTAACTCTGTTAACGTTCTAAAAATAACATCATACATTTTAATCCTGATACTACCAATCCCCCATAGTTTTGCATGTAACATCATTACCGATGAAAACCACATAGTCATCAATAGATTGTTATGAAGAAAACCAATTTCTATGAAGAAACTTATAATGGGAATCACCCGAATCTAGATACCAATTATCATGATGTTGAAAAATAGTAGAAGTGGAGAATACTTCATCAACAAGACCTGCACTAGTTTCAACTAAATTAGCTTCCTTTGTAAAGTCATTTTTAACAGATTGTTCCTTTCTTTTCGAGTAATCCCTCTTAAGGTGCCCTGATTTGTTACAATAACAAAACTTTGACTTACTCTTCTTGCCTCTTGACTTAGAACTTTATGTGTGTCTCGAATTTTGATATTTTCCTTTTGATGGAACTATGGCCACCATTGCTTATAATTTTGAGGCTTCAAGGATATATTTCCACTATGTTTCCTTAGACAACAAATCTTTTACAAAACATCAAAATCAATCGTATCAAAAGAACTAAAATTTATATAGGTTACAAAATTTTCCCAAGACATAGGAAGAGAACACAATAATGTAATTTCCTTGTCTTCCCCTTCAATATTTACATCTATGCTACACAAATAACACATAAGAGTTTTGAAAGAATTCAAATGATCAGAGATCTTTGTACCTTCCTTCATCCACAATCTATATAATTTCCTCTTCAAGTAAATTCTATTTGTCAATAACTTTTCCATATAAAGGATTTCTAACTTGGTCCATACTCCTGAAATTATTTTCTCTCCAATGATGTTAAAAAAAACATTATATGCCATGCACAGACGAAAAACACTGAGGACTCTTAAATCCATGTCCTCCTGGTCATAAAAATCCATGTCCACATTTTTCTTTTCCTTCCAAGTAAAGTCTTTTCCACTCCTTGCTGCACGAACATATCCTACATCTTAACCTTTCATAGCTCAAAGGTATTTCTCCCATTGAGATTTTCAATTTCAAAATTCTCACTTTGCATCTTCGCCATTAGCAGAAAAGTTTCCCAAAAGCATGCATACCACTTGCTGAGTTGAGCAACAAAAACATAACCTGCAAATAAATTTTAATTGAAAAAATAATGGAAAATAAACAAGATAGTAGAGTAATCAAACACAAAAATTGACATAATTTTTTATGTGGTAAAACCCTCCTTGTGAGGGAAACATTCAGGGGGAAATGATAATAGTTATTTTTATTATCCAATGGAGATTTACAACCTCTAAATCATAGGCATACATTATCCAACCATTCAATCCACTCTCTATGTGTTATTATTGCATCTACAAACTTACAAGGATAAATAGAAACCTCTCTGATTTTTCTAAATTTGTCCACAACTTTTAAAGAAATTACATAAGAATTTTTTTACATAAAACAAAAAATTTCCACTTCTATATTTTTTTCAAAACTTAAATCATAAGAAATTTTTTACATAAAACAAAAAGTTTCACTTATATATATTTTCTCAAAACTTAAATTAGAAAAAAATGACCCAAACCAAAGGAATGGATTTTACCTATTATCCGAGAATATAGGGAAAGATTTGGGAACTCTTACATATTAATATAAAAGCATCATAAGTCAACATTTGCAATTCCAATTTCTAATGATAAAGATATCTAAATTTTTTAATTGGTCATTTAAATGTTCTCATGCTAAAGGAAAGATAGAGATCTCAATTATAAAAGGCTAGGCAAGTCAAATTAGGCTACATTGACATAACATAACATATGACATCACTCTTCATCTATGTTTCATCACTCTTCATCTATTTTTCTTCATATATGTTTTTCTTTCTCATTTTGAAATATTTATGGAAAATGCAAGTATAAGCTAAATTCAAATTTATAAGAGAGATGTTATGTATAATTATGGGAGAAAAATGATTTAAAAAAAAAATTTGATAAATAAATTTAATATTATTTGTTTCACTATAGAATATATGTGTATCTTCAATATTCATAAAATAATTGAACACTATGCAACGTATAAAATTTCGAACAACAATATTTTTTTTGGGTATAGGTGACTTCGCGTAAAGACCAAGAATGGTACTGGAGCAGCACACATGCATACTATTATGTTTTAGTGAATGATTTTGCAAATGCATTTCAATATTTTGACATGGGGGGCGATCTAAAAGAAAAATTGTCAATTCCATAAGATAAAAGTAAATGCCATCTGACCGCTTTTTCTACAGAAAAATATGGTTTAAGCAAAGCAAAACTTTTTAAAGCATGCTTTGATAGGCGAGTTTTACCATGAAGAGAAATGCCTTCATATATATATATATATATATATATATATATATATATATATATATATATTATGTTCCAACGAAAACATAGATTATGTTCTTCAATTAAAGTACATTAGAAATTTTCAGTCCCTGTTTCTTAATTCGGAGGGGATTTATTGCTTGTTTTTTTAGATAACATTCGTCGCTAAGTTGGAGATGAGCATTTATTTACATACAAATATACATCATAGAAATCTGGATGATGGGGACACTTACTTTGGGGTTCTATTTTTGGGCCTTGTCATGAATATGTTCAACAGAATTAGTGGAATTACAATGATGATTGCAAGGTTTCTCATGTTTTACAAGCAGAGAGATTTCATGTTCTACCCTGCATGGGAATAATCACTTCCAATATGGCTTAATGAAGTTCCTTCTTTGTTAATAGAATGTGCAGTGTGGGTATGTCTTACGTACTATACCATTTATTTTCTTCCTAATCCAAAAAAGGTAAGATACTCTTCAATTCCTTACACTTCCTATTTCCATTCATCAACAAGTTCAATTTTTTACTCTTTCTCTTCATAGCTGCTCTGGCGTGGAATTTTATAGTCGCAAACTCTTTGGGTGTACTAATACTCTTAGTGACATTCATCTTTGGTGGATATATTATACCTAAAGGTATATATTTTTTGGAATTTTTGAGTAATTCCTAAACAACAGAAATTCTAACATGGTATCATAGCTAGTCCAAGCTCTCAGCATTTGCTAAAGAAACTGAAGGAAAAAGAAGGAGTTTGTTGAATTTTTGACTAGTAGCGTGAAAGTTCGGCAAAGTCAAGAATTTACCAAAACATAGTTTTTTGTTTGCTTGAAGAATACAATCCAGAGAGCTGTAAAAGAGAAGTATTTTAGAGACAGATTTTATCTCTCAGTAGTAAGAAACTATTTTTAGAAACACAATCGAGTTTTAGCACAGTTCTGTAAGGCTAGAATTGGCAGAAGTCAACACAAGAATGAGTATGGGAAATACTCAACTCCCACATTTCAATGGGAAGAACTATGACTATTGGGAAATCACAATGAGAGCCTTGTTTTCCTCTCAAGATTTATGGGAGATAGTTGAATATGGTCTAGAAGAACCAGCAGATGAACAAGCATTTAATGCCTTAACACAGGCAGCGAAGGATTTGCTGAAGAGAAATACGAAGAAGGACTCAAAATCCCTCTTCTATCTCTATCAGGAAGTGCATGAAAGCATATTTCCAAGAATTTCAATAGCAAAGAAGTCCAAGGATGCATGAGATACACTCCAAACAACCTATCAAGGTATGGAGAAGGTAAAGATAGCAAAGCTTCAATTAATGAGAAAAGATTTTGAAGTTATTTGCATGGAGTCTGATACAATAGACTCATTCTTTACATTGTTGATTGGGTTGGTTACTGAAATGAGATCTCATGGAGAGACAACTAAAGAAAGAAGAATAGTGGAGACATTATTGAGGAGCTTACCCTCAAGATTTGATGTGATAGTAACAACCATTGAAGAGACAAAGAATCTCTCATTGTTTATTGTTGATGAGATTCATGCATCATTGATGACACATGAACAAAGACTAAGCAAAACAACAAACTAATCTTTGGAGCATGTCTTCAAGACCAAAATTTCCTTTGGAAGAGGAAGAGGTCAAGGAAGATCAAACTATAGAGGAAGAGGAAGAGGAAAAAGCCAAAATAGAGGAAGATACATCCCTGCAAATACAAGTGGTAGGAGTATCAACCAAAGTCAAAATAACATCCCAACAAGGTGGACAAAATAAAGCACATGGAAAAAGATATGATAAATCCCAAGTCCAATTTCATTACTGTAAAAATTATGGGAACTATGCCAATGAATGTAGGAAGAAAAAAAGTGACATGGGTAGTAGATCTAGTGCTAACTTTAATAAAGAGACTATGAGCCAAGAAAAATTATTTTTAGCATGTAATATGGCTGAAGAAAAAAGTGAAGATATATGGTTTCTAGATTCAGGATGTAGCAACCATATGACTGGAAGAATTTCTATGCTTTCCATGTTAGATAAAAATTTGAAGTCTAAAGAAACACTAAGGATATATAGTAAAGTCTCTGTCATGGGGAAAGACAGAGTAAGTGTTCTAACAAAGAAATGAGAAAAGAGAACCATATCATATGTATACTATGTACCTGGTATGAAGTGTAACCTTTTGAGCATTGGACAGCTCATTTAGAAAGGCTACAATGTATTCTTTGAGGATGATGTATGTACCATCATGGAAATACCACCAAGAAAACAGAGGATTTCACAAGTGAAGATGGCAAGAAACAGAATGTTTCCTCTCAAGATGAGAGTAGATTTGAAGAAAGGAGCTACAATGGCAGTAGTGAAACAAGAGACATTCCAAAGAGAAGAAAAAGGTGAAAATTGGTTATGGCACTTGAGATCTGGACATATCAAATTTGGAGGTCAGAATTTGTTGCATACAAAAGTAATGGTAAAGGGATTACCATTGATTGAGAGGCCAAATAGCCTTTGTGAAGGCTGCACCTTGGGAAACAACATAGAGAAAGATTTCCACCAGGAAAGAGCATAAGGGGAAAGGCACCCTTAGAAATAGTCCATTCAGATTTGTGTGGACCAATGCAAACACCGTCATTAGTAGGTAGCCACTATATGCTGACCTTTTTGATGATTACACAAGGAAAACATGGGTTTATTTCTTGAAATAGAAGAGTGAAGTGTTTTAGAAGTTCTGCCACTTTAAAGCTCTTGTAGAGAATCAAAGTGGGCAACACATTAAAGTCCCTAGGAAATATAAGAAATTTACAACAAGGTATCCACCACAACAAAATGGATTTATTGAAAGATAAAACAGAACCATCATGGACATGGTGAGAAGCATTCTGAAGTAAAAACATTTTCCAAATGAATATTGGGTCGAAGCTATACATTGAGCAACATATGTTTTGAATAGATGCCCAACAAAGAGTGTTATGAACAGAGTTCCTAAAGAAGCATGGAGTGGCATAAAACAGTTCATCACCCACATGAGAGTATTTGGTTGTGAGGCTTATACACACATTCCAGAACAACTAAGGAAAAAGTTGGACAGTAAGGGGGAGAAGTGTATATTTGTTGGATATAGTGAGTAATACAAAGGATACAGACTGTATAACCTATCTACCAATAATTTCATGATAAGAAGCTTGGGAGGGAAGCATTGAGAAAACAATGAATGTAAAGAGATGTTTGTCTCATGATGAAGATGAGGAAGAAATGGCTGAAAGAAATCCCTCATTAGCAGCACCACCTCCACCAATACAAGGACAGGAATGGAAACCACAAGCAGGTATGAGAACACCCTTGAGAAGTGATGACAGTGCTTCTCCAAGCACATCACAAGGAGCAGATTTTAGAGCTTCTACAAGAACAAGTTCAGCAAGTGAAAGAGGAACCAGATTCAGAAGTCTGAATGAAATTTATGAGCAAGAATAAGGTATGAACTCTTTATTTGAATTATATTTTCATGTATAAGATCCTATTCATTTTTAATAAGTTGTAAAATATAACAAATGGATAGATGTTATGGATGAAGAAATAAATGCAATAGAGAAAAATAAGACATGGGAATTAGTTGATCTCCCAAAAGGTAAAGAAGTTATTGGAGTAAAATGGGTTTATAAAACCAAGATCAATGCTAAAGTTAATATTAAAAAGCATAAGGCCATACTTCTTGTTAAATTCTACAAGCAGCAACAAGGAAGAGACTATGAAGAAAATTTTGTACCGACTGCAAGAATGGAAACAGTAAGAGCAGTGTTGTCCATAGCAGCACAACACAAGTGGAAATTTTACCAAATGGATGTGAAATCAGCATTCCTAAATGGAGTATTGATGGAAGAGGTTTATGTTGGGCAACCTCTAGGCTATGAGAAAGAAGGACAAGAGCACAAATTTTGCAAATTGAAGAAAACTCTGTATGGGCTGAAACAAGCACTAAGAGCATGGTATAGTAGGATAGATGCCTATAAACTAGAAAATGGGTTTGAAAAATGTGAAGGAGAAGCCACATTATATATCAAAGAAAAGGATGGTAAGATGCTCATTGTTGTTTTTTATGTTGATGATGTGATATTCACAAGTAATGATACTTACTTCATTAAGAATTTTAAAACAGTCACGAAAGAAGAATTTGAGATGATTGATATGGGATTGCTCAGATAATTCTTAGGAATAGAAGTAGAGAAAAATTAAAATAATTTTTTTTTCTGTCAAGCTAAATATGTGAAAGAAGTTTTGGAAAGATTTAACATGTAGGATTGCAAGGCAGCAATTACTCCCACAGTGATAGGATTGAAGTTGAGCAAAGAAGACAACAACAAGGATTTTGATCCAAGTTTGTACAAAAGCATAGTTGGTAGCCTTATGTATTTGACTACAACTAGGCCTGATATTATGCATGTTGTGGGTTTAATTTCCATATTTATGGGAAGGCCAAAGGAGGCACATTGGCAAGTAGCATAGATAATTCTGAGGTATGTGAAAGGAACAAAGAGGTATGTAATTTTATATACCACTTCAGAAAATTTTGAATTGATTGGATATACTGACAGTGATTGGGCTGGAAGTATAGATGATAGGAAAAGCACCTCTAGATATGTTTTTCATATGGGATCAAGAGCCATCTCATGGGCTTCTAAGAAATAGCCAATTTTGTCTTTATCAACAACAGAGGTAGAGTATGTGGCAGCTACAACAGTAGCATGTCAAGAAATATGGATGAGGAAAATGTTAAGAATTTTGTGTCATGAACAGGTAAAATGCACAACAATGTACTGTGATAATAGCTCAGAAATAGCTTTATCCAAGAATTCAATGTTTCATAAGAGGAATAAACACATTGATGCAAAGTATCACTACATCAGAGACTTAGTGAGAAATGGGGAAATTGTTTTGCAACATTGCAGAACAAAAGAGAAATTTGTTGATATATTAACAAAACCATTGGGGCAGAAAAGTTTTATTTATCTAAGGAAATGTCTAGGTATGCAAGAGAACAATAGTTCTGTTTAAGGGGGAGCGTTGAAATAAACCCCAACTACAATCTGAGCAATAGGACGAAAATTCAATTTTTGATGTGATTTTTGAAGGACAGCAGCAACAAAGTCTTGTTCTATTCTTGCACTCCACTGTGAATTCATTCTCTGGTTTAAATAAACCTGCAAATCCAAATTTTGTTATAAGGTTGTTTCCCTATTTTGTATTAAAATCCATGTTTAAATACCATGCAACCCTACCATTTAACCCACAGCACCTACCACAATTACACTACACTGACCATTTAACATGTCACGCATTCTTTAAGTTTGAATGCCCCCACGTCTTTTGTATGGAGCCCACTGACTCCATATCATAATCTCTACTAACCAATCACGCTTTATCGCAAGCCCTTTAGGCTTTTGTCATCACCACTCCAATCCACGTGATAAACTAAAGACCCACCATTCCACGTCAACCACCGTCAACCAATCACAAGCATATCACATAGAATGGTGCCTACATCACCAGAGCTCCAAAACCTTGTGATAAGGTCTGGCCCACTTCCACCAGCGCATCCACCATCCAACTAATAATGCTCTTTCACAATCCTTGGGTGCACAGTCAGCAAGCACTTAAATGGATGTCATAACTTATTGAAACGATTTGCATTACATTTGAAATCCATGATGTAATAACGTTTAAAAACCTTAGGTTTAACGTTTTATATGTTTTATTCGCCGCGATATAACTTTCATAAGGTTAAAACCTTTGGGTTAATGTTTTAAATTCTTTTTTTATATGTCACAACATGTTTTAAGTTGAAAACTTGGGTTAAATTATTTGCAATATATATTCTATACATGCAATGATTAAAATATATATAAATTGAAAGTGCAGAAGTGTCCTCAGACACACAACTTTATTGATCAAGAAAAACTATTACAGGGAAAATTGCAGGAGTTTACACACGTAAAATCACTCTCACATTCTCTCATTACACATTACAATGAAAATAGGAAACTAAACTATTTATAAACTCTATGCTCTAACTTAATCTAGTTATGGATCACTTGGAAAATAAACAAGTGTCCATTTACAATAAATGAGATTCTAACCAAACTACTAACTTTTCTCCTAACTTAGAGCCTAGGAAACGACTCTTTTCTAGAATCCTAATTTTTATTAACAAATTTCTAATTCTAAACATCTCACAAATATATTAAATATTCTAGAATAATAATTATTAATTTAATATCTTAAATTAATAATTATTTTATTCAAATACTATAACTTATGATAAAATTATTTTTGGATCATCTAACATTCCCCCCTATGATCCAAAGATACATTACAACAGATACCAAGTTCATCCCTGAACTTAGTAAAATTTATTCTACCAAGAGGTTTTGTGAAAATGTCGGAGGTCTGATCTTCTGAAGGGAAAAACATTGGCTTGATGACGTCCTTTGCAATGAGATATCTAATATGATGATACTTGGTGTCCACATGCTTTGTCTTTGAATGGAAAACTGGATTCTTGGCAAGCTTTATTGCTGATTGATTATCGATGAATAATGAAGTAGCTTCTGTTGGAGGAATCCCCAAGTCTTGTAAAACTTGATGTAACCAAACAATCTCACATGCTACTTCCCATGCTGAAATATACTCTTCTTCTACTGAAGAAGTGGCCACTATACTTTGCTTCTTGCAACTCCAGGAAACTATAGCTGACCCCATGTTCATTCAGTAACCTAAGGTTGATGCCCTGTCATCAATACTGCTAGCAAAGTCGGCATCTAAAAATCCACCAAGTACAAAATTTTTAGTCTTTTTGTAAAGAAGACCAAAATCTTTTATTCCTTGGATATATCGAAGAACTCTTTTGGCTACATTCCAGTGGCTGTCTAATGGTTCCTGCATAAAATGTGAAAGAAAACTGACTGCATAAGATAGATCAGGACGAGTGGTTGTCAAATAAATCAAGCTGCCAATCAATTGTCTGTAAGTTGTGCTGTCCACTTTTTCCCCCCCTTCAAATTTTGAAAGTTTTAAGTTTTGTTCCATAGGGGTAACGATAGGCTTACAATACTGCACTCCAAATCGATGAAGAATCTCTGCTGCATATTTACTCTAGGAAATGAAGATCTGATGTGGACGTTGGAATACTTCAACCTTGAGATAGTAGTGAAGTAGTCCCAAATCTGTCATCTTAAAACCTGCATCCAACTCCTTTTTTACCTGTTCAATGTGATCATCATTGTTTCCTGTAATGATCAAATCATCATCATACATAATGAGAATGACCAAAAATTGTCCTTGTTGGCACACATACAAAGTATCATCAGATTCATTGCGATGAAAACCAACTTTGCGAAGCTATTCATGCATTTTGGCATACCTGGCATGGGGAGCTTGTTTTAATCCATATAAAGCCTTGATTAATTTGCAGACTTTATGTTATTGTGCTTTAACTTCAAACCCTGGTGGTTGTGTCATGTATACATCTTCCTGTAAGTCCCCGTTGATAAAAGCGCTTTTGACATCCATTTGATGAACTTTTCACCCTTTCTGAGCTGCTAAGGCAAGTGTAAGGAGGATGGTGTTCCATTTGGCTGTGGGAGAAAAATTCTCCTCATAATCGATCCCTTCCTGCTGCCCAAAACCTTTAGCAACAAGGCGTGCTTTATACTTGTCAATATCACCATTTTGCTTATACTTAATTCAATAAACCCATTTGCATCCAATAGGTTTAGCATGCTGAGGACAGTCAACAAGTTGCCAAGTGTTGTTGTCTTGAACTGCCTGATATTCATCAACCATTTCTTGTTGCCATGATTTATGTTTCACTGCCTCCTGAAAAGAAGAAGGTTCAGTAAAGTCATTTTCTATCAAAGCTAAATTGCCTTCATTTCATTTTGATGCCCTTGTTCCTGTTTTGTTTTGTTAATTAGGCCTTACATCTTTCAAGAGTTGAACTGCCCATTTTGGAAGTTGTTTATCACTTTTTTGAGGTTCTGAGAAGTCTCCATCATTGTAGAGGGGATTAATGTAAACTGATGTTCGTCGTTCAGGTGGTGAATCTGGAGAATCACTGTCAGAAGAACTGTTGCTAGTTGGAGACACTGATGAACTGCTAGAAGACCCAGTTGAAGTAGTTGGACTAGATGACTTATCTTCAGAGGAAGGAAAATCAAGTTCATACCAATTTGGTGAAGTTGGTTGACTTTGTATATTTCCTTTCCTTTTACTGCCCTTAGTTTCTAACTTGTGAAGAATACTTTCGATTTCTTCAGCACTCTTACTCTCTGTTTCATCAAAAATGACATCCCTGCTCACAATAAATTTTCCATTTGTCAAAAGATGATACCCTTTATTTTCATCTGAATAGCCAATCATGGTGCATTTTAAACCTCTTGAATCAATATTAGTTCTCTTTTCTTTGGGAAATAAGGCATAACAAATGGATCCAAAAACTTGAAGATGCTTGACTTTAGGTTTGAAACCAAACCAAGCTTCATAAGGGGTGATTCCTTCTAATGAAGCAGTTGGAGATCTGTTTCTTAGATAGACAGCTGTATGGATTTCTTCTGCCCAATATGTTGGACTTAACCCTTTGAAAGTTAACATGGATCTCGCCATGCCTAAAAATGTACGATTCATCCTTTCTATGACTCCATTTTGCTGTAGAGTGTAAAAATTTGTAAGATGTCTTCTGATGCCATTTTCACTGCAATAAGTTTTGAATTCATTTGAGTTGAATTCTCCCCCATTATCTGTCCTGAGAGTACCTATCTTTTCTTTGACTTCATTTTCAACAAGTAGTTGAAAAATTTTAAATTTCTCAAATGCTTTTGACTTGTTTTTGAAAAATAAACTCAGGTCATTCTACTGAAATCATCAATAAATAGCAAGAAATATTTGCAACCACCTAATGAAGGTTGAAGTGGACCACACACATCACTGTGAACTAGTTGCTGCAACTTGTTTGCGTGCCAAGTACTTGTTGGAAAACTTTCTCGACTCTGTTTGCCATAAATGCAAGCTTCACATTTTGCATTTTCCTTATTGAAAGTCGGAAGTTCTTTAACCATCCCTTGTTTCTACAATTTAGAAAGAATATCAAAATTCAAATTTCCATATCTTACATGCCATAATCTTATAGGTGAAACTCCTGTAGAAACTGCCCCTGCAAAATCAGAATGCCTTGGAATAACTGTCCCTTTCATCCTTAATAGTTTTCCATGTTAATATCCTGTCATCACTGTTTGGAAGTTCTGTTTGACTAAATTAATCTTAACTAAGCCAACTTCCATAATTATTTGATGTCCATCTTGTCGAATCATGACCAAAGACAACAAATTTTTCTTAAAGGTGGGAACATACCACACATTGGAAATCAATTTTTCTCCAATGTCAAGGAGAAAAACTTTGACTACACCTTTTCCATAAGGCGTATGTTTTGTATCATCTACTAGAAAGATGTAGTTAAGATGGCACTCTTGAAAATTCCAAAAGAAATCCCATCTACATGTCATGTGTTGAGTTGCTCCTGAATCCAAAATCCAAGAATCTTCATAATCACTCTTAACATAATAGGAAATTTGGATTGCTGGTGAGGAAGTGAAGACATATTTTGAGTCATTATCATCTTGACCTTGATCAGTTGCAAACTGTGCTGAAGGCTGTTGAAACTTAGAAATTTTATTGATAGATGTGCAACAATCTGAAGCATAGTGGCCAACTCTGTTACATCGCCTACAAACAACTTGACTCAAATCAGTGCCTCTTCCTTGAGACTATCCTCTGCCTTGAGACTGTCCTCAACCTCTGATTTGTCCTCTGTTTTGAGATTGTCCTCTTCCTGGATTTTGTCCTGTGCCTTGCTGAGATCCTCTGTTTTGATTGTTGCCTCTGCCTTGAGAATTGTTTATGCCTGAATTGGAGCCTCTGTTGGATTTGTTTCCTCTGTGTTGACTGCGAACATGACCTTGCGCTGCTTGATTTTGATTAAAATTTCCTTTGCCATTGTTTTTGGAATTTTCAGCTGGGGAGTTCCTAGCACTGGCTTTTGTGAGAAAAACATCAAGCCAACTTTATTTTTCTTCCCAAAAGTTTTATCATGTTGAGTCAACATTTCGCAGAGCTCATCAAAATTTAGCTTTTCTAACGTTCCAGTGAGATGTAAAGTTTATAAAAAATGTGTGTAGGAAGAAGGAAGCCTAGTAATTAAAATTGTGACCATAAAATTATCATCAACTGCTTGAAAACCAGCATTAACAATTTCCTGCTTAATATTCTTAAGTCTGGAAATGTACTCAAGAATATCTCCTTCTTCAGTCAATTCTTGATGCAACAATTTTAATTGTAGGTCAACTCTTTTTGATTGAGGCTGAGTATCAAACAACTCTTTAAAAGTTCTCAAAGAAGACCATGCATCTTTAGCATTTTTGATATGGACATACATTTCATCATTGACAGAGGATTTAATGAGAGCTAATGCTTTGGCGTTTTTAACTTCCCATTTTTCTAGCGCAGCTACATCTATAGGTTTATTTGGATTTACATCTCCATCACAAATATCATGCCATAGTTCATTATAAACAAGAGTGCTTTCGATGAGGCATTGCCATGTTTTGTAAGATTTTGAGCCTTCAATTTTATCGAAATCAGAAAAGAAATTAATCAACTTAGACATTGTAGTGTTAAGACTTTACAACACGAATCAGGCTCCAAAAATAAATCAAGATGTGCAACACAAAAGCAACACACGACACAAAAAACGAACTATCGGGGCTTGGCCTTGACCCTCGAATAGTCGTCGAAGCAAGAGAAAATTGACTGAGCTTTACACTTGGCTCTAGTCAATTTCTCAAATTTTTACAAGGAAACTTTCAAAATTTGACTTTTTACAATGGTGCTTTTGCACAATCTGGAAAAACAATTACCCCCCCTCATAGTAAAATTACTTTGAGTCACACTGTCACTCCATAAAAAAAATTTCAAAACAAAAAAACTCCTTATTACTCTAAAAAATAGTACCCTTATTACTCCAATTACAATGCTCCAAAAAATATTTCTACTTATTCCTCCATATTAAAATTTGATTTTAATTGCAAATCACAAAAAAAACACACCTATTACAAAAAAATAGCAGTGTTCTTAATTCAAATGAGAACAAAAATTCAACTCACAGCTCCTGACATTCTTGAAATGGCTCTTGGTCCGAATCCATTTGAAAGAAGTCGATTGAAAGTAAACGCTGGAAATTACCTTAAAACGCTGGTAGATTACAACATGGAAACTCTTTCAAGTGCAGTTACATGCCAATTAAAGTGCCACAAATGAACGCGTTCAACGCTGGTTCATACCATTCATACCACATCCATTCAAACCGCTGGTTCATACCATTCAATGCCGGTTCATACCGTTCAACGTCGGAGCCACATCCGTTCAAAACGCTGGTTCACACTTCATTCAACACATCAACACTGTTTCACGCTTCATTCAAGGCATCAACGCTTCATTTAATGCATCAACGCTATTTCAAAGTTCATATACGTTGGGTCTAATCATAAAAGGCTGGAATGATGCAGAATCGATGTTTAAAATTGATGCCAATTAAACGATTCATTTAAACACTGATCCTTGATTTATTTTACAACCACGACTTCTGCCACATGTAAGTGCAGAATACAACGCTTTCAACAGAATCAAACTTCCAATTAAATGCATAAATCTGACACTGCTTGCAAATTAACGCAACTTTCAAATCTTACTCAATTTCAAATTAACACTGCTTTCAAATTACAGGGCTCTCCACTGTATTTACTGGAAACAACACGCTGCTTTCAAGTGTTTTTTCATGAATCGATGTTTCATGAATCGATTGTTTCAGAATCGATTGAAAGTGCAAATCAATGCTTACAAACTAATTCAATCCAAAAAATAAACTCTGTGTGGAAATGGAAAAAGCGCTCTCTTTTTTTTTTCACTCAAACAAATTAAAAAAATCACACAGATTTGCAGTGGCTCTTTTGAAAAAAATGATTTTAGAATTTGCAGATCTAAAATCGATTTTTTTTTTTTGAAAATTTCATACGAATCTTTTGTTGATCACTTCAACGGAGTTGAGTTTTCCACGAACTGATAGAGCTGGAATCTCCTCCTCACTGCATCACCGTGGCTCTGATACCACATGAAAGTGCAGAAGTGTCCTGAAACACAAAACTTTATTGATCAAGCAAAAAGATTACAGGGCAAATTGCAGGAGTTTACACACGTAAACTCACTCTCACATTCTCTCATTACACATTACAATGAAAATAGGAAACTAACCTATTTATAAGCTCTATGATCCAACTTAATCTAGTTATGGATCACTTGGAAAATAAACAAGTGTCCATTTACAATAAATGAGATTCTAACCAAACTACTAACTTTTCTCCTGACTTAGAGCCTAGGAAACGACTCTTTTCTAGAGTCCTATTTTTTATTAACAAATTTCTAATTCTAAATATCTCACAAATATATTAAATATTTTAGAATAATAATTATTAATTTAATATCTTAAATTAATAATTATTTTATTCAAATACTATAACCTATGATAAAATTATTTTTGGATCATCTAACATAAATATATGTAATAGAAAGTAAAAAAAAAGTATGACTGTGTGTATGCATGAAGAGAGTGAAGCATAGTTTGAAGATAATTGCATGTGTAGTAGCCAAGAGCATTTTTTTGTTTTGTAATCCATAAAAATAGTTCTGAGGAAGGATTTCATTTTGTAACAGTATTTTGTTTTAATGAAATAGAGTTTTACTCCATCCCTATCCATATTTCACTGTTGCTATCTCTGTGTTAGAAGATTATTATTTTTTTCCTCTCTGTTGTTTAGGAATTACTCAGAAATTCCAACAATATTCTCAAAAGTTGATGTTTATTCTTTTTAAATTATAAATTGAAATTTCTTACTATTATAAGTGTGAATTGTATAATTTACTTAAAGTAATTTTGTGTTTAATTTAAACGCTGAATTTATTTATTGTATTAATAAAATATTTTAACTAATCAAAAATCACTATCTTCATGAAAATTATATCATCAAGATTTAAAAATTATATAATTAGATTCTAATTATAAATAACTAAAATATAAAAATATTTAAATAATGTCCTTTGAAATACTAATAAATTATCTTTAAAACACAAAAATGCTACTACTGTTGCACTTTATGAGATTCACAGGATGCATGAAATGAAGTATTGGATAATAACAAGTTTGTTAGTGTTTCAAGGTGAAGTATTTTCCAATTATGATTTTTTTACGAGGCTACGAAATTGACCTATATCATGGAAGGTATAATTTTTTGTGTTTTGGATTCTAATAAAATTATAATAAGGTGGTTAGTTTCGGTAGAGAAATGGAGATCTCTTGGAGTATTAGTACTTTGACTGTCTATGGTAATGCGCTCGAGATACGATGTGGAGGTCTATTTTTGAATGGTGATGAATATCTCAGCACCCTTTGTGGTGATGGTGCATGGTTGATCGTCATGTTCGTGAAGACTTTTTGTTGTGTGTTTGCTTAAGTTTCTTCAATGTTCTAGAAATCTCATCCTACATAATGGTAGGGTTTCAGATGAAGGTGTGACAATAATTGAAAACAAAAAATAAGTGGAGCAGAGGATTGTTCTTCTCAATATTACGAATCAGTAAATAATATTACATTGGAGACATCAACATTAAATGACTTCAGTGAGACTCAACTAAAACTGGACTAAGTGAAACTGAACTGGGACACCTCGATGGATGGTTTCGACACCTAGCACGTGGTTGGAATTAGATTCTCCAACACTCCCCTATAATTACAAACACATAAAAATTTAATTAATATAACTGCTGGTCTATGTCTTAGGGAGGCTTACAATTTAAAAAATTGACTTCAACTAGATTTAGTTCTCTTCTTCTCTTCTTCCAGATTCTATAGCCTCTAAATTGTTTCAGCCTTTTTCTTTGTTGTATCCTTCAAACCTATGTTTCTTCATTTGTCAGTGTAGGTCTTATATTGTTCTGGACTGTCTAATCATGTCCTAGAATTCTTCAAGAAATGACTTGTATGTGGGTTGCTACCACATATTGTCTTACATAGTTCATTTTTCATAATGAATCTCTTGCAACATAAGATGAGAATAACTTTTAATTTCTTCAAAACTCCGATACCTAAAAATTTCATTGACGTGTTCATCATGCATGTTGTCTTCGACATTCATATCTACAGCTTCTATGCATACCTCATCTATACATGGTGTTGCAAGCTATGTTTCAAGAAAATTCAACTCTTTTTCATAATCAATATTCTATGTACATGCACATTGGAAATCAATGGCCATTGTAAAAACATCTCCAAAACCACGTTGGTTTTATTCCTTCTGCTCTGCAAAGAGAGCTGTCTCTTGTTGCACATCCTTCTCTACTTCTGTCTCTGTCTCTATTTTCTCTTTGTGAGCTTCTTTCTCTGCATCTGCCTCTATCTTTATTTATGTATTTTTCTTTATCTGTGAATATTTTTCACTAACATGTGATGTTGCAATCAGGTTGTCTTTCACTGACTCGAGTGGGGTTATCTGACCGAATAGCATCATGCTAATATGAATTTTTTTTTGCATCATCTGCAACCATTCATAATTAGCCAAAAATTATCTATCAAAATTCACATAAAAAATATTAGTCACCCGATTTACCATAGTAGTTTTACTCTCATCAGCAAGATCAGTTGTTGGATTCACCAAATCGTCATTAGCAAGATTTGTTGCTGGAATTGCCAATTCTTCATCAGCAAGCTCTGTTGTTGGATTCATCATGTCATCAGCAGTAAGCTCTATTGCTGGAAACACCAAATCATCATTACGAAGCTCTATTTATTGTATCACCAAGTCATCATCAGCAAGTTGTGTTGCTGGAGTCACCAAATATTCATCAGCAAGATCTGTTGCTAGATTCATCAAATCAATATTAGTAAGCTCTGTTTCTAGATTCATCAAATTGTCATCAACAAGCTATGTTGGTGGATTCATCAAATTTTCATCCACTTATGGTTGTTCACAGTGGCATTCACGAGCATCTTCGTGCTCTCTCTCTGCTACCTTTACAATTTCTTCACACACATCATCCACTTGTGGTTGAGTCTTTTCATCTCGTTGTTGATATGCTACTATAGATCCACCTTCATCTTTACATTTGACAGTCCCCCTTGCACCAAAGAACCTCTCAAGGGTATCTTATGTCTCCTTGGTTGTCTTGGCATCTGAAATCAGAGGGAGAATGCTAATATCCACTCATTCGTTTATGCATTTTAATGCAAAGGCGTCATTTTTCTCCTTCACTTCCAGATCTAAAAATATCTCAAACATCTCCTCTTGTCACTTTAACCTCTTGGCTTTTCCAATTTGTTTAGTGTTGGCTCACTACGAATCAACAAGTAACACAAATTTTAGACATGAGGTCACTTCTTGACTTACAGAAGAAAGAAAAAAAATCTTGTAAAACTTTTTTTTTTAAATAGTAAAATTCCCCACAATCAATTTTAAAATTTTTAAACCATACATTGAACCCTTATTTTTCTCTTTTGCAATGAGCTTAGACTGGCGTGGCTCTGTAAATTTTCTTCTGCATTGGTTTCACTCGAAAAAAATCACTACAAGGCTTTACTGGATCAGCTCGGGTATCTAGCTCAAAAGTGCACTGATCGGCTCTAGTATCTACCTCAAACTAGCGTTGATGGATGATCAGCTTGAATTTTCCTTCAAAAAGAGCACTAATTAAAAAAAAACTTAAATTAAAAAAAATTCGCTCAGCTATTAGGGTCTTCTCCTCTACTCATTCCTTGTTCTTATTTTTCCTTTGGATCTCTACACCTCAATATAATTCCTTTGGATCTCTGCACCTCAATAGTATTCAAATACTTCACTCATGCTCACATTGTTGCTCTAGAGTCTTACACAATATAGCTTCCATCTTCAATCGGTGTTGCTCTCAAGGAGTCTTACACAGGCTAAGCTCTTTCTTCAGTCCATTTCATTTGTGCCTTCACAGGCTTAGAGGTAGCTAGCTTCTTCATTCTCTTGTTGCTTCTTTGTAGGAGGCATCTTAAAACTTCTTCAAAATTCTGCTGCTCTCTCAAACATTCTTATGTAGTCTCGCCTTTTCTCACTACTGCTCCAACTTTGCTCACATTGATGCTCTCTCAGGGAGTCTTATGCAAACTTGCTCTAATTCCATGAAAATAATTGAAAACCAAGAATAAGTGGAGAAAAGTATTTCTCTTATCAATATTACGAATCAGTTAAATAATATTACATTGGATACATCAACATTAAATGACTACAAAAAGACTCAACAAAAATCAAACTAAGTGAAATTGAACTGGGACACTTCGATGGACTGTTTCAAAACCTAGCAGGTGGTTGGAATTAGATTCTCCAACAAATGGGAGATCACCTGGTCCTTCCTTTCTTCTCCCAGCTATATGTTGGCCGGGTGGGGGCTGACCCTTTGATGTCTTGCTTTGGATTGTACTACTATGAGATTTTTTCTTAATAACAAAAAATGAACAAGCTTTCCATTACATAAAAATTTGTTCACGTATATTTGCAACTCAAAATCATCTACATTCTCTCTAATCCCACATTCTCTTTAATCCCACTTTCAGAGAAGACAAGAATGGTTTCTCTTTAAACTATAATTCTAATTCATGCAACTTCACCTTTTTAATAAGATTACTATTTTTATTTCCATCTCTCACAAAAATCAGATTTACATATTCTCTATATAAATTTTGAAAAAAAAAAATCTGTGTAAAAGAACCTAATCGTGGAAGAAAAAACATGATAGTGGATTAGTTTTCAAAAAACATATCCCTCTTATTCTAAGTTCATGCTTCTTGTATCATGGCTGATTCCATTGGAGAAATTTGAGAAATATATTTTCCCTCACATTCTCACTAAGAAATTCCAATTAGATTATGTTTCCTATAGATATGTGTGAAGGATAGCTTCTGAAATTTTTTGTCAAGTATTTATGCGATGCATCCAATTTATGAGCATAGACAAACCAAAATTTGGTCGTTGTAATACTCATTCCATGATCACGTTAAAATCTTCCAAAATATCTAAAAAAAATAAATCACAAGTCACCTAACACAAAATAAGACCCCCACACAAGGCTAACAACATTGCTCTGTTATTTGAAATTCCACCATTGTTTCAACTAAAAAGGTACGAATGAATATGATTCAAAAGAATGTAATCTAAAATGGGCCTCCTAAGGAAATAATAAAATAATAGCGAAACCTATAAAATAATATTTATGAATTTTAATTTTACTTTTTGCACCACAATCCATGTAACTATGGTTATATTCAATTGAAAGTGTACCAAAATAAAATTAATAAAAAAATTGTCTTGATGTGACTATAAATAAGAATGAGTTTTTCAAGAAAATGTCATTATCATTGAACAACTAATGCATTTGTCCTTTGTACTTAAATAACTTAAAATAAATTATAAATATAAATTCATAAACTCTTAATTGTATAATATACTATTAATTAAAATTTATAATATTTAAATACATGAAAATATACAAATACAATATATATTGAAAAATGTGTAAAGAAATGAAGATTATGTAAGGATATGCATTGTTTCTTTCAAAAAATATGAAATGACAATAATAATATTTTATTCAAAAAGTGTGAAATGGAATTTATTATTAGTACATTAGTTTTTACTATTAGTAATTTAGTTTTTATTATTAGTACTTTACTTTATGACTTTAAAAGTACTTAAAGCACTACCATGGTTAACCATGAGTTTTTATCTACCATTGAGAATGTAACAAGTAAGTACTTTTAACTCAAGTAATGCCATCTCAACCATTGGGGATGATGTCATCCCCTAAATTTGATTGGTTCTCATAAAGTGAATTTTGATTGTACATTTTCCTTAGGAGGCCCATTTTAGACCTGTTGTAGCCCCTACAACACCCTCCGAAAAAGATCACCATTTCAAATTTTTGGAGCCCCCTAAAACTAAAGAGAAATTGCTAAGTCGCCAAGTCGCAAAGTTAAATAGTTGATGAAAACCGCGACTTAGCGACCTTGCGACCTCGCGACCTCAGGTCGCCAGGTCGCAAATCTCCAAATTTAATGGAAAATGTGACCCAGCGACCCAGTGACCCCAGGTCGCCAAGTCGCCAGGTCGCAACTTTACGATTTTCATGAAAAGCGCGACCCAGCGACCTTGCGACCCAGCGACCCCAGGTCGCCAGGTCGCAAGGTCGCAAAACTCCGAAATTAATCAACTTGTGACCTAGCGACCTGCATTTATTGCTCGCACGTGCGACTTTCTATAAAAGGGAGGTCGCAGGTCGCATTTTACACATTCAGCGATTTGTAAGAAAACGCCTCTGACAGCTCAACTGGCGCGTTTTTCTAGGGTAAGTTGCCATTTCTTCCTGCTGTTTCCGTTTTGATGCTTTTCTTACCAAACCCATCTCCCCTTAGGCCTTTAAATTGTCTTTTGACTGAGATTTTATGTTTCTGAGGGTTTTATGAATCTGTTTTCTACATAATTGTCCAAACCTCACTGTTTTTCTGATTCACACCTTCATGGCATCATCCCTTGCAATTAAAATATTGCCACAGCTCCACCTGGACCCAGCCAGCTTGTAAATCCTCAAGAGGAGGGAGAAAAGGAGGTTCAAGGCCGCGCGCGCGTAAACCCCCCGGCAAGCCATATTGCGACCTGCGACCCAACGACCTAGTCATGAGGTCGCAAAGTCGCATTTTCTCCAATTGCTGGGATTTTGCGACCCTGCGACCCAGCGACCTAGTCGCGAGGTTGCAAAGTTGCATCTTCCAAATTTTCCAGAGATCTGCGACCTAGCGACCTAGCGACCTGGTCGCGAGGTCGCGAGGTCGCGCCTAAACGTGTTTGCAATCCACGACCCAGTAGCCCAGTTTTGCATGTGGCACAGCTAAATTTCATCACTAAATTATAAACTGTCTTTTTTATCACCATGTCATTCTTATCGTGGGATTCCTTTATGAATTTGACAGGTGAAATTCAAGAAGACATAGAGTGCATACCTATGCTATCAGATTATAGTGACATGGCGCCCCCGCTATCTCGGAGGAAGGGCAAGAAAATAGTGGAAGAGATTGATGAGCTGGAAGTGATGTCCCCACCCCCAATATACAGAGATACACTATGTATGTTTACAAAAGACGACAGCATGAGATGGTACCAAATATATCATGAGTTCGCCTTACCGGAAGAGGAATTTCCAGAAGATCTCCCAGACCGGGAAATATACTTGGCGGTGAAGAAGTCCAAACTACATCTGGCAGGGGCGCATCCAGCCATATTCCCATGTCCAGAGGTTATAGATTGGATTATACAAAAGACGGACCCCCAGAAGTTTGTGATCCGGGACAGCAAAGGCAGAGCTTTCGCTACGCTGGTAGCCGTGGATGCTCACATTTATTACTCACTGCCTCGCCCAGACGAACATTTCTCTCCAGAATGGGCTGTTTCTCACGCCGTCCCAATAGTTGATACTATTAGACAATGGTGGGAGGAGCCCGAGAAGTTCAAGGTCAAGAAAGACCAAGAGTACCCAGTGGCAAGCCTGAGGAAGGTCGACAAATTGGTTGCCGCTATGCTTTGTAGACTTTACGGGTGCCCATATTGCTCCACCTTCAGCGGCAGTTGGGCTACCATCATGGAGTATGTGACAACATATGGCACCCGTTTCAACTGGGCAGGTATATTGATGACTTCAATGCAGACCAATTTAAACGTGGAATTGGCCCCAGAAGAAGGAATGCCTGCCGAATTTTACATGGCCTCTTACCTACTAGATGCTGTCTGCGCCAGAGTTCAGTTTGAGGGATGGGCACACAACTGGGACTCCGAGCAGTCGTGCGCAATTCATCTACAACTCAAGGTATTTTGGGATTCCAAATACAGACAGGATATAGATCAGATTTCCCAAGTATTTATCCCCTCTCTGTACAGACATTTATTTGGCCAAGACGCCCCCTGCATGTCTTGGTGGTCCAAGGAGACTCTAGTCAAAGTGGCACACTGGTTTCCTTTCCCTGGATACACCTTCATCCGAGTCTTTGGAACTTACAAAGCACAGCATGCCATGCCTCGCTTTGTTACAGACAAAATTCTTATCCAGGAGGTATGCTTTCAAATGTCGCACGGCTTCTCCAGCATCCTGTCTAAAGGCAAAAAGAAGCCATGGCCCACGCTACCCCTCACCATTGGTGCGTACACAGTTAAAGACTTCAGGGAAGTAGCAGCAGAAGCAGAAGTAATGAGAAGTTATCAGCTCGGGGCGCTTGAACACCAAACTTATGACCCAGAGAGAATAGTTCCTGAACACTGCCTGAGAGCTAACTTCAAGTGGACTTATCAGCATCTTGAACGCCCGGCGGAAGATGAGAGAAGGAACTAGTATAGTGCTGAAATACAAATTGCCCCGGGAGTAGACGTGGTCCAAGAGGACCCAAATGATCAGATCTTAGAAGACAGAGGTCATCAGTTAGGAGGTTCCTCTTCCTCTTTACTCAAGAAATCTCGAACTAACACAGGGCTTACTCCATCTGTTAAAAGAAAGGAAGCAGAGGAAAAAGCTCAGCAAGAAAGAGAGAAAAAGCTAAAAGAGGATGAGGAAGCGTGCCAAAAGAGTGCAACAGCAACACAAAAGAAGAAACAGGCCAAAGAGGCCAGGAAAGAAAAAGAAGGCAAGGAGGCACAAGCCGCAGCAGAACGGGCACTTAAGGCTGAGCTAGACAAAGCAGAGGCTGAACGCCAAAATAAATCCGAACAGGCTGCTACAGCTGAGCAGAAGAAGAAAGCCGAAATAGAAGCAGCAGCAGAAGCTCAACGCCGGCGAAAGGAAGAAAAAGAAAAGAACACAGAGGAAAGGGAGGATGACATGCTAGACAACCTTGAGGTGACTCCCCTCGATATACCTCTGGGCCATACCAAGCTCTCTGACGTTAGATCGCCCCGGGGATAAGAAGAAGATGTGTTTGACCTGAATAGACTCACATTCGATCAATTTTCGTTCAAAATCCGGCAAGAAAAGAGGAGGTCATTGGCGCACAGTCCCTTTGCCGCATCCACAGTAGCAACAGGCAAAGACATAGTCCTTGATACCAGGACTAACCCTGTAATGATAGCATCAGCGGGTACTGCTTTCGCCGTGGCTACGGAAGAGAATGTAACCCGAATGAGTAGAGAAATAGTATCTCTACAAAACAGACTGCACGCAGCTGAGCAACGCGAGAAGAGAGCAGAGCAAGAGAAAGCAGAATTGCAAGCAGAAGTCCAGCAATTTCGAAACCAGGCTCCACCAGTAAATGAAGTCTCGCTGGCCATCTTCAAGGAGTGTGAGGTGTTGGAAGTGACCATGAGGCAGGTATATGGTGAAATGTTCACCATCAAACAAACAGTCGCTCCACTGGCAAGAGCACGAACGGAAACCAGGCAAAGACACGAGCATCTCAGAGAGGCTTCACAGGCCTTAGAAAGGATGATGGGTTGGAAAATACAGTACCCTCAGGCACCTGAAAATTTGCCTAAGAGGGACTGGATTCACACGCAGGATGCAAAGGTTCAACTCCGCATGGCGATACAATCTAGAGACAAACTGTCTAAGGACCTGGACAAAGTAATGTCCTCGTACAACCACCTGATTAGTGGTATCGACTCGATGCATACGTTGCACCACATTCCATCGCTTGGGGCATTAGATGAAGAGAAAACCTGGGAACAAGTGGACCAGGACATCCAATCATTTTTGCAACCTATCAAGCAAGCCGCTGCTGATCCAGAGCCCTCAACATCTCAAGAGCATCTGAGTCAATTCATTGCCACTCCCACGCGGATTTATACCAAGCTTGCCTCGCTTTCAAATCAGATCGCACAGAAAAGGGAAACCTTAGTACCAAATGCGTTGGAATGTGTGCATCGATTGAAGGAGGAAGTCCCTCTGGTTTCCCCCATAGCGGCAGAGTACCGTACATGGCAGGATTTTCTCAAGGAGCAACAGGTGGACGTCCCTGACATTAACATTTCGCGTCCATCTCCATAGCCCGGTAGCAGCAAGTCATGAGCAGCAAGTAGAGCTAGGTCGCAAGTCGCACCAACAGGATAGGTCGCAGGTCGCACTGCCTACCTAGGTCGCAAGTTGCGCATACCAGCCAGGTCGCAAGTCGCAACCTCTTCGAGGTCTCAAGGCAGCTCAACAGGCAGGCATGCGAAGAGTCGGGAAGCCCAAAGGGCAAGTTTTGTGCTATAAAGCTCCCTACGTGGAAAGTGTAAAAGGGCTTTTCTTTTTTGGAAACTCAAGAGCTACATGTCATTGTATTGAAAGATTATACACTTGAGCATATGAATATAGATTCTTGTTAAAACACCCTATGGTTATGATGTGTTTTGCTGTGCGAACACTGTGTGTATTCCTTGTACAGTTTCAGAACATCCTATGATTAATGAAGCTGCACTCTTCATGTCATCATTTATGCGTCATGGCTATCCGTGTTGTATCAATGATGTTCATTTTATCATCTGTTCTATTAATGAATGTTAATGAACTATTTTGTTAGCATTTCATTTTATCTTTCAGGAAGTAAAGAGGTATCTTATCATAAAGAACTATTTCTTTTGTGATCAGACTACCTTACAAGCATTACCCCACAAAAGATGTGTTGCTAATGACATCTCTTGAGGTGTACGTGCTTTATCTATAATCTTGCTACGTATAGTGTTTGATTCGTGTTTAACACATCAATCCTGTATTATGTATCATGTGAATAAGTGTATGTCCGCAGGTTCAAACAGGTTCTTTTGAGACCGAAGGGAAGTCATCATAAGTGGTAGCCGGACCCACACCCCGGACGGGATCCCTACTCCAGACGGTTTAAGGTCTAATTGGGACTTTCTACCGGGGAGATCCCCTACTGTTGGCGGACAAATTTTCCCGTCAACAGAATTGGCGCTAGAAGGAGGGCCTGAATGGCAGCCTCCCAGCACACAACGAACATCCCATCACAAACTCCCCTAGGGGAGGTCATAAACAACGAAACTGTCCCTCCTCCTCTAGAAGATATTCCGGAGAGGGAGACTCGATATTTTGAAATCACTAGGGCGCAGTTGAGAGCCTTGCGCCCATCTGCCCGCGATCTTATCAACAACTTACGGTTCACTCCAATCATGGAATACCTTGCCCATACTAGAACTCCGCCCGAGAACATCACCCGAAACGGTGCCCTTGCGAGTACCATACCCGAGCTCGTAAATCTCATGTTGGAAGACCTCGCAAATGCTGTTGAAGAAAATGACCCGATTCTCCAAGAGGGCGAAGAATTTGCTGACACCGATGCTTTCCCTGACTCCCAGCCTAACCAGACTCGACTAAACAACAACCAGGCACACCTCCCACCTGGGGATGGTGAGGGAGACAGAGGCCGAGGAAATGTAGACGGGGGGAATAGGGCTCGTATAAATGAAAGAGAAAGGAATAGGGCTCGCAGAAATGAAGAAGAAGGAAATAGAGGCCGAGGGGCCGGAGGTAGAGGAGATAGGGGCCGAGGTCAAGGAAACCAAGCTCGCAATCGTCAACCAAACCCAATGAGACCCCCTGTACACAATTTGGGATATCTTAGAGATTTTCTGCACCGTGGGAGACACCAAGACGAACACTCCCGTCACGAGTCAGAAGCATCGGTCTCAGGTTCGGGAGACGAATCTGAACATGAGTTTAGGCAACACCAGCGGGCTAGGAGAGTGCAACCCCTAGCCTGGATGGCTCAATCTCCATTAAATCTTCTGGGCCCGCTCCAAGATCTGCCTAGGCATCCGGAGAAACATCTCCCTAAGTTCGACCCTGAGAAAGGCACCTTAGCTGAAGATCATATCAGCAGCTTCTATTTGTCTCTGCAAATCATGAGAGTCTAGTCCGATGATGTCGCATGTCGACTGTTTCCCCATACCCTCGAAAACAAGGCAGCCACATGGTACCGCTCTCTCCCCAGTGCCTCTATCACTTCATGGGACCAATTCCGTCACACGTTCCTGCATAAGTTTTCAGAAGATAAAACTCCTTCCATGCTTCTCACTGAATTGAGCACCATCAAGTGTCATAAAAAGGAAAAGGTTAAGGACTTAAACCAATGCTTCACTACCATTCTGCAGAAATTCCCCCCCAACCTAGCGTTGGATGACTCAATCACCATTGATTACTATACCAATGCCTTACCTAGAGACATTGCCGTTTTCGTCAAACGTGAAGCCCGTGCTACCCTTACGGCTAATTATGAGGCTGCTCTCGCCGTAGAGAAAGACATGCTTTTGATAGGAGAAATCGATCATGAAGGGAGAGATGATCACAAGCCTAACACAAAAAGAGGTCAGTCCCCCACTCCTAAGACCACTGATAGGGATAGGGATGCATTTGATTTTGAAAGCATGGCGAAAACGCTCAATCATTTAACGAACGAAGTCACTGACCTAAGGAGAAAAGGCACAGAAGTTACAACTAGCACTAAACCACCCAAACCTTTCTTCAGAAAAAGTAATCCCAACACTAACAGACCTCCGTCTAACACAAATGCTGCTCTCAATGTGGAAGAGATAGGGAAAGACAACTTCTGCTCGTTCCACCAAGCTGCCCACTCTAAAAAGACGTGCCCTCAATGGATCGGCAGCATGACAGCAGTAGTTAATCAACTTTTAGATGACCAAACTCCAGGAGATGTGACGGAGGATGATGTTTCAGATCTCGATGAAGGTCCACCCTCTAACGAAGAACCAGGATCTTCTATCCTTGCTTTTGACATAATCCGAGGTGGGGACAACCTTACCTCCATTGATATCAACATGGCGGATACCCCCAAAGATCAGCCCGTGCGGAATTATAGTCTAAGGAGCAAAGGACCCATTCCCGAGCAATCTTATGAAGACAAGAAAAGGGATTTTCTAAGGAAAATTCTGCCCCCAGGCAATGAAAAACAATCTGCCCCGGAGAAACCCACCAACAACACTACCCGAGCTAGTCAAAAGAGCAAGTTTCCGATGGAACCCACTAAGACCACTGAGCCTAGCCCTCAACCAGAGTCTAGCTATAACATTATTGAAGATATGAAGAAAAAAAGAGCAAACATTTCTCTCTATGAGCTGGCTCGCATTACCAACCAAAGAGAACTCATTCTAAAGGCTTTCGCAAATACTTTAGCTACGAAGACTGTGAGCAACACGTCTGTGCAGGCCAGTCCAGATGTACAGTCCATAGTAAACGCCATCAATACCAACTCAAGAGGATCCACGCCTCCTTTCCTTTTATCCTTCGAGATTTTTAACTTCAATGTCCACAACTGTCTGGTCGACTCCGGTGCCTCTACAAACGTCATGCCTTTATCTGTCTGTAAGAAGCTTAACATTCGCCCAGAGAAAACTGATGCAAAAATCATACAACTCGATAGATCACAAGTACCAGCCGTAGGAGATTTGAACAATGTCATTATCTGCTTGTCATCAGACTCTAGGGTCCATCAATGCATTGACATTGTGATTGTCGATATCCCGGAAGCATATGCCCTATTGCTTAGTAGGGACTGGTCCAGCAAGTTACAAAGCTACTTCGCCACCGACTGGTCCCACTTGTGGCTTCCTTACAAGGGTCGGAATAATCAAATCAGGGTAGAAAGTGAACCTTACATGAAACACACCGTCACTTATCTGGACGCTGTTAATGAACCCATCAGCTTTGCACAAGAAGAGCTTGGCATGTGCTTTCTCGAAGCAATGTTCGGATGCTACCACCCCCCTCAGTCCCCCGTAGGCCCCGAGGTCCAATCTGAACTAGCATTAGTCGCGGAAGAACAAGTCACCCCTGTCTCACCAACAACAGAAACCCCTCCGCAAACTATTACTTTGAAGGAGCCGGAAAGTGACCTATGGACCTTGTATTATGACGGTTCCAAGACTCATGACGGAGTTGGCGCGGGTTGCATATTGCTCGACCCTCACAAAAACAAGTTCTTAGTCTCATGCCGTTTAGAGTTTTAGTGCACCAATAACGCTGCTGAATATGAGGCATTAATCCTCGGTCTTAAGAAGGCGCTGGATCTGAAGGTAAAATGTTTACAGGTAATTGGAGATTTCGAAATTATTACTCGCCAGGTACGCAACACTATTCACTGTTTATCGCCACATTTAAAGGCGTATCAACAAGAGGTATGGCGATTGATTTCTGCTTTTGATGCATTTGGGATTAAATCTGTTCTTAGAATGCACAACACAGCCGCTGATACTCTGGCTAATGCTGCCGCTAGATTTACCCCCTTAAGGGACGGTTTTTCTATTGAAATTGTATATAGACCCTCTGTGCCAGACAACATTTCTAATTTACACGTTTTTAACAATGATCAACAGAATTTGCACTTTATGTGCAACGCTGAAGTATTCAAAGACACGGCGATAGATGAGGAAGAAGATGAGCATGCTTTACAGAAAGAGAACGATGAACGCAAAGAAAACATTATGCCCAAGGGAGTGGTGTCACTAGAAAATCTTTTTGATCTGCAAAACCGATTCCGTAGGCCTCCGAACACCAAAGTGCAAAGTTCCATATTGGCACATTGGCAAGTGAACTTGGGGTCAGATGAGAACCCAAAGTTCGTTAACCTTGGCAAAGACTGCAGTGATGAAGAGACACGGGCTTTCACCCAGTTATTCCGGAAGTATCGTGATGTATTTGCTTGGACATCTGAAGATCTACGTACATACGATACCCGTATCATTCAACATGTAATATCCATGAGGGAAGGCGTCAAACCCTTCCAACAGAAACTCAGAAAAGTGCATCCAGCTTTGGAGCCAATGATTCTAAAGGAACTTAAGAAGCTCTTGGATGCGCGCATTATTTTCAAAGTTCGTCACTCCACGTGGGTGTCAAATCTGGTACCCGTACGAAAAAATTCTGGTGAGATCCGCTTGTGTGTAGATTTCCGTAATCTGAATCGGTCATCAAACAAAGACAACTACCCGGTTCCCCCCATGGAACAGATATTACAAGCTGTATCTGGATCTGAGATGTTCTCCCTATTGGATGGCTTCTCCGGCTATAACCAGGTGCTGGTAGCTGAACCAGACAGACTGAAAACCACCTTCCGGACAAAATGGGGAACCTTGACTTTCAGACGCATGCCTTTTGGCTTGATCAATGCAGGGGCAACCTTCCAACGAGCTATGGATATAGCCTTCCATGGTTTAATAGGGCAGAGCATGGTGGTTTATTTGGACGATGTTACTGTATTTTCAAAACGCAGGGGCGATCATTTACGCCACCTCAAGCAAATCTTCGAGAGGTGCAGGAGGTACGGAATATCGCTCAACCCTAAAAAGAGCGTTTTCGATGTGGTAGAGGGAAACTTGCTAGGCCACATTATTACTAAGCAAGGCATTGTGGTTGATCCGGAACGGGCTAAAGCCATCGCTCAGATTCCTCCCCCAAGCAACAAAAAAGCGATGCAATCCTTCTTGGGGAAAATTAATTTTGTCCGTAAATTCATTTCGGATTTCGCACAGATAGTCAGACCATTGCAGGGAATGATTAAAAAGAATGCTGTATTCCAATGGAATTCCCCAGAGAGAGAGGCATTCGAGAAAATCAAAAGGGTTATAGCGGAAACTCCTTCCCTCCAAAGTCCAGATTTTGATAAAGGTTTCATCCTATACACTTTCGCTTCAGACTCCTCGCTTGCGGCTGTCCTCACGCAGAAAGATGATAACAACGATGAACGGCCCATTTCTTTCATGAGCACTGGTTTACAAGGAGCCGAGTTGAATTACCCAGAAATCGAGAAACAAGCTTATGCGGTCTACAAGGCGGTAAAACATTTTAGGCCCTACATTTTGAAAAATCATGTCACCATTTTTGTACCACATCCAGCGGTTCGCTCACTTTTCGTACAGCAAGAGCTAGGCGAATGGCGGGGCAACTGGGTGGATTGTTTGCAAGAGTACGATTTAGAGTTTAAGTCAACACATACTGTCAAAGGACAGGGCTTATGCCAAATGGCCGCCGAGGCTGCCAGTGCTCATGAAATTGAAGAAGAATGTTAGGAACAAGAGATCGACATGTATCAGAGCGACCATGTGCCTCAGCAAAATAGCCCTTCTTGGTATTCGGAAATTTCAAGATATTTGGCCCAAGGCACAATGGACCCTGCTCTTACTGCCCGACAGAAACGTGCAATAAGACTAAAAGTCGCATCTCACCAACTGGTCCAAGGTAAGTTGTTCAAGAAACACCACGATGGGGTCCTGTTACGCTGCTTGGAAACCGACGAAGCGCAGAAAATCTTAACCGAGCTGCATGACAGACCAACTGGAGGTCATTTTGCTGGAGATACTACTGCCCATAAGATAATGCGCATAGGATACTATTGGCCGACTCTTTTTAGAGATGCGCATGCATATGTTCGGAAATGTGTTCAGTGCCAGAATTTTGCCAACCGAGAAGCACGGCCAGCTGCTCCCTTACTCTCAGTAGCAGTAGAAGAACCTTTCCAATAGTGGGGTTTGGATGTAATTGGTGAAATCACACCTCACTCTTCTAAACAACATCGGTATATACTTACAGCTATTGATTACTTCACTAGGTGGGTCGAGGCAACACCGTTACGCCGAATCAACGATCAAGAGGTAATAGAATTCCTCACGCATTCCATCATGACCAGGTTTGGCGTTCCGACTTCTTTAGTTTTTGATAATGCGACTTATTTCTCATCTTTTAAATTATATGATTTTGCGCTGGAAAATGGTATTATTTTGAAACATTCTGCAAATTACTACCCCCAGGGAAATGGATTAGCTGAGTATAGAAGACTCTGCTATCCCACCAGCGCAACTGGCACAATGCCCTTCGCAATGCACTATGGGCTGACCGTATCACTCCCAAGTCTTCTTTAGGCACCTCTCCTTTTTTCCTCGTGTATGGAAAAGAAGTTGTTCTCCCTTCTCATCTATCTCTCTCGGCCCTCCAGCTGTCCCAAGAATGTCATGGTACCCCGTGCCCTACCTTGCAGAACCGAATCGACACCTTGCTGAAATTGGAGGAAGAAAGGCAAAAGACCCGGGAAAAGTTTGCCATCCATCAGAGCCGAATCAAAAGATGGTTTGATAAAAAGTCTGCGGTAAACAAAATTTTTGAAGTAGGAGACCTAGTCCTTAAGTGGGATAAAGCCCATGAGGAAAAGGGAAGCATGCCAAATTCCAAGCACTTTGGACATGCCCGTTCCAAATTAATGAAAATATAGGATCACACACATTCAGATTGCAAACCCTTGATGGACGAGTCGAGGTCCTCCCGGTAAACGGGCATGACCTCAAACACTATTTCACTTAGCAGCCCTTGGAGGGCTGTCTTAGTTTGTACCATAGTTCCTTGTCTCACTTTTGTTCAAAAAAAAAATTTAAATAAATAAATAAATAAATAAAATAAAATAAAATAAAATAAAATAAAAGCTTAAGGAAGGATTTGTTAGAGCCACGCAAATTGGCATACTGCAACAGGTTTTGCACTGATGGAAAGCCTTTTCCGATAAACTCAAAGGCGGCAAAAGCTGGCTTGTTCTCCGCACCTAAAGGTAGCATATCGCCGAGCTCGAGTCATCAAGCAGGAAAACTTATCTCGCCAGTGTGAGAGGGTGTCCACAAAAGAGAATGCAGTGTAAGTGGTAACCAGACCAGAAGGGAAAAGAGGTACTCTAGGCTACGACAGGGTATCTGGGAAAAACCAAAGTCCTCATGCCAGACCAGGAACAACCTCTCTGCAAGCAAAATAAATCGGGATCCCTCATCCGCCCAGGCTAAATTGCCATCTCAAATAAGTGCCACGAGCACATCTCAAATAAGTGCCTCCGGCACATTCAAAATAAGTGCAATAGCACACTAATAAAGGGTAAAGGATTGAGAAAGGCTTCCTGTGTAGAGAGGTGATGTAATGACTCCGTCGGGGTACTGACCAGGCTCGCTGGCAGCGGAGCAACGTTCACGATTCCTAGGTAGTGACTCCGCCGGGGCCGAGAGGTTCGCTGGCAGCGGAGCAACACGATGAGGACAAAATAATCGTACCAGACCCTTTAGCCGCCTGAAGTTCTCCAACCCTTCCAGTCTGGAGACCTGATGAAATGAATTTGGTTGAATGGCTCCCAAACAGGCTAGCAGATTGAGCAACCCAGCTAGGTGCCCACAGTTAGGAGATGTCAATCACAAGGTAAAATAAAACAGTCAGCATAGGCCCCTCCCTCCTCCCGCCAAGACTAACCATCAGCAGAGACTCTGAGTTCGTCCAGTGAATCGCCATTTGTTGTAGCCCCTACAACACCCTCCAAAAAATATCACCATTTCAAATTTTTGGAGCCCCCTAAAACTAAAGAGAAATTGCTAAGTCGCCAAGTCGCAAAGTTAAACATTTGATGAAAACCGCGACTTAGCGACCTTGTGACCTCGCGACCTCAGGTCGCCAGGTCGCAAATCTCCAAATTTAATGGAAAATGCGACCCAACGACCCAGCGACCCCAGGTCGCCAAGTCGCCAGGTCGCAACTTTACGATTTTCATGAAAAGTGCGACCCAGCAAACTTGCGACCCAGCGACCCCAGGTCGCCAGGTCGCAAGGTCGCAAAACTCTGAAATTAATCAACTTGCGACCCGGCAACCTACATTTATTGCTCGCACGTGCGACTTTCTATAAAAGGGAGGTTGCAGGTCACATTTTACACATTCAACGATTTGTAAGAAAACGCCTCTGACAGCTCAACTGGCGCGTTTTTCCCGGGTAAGTTGCCATTTCTTCCTGTTGTTTCCATTTTGATGATTTTCTTACCAAACCCATCTCCCCTTAGGCCTTTAAATTATCTTTTGACTGAGCTTTTATGTTTCTAAGGGTTTTATGAATCTGTTTTCTACATAATTCTCCAAACCTCACTGTTTTTCTGATTCACACCTTCATGGCATCATCCCTTGCAATTAAAATATTGCCACAGCTCCACCTGGACCCAGCCAGCTTGTAAATCCTCAAGAGAAGGGAAAAAATGAGGTTCAAGGCCGCGTGCGCATAAACCTCCCAGCAAGCCATATTGTGACCTGCGACCCAGCGACCTAGTCGCAAGGTCGCAAAGTCGCATTTTCTCCAATTGCTGGGATTTTGCGACCCTACGACCCAGCGACCTAGTCGTGAGGTCGCAAAGTCGCATCTTCCAAATTTTCCAGAGATATGCGACCTAGCGACCCAGCGACCTGGTCGCGAGGTCGCGAGGTCGCGCCTGAACTTGTTTGCAATCCATGACCCAGTAGCCCAGTTTTGCATGTGGCACAGCTAAATTTCATCACTAAATTATAAACTGTCTTTTTTATCACCATGTCATTCTTATCGTGGGATTCCTTTATGAATTTGACAGGTGAAATTCAAGAAGACATAGAGTGCATACCTCTGCTATCAGATTCTAGTGACATGGCGCCCCCGCTATCTCGGAGGAAGGGCAAGAAAATAGTGGAAGAGATTGATGAGCTGTAAGTGGTGTCCCCACCCCCAATATACAGAGATACACTATGTACGTTTACAAAAGACAACAGCATGAGATGGTACCAAATATATCATGAGTTCGCCTTACCGGAAGAGGAATTTTGAGACGATCTCCCAGACCGAGAAATATACTTGGCGGTGAAGAAGTCCAAACTACATCTGGCAGGGGCGCATCCAGCCATATTCCCATGTCCAGAGGTTATAGATTGGATTATACAAAAGACGGACCCCCAGAAGTTTGTGATCCGGGACAGCAAAGGCAGAGCTTTCGCTATGCTGGTAGGCGCGGATGCTCACATTTATTACTCACTGCCTCACCCAGACGAACATTTCTCTCCAGAATGGGCCGTTGCTCACGCCGTCCCGATAGTTGATACTATTAGACAATGGTGGGAGGAGCCCGAGAAGTTCAAGGTCAAGAAATACCAAGAGTACCCAGTGGCAAGCCTGAGGAAGGTCTACAAATTGGTTGCCACTATGCTTTGCAGACTTTACGGGCACCCAGATTGCTCCACCTTCAGCGGCAGTTGGGCTACCATCATGGAGTATGTGACAACATATGGCACCCGTTTCAACTGGGCAGGTATATTGATGACTTCAATGCAGACCAATTTAAACACGGCATTGGCCCCAGATGAAGGAATGCCTGCCGACTTCTACATGGCCTCTTACCTACTAGATGATGTCTGTGCAAGAGTACACTTTGAGGGATGGGCGCACAACTGGGATTCCGAGCAGTCGCGCGCAATTCATCTACAAATCAAGGTATTTTGGGAGTCCAAATACAAACAGGATATAGATCAGATTTCCCAAGTGTTTATCCCCTCTCTATACAGACACTTATTTGGCCAAGACGCCCCCTGCATGTCTTGGCCGGCCAAGGAGACTCTAGTCAAAGTGGCACACTAGTTCCCTTTCCCTGGATACACCTTCATCTGGGTCTTTGGAACTTACAAGGCACCACATGCTATGCCTCGCTTTGTTACAGACAAAATGCTTATTCAGGAGGTATGCTTTCAAATGTCGCACGACTTCTCTAGCATCCTGTCTAAAGGCAAAAAGAAGCCATGACCCACGCTACCCCTCACCATTGGTGCATGCACAGTTAAAGACTTTAGGGAAGTAGCAGCAGAGGCAGAAGCAATGAGAAGTTATCAGCTCAGGGCGCTAGAACACCGAACATATGACCCAGAGAGAATAGTTCCTAAACACTACCTGAGAGCTAAATTCAAATGGACTTATCAGCATATTGAGCGCCCGGCGGAAGATGAGAGAAGGAACTGGTATAATGCTAAAAGACAAATTGCTCCAGGAGTAAACGTGGTCCAAGAAGACCCAGATGATCAGAGCCTAGAAGACAGAAGTCGTCAGTTACGAGGTTCCTCTTCTTCTTTACCCAAGAAATCTCGGACCAACACAGGGCTTACTCCATCCATCAAACAAAAGGAAGCAGAAGCAAAAGCCCAGCAAGAAAGAGAGAAGAAGATAAAAGAGGATGAGGAAGCGCGCCAAAAGAGTGCAACAACAACACAGAAGAAGAAGCAGGCCAAAGAGGCCAGGAAATAAAAGGAGGGCAAGGAGGCACAGGCAGCGGCAGAACGGGCACTTAAGGCAGAGCTGGACAAAGCAGAGGCTGAACGCCAAAAGAAAGCCGAAAAGGTCGCTGCAGCTGAGCAGAAGAAGAAGGCCGAAATAGAAGCAGCAGCCGAAGCTGAACGCCGGCAAAAGGAAGAAGAAGAAAAGAACACAGAAGAAAGGGAGGATGACATGCTGGACGACATCGAAGTAACTCCCCTCGACATACCTCTGGGCAGTACCAAGCTCCCTGACGTTAGATCGCCCCGCGGACAGGAAGAAGATGTGTTTGACCTGACCAGACTCACATTCGATTAGTTTTCATTCAAAATCCGGCAAGAGAAGAGGAGGTCATTGGCGCAAAGTCCCTCTGCCGCATCCACAGTATCAACAGGCAAAGACATAGTCCTGGATACCAGGACTAATCCTGTAATGATAGCATCAGCGGGTACTGCTTTTGCCGTGGCTACGGAAGAGAATGTAACCCGAATGAGTAGAGAAATATTATCTCTACAAAATAGACTGCACGCAGCTGAGCAACGTGAGAAGAGAGCAGAGCAAGAGAAAGCAGAATTGCAAGTAGAAGTCCAGCAACTTTGAAACCAGGCTCCACCAGTAAATGAAGTCTCGCTGGCCATCTTCAAGGAGTGTGAGGTGTTGGAAGTGACCATGAGGCAGGTATATGGTGAAATGTTCACCATCAAACAAACAGTCGCTCCATTGGCAAGAGCACGAGCGGAACCAGTGCAAAGACACGAGCAACGAGAGGCTTCACAGCCTTAGACAGTAGATGATGGGTTGACCACCAGAGACCGTGCACCTGAAAATTTGCCTAAGAGGATCTGATTCACACGCCAGGATGCAAAGGTTCAACTCCAGAACGGGTTACTGCAGAGACAAACTGTCTAAGGACCTGGACAAAGTAATGTCCTCGTACAACCACCTGATTAGTGGTATCGACTCGATGCATACGTTGCACCACATTCCATCGCTTGGGGCATTAGATGAAGAGAAAACCTGGGAACAAGTGGACCAGGACATCCAATCATTTTTGCAACCTATCAAGCAAGCCGCTGCTGATCCAGAGCCCTCACAATCTCAAGAGCATCTGAGTCAATTTATTGCCACTCCAGCGCAGATTTATACCAAGCTTGCCTCGCTTTCAAATCAGATCGCACAGAAAAGGGAAACCTTAGTACAAAATGCTTTGGAATGTGTGCATCGATTCAAGGAGGAGGTACCTCTGGTTTCCCCCATAGCGGCAGAGTACCGGACATGGCGGGATTTCCTCAAGGAGCAACAGGTTGACGTCCCTGAAATTAACATTTCGCGTCCCTCTCCATAGCCCGGTAGAAGCAAGTCATGAGAAGCAAGTAGAGCTAGGTCATAGGTCGCATCACCTACCCAGGTCGCAAGTCATGCATACCGGTCAGGTCGCAGAAAGAATGGGTCGCAAGGTAACCCAACGGTCAAGAAGGTGAACAGTCAAGGAAACCCAATGGGCAGTTTTGGCATTATAAATACTCCTACGGGAGCTTGTATAATGGCTTTTGTTTTTTTTTGGAAACAGAGAACTACATGGCATTGTATTGAAAGATTATACACTTGAGCATATGAATATAGATTCTTGTTAAAACACCCTATGGTTATGATGTGTTTTGTTGTGTGAACACTGTGTGTATTCTTTGTACAGTTTCAGAACATCCTATGATTAATGAAGCTACACTCTTCATGTCATCATTTATGCGTCATGGCTATCTGTGTTGTATCAATGATGATCATTTTATCATCTGTTCTACTAATGAATGTTAATGAACTATTCTGTTATCATTTCATTTTATCTTTCAGGAAGTAAAGGGGTATCTTATCATAAAGAACTATTTCTTTTGTGATCAGAATACCTTATAAGCATTACCCCCAAAAGATGTGTTGCTAATGACATCTCTTGAGGTGTACGTGCTTTATCTATAATCTTGCTACGCATAGTGTTTGATTCATGTTTGATACATCAATCCTGTATTCTGTATCATGTGAATAAGTGTATGTCCGCAGGTTCAAATAGGTTCTTTTGAGACCGAAGGGAAGTCATCTTAAGTGGTAGCCGGACCCACACCCCGGACGGGATCCCTATTCCAAACGGTTCAAGGTCTAATTGGGACTTTCTACTGGGGAGATCCGCTACTGTTGGCCGGAAAAATTTTCCCGTCAACAAGACCTCAAAATTCCCATAATGCCCCATCAAGAAACACTATACGAAACTTTTTCATACATCCTTTAAACTAACTTTTCTTGAACCCATATTTGTTACTGAATGGAATCTATCTAGTGCACTCCATCTTCTGTGGTCTTGTTGGGCCGAAAGCTTAAATCATCACACTTACCACCCTTGAGGCTCTTTGCATAGCACAAAATTAGAAGGATAATTCCCCTGTTCACACTGATTTAGTGGGATGGAAGCAAGGATGAGATAGAACTTGGAGTACTTCCACATTTTCATCAAGTATTTAAATGGGAAATATTTCCTTTTTGAGTGTTGCAAATTGATACTTAGTAACAAAGTTGAAGCAGTGTATAGAGAATAGGTTGGCTATTCCTGGAGGAAAGATACTTTATCATCTCTCAAAGATGAAGGATTACTGCATTTCAATAAATTTCACCATAATCTTGAACGTGAGACTCCTTGGAGGTACTTTGGGATTTAGAACCCTAGAGATTCTAACTCCTACAAGGATGCTGCACACCTAATGCATTGAATTTTTCCAAGCACAACCCATGAAATTAAATTTTGAACAACAAAAAAAAGTTCCTACTATCAAAGTCAACTTATCACAACTAAACCATTTTTTTTCTACTTTCTAATCTAGGGTTGTTATTGATAGATTAAATTATTTTTTACCCTAATCTAATGCAATAGTGGGTCTTCTCAATGTGGACCAAAAACTATGATATTTATCTATGTTCAATGTGTTTTTTTATTGTTCACTTCGATACTTTGGAATATTTGGAAAGAGTATTGAAAGGTGGCCCAAAATTTTTCTTTCTTTACCCCTTAGTTTCTAGATTTTGATGTTACGAAAATGGTTGTCTCAATAATATTAGTATGAGTGAGGCTACCAAATTTCCCCCTTCCTTCCTGGCACCACAATTTTTTAAAGAAAATCGAGAATGAGGCCATGTATTCATTCAAAAATATGGATCTCAAAAGAACAGAGAAAATTTTATTTACATTCACCAGAATCTGTGACCTAAGTAAAGGTCTACTTGATTGCCTTCAGCTGAAACATAAAAATGCTCAGTGGACCCAGTTTCTGAGATTATAAAAATACAACGTTTAGTTTATATATTATAAAAATACAACATTTAGTTGTCAATTATCTTACAGAATAAAACACTTACAGAACATTCCTAGGAAAAAAATATCCCAATAATAGAAGAAGGGGCAAGACCCGCAAAACAAAAGGATGATAGACTTGAAATCCCTACCTCATAGAAGAAGAAATCACATAAATACTTCATCAATAAGAATAAGGATATGCTCCTATCCATAATGGAAATGCAGCTCACAAGTAGAATTACATAGAATCATAAGAGATCCACGCACTAGAAAAATAGAAAAATGAGGCAAATAGAAAAAATGGGACGTCCATGTTTCTGAAAGTTAAATTTGAGACAAAGAACTCCCACTAAAGACAAAGAACTAATCTATATTTCGTTGCAGCCATTGGAAATCCACGGGCAATAGTTATTGAAGACGAGTTATAAAGAGACCAAGGACGGGAAATGAAAATCCTTTAGCAAACATATCAATGTCATTTTTGACTGAGCATCATCATGAAAACAAATGGTCTGGTAATATTCTTCATTAAATTTAAATTATTTGTATTAGCTGAATTTTAATTCAATTGTAAATTTTGGTAATATTTTGATTAGACCAGTGTCAATTCAATTGCAAATTTTGGAATGTGAAAAACTAGCTAATTTTTTTTTGTTTCAGAATATTCTCAAAATGAAAAACTAGAGCCAATTAGATTTCTATTAAATTCAAAAGATAAAATTTTGACAAATCACAATAAAGAGGACATTACATTAATATTTTCTATAATGAAGATCAATTTGCCTAAAATTTTGAAATGTGGGAATTGGAAGTACTAAGGAACCGCGTCATGCAGGACCAATAGTAAAAAGTAGAAGGATGATTTTACTATTCCAACCAATGTCATTGGCGTTCCACAACGTCAACTTCTATGTTGATATGCCTGCAGTATGTTCTCTAAGCCAACATATTCATAACTTTAAACATAATTTAAAATGCGATTTTTCTTTATTAACTTCATATTACGGTGAAGTCCTATGTATATCATTTACTAAAGTAACTAAATATTACGTTGAAGTTTATTTTGACTTCTCTCAAAGAAATTATTATTGGTATTCCAGCATAGCTTTAGTTCTCTCCTCAGGTTTCATTGTAATCTGGATGGTTTTCTATGGTTTCTTAATTCCACGCCCAGTGAGATTTACTGCCTACTTATGTTATATTTATTGGGTTTTGGTGGACTAGAGATTTTGATAGTATATTATGAGATTTTTTTCTAAATCTGACAGAGAATTTAAAAAATGGACTTCTTGTTGAATTCAAACAATGTCATTATTGAATCTACAACCATGTTAAATTTAAGACACAAAACCTTCATATATTCCAAAATAAAAAGTTAGGTTAAATTCAAGTCTCTTGGATCATGTCACTCTTATTGGAAATACTCCCAACCACCACCATGAATAAGGAGTGGCAGGAGCCCATGCTTCATCGAATTTTTTTGCAAGGAGAAATGAAGCCTCTATTTTCAAACTCAAAGGCGTTTTCATGCAATCCATGCAAAATCCAAAACAGAGTACCTGAGCCCTTTTCTCTGTGTTTATTTCCTTTCTGCATTGACTTATTATTGCCCACAACTTCACAGCCCACAAAATTTTTGGTTTACCTCTTAACGTTTCGCCGAATGTTAAATCTCCATCGATGCGATTCGGTGAGACCCACCATACCCTATCGCACTCACCAATCCACTACAAACCTTTGTTATCGCTTATTTCCTTACCTTTTCGATTACCCCACCACCCGATGTTTAAGTGCCCACAACCCACAAACTTTAACTTGTAACTCTGAAGCCTTCCACCTATGTTAAGTTTTTTTCGATGCAATTTGTGGGAACAACAACCTACCTTACCACTGTTTACTGTGCTCGTAGCCTGCACTTCGCAAGATTTAAGACTTACCTTTTTGACTACCTGCAATTTGTTATGTTTTGTTTGTGATGCGATGCACCCACAAAGTGCACATTGCAAGCTCAGGAGTTCAATGAATAAGTGACCACAAGTTAAAGTGGTTGTGTTGTTAGGCGATATGTGCCACGTCATAATTGCATATCGCAAGTTTTAAGTTTTCCCTTATATGCGCCAGTGAAATGTTAAAATTGTCAATGAGAGCTTTCCGATGGAGAGTCGGATGCGATGTGGTTTTAGAGCTAGAACCAATAATATTTCAGGTCCGTTTTTATGTGTTTCTGTATGTTGTTTCATGTAGAAACATTAGAACAAAGTGGGAGGAAATTTTTCTTGTTAACAGTCCGATCAACATTAAAATGCATTCAATTTTCAGGCTTCGACCATTTTTTATTAATGCAATGTATTTCTCATATGTTCAGAGAGAGAGATGAAGAATAGAGAAGAGTTGAATAAATTTAAAATTGTTCCTCTCCTGTTTTTAATCTTTGTCTGTCTGTGTCTATGAATGTTTTTTTCGTATTTGTGCATTCTTTGTGTTGAAAGGGAAACGCATTCCTCTGTGTGTGTTTTATTCAAAATTTCCAACATCCTATCAGATAAAGTCTAGGCTCTGAGTGAAAGAACGAGTCATTACTGAAGAAGCTGAACGATTTTTTTGAGAAGCTAATTCTCCAACAGTGAGAAGGATTTATTTTACACAGTGAAGATGGCAGTAGCAGGCACAAGCCTGACTAATCCCCAACTACCATAGTTCAATGGGAGGAATTATGATTATTGGGCTATTACAATGAAGGCCCCATTCTCCTCACAAGATATTTGGGAGCTGGTGGAAAATGGTTTCCAAGAAACAGTAGATGCAGCAACATATAATGCTTTGACACAAACACAAAGAGATTTGTTGAGAGAAAATAAAAAGAAGGACTCCAAAGCCCTCTTTTATATTTTCCAAGAAATACATGAGAGTATTTTTCCTTGGATTGCAGTAGAAACAAATTCTAAGGAGGCATGGGATGCCGTCTAGACAACCTATCAAGGCATGGAAAAGGTGAAGAGAACAAAACTTCAAATGTTGAGAAGAGATTTTGAAACTCTTTTTATGAAAGAATCTGATAACATAGACTCATTCTTCACACATGTGATTTATTTGGTTACCCAAATTAGGTCTCATGGAGATACACTTGAAGAAAGGAGAATAGTGGAAAAAGTCTTAAGAAGTCTACAATCAAGGTTTTATGACATAGTAGTTTCCATAGAGGAGACAAAAGATCTCTCACATTTTTCATTGGATGAGATTCATGTATCACTGATGTCTCATGAGCACAGACTGAATAGAGCAACAAAATCCTCATTGTAGCATGCATTCAAGGCGTAAATGTCTTTTGGTCTAGGTAGAGGAAGTGGAAGAACCCCACACAGAAGTGGAAGAACCCCACATAGAGGTGGAAGAAGCAACCCTGCAAATACAAGTGGAAGGAGCAGTAATCAGAATCCAAGCCAAGGCTCAAGCCAGAATCAAGCACAAGGACAATGGTATGATAAATCTCAAGTCCAATGTCATTATTTAAAAAAGTATGGTCATTATGCAAATGAATGTAGAAAGAATCAAAATGACATGGGTAGTAAACCTAGTGTAAATTTTACAAAAGAAAATCAGAACCAAGGAAGTGTGCTTTTAACTTGTAATGTAGCACAAGAAAAACAAGAAGATGTATGGTTCTTAGATTCATGTTGTAGTAACCATATGACTGGAAACATAGCAATGTTTTCCTATCTAGATGAAAGTGTAAAATTTGAAGTGACAACGAGGAATGGTAATAAGGTCTCTATCATGAGGAAAGGAATAGTAAACATACTGACAAAAAAGGAAGAGAAGAAGTTCATTCCAGATGTCTATTATGTCCCTGGACTGAAATGTAACCTTCTAAGCATTCGCCAACTCATGCAAAAGGGCTACAATGTGTTTTTTAAAAATGATGTGTGCACAATCATGGATATACCTTCAAGTATATAGCTCATTGAAAAAGCACAAATGACAAGCAATAGGATGTTTCATCTGAAGATCAGATCAAACATGAAGGAAGGAGGTGTTGTAGTAGCTGTCACACAAGAAGTCCTTAAAGAATAAGTAAAAGATGAGAACTAGTTACGGCATTTGAGATTTGGACATCTCAATTTCAGAGGTTTGAACTTGTTGCATAGGAAAGGCATGGTAAAGGGATTACCACTTATAGAGAAACTAGATATCCTATGTTAAGGCTGCATCTTTGGCAAACAACACAAAGAATCATTTCCAGCAGGAAAGAGTATAAGGGCAAAGGCACCCTTAGAGATTGTCCACTCAGATTTATGTGGACCATTGCAAATGCCATCATTACTAATTAGCTAGAAGTCATTATATATTTGCATTTACAGATGATTACACAAGAAAAACATGGGTCTATTTTCTAAAATAGAAAAGTGAAGTCTTTGAACAGTTCTACCACTACAAATCTCTTGTTAAGAAGAAAAGTGTAAACTACATAAAGGTGTTGAGAACTGATAGAGGTGGAGAATATATCTCCAAAGACTTCCTACGTTTCTGCAGTGAGCATGGAATAGGACCATAATGGGACCACCTCAGCAAAACGATGTAGCAGAAAGAAAGAATAGGACCATAATGGACATGGTAAGAAGTATGTTGAAGGAAAATAATTTTCCAAATGAGTATTGGGCAAAAGCTGTAAATTATGCATCATATATCTTAAATAGATGTCCAAGAAAGAGTGTTATGAAAAAAGTTACAGAAGAAGCATGGAGTGGAACAAAGCGGTTTGTCACTCACATGAGAGTGTTTGGATGTGTGGCATATGCACATGTCCTAGATCAGCTAAGGAAGAAGTTGGACAGAAAGGGGGAGAAATGTATATTTCTTGGATACAGTGATCAATCCAAGGCTTACAATCTCTATAATCCATCAACCAAGAAAGTAATAATCAGCAGAGATGTTCAGTTCATAGAAAAATAAGCTTGGGATGGAATTTTAGAGAAGACAGTAAATGTGAAGACATGTATTTCACATGAAGATAAAGATGACTTAATTGCAGAAAGTAATTCCTCAATGGTAACTCCTCCTCCACCTACACAAGATCAAAAAATCACATCAAAATCAAGCAATATAACAACATTGAGAAACCAAATAAGTTCTTCTCCAAGAACACCAGAGGGATCAACAACTCCCTCGAGTTCAAGTGAAACTCCAACCACATCTTCAACAAATACAAGAATACCAAGGTTCAGAAATTTCAGTGAAATTTATGAGCAAGAAGAAGTTGATAATATTCCTGGTCTGAATTCTTTATTTACATTATTTTTTCATGTTGATGACCCAATTCATTCTGGAGATTCAGTCAAAGAAGAGGAGTGGATTGAAGAAATGAATGAATAGATAGGAGCAATATAGAAGAATGACACATGGGAGTTAGTGGACCTCCCATAAGAAAAAGAAGTTATTGGAGTGAAATGGGTCTATAAGACCAAGATAAAGATTTAAGGAATGATAGAAAGGCACAAAGAAACGCTAATTGTCAAAGGCTACAAGAAACAACAAAGAAGAGACTATGATTAAACCTTTGCACCAATGGCAAGGAGGGAGAGAGTGTGAATAGTGTTGTCCATAGCAGCACAACAGAAATGGAAAGTTTATCAAATTGATGTGAAGTCAACATTCTTGAATGGAGTGTTGAAAGAGGAGGTGTATGTTGAAAATCCTCCTGGATATGAAATAGAAGTCCAAGAACATAAGGTATGTAATTTGAAGAAGGCTCTTTATGGGTTGAAGCACGCACCACGAGTATGGTACAACGGGATTGATGTTTACCTAGTGGAAAATGGGTTTGACAAGTGTGATGGTGAAACCACACTCTAAATCAAAGAAAATGACGGTAAGATCCTTATTATTGTTTTATATGTACATTATTTGATTTTTAAAAACAATGATGTTTCTCTCATTGTTAATTTCAAAGCAGTCATGAAGAGTGAGTTTGAAATGACTGACTTGGGTTTGTTAAGATATTTTTTGGGCATAGAAGTAAAGAAAATAGGAAAGGGGATTTTCATCTCCCAAGTAAAGTATGTTGAAGAATTTTTAAAAAGGTTCAATATGAAGAACGGCAAGCCATCATCAACTCCAACTATCATGGGGTTGAAGTTGAGCAAGGAATATTTCAACAAGAATGTCAATCTGACATTGTACAAAAGCATGGTTGGCAGTCTAATGTATTCGGCTGCAACTAGGCCTGATATAATGTATGTAGTAAGTTTCATATCCAAATTCATGGAGACACCCAAGGAGACACATTGGCAAACATCCAAGAGAATTTTATGGTATGTAAATGGAACAGAGTATAGTTTTCTATACTCTGCAACTGATGATTTTAAGCTGATTGGTTGCACTTACAGTGATTGGGTTGGAAGTGTTGATGACAGAAAAAACACATCAGGGTATGTTTTTCATTTGGGATCAGGAGCCATTTTATGGGCTTCCAAGAAGTAGCTAATATTTTCATTATCAATAGTAGAAGCTGAATATGTAGCAGTAACAATAGTAGCATGTCAAGAAGTTTGGATGAGAAGGATGCTAAGAGATTTATGCCATGAACAAGACAATGGAACTGCAATTTTTTGTGATAACAACTCAGTAATTACATTGTCAAAGAATTATGTTTTCCACAAGAGAACAAAGCATATTAATGATGTGCTAGTGTGTTTGGTGCATGTTTGTACGAAATCACACCAACTTAAGGGGTGCGGTTTTCCCTCTTAAATTATTGGTCACAGACAAAAAATATATGGAGTGTTACACAGTAATTTGTCACCGTCCCTACCTTTCCCCGTCCTGCACATTGGAGGGCCCATTATGTGACCTGTGATCAATGTCATGCCATGAAATCATTATCATTGCATTCCTCTAAACCTGAGCTTCAATTGCCCTAAAGATATCTCCTTGCAAAAAACCATAAAACATCCCTTTTTGCATTGGCGCGGGCAGCCAGTTCATCACTCGCGCCAATGAGGAAAATCCTACAAAGAGGCCGCGCCAACTGGCGCTCTGTCCTAGAGTCGCAGTCGCGCCAGCCAATTTAAGGAGTGTTTTTTAAATAAGAATGGCGGAATTTTTGTTTCAACCAACTCAGAAACAAGTATCTATCTTGAGCTGGGAAGTTTGGCTATGGATTTCCATAGAGAGGAAGTGGTTTTCCACCTCTCATGGAAGCTTCCTTGATGATAGGGCCAATCCAACAATTATAGGGATCCCAACTCCCCTTCCTCCTTCTATAAAAGCTTTCCCATTGCCATTGCAAGCTAGTCTTGAAGTGCCTAAGCTTTGAATCTCCTAATTCCCAAGAGCCTTCATGCTGCAAGACCCCTCATTCTTCCCTTAAGGCCGACTCGAGCAAGGAGACTATCTTCGAGAGACTCTAAGAGAGGCTTGTCCCTTCCCTGGCAGGCTTTGCGAGACGTGCACGACTGGAAACCCTTCCAAAGGAGACCTCAGCGTCAGAACATTGGTTGTATTCTCTTTCGATTGCTTATTAATGAATGACTACTGGTTATGGTTCCTCTCTGTTTGTCACTTATGATAATGACGAGTTATATCCTTTCTGACTGATATATAGTTGTGTATTCTGGATTTTATGCTTGTATTCGTGTTGTTTCTTGCATGTGCAGGTGTCCATCCACGGAGATCATGGGGATCGTGATCTGCCGAGGCTGAGGAACGGGAACGTTGTATCTTCTACGAATTATAGCACTGGACTCTAGTTAGGCCTCCATCGTTGGTCTATTTATTCGCAATTAGGAACTTGTGCTGTAGCATTTGATGATTGTTGCTAGACCCGTGCTGGGCTAGTAGGGATCGCCTCAATCCGCAGAGGGGATTTACCTCCTCAACATGGAGTCAAGCAAGTTAGTGGAACGTGCTAGAACATAAACATACTAGGTAGAGAAATAGCATGCATATTCAAACATAAAACTAAAAAAAATAACACAAAATATCTAAATAGAGTCAAACAACTTCAATAATCCAAACAACAATGCTTACGTCCCCTCTTATTGAGTGCTGGTAGGAAATGAGGATGAAACTTTAACCCACTTGCCAAGGGGCCCTTAGAACTTTGGGTTCTAAGTCCCAATGCAAGGATGTCTTTAATTTGAAGCTACCTTGGCTTAAAGTCTTCCTCTCTCTACTATGGTGGACTGGAGTTGTTGGATGGCCAACAACTGAGTCCCCTCTATCTCTGCTCAGGATCACACAATGGTGGTATTGCTTGGGGAAATTCTGGCCAGCATAACAATGTGCTCTCCGGTTTCTGATCTCTTAGTGGCATTTACAGGAGAATTCAAATACTTCTTCCTTCTCTTGGTACATTGTGGATGGTGACCCAAGAGAGGAGGGTGATTCCATTGTGTGCCACAGTTATTCCATTATGTTCTCCCTTGATTTCCTAAGGAGGCTTGGGTGGATGTCCTTAGGTGTCTTCAAGTGTGGAATCGATGTTCTAGAGTGTGATTTTGTGGTCTAGGAAAATGACTTCCACCACTCCCAGGATTGTGCACTTTTTGGGTCAAAAGGCACGCAAGGGCTCGTTTATCGAAGGATTTTTCACGCAAAAGCATATTTGACTAGTTAAAATTTGGTTTCTCCTTAGACCTTAGAGATTTTTTAAATACTTTCAGATTCTATAATGTCTCTTAGCCCTGTAAATCCTTCCGCCTCAGATTAAATAATGGCTTCATTGCTTGTACGATTTTCTAGTGATAACAGTTGGCCCCTAATGTGTGAGGTCTAGGAAGAATTTTATAGCCGAAATATATTATATTTTATTTACTGTATACTGCACGTAGAGAGAGATAGAGACCTGCGTGTAGCTCGGAATTGGAGACACCTTGCATCAGTTCGAAGAATGACCATGTCCTGTGGGACCCCTATAAGAAAATATAATACAATATATACAAATTTTGTACGATACGGGGATGCCCCATGTTTGTAATGTTGTGGCTAGTTAAATAAATCTATTTGGCAGATACATGTTTTTGTCTGTGTCACTAATATGGTAGTGATCTATTGGTTGATGATGACGACTGTTCACGCCCTTAGGGGCATTTTTTCTTTGACAATATGTGGAATGTGGTACCCATATGCATAAAATTGGTATGGAATATAAATTCACGATGTACGCATAGGTGTTGGTTGGGACCTTTCCGTGTAAGCATCGCTGAAAGAGACACTTATGATGGCACACGTCTTAGACAAATTTGATCAAAGTGCAATGGTTGTAAGGTACGATACAATCTTGGACATGAAAGCTTGTGCTATACTCAAATGTGAGGAGGATCGATGACATCTATGGGCAATGATGTCTCCCATAGTGCCACTTGAGGATGTCCCTTTTGTGGAGAGGGGTGATCTAAGGTATCGCTTCCTTTTTGGAAAATAGGTGTTGATGTCGACAAAAGGAAGCCGCAATCGAATGAGAGGGTCACTGATTCAGGAGATCATGATCCTGGATGTGATGGGTTTAACATAGGAATGATGGTGAGGGATGGCTGAAAACTAATGATGGGGATTACGTGGCCTAAGGTCGAAGTATAAAAAGCATCCTGTCAACCTTCATAACTATTTCTGATGGGAAATCTCTGGAGTTGGTAGGACTTCTAGGGTGGGTATAAAATGTTTATGAATGTCATAGTGGCTTTTGCGTGAGGGTGGTATACTCCGACCAAGGGTGGTCAGGGACTGCTACCATGGGAGAAAAAAAGAATGAGTGGGTGGGGGACATAGTGTATCGTTTGCGGTCTTTCTACACTTACCAAAAGAATAAAATAATGGGGTTTGGTTTGTGCAAAACACAGAGACGGGTGCCCCAAAACATGAAAGTGCTCACTTACTGATGATGTGTCGAAGGTGTTTTATTGAGGGTGGGGGCCCCATTGGTTGGTCTCATGTGTGAGGTTGATGAAGCAGATGAAAAAGTATCACAGATGGGATTATTCTCATGGAGGTATGGTGGGCCAAATGTGAGGCACGGTAGTATTCTTTTGATATTCTTGCGCAACCTAGTCATCCAGGAAAGGAGTTTTATTTAATATGGTAAAACTTTGTTGGAAATATGATGTAATTTGTTGTCCTACTTGATGAGTTTCCTATGATAAGCAACCTATTTGTTAAAGATGTAAGAATTTAAAGATGTAAGAATGATGTATCTACATATCATTTTATATGTGATAGAGAAAATAATTCCAGCAAGTGCTAGAGAAATGATAAATATAATATGTCATAATGTATACATGGGTTTTTAAAGGCCAAGTCATGTATGTACGTGGATATGTACGTCCCAAGTCGCGTATGCCTGTTTGTGCTCCAAATTTATAATACCAGGGAAATTTACCATGGTATTACCCACAATATTGAGCACTGTAATATCAATTTGATTTCATCCAGGATTACCATTAGTAGTTGATTCGTTTTGACTCATGGTATTGGTAAAATCTAAATCTATATAAGGAGAATAATATCATAGTGCTAGGTGTGCATGTGTAAGGGTTGTCGATGAATAAATTTCTCTAAGGAATATCTGCATGGATGAACTTTGTTCTTAATTGATAGATCTGAATATATGATGCACCCATGGATATAATGATGGTTGAAGATCTCTAGATATGATGATGATGAATCTCTAGAATGACCTTCTGAAGGAATGATGAAGAACTGGCACAAGTCTGCTGAAGAAAATGAATAAATCTGGGTAATTTTTATAGATATGGTCTATTCTACAAAATTTACATTTATAGATCTATACGCTAGTTGGTTTCATTAAAAGTGCATATATACGCAGGTTCGCTTCATGAAAATCACGTATGGTAGTTAGGGTTTTATGAAGAATAGTATACACAGAAGTATACACCGATTGGTGTGTAGAAAAGCGCATATGTACATGGCTTTAGTGAAGCAAAGTAGAGTATGATATTTGAATCAATGACTGTTCAAGGTTTTGTTTGTATCTTCATATCTATTCTGAAGTCTGGGTATTGAATGAACACTTCACTCTGAAGTATATCTACATGGAATGGGTTGCAGTTTATTGATAGATCTAAATTAATAATGCACCTATGAATAAAAAGATGGATCGGGATCTCTAGAACTGAAATGACTATATATCTTCTAGATCTATTCATGGAATGTTTAGATCTGATATGTGGAGAATGTTTTTTTAAGTGAAGGGTAATATCTGAGCTTTTTATCTGTTCTGAAGAGTTGCGCATCCCTGCAATGTTTGCAAATCTATATGCAGTTTTGTTGCAACGAAAGCACGTATATACGCAGGTTCAATGAAGCAAAAGTGTGTATGGAATCTAAGATCAGTCCTAAAATAGTTGTAGATATATACACAGGTTTGTCTCTGTGAAAGTGCATATATACGTGGGTTCAGTGAAGTAAAAGCGTGTATGGAATCTAGGGTTTTGCTGAAGTGTGCAGAAGGAAATCTCTGATATGTTTTTCTATATTACTGTTTTCTGTCAATGATGTCTTCATACAGATCTGAGTTGTTTGAATACTGATTATGCTGCTAGTTGATTATGATTAAAGATCAGTTGTTGGTTGATTGTTGATGATTCAATGAATGAATTGAATGGGTTATAAGTTTCAGTTTGATGTATTTTCTTTGAGATTAAATGTGTGGAGTGGGTCCAGTCTAAAAATATGATGAAAAGAGGCCTACAGGTTGTGTTGTGTGGAAGCTATTGGATCCAGTATGAAAATTGATGAAACATTGTCCATGGTGGTGCTAAGGGTCGAAGCTTTCAGTGAGTGGGTTGTAGCTCCCTTCCAGTGGTAGCTGGTAAAAAAGATCAGGTGCTAGCAGCTCCCTTCCAGGAGTGGCTGGTAAACGAGATCAGGGGGTAGTAGCTCCCATCGAGGAGTGGCTAGTAATGAGATCAGGGGGTTGGATCTCCCTTCCAGTAGTAGCTGGAGAACAAGAGAAGGTTGAATCCTTCTGCAGGTGGGTACCTACGTGCTGGTATGAGTCTGCACCAGTACATGATTGTAAGCAGTTTTATTTACAATAAATATTGAAGACAGAGACGACACCAACAGTGGTTTTCTCCTGAATTGGGTTTCCACCTTAAAACTTGGTGTTCATGTGTTGCTTATGTGTGATGATTTATTATGTTCTTACTACACATGCTTACTACTTACTAAACACTTGATGAATGAATGATGCACTAATCTAAGTAAAGAATTATATGCATAATAATATATCTGGTAATACACAAGTTTTCTTAACGATATCCGCGTGTATACGCGAGTTGGGTTCATTAAAGTCACGTATGGAATTTAGTAAAGAGAAAGTAAAAGTTTCGACTAAGCTCAAAATATTGATTCACCCCACCCCCCCCCCCTCAGTATATTTCCCAACAAACTTGACCTGATGCATGGCGACTAAATGGGCATGAGGTGCTTCCCGAACTATAGTGGTATGGCCATAGCGTCACTTTTTCTGTGATATATGGTGTAATTTGGGTGACGAGCACCATGGAGGGGAGGCTCTACCGATTAATGATGATGCTTATCATGTGCAAGGTGAGGTGATGATAAACATGGCTGGGTGTCTAGAACCTATGGTTAATTTCGGATGGAGATATGATGTTAGGATATGAAGAGCGTTTCTGGGACTCTATCATGCTGGGGGTAGAATGATACTACCTTTAGGACTTTCAGTGGATGGAGTGGTGGATGGTTTGCACACTACCGGAAAAAACAAATACCCCAAGTGAAAGCAGATTCTTTATTTAAATATTATTTGAAACACATGTGCTTAAAAAAGAAGATGAGAGAGGGCATACATGTCCACACTGAAAATTTATTTTTTCAGGGGTGTGAATGTGTGGCACCGCCCTTGGGTGTGATGGAGCATTGATCACTGCGTTGCTTTGAGTTTCGTGATCAGATAATCTAAGCTCCAGTTTTCCCTTGGGAATTGTTACTTGGCTCCTAGTTTTGATTTTAGTTGGGGTTGCCCCCAGACTGAGATCATGGGGGGCATTGTCGATTACTACCCCCTGTCCAGGATCTCCCTTTTGTTTGATCCTTAGCTTCTTTTTGCAGCATTTGGAGCATTGTCATAATTAACCTAGGCTTTGTTGGAAATACTGAGAGGGGGGGTGAATCAATATTCCTTTCAATTAGAGCATTATTTAGTATTAAATTATTAACAGTGTTTGTACAATGATAGTAGTAAAAAAAAGGAAGACAAATGCACACAATTTTTAAGGTGGAAACCCACACTGGGACAAAATACACCTAATTCTTTTCTAATAATTCTTTAATATTCAATTCCAATTGAAAATAAAGCTCCAACTTCCTAGAATCTAGAAAACCATTCTTCTCTAGCTCCCACTGGATGAATGCTCTAACACTCGAGATTCTTCAGTAGTCAACTGAACGGATGCCCCAACACCCAATGAGATACAACTCAGCTTACCACCACTCTACCATCCTATAGAAGAATAAAAGAAGAATGGACTCCTATACCAGGGAAAATGTTCCACTTTACAATGATATAGAATGATGTAGAAAAATAAAACACACTAGAACATAACCCCAACTATGACACAACCACCTAATGATTACCCTTGACCTCCCGACACTTCCTCTTCAACTCTTGGCAGATAGACAGAAGTACAATTTTTACAATAATTTATTTACAATGACTTAGTACAATGATACCTTTACAGTGACTGTATGCTGTGCTGCCCACTTGAAGACTTCATGTGATGAACTTCTTGCTGCTATTCTGCACCTTGATTGCTGCTCTTTTCATGCTACCCTCTGATGCATCTTATTGTGCTTTTCTTCCCTAGAAATTCTGGTCCTTTGTAGCCCTTGACAACACATGATCTAGCTTTTTCTTGCCTTCTAGGAGCCCAATAGTGAATCTAGCGTATATCTATTATTTCAGATCCCCAATATGTGATTTTTAGTCATGTAGTATTCCTCTGAGTCTTATTTCCAGTGCCATAGGTCTAACCCAATTTGGATTCTTCAAGCTAGAGTTATGTCCAATCTCTCACAATGCCCTAATTATGGACTGTTTTAGTAGAGAGAAATTATACGTCATGCTATGTGTCACTTTTTCTTCATTCAAATCTGAAATTGGTAGAGAGAACACTATAGTCTATTCAATATCTTTCACCTTTTATATAATTCCAATCCGATACTCAAAGAGAGAGTTATGACGATTTTCCCAAGGTCACTTATTTGATATGAATTTCAGGAACCTGCAAAAACACTGACTTTCACCGATAATATCTCCAAAGATGTTGTGTACCTTGATCTAAAATTTTTACAGGAGCTTCCTCAATATTTCGGCTTCGCCTCATCAAAATTTCAGCTTCTGAACCTTCGTAACAAAATTCTTATAGAGAAAATTCCATGATGACCTGTTTCAGATGGCGAAATCCCTTGCATAAGGAGGATATGAGGATCACAATTGATATCAATGCTTAGGTCGAGAGGGGCTTCAACAAGTGAACGTGGGAGGGATTTTAGGAGCTTAAAAAATATTAATTATGACTTTTCAATGATGCATGCCACAACCCCATGGGGTTTTAGCCCACTAATTGGGGGTACAAACTTCAAACATGAATATCTCTCAAATCGTGAAGAATTACGTAGCATGCCATATGTCAATGGAAACATCTCAACAAGTATAAACCATCAAAGGAATTCTTGACCCAGAATATAGTAATTTTGTAGGTCAAAATTCCCATGCAATATTTTGGTAGCCCCTACTGCTGCTTGGGTTGACATCAATGACAATCGTTGATAAAAAATATCCCCCTTTGGCATTGATGGCAACACAAGTACTCCCCTTGCGATCATGACACCTCTTCCTACAACATTCTTTGCCCCTTTGAAATCAATGGCAAAGGGTAGCTCCCCCTAACACACAACCATCTTGTGAACCTTTACACACTTTCACTCCCCCTTTATATTCAGAATAAGGAAAATCTAATGAGAACTTGGGTGAATCCCAAGCTTCTGGTGAAGATATTTCAATGCTTCATGAGTACCCTCACGATAATCAACTCTTCTTGCCCAATCTACATCTATAAAGGCATGAATAATGAAATTTTTACCCATGGGATACCACAAGCCATATTCTGTTGTTCGCTTTAGATATCAAAGAATTCTTTTGATGGAAATAATATGTGATTATTTTGGTGCTGCTAGGAATCTTGCTACTTGTCCAACTGCTTGCATAACATCTGGACGGGAGGTTGTTACATATATAAGACTACCAATCATATCTCTGTACAACCTTTGATCCACATCCTTAGATGAGTCATCTATGCTCAATTTCCAACCTATTACTATCGGAGTAAGGATGGGTTTGCAATCTCCCATTTTGAATTTTTTGAGAATTTCCTTGATGTACTTGGCTTAAAATATAAACATTCCTTTCTCTTGCTGAGATATTTGAAGCCCTAAGAAGTATGTCAGCTCACCAAGTAAAGATATATCAAAATCACTTTACATCTTTGTAGCAAACTTCTTACTTAGTCGATCATCATTGCTACCAAATATTATATCATCCTCTTTAGATATTAGATGTGCTTTAGTTACTTCATCCATAACATATATGTCGTTTGGAGCTTGACTTGATGTAGCCATAATTTCACCATACCTGCCTTTCCCGACTTGTGTGTCCTTGATCACACATTTGTCCAACATTGAGCAGATTGTGATTCATGTTTTCAACCAATATAACATTCTTGGCTAGAGCATCTTTGCTTCCGAGGGTGATGGTACCTGATCCTATAACATTTGAAGATCCATCATTTCCAAAGGACATGGTTCCATCCTTTTTCTCTTTCAGAGATACACATTTATTTCTATCTCCAGATATATGCGTTGAACAACCACTATTAATATACCACACATATTTGTTGTTTTGAGCCTTGAGAGCGAGAGCACAATTATCAATCTTCTTCTTCTTCCGTGTTCATTCATTCTGTGGTTTCGAAGATTCTTCTGGAGGATTTTCAAGTCTGCAGTCTCTGGCTATGTGTCCAAATTTTCGACATTTGTAACAGTCAATATTATTTCTTAAATGTTCAAATCTATTTATGTTTCATTGAGCCCTGGGAGGTTCATATTTGATAGATCTTCTAGAATTGTATTCGTTCTTGGGGTACGTGCGACATTCTACACCTTTATGACCAAATTTTCCACATCAATAACAGTAGCCATAAAAAATATGTTGGTACCTGGATGGAAATATTTGTGAAGGAATTGTCTTCCAAGGTTGTGTTGAAGCCTCAAAAATTGTTGTGACAACATTGGTGGATAACCACCCTGTCTGGACCTTAATACAACTCCTTTTCCATTTATGACAGTGGCTCCGACTGGTTTAACTAGGTCCAGTTACCTTTTTCCTATCACTATTGGTTTACAATGTATCATTAACTACCAATAGACAGGGATATCAGATTACTTCTTCTTGCTGATTGGGCAAGAGAATGACCCTTAAGCTGATTTGGGCTCAGCCAAACCACAACTAAGATTTTTCCTCTTTGAGAAGAGGATTTAAAAGAATGTAAAACTTGATTTAAATACAAATTTATTCTATAATGCAAGCAAAAGAAACTAATCTAAATCCTATTTTAATTAAGTAGATATAGATTTAACCCAACTAAGAGCAAGATAATTAAATAATGAGAATTTAAATATGTCTGGCTTTTAATTAATGTCAAGCTAATGAAGAAACTCAATTTAGCTGACATTTGTGAGTACCAAAACACGTCCTATTGAGACCATTTAACTGAAATAATTAATCAACAACACTCTGGAAGAAATTCATCTAAAATGATATTGATTGTCAAATTAATCAAGCTAATAATTAAATAATAATATGCGGAAGAAATTTGCAACACATCACTATTTAATAAATCAGTTTTATAAGACCGATTTCTCAGTAAATAGTTACTCAGAAATTAGAGTTTAATTCATAAGAGCAGAGATACATAATAATATTGGGACAAATTTCCATATCAATAGAAATTCATAAACATGAATAAAATGAAACAACCATTTTATTAACATAAAAATGGAACTGGTATTTGATACAGAAATGCCAAAAATACCAGTTAATTGAATCCACTTCTCTGATCCTGGTCTCTAATAGTCCTTTACATTGTTTGAATTTCTACTTTCAAAACTAGAGCTACAGAAATGCAAACTCTGCCCATCATACATAATTCAAGATATAAAAAAAAATCCGCAATAATGTTCAGATCTGAAATTTTCTCTCCTCCCTTCTACAACTCTAAATTCCTATTACAGAAATGCTTTTAGAAGTTTAGAATTGTAGAGGAGAGCAGCCCCCTTTCACATTCTACAATCTTCCATTTATAATATTTCTAAAAGAATTTTGAGAGGAGAGTTTGTTGAAGAAAAATCTACCCAATCTAATTTTAATTGCTCAAAAATTCCAATATTTAATGGCTAGAGTCTTCTCATAGATAGAGAGCTTCTTCTTCTCATCTCTTCAACTGTTTTCCTACAAAAACAAATCGAAAACAAAATTAAAATGAAAAAATAAAATCAAAATGTCAAATCTAGAAATTAAAATAGATCCAATTAAAACTGAATTAAATAAATAAGAAGGAAACATAAGCTTTCTTTTGATTTATGTGCTGATCTAATTGGCCAATGAGAACATAGACGAATGAATTTTCACTCATAAGAAGTTGTGGCAAATTAAAATGCAAAAAATAAAACAAAGAAAATTAGTTTTGTTTAAAAAATCGTAGCTTGATCTTTTGCTGAATTTTAGACCCAATAAATGATCAAATCTAGAAATAAAACCTCTTCAGGAATAATCTCCATCATTTTATATTTCCAATGAGTTGTCCTGGGCCTCATTTGGCCAAGTAAAACTCCATTTATGAGCTTCTAAATTTGATATATTAAAATTGCCAAAAATCTAGAATTTTTGTTCCTTGGGCTAAAAAATCAAAATTTTAAATTAAATTCTAATCCTAAATCAGATTATGATATTTAATTAGTTAATTCTAATTAATTGCAACTATATTATTCATCTAATTTTGTTATAATCTAATTCTAAATTGAGTTTTAATTATCTATTAATTAATTATAATTACATTATTAATTGTTAATTATAAACTATTTATTTAATAAACTATTTATTAATTAATGTTAATCTAACTAATAATTATAATTAACTATTTATAAACAACTTAATCTAATTAATAATTAATTATAATTTAATCAAATTAATTGCATTCTATTAATTAATTTAATTAATTTCAAATTAATTATTTCAAATATTAAATATTAAATCTACTATTAAATTAAAACCAACCTAACATTAAACTAATATAAAACTAACACTACACTATATTAAATTAAAACTAACCTAAAACTAGCCTACCACTAACACTCACTACCTATATTAAACTAACACTACATTCACTAACTTAACAGTAGCCTTAACACTATGTTAACATTTAAAATTAAATTAAAACAATACCTACCACTACTATACTAACACACTAACACTATATTATTCCACTAACTTAAAACTAATGAACGAATTGAAAACTTATGTAAGGCATGTTTATCGCAATCGGCAATCGGGAGGGTGAAGGCCATCGATCTTTAAAAGAAATGCACCCACGAAAAATCTCGATGCGATATATTATTTTATTTTATTTTATTTTTATATCAAATTTTAATTTAATTAAATTAATCATAATTTATATAATAATTAATTTAATTAATTTAAGATCTAACATTGAATATCAATTTTTTATTTTGGTTTTATTTTAATAATGTTTAATTAAATTATGAAATTATCTAAACTGATTTGCCTATGTAAACTACAGCCACTTCGACAATTTGAGTTTTCGAGATTAGTAATTTATTGGAATAAATGCCTGAAATCCCGATGCTTTATGATTTGGTTGTATAAGTAAAAAATGAAAAATGTTAGTAATAACTAACTATGGGTTAATATTTAAACTAAATGCATTATTGAACTAATTTATTTAAAAAATGGAATATTGTACATTTTACGCATTTTTTTTAACCCAGGAAACATAATTGATTAAACTTCAAAGGAGTGCCATTTACAAACCAGTTGACCAAATGAGGTGAAACAAGCATCAATGAAAAGTTTATAAAAATTTGATTTCAACCAAGCAATCAAAACAAAAATCTAAAGAAGATGAAAAATCAATAAAATCATGAGGTAATTAACTTAATAAAAATCTTAAAAGGCACTTAGCCGAAATTTTTATAGAAAGGGTCCCCATTATTTGAAGTGAACAAGTCAAAAATGGGTGGGGGGTGTTGTGTTTTACCACAAAAATGGTGACATATGGGAGAAGAAACAATTATCTCTGTTTGATATGAATGAAATTTTTCTTAAAATTAAAGTAAAAATAATTAAAGAAGAGAAAATTATTTTTGGAATTCTTGACTAGGTTCATTAATCTGAATAAAATTAAGAGTTATCTTATTGTAGTTTTCTTAAAATCCATCGTAGATTAAAATATTTCAAAACTCTATATTAGTCCTTAATTAGTTGTAGAGATAAAGCAAGAGTCACTTTACAACTTAGCTTTTAAAATGTACTCATTTATCACAGGTAGAGCCACTACTGCTAAGAAACATCTATAGTCTCGACAACGTTACCTTTTAATCATGAATGATTTAGAATCCCATCTATTTAAGAATTATTGACCTAGAGATAAATCCATTTATATATATATATATATATATATATATATATATATATATATATATATATTGAGTTCTTAAAAGCCATTGTCCTGATTTGGTAGCTAGATAGTTGACAATGCCATTCACTGGTTATAACTGTACTGAACAAGCTGGCTCGTGATGAGACCCCTTATCTTATAATTGTTTGTAATCATAAGCCATTACCCTGTTTTATTTAGCAGTGTTGGTAATGTCAGCCTATTTTTCCCCTATGATCATGGTAAGCAGACTCGCGATGAGACCTCTTATCTTTTAAGTTTAAATATATTTGTGGATCACACTCTAGAAAAATAGAACTCTTTTAAATAGAGAGAATCATTAAATCCTTAAGAGTTCAGAAAGAAAATTTCATAGCTAAAATTGATTTGCTGTAAAGTGTCTTTACTTGGTTAAAAATAAATTTTCTTGACTGATAATATAATTTTGAAAGATCTTAATAAAATATTAAAATCTCAAAATAATTACAATTTTGATGAAAAATAAATTTCTCAGATTTTATGATACTTCATCAACATCTCTTGTTTTGTACTCTCTTCTTTAAGTATGTATACCTTTATAATAAGAAAAACAAACTTTATTAAGAGATTTTAAGAAAAAGATAATAGTAAACTATTAACAATTTTTCCTATGTATGCCAACCATTGTTAGGTAACAAGAATTCCTTCCATATAAATAATGGAAAAGTCACCAAAATCAAAACTGAAAACCAAAGGAAAAGAATTCTTAAGCTAAAGTGAGATAAGAAATCAACAAACCAAAATAAAAACGAAGAAATTTAAAAGTGGAAAGGAAAATCTAAGTTTTGAAATACAAACTCTAACAAGAATATTTATACTAATGTCTCAACAACATGAAGTAAAAGAAAATAATCATGTAATCATTCCTTCTTATGTCGAGATCCAGAGAACTTATACCTTGCAGGGTTGTAAGTGTTTTAGGCTTTAGATAGCAGTGATCATAAAATTCAGCTACAATGAAAATTTTTTGTCTGATGTCAATCTTCTTGTTTCAAAGCATTATCTTAATCATTTTCTAATAAAAGGAATGCTTTAAATAAACAAATTAAAGGTTCAAAAACTTCCTAGTGTCATTGTTTCAATGAAGACTATCGTTACTTCTTGAAAAATAAAACCAGGAAAAGAGCATAGGGCTTCCAAAATATGATTTGGCAGATGATTGAAAGCTTTTATGAAGAGCTGCAAAACATAATTTTTATATCAACATACTTTAAAAAACAAAACTGAAACTAAAGTAATGAAATGGAAATTAATGAAAGTGGGTACATGAATCTTACCATTGAATAATTCCATTTGATCTTACCTGAAGATATCAATTTCTCCAATACCAGTTGACTTCTTATTTTACTTGACATTAAAAAATATGAAGAAGGCAAACTAACCAAAATCCTATAACCCAAAATCATTATTTATTTTATTTAAACTAAAGCAAGTAGTAAAATGTAAAAATGGAATGCTTTGTGTTCAAGGGAGTTGAAATTAAAACAAATATATCAGAAATGAGATTTAGAATTTGCAGTAATGAATATTCTCAAAATATTATAAGTTTTATACAAATTCCATATATTTTATAAATTGTTCAGAGTTAAGACCAAATTTAAGATAATGAACTTTAAAATAGAGACATCTTGAATTTCATATTTAATTGTGGAATTGTTTAAAACTAAAATATATGAGAAATCAAAATGATTTAAATATGCTACAAAATTGTCATCAATCGCTTTAGTATCATAGCAGTTACCCAAGATTGCTTTAAATTAACACAATGCCTTATCGGGCGATTCATATTGCATGTAGAGGGATGCATTGGAGTTTATCGCATCGAAAATTGCAATGGCAAATCTGTGATATGAGAACATGCGATGAGAATATATGCAATGTAATGGAGCGATCATACCATTGAAGAAAGGTTATATTTAGGATCGGGGACAGTCATGTCGCAAATTTCACATCGCACGCTGCATCTCGCAATTTTTACTTTGCACATTGCACATTGCAGATTCGAAATAGTGGCATTACCATGAATAAAAATGCGATGAAGCGATTGTGATATCGGCAATGCGATGGATGACGTGGCTTTCAGCATTATGATATGAGCATAAAAAATGTGATGAGCGATATTGATATCGGAAAATATTCATGTTGGAAATTCCAATATAATTCTTGCGATAGTAGCGATGCGATGTTATAATAATTAGTAATGAGCGAAGAGAGAAAAGCATGAGCAATCGGGGACTAGTGAAAAGTGATAGCGATGATCAATCGACGATGAGTTATCGCATCACAACTTTTTTTAAAATGAGCACAGAAGGATGTATTCAATTATCCTCCCGATTTGCGATTTGCAATTGGACTTATCACATCGGAGATCTTTCAAAGTTAACTCTTGACTAATTGTGATATGAATTTAATAATTTGCGATTGCTATTTGAACTTTATCGCATCGGAACTTTTAAAATGGAAGGATTAACCTTATGTTTAATGCGCTTTTTTGATCCGATCCATCGCATCGGAAATTTTGTGATGGAAAAAAAAAATTTCAATTTATTCCAATATAATATGTGATTTTGCATTTCATTTTATCACATCAGAGTTAAAAATGACATGTTAAACTTTTTCTTTCATATTTTTGTGAAATGCGATGAATGATACGGTTCTCGGCGATCGGAAAAATTAAGTGAATAATGTAACAATATGATACGCCGATATGCGATGGAGAATGAGCTCGATAATTCTATTATGAAAGTTTAATATCGCATCGGGTCCGAGACATCGGTGCTTTTAAAATTATGACGTTATCACTATTGCGATTGAACAAACGCGATATTTCTTATGAACTTTATTTAAATTTAATATTGGGTCCCGAATTATGTGCATATCATAATATTGGTAAAGTTGATTATCGGAGATTGGTCAAGATAATGGAAGTATATTCAATTGAAAGCCTCCGAGATGCAAAATGCAAAATGCGATATGCTATTTTATGAAAAACTGAATGAGGTAACACGTCGGAGGTCTTGCATCAGAAATATAATAATCAAGTTGAAACATTTCGAACATGAATCTTGTAATATTGTTTTAACTTTCAATTGGGTTGTCTAATGAATGAATGTAAAATTAAAGAATTCTCAAATTCTAATGAATCACAAAATAAAATTTCCCTGAACCTATTGCAAATTTTAAATGGGTTTGCTGCTTACTTCAAGTTTTGAAAACAAATTAAAACCTGCAAATAAAATAAAACAAGAATAAAAAATAAACTAAGGAAAAGAGAAACTACTAATAGATAAAAATGAACTTGTAAATGTGTACCTGGAAGAATATTTACGGTAAATTTTACCTTTTTTGAAGCTTCAAGTTCTCCCAATTTTTTATATAATTTCAACATCATTTTCTTATTTTAATCTAAAATACTAATTAATGATTGCATCCTTTCTAAAATTACATCATAAGACTAGTGTAGTAAAAATGAGTTCTTAGAATTACCTGTGAATAAAAATTGTCAAGTGATAGAAAACTCTTGGAATTTCTTCATGTATGATCAATGTTTATGAATTTTGAAAAACAAGAAAGTTGAAAGCTTGACAAATAAGTATGATCAGATAATTCAAGAGCTTTTAAAATGATCTAGGTTGCTTCTCTATAGTTGAAATGGATGCCAAAAAGAAATTGGATTCATTACTTATTTTATTGAAAATATGAAATAATGAAATAAAAGCAAGTGGAAAAGAAAATTAATCTATTCCTATTTCTAACTTAATGAATGAAACATGACTAGGTATAGTCATACTTCCAATGAAGCCATGTAAGAATTTTAATTCCTACAGGTATGTACATGTCAAACATTAGTAAAAATGAAAATAAAATTAAACTGAGAAAGCTAAATCTGAAAGCAGAATGTATCATTATTGTTATTGGCTTATTCACCATTACCTTCTCTTGAAATGCCCTTTCCAACTGAATTTCAATTGGATTATAGAAATCTGGATGGATTTCCATTATTGAGTGGGAGAGGTTTAAAAGAGAATATGACAGGCCAGGTTGTAGAAATGATCTTTCAGCAAAAATGGCTTGTGTGATTTTGTTAGTATTATGATTAAGTGCTAAATTATTAATGATCTTCTGCGATGGAAAGCTTTCCAAATGTCTTTTAAATTGATCAATGAAAAATGAATGGGAGTCTGATAAATCCAAGAGAAGATTATTAATGGAATTAGATTGTTGGTCATATTGTAAAAATACACTCGCTTATTTGTACTTTTTTTGAGAACAAAGAAGTGATTGATAAGGAATGAACATCAATTGAAATTGAAAGTTTAATAGTTTTTTATGTTCACTTTTATAATTTGAATCTTCATTTATCCATTGAAGAAATGCATTAATTGAGTGTTCAATATTGAGCTGCTCAATATGCCAGCATAAAGGATCAAAGATTTTAACACTAAAAACAGAAAATAAATTTGAAGTTAAAAATAAATGTTGAAATAATAACAAAATTGAATCATGGTTTACACTATTGTTACAATTATTATTACAACACAATTGGGACTGATTTAAAGCAATTTCATCTTCAAAATAATTGGGTATAATAATGTGATTGTTGATACCCATTTGTGAATTAGAAAAAAGGGTATGACTCTGAATAGGAATGTGATCTTGATCATCATATAAATCATAGATTGGAAAGGTTTCTTGAATGTTGAAATCATAAGTATGATTATTTGTTTGAAAATGAGAACTATTTTGAACAATTTCCAAATTAGATTGTTCTTCATTTTCACATGTGATTAGACTTTGATCATGAGGATTCAATTGTAAAGAAGACACATCAATATCCTCAATGTCAAAGTAGTTATCATAAATGACTTCAAGATATTCATTAGAAATCTCTTCGATTTTATTCAATGAATTGAGACAAGAAGTAATATTTAGCTCATGTTCATTAATGCCAAAAGAATGATCATTAATTAATTTTCTATCCTGATAAAAACCAATTGGAAATTATTTTAGATTAGCCTCTCTGTTTTCTGAAATATCATTAATACTAAGAGGGGAGAAATTACCAACATAAAAAATATAAGGATAAAGGGAAAAATGAGAATCAGAAATAACGAATTCAAAATTTTCTCAGTTCGAGAAATCTTGTGCATTCTGTTCACTATAAATTTCAGATTCTAGATCATTTCTTTGTCTACATGTGCTTTCTAGAAGAAGGCTGCTTTGCTGCTCTGTTTTCGACATTTGTTCATCATGAAAAAATTCAGAAATTTGTACAACAGTTTGCATTTTATCATTCACTTTGATTGTTTCTTACACGTGTTGATTTGAGATCTGATTTTCTGAATTTAATGTAGAGTAATTTTCAGATTTCAAATCAACTCTTTCTCCAAAATTGTTGTTATTGTCTTCTTGCATTTGGATAGAAATATTTTCCAAGCTTTGTCAGACCACTTCATCATAATTTATTTGCACATCCACATTGGAATTCTCATTTATGTTGGAAAGGTATGGAACAAAGCTTGAACTAATTTCATATGGATTGGGAATGAGAGTAAGATAACAAATATGTTCAAACCAATACAATAATTCATTTTTCAAAGGTTTATCTTCAGTTTTGAATTTTAAACAACTTAAACGAAAACTGATCGTAAAATCAATTAAAAACTTACCTTCAAACCTTCGTAGATCTTCAAAATCATCACATACCTATTCGTAGATATATCCATCAAATTTACGAAGGAAAATTATAACAAATTGATCCCAACTGTGAATTAAGGCAACTGGAAGAGTTCTACACCAGTTTCTAGCTTTTTCCACAAATGTGAGAGTAAAAATTCTGCATAAAATGCCTTCATCAATTTCTTGAAAATCATAATTTGAAACATTTTGAATAAATTTAAAAACATGATTAAAAGCAGAAGAATTTTTCTTACAATTAAACTTTTCCTGAGACAAGAGTCTTACTATCTCTGGTGGAGTATTGGAGGATTCTTGTCCAGAAATACAACTCCAAATTGGAAGTTTTAAAGGAGCCATTGTAATAAAAATGAAATGTTAGAATTCAAAGACCCCAAAGTAAAACAATTCTCAACCCTCCTTCTTGCGCTAAAAATGTTTAAGCCTCGAAAATTGTTGTGACAACATTGGGGGATAACCACCGAGTCTGGACCTTAATACAGCTCCTTTTTCGTTTAGGATAGTGGCTCCGACTAGTTTAACTAGGTCCAGTTACCTTTTCCCTATCGCTATGGTTTATGATGTATCATTAACTACCAATAGAAAGCGATATCAGATCACTTCCTCTTATTGATCGGGCAAGAGAATGACCCTTAAGTTGATTTGGGCTTAGCCAAACCACAACTAAGATTTTGCCTCTTTTAAAACAGGACTTAAAAGAATGTAAAACTTAATCTAAATGCAAATTTATTCTATAATGAAAGCGAAAGAAACTAATCTAAATCCTATCTTAATTAGGTAGATATAGATCTAACCCAACTAAGAGCAAGATAATTAAATAATGAGAATTTAAATATGTCTCGCTTTTAATTAATGTCAAGCTAACGAAGAAATTCAATTTAGCTGACATTTGTGAGTACCAAAACACATCCTATTGAGACCATTTAGCTGAAATAATAAATCAAAAACACTCCAGAAGAAATTCAGAAAAATGATATTGATTGTCAAATAAATCAAGCTAATAATTAAACAATAATATGTGGAAGAAATTCGCAACACATTACTATTTAATAAATCAGTTTTATGAGATAGATTTCTGAGTAAATAGTTACTCATAAATCAGAGTTTAATTCATAAGAGCAGAGATACATAACAATATTAGGACAAATTATCCATATCAACATAAATGCATAAACATGAATAAAATGAAACAACCATTTTATTAACATAAAAATGGAACTGGTATTTGATACATAAATGCTAAAAATACTAGTTAATTGAATCCACTTCTCTGATCCTGGTCTCTAATAGTCCTTTACATTACTTGAATTTATTCTTTCAAAACTAGAGCTACAGAAATGCAAACTCTGCCCATCATACATAATTCAAGATATCAAAAAAAAACCCTCAATAATGTTCAGATCTGAAATTTTCTCTCCTCCCTTCTACAACTCTAAATTCCTATTACAGAAATGCTTTTAGAAGTCTATAATTGCAGAGGAGAGCAGCCCCCTTTCATAGTCTACAATCTTCCATTTATAATATTTCTAAAAGAATTTTGAGAGGAGAGTTTGTTGAAGAAAAATCTGCCCAATCCAATTTTAATTTCTCAAAAATTCCAATCTTGAATTTCTAGAGTCTTCTCATTTATCGAGAGCTTCTTCTTCTCATCTCTTCAACTGTTTTCTTGCAAAAACATATAAAAAAAAATTAAAATGCAAAAATAAAATCAAAATGTCAAATCTAGAAATTAAAATAGATCCAATTAAAACTTAATTAAATAAATAAAATGGAAACATAAGCTTTATTTTGATTTATGTGCTGATCTAATTGGCAATTGAGAACATAGACGAACGAATTTTCACTCATAAGAAGTTGTGGCAAGTTAAAGTGCAAAAAATAAAACTCAAAAAATTAGTTTTGTTTAAAAATTTGTAGTTTGATATTTTGCTGAATTTTAGACCCAATAAATAATAAAATATAGAAATAAAACCTCTTCAGGAATAATCTCCATCATTTTATCTTTCCAATGAGCTATCCTGGGCCTCATTTGGTCAAGTAAAACCCCATTTATGAGCCTCTAAAGTTGATATATTAAAATTGCCAAAAATCTAGAAATTTTGTTGCTTGGGCTAAAAAATCAAAATTTTAAATTAAATTCTAATCCTAAATTAGATTATGATATTTAATTAATTAATTATAATTAATTTCAACTATATTATTCATCTAATTTAGTTATAATCTAATTCTAAATTAAGTTTTAATTATCTATTAATTAATTATAATTACATTATTAATTGTTAATTATAAACTATTTATTAATTAATGTTAATCTAACTAATAATTATAATTAACTATTTATAAACAACTTAATCTAATTAATAATTAATTATAATTAAATTAAATTAATTACATTCTATTAATTAATTTAATTAATTTAAAATTAATTATTTCAAATATTAAATATTAAATCTATTATTAAATTAAAACTAACCTAACATTAAACTAATATAAAACTAAAACTAACCTTACATTAAACTAATACAAAACTAAACCAACACTAACCTTAAACTAATATAAAACTAAAACTAACCTAACATTAAACTAATATAAAACTAACACTACACTATATTAAATTAAAACTAACTTAAAACAAACCTACCACTAACACTCACTACGTATATTAAAGTAACACTACATTCACTAGCTTAACAGTAGCCTTAACACTATGCTAACATTTAAAATTAAATTAAAACAATACATACCACTACTATACTAACACACTAACACTATATTATTCCACTAACTTAAAACTAATTAACAAACTGAAAACTTATGTAAGGCATGGTTATCGCAATCGAAAATCGCGAGGGTGAGGGCCATCGAGCTTTAAAAAAAAATGCACCCATGAAAATTCCCAATGCGGTATATTATTTTATTTAAATTTTTATTTTATATCAAATTTTATTTTAATTAAATTAATTATAATTTATATAATAATTAATTTAATTAATTTAAGATTTAATATTGAATATCAATTTTTTATTTTGGTTTTATTTTAATGATGTTTAATTAAATTATGAAATTATCTAAAGAGATTTGCCTATGTAAACTACAACCACTTTGATAAAAATGAGCTACAGCCACTTCGACAATTTGAGTTTTCGAGATTAGTAATTTATTGGAATAAATGACTAAAATCCTGATGCTTTATGATTTGGATGTATAAGTAAAAAATGAAAAATGTTATTAATAACTAACTACGGGTTAATATTTAAACTAAATGCATTATTGAACTAATTGAATTAAAAAATGGAATATTGTACATTTTACGTATTTTTTTTAACCCAGGCGACATAATTGATTAAATTTCAAAGGAGTGCCATTTACAAACCAGTTGACCAAATGAGGTGAAACAAGCATCAATGAAAAGCTTATAAAAAATGAATTTCAACTAAGCAATCAAAACAAAAATCTAAAGAAGATGAAAAATCAATAAAATCATGAGGTAATTAACTTAATAAAAATCTTAAAAGGCACTTAACCAAAAATTTTATAGAAAGGGTCCCCATTATTTGAAGTGAACAAGTCAAAAATGGGAAGGAGGGGTGGGGTGGGGGGGGGCGGCGGGGTTATGTTTCACCACAACAGATTGTTTTTGTGAATCTTTTCCAATGAAGTCTACATGCATGTCAGATCTTATAGGTTCATTGTATTTTGTGGTAGAAGATCTTGCTTCTTCTTCTTTGTAACCAATGTCAGTTCTGTCGTTGTAAGATCGTTGATTGTTGATGAGTTCTTCCAATGCCTTTGAGTTGTTGGCGTAGTTTAGGATAGTTTTTCCTTTCTTCACTTTGTTACGCAGCCAGACTACTTCGGCTTTTAATTCTCCCCTTCCTTAGTTGCTTTCTTCCAATTTCTTTTGAAGTGACTCTTTAATGCATTTGTGTTCTTCAACATCAATTTTGAGACCTTGATCTTGTTCTTCAAGAGCATTGGAACGTATCTTCTCTACCTCGAGCTCTTTTATAAGCTTGATTTCTTCCTTAGAAAATTATTCTATTGTCAATCCACTACAAGAAAAAAAGATATTGGTGAGGGTCATGCTTGTGACAGACCTTTAAGGTCTGTCACCAATGTCAAATATGGTGACGGTCCTTAAAAAAGCATCACTGTAAGTGTCTATAATGATGGTCCTTTAAGGTGTGTCACCAAATCCATTTTCAATGACACTTTTGGTGAGGCTTGTTAAAGGCCCATCAATAATTTTCTCTTTGGTGACACTTCTAGTGGCGAACTTTTAATGACCCTCACCAATGCTCTTTTTGTTACTTTTGGTGACGGTCAAAAAATTTTCGTCATCATTGGTCATTCCAATGAGTTTTTGATGATTCTATGTGCATGTTAACATATTTTTTGTCAAAAAATAATGATTTAAGACCATTATTGTGGAGTATTTTTTATAATATTTCCAAGGCCATAGTGGTTAGAGTCAATGAATTTTTTAAGAAGTAATTAGTGTTTATCATTTCCCTCATGTAATGACTAGTCAAATATATTTTTCCTATGAGTCAACACTTGATTCATATCTATTAAGTTTATTATCTAGAAAATTCCCTTTAGATAAATTTCCTCTAGTGTGTGTAGGAAATATGTTATTTAATACATAATCAAACTCTCACAATTCTATTAATGAGAAATACTTAACACTCCTCAACACTCTAGGCACACCTTAAATTAATGCTTTGGCACACACTAACATTTCTTAGCACCTCTCATTTCGTGGAACATCTTTTCATGACAATGATGCCCAAGAACATGGTGGCATTTGCTAGCACAACATGGAACCCTCCTAACATGTGTTGGCATACATGTAGTCCCTAGCATGCCTTGGAACACCTTGGTAAATGCATTGACATACATTAGCACTTGGAATGTATTGGGACCTATTATTAGTGTGCCTAGAATACCCCTTTTGAAAAAAGATAAAGTCTCGACTTATTAACCATCTTATTGGTTCTTCCTTTTATTTCCTTGACACTTCTTGACACATATTGACATACCCTGGCACCCTCCACATCCTTAGCACCTAGAATGTATTGGCATATCTTGGAACTATTAATTGGCACATATAATTAGCACACCTTGAAACTCCCAAGAACACTTTGGGAATTCTTGACATGCCTTCATATTCCCTAGCATGCCTTACCAATGCTTAGCATACCCTCTCACTCCCTCTGTGGCATGACAAACAACACTTGTTAACACTATTCATTGTCACACCTTCCTCATATTCATTAACATCCATGTATTTTTACCTAGTGCTCCCTTATTGTTTTGTCCTAGTACTCCTTAACACTCCTCAACATGAGTTAGCACTCTCTAGCACACCTTAGAACTCTTCAACATGCGCCTCCACTTCATAACATGCATAACACTCCCTGACACATATTGGCGCTCGGCACATGTTGGCACTTGGAAAGTCTTAGCATGTATGGAATACATTGATATGCCTTGGTATGATTTGACATGGTTTAATATTGAATTTATTTGAGATCAATTGTTGGAAAGTAGATGAGAAGCAAAAAAGGAAGACTTGGCACTTAGAATGCACTAAGACTTTGCACTTGGAACCTATTGTTGCCTAGTGTTAGTGTGCTTAGCATGCCCCTCTTGGAAAAGGTAAATTGATGACTTATTAACCCTATTATGTGTTAATTTCCTTGTAGTTTAACTTGTTTCTCCCTTTTCTTTCCTTGAAGGTTCCTGGCACGCATTGACACACCTTGCACATATTGGCATGCCTTATCACTTGGCACATCTTAGCATGTTTGACATGCCTTTGTACTATCTAGAAAATATTATCATTCCCTAGCACGCCTTGGCACTCATGTCCTCACAGCTAGCCTTTACATTTTTTCATGACTTAGCAACCCAATAAACTCCTTAGCTACTACATTTCATGTGACAATGTTGGCCTACTTCAACTGCAACAACTTGACCGATTGCACCTACTACAAGTAGATTGTGCCTTGTTTACCTAAGAATTGCCTATAAATTATCTTATGCCACGCATGTCCAATCTCAAATTATCCCACTTCACTAGTTACCAATACAAGGATCACATGATCTATCCATGGCCATAAAACAAATATGCAACATAGCTTACACATGAAATATTTCACTTGTATGCTCAATTCATATAAATAGTAGAACATTAACTGAGAGTTTGCAAGAACCACAAGATGCACAAGGCACACAAGATATAAGCTGACACAAGCTGAGTGCCCCAAAACTTACACACAACAGTATACAATATGCAATTATCTATAATATTATAAAACATGATCATGTAGCCAAATTTTGCCACATCTAATATAAAAAAATAGCTAAAGGAAAAACAATGTTGCGACTACAACAAAGTGATCTCCCTTTGTCTAAAACTTCTATGTCAAGCCTTGTATAACAAGCATATTCTTTCCTCCTGTAAATCCTATTATGAACTTCTCCTTAGCACACTTTAATTTGCTGGCACTCCCTTGCACACAATCTTGTCATTCCTTTCCATGCATTTTGACCTAGTTATCATTTGATATGCCCCAACACTCCCTGACACTCTTCAACATGCATTGAAATTTTTCGGCATGTGTTAGCATGCCTTTTAGTTCTTTTTCATGCCCTAACCCTCCCTAGTTATCATTCCCTCACAACTACCCTTACTTAATTTGCAACTTGGGAACCCAACGAAGCCCTCTCTTGACTACAAGATCTTGACCAAGTTATGATTACTACAACTAAACTATGTCGTTGAATTGTGTATTTTGGGAGGTACTCCAAAAGCCTATTGAGATGGTTTTGTATGATTTTGGTCACAAAAATATTTGTGGGAAAAGAAGCCAAGAAAAGTGACTTTGGACCCAAGGTGGGGTTTAAAATCTAAAATAAAATTAAAAGGGAAAATTAATATTTCTTAAGGTCTAAGTGGATAAAAGCCACATAAGTTCTAGAGGGTTCCTCTGAGTTCTAGGAAAATATATTTAAGGAGGCCTTAGGAGGAAGGAAAGAACAAGATCGCTAGTTCTAGTAGAAGAGGACTTACAGTCAGTGCCATCTACATGGATGATGAAAACAGTTGCCCGAATTGACTCCAGTCACTCCCTAATTTAGGTGCATGAAGGAGAGTCTAAACCCATAATTTCTTGCTCTAATATTGCTGCAAGTAAAAAAAATATGATGATATGGCTCAACTTGAAATAATTTACAAGTCAAACCAAAATAAATTGATGTACATGCAGATGTGTTCGATCAACAAATCAATTTAGTGGATGTAGAGATTAGGTAGACCTTAAAGAGAATTGAGCCTAGGTACTCTAGGACTCAAGCTCTAGATATTAAAAATTCATTTACAAAGCAGAAGGAAATAATTATGTCTAGTGTAGAACTGACTATCGTCCCAAAAAAATCCCAATCAGCGGACACCTCAACACTCAAAGAGGTGTTAACCATAAGCAAAACTTTTTTTATTTCAACGACTGAATTTAAGACAAACGTCTTAAATATTACATTGGTTTGGCCTGAGATAGGGGAAAAACAATAGATGGTTGGATTTGGGACCTCTTCCCTGGCCAAAAACCTGGGTAGAGTGTTAGACTTGGACGTGATAAATTTACATTGGGAAGTGGGTTAAATTGTAGCACGGATGCTATTGGACTTTATAGTAGGGAACAAGAAGATGCAAGCCATGATCGAGAAGGTATCTGAGCAATTGAACATAGCTCGTATGGCCTTATGCACCAAGACCAATCTGATCTAAGAATTGGAGGAGATTGTCACATGCCAATTTGGACACCGTAAAGATACTACTACTCTGAAGAAATTACTGGAGACGAAAGAAAAATGGATTAAAGAGCTCCAATCAATCTTGAAGATCTCAGACATGCTCTAATACAAGCTTTCGAGAAGAATAAGGAGGTTGAACTTCATCTTTAGGAAATATAATATGTTATGTGGATCAAGGAAGAAGAGTGAAATAGTGCTCTCAAGCAGCTAGAGGTAGTCAAAGCAGAATCTCATGAAAAAGAGGGGCGACACCTAAAAATTTTGGCAGAGTATAAGAATTCAATTGAAAAGGATCTTAGTTCAGTCCATAAAACTAAGTCAGAAGATCCCAAGCTATTACGCATCAAGATTACTCAATTATAAGAAGAGTTTCAGTTATCCAAACAATAAATCGCAAGAGTTGACCACAAAATCGACGTCGTTGTAAGGAAAAATAAAATCAAAATTGAGCATATTCAAGATGCTCTAAAGGATAAACATAATGAGGTAAAAAATATAGAAGAATTTTCTCACATCATAGTGATAGGAAAGGAGGTAGGAATGCCGGCTAAAGGATAAATATAGGGAGAGTTTTGGCAAAAAATCACTGCGGTTGAGTCGTATGTGAGAATTCTCTAGCAGTGCGAAAAAGCTTTAATACAAAGCACTAGTCTGGAGGAAAATTCTACATCTGAGACCTTAGATAAAAGGTTGGAAGACCTTGATGCCATCATAGATATTGTCAATACATTGGAATATGGCACTTTAGTATAAATAGAGCTACCTCCTAGTGATGAATGCAGTTTCTCTTTGTGTATATTAAAGGAGAACCAAGTCACTATGCAGACAATGTGGGATGATTTCGACAGAGTTATCAAAGATATAAATGACTTCAGAACTGAGTGGAATTATTTAGGAAGATTAAGTGTGCCTTCATTTTGGAATGAGGAAATTGGGCAATTTCCTGGCAGAGAATCTATGATCAATGGAAAGCAATGAAACGTGATCAGGGTTGTCTAGCCATGCTAGGGTAAGAATTAGTTTCTTCTTCTATGGTTGTCAATGAAATTTGCAAGGAATTTACTATTTTGGATGAGGAAAACAAGGTCATACAGAATCTCCCCACCACCAATAATCAAATAAGATCATGTTTGGTGGTGGCAATTGCCAAATACAAGAACGCGCCCTAGTTAGCAGCTACTAAATGGGACAACTTAGTCAAATTGAAAAATTGTTTTAAACGCAACGCAACAATCCAAAAGTTTGCTTATACGTCATGGCTTGCTGAACCGGTCCCACCAATGTAGTCTATCATAGATCAACCGGAAGATTGGAATGAAATTCCGCTGATCACAACTCAGGAACTAACTATCAGGATACATGGGGTGCACACGCTGTCTCCAATGGGGCTGACTAAAAAGACTAAGTCGTCAAAGCCGCAAGGTGAAACAATGCTTAATAATTTCATTGGCAAGATTTAATTTACCTTTATTTATTTTAATTTCAGTTTCAATTGGTTACAAGAGAAACAATTACTAAAATAGTTATTTTGAAAACTATTATTTAAAACCTTGTTTCTCATCATGGGGGGTTGTTGGTAGAAGTGGAAAAAACTTTATGAAATGCTGAAACTGAATATACATGATACAATGTTTTCATTTTCAATACTGAAAGTCTAAACTCGCCTTTTTTATTAGTTATATCTGTTCTTCCTGCTATTTGGGTTTGTAGTCACAACGAATTAAATCTGAGGCTCACTCTCATTTAAATAATAACGTATTTCCTCGGATGCGGGTGACATGCCTGGCACGAGTGAACATCAAATCTAAATTCATGAAGACTACGGAAATATCCAATGAAATTCCCCACCTACAACGGATCCAATTATTGTTAACTCCTTGCACGCTCCTCGCAAAACTAAATATAACGCAAATCGGACAGGCATGGTGTCACCTAACCCTGATCATCAGCTTGCCCATACTGCCATTAATGTCCATGATGTATAAACAACATTACAACCACACCTACCCCTCTGTGCCTGCTCACTTGCTTGAGCTCCACACGCAGTACTATGCAAATATCATTGATGGCTACACTTAAAATATTCATCCTCACACCTATTTAACCTCCAGACCTTTGCCCCTTTTCTACGTCATATTTTCTTAGTTGCATTCAGCTCTACTCCTTCTAATCTAGACTCTAACTGATTCTAATTAGGTGCAAAGTCTCAGTCCCAAAGTGAAGTTGCACAGACTCCTTCTGCTTGTTGCTCTGCATTCTGTGCACCTGCCCCCCCAGCCTTCGTAGCCTCTCTAGCCCCATTTTCTCTCTCACCTTCTCTCCCAAGTGCGCAATGGCACCCAGAATGTGCCAACACACTATTCGCGGAGGTCAGAGAGGGGCCCTCACGGGTCGTTACCATCATGGCGAGGATAACCGCCTTGAATGGACTAAAGGTTCCTCGTCCACCACCCTTGCTAGCCATCAATCCGCTCTCGAGCAGCGAGTAGAATGCTCCAGGAAATCTGCGCACAGGAGAATTTGAGGCATGAGGAGGTCCACCTCCTCTCCCAGAGTGCCCTCTCTGCACTACGCACCAGCTCCCCCAAACAGTCATGCGCAGGTTGATGAGGATACAAATATATGGATCATGGACTTCGACGACATTTGGATGAAGCTTCCTTAAGGAGTAGACCCCAACTACCCTATCCTCTACACTCCTGCAAGTCTCCCCAAGCGCACTACTACCAAAGTGGAAGCTACTATGGAAGCAGTCATTGCACAAACCCCAGCCTGTTCCATCAACGAGGAGAATCCCCATTACATTGATGATGATGATTAATAATGTCTACGTATCTGTTCAGTCTTACTCTATTTTTTTTCATATGTGCCTGCACGGATTTTCTACAATTTTCTACTCTCTATCTTGTAGATGCATCATCGTTGTTGCACACAATGTAAGGCTCATTTTCAAGTTTTTTCTAGGCCAACCTCCTCCCCCGCAGCGGCCCAGAAACACCGTTACAAAGGCAAGGATCGGTTAAGCATAGCTTACCATCCCTGCCTGTAGCATATGTATTTTTATGTTCTCAAAATTAATAGATTAGCACAACTTACCAAAAAAAAAAAAAAAAAAAAAACTTATTTGGTTTTCATGTTCCGATATCTATATTATCAACATAATTGTTAAATGATTAGCCTTGAATTATTGATAACTAAATATCTATATTTTTTTTAACAATAATTAATGTTTTATCAATGATTGCAATTTTGTAGGTTTCTCTTGTGGTGTTGCTATATCTATTTTATTTTAATGTGTGTTGTGTTCTCCATATTATAAAGTTTTACTCTCTTGTTATGAATCTCAATCATGATATTTACTATTAGTTGTTTTCATTTACAATATAGAGTAAAATGAATATGCATTACTTGTTGCACATGTCCCTATTTAACTTGACGATAGTTCTTAAGTTGGTGTTTTTCTTTTCTTTTCCTTATTTATTTTGTTCTTTTCTATGTTTTCTATTATCCTTGTTAGAGTTTATCACTATTGTTTTTCTCGCAAGGAATATGATTCAAGAATTATGAAACATTAAATGTGTTGCTCCCTTCTGTGAATATCACCACATTTTACAATAATTGACTATCTATATCTGGCCTTATTTTATTTTTTTATTGAAAATAAAATCATTTAGACTACAGGGTTACCCCCTGTGGTGTGTTGCAGGTCACCAGTTTCACCAAGAGTGGGAGGACTCGTTAGTCCTCAGTGAATACAAACTTGAATCTCTTACGTGTGGGAACGATTTGAGCACCAACAACCCTCGTGGAAAATGTGAATTGATGATTTATCAACCCTCTTATGTGTTCATTTCCTCGTAGTTTAACTTGTTTCTCCCTTTTTTTTCCTTGATAGTCCCTGGCACACATTTTCACACCCTTTCACATCTTAGCATGCCTTATCACTTGAAACATATTAGCATGTTTTACATGCTTTCACACAATCTAGAACATGTTATCATTCCCTAGCATGCCTTGGCACTCATTTCCTCACAACTAGCCTTACATTTTCTCATGACTTGGGAACCCAATCAAGTCTTTGCACAAATCCCTTGACCCCTAAGCCCTTGGTTCTTAACCCTTAACCATTGAATCCCTTAACCACTAAGCGATTAACCTATAACCCCTAAAATCCCTAGACCTCAACCCCCTGACCCCTAATCCCCTTATTCAAAATAGTAGCGAGAAAGGTCTTCTTGACTTATGCCTTAGTCAAGAAAGACCTTGATCAATCCTTCTTGATCAATCTTTCTTTAGTGCACGTGAGTAGTTAACTCATGTGAAGAAATTAGAGGCTCAATTAGAGGAAAAATATGAGTGAGAGACTCAGTGTATAATTGAGTCAAGGATGAGTTAAACGAGTCAATTTAACTTAGTTAACAAATCAATCATATGTTTGAGTTGTAAAGATTAACTTGCCAGTTATAACATGAGTTGAAAGGCTTAAAAGGAACACAAAGGCACATCATGGTATCATAATTGTAAGAACAAGTTTTTGTGACATCTTTTCGTAGGAATAACATATCAAGGAGGAGATTGTATTCAGATAAAAAGGATAATTTTCCATACAGAAGTATGCTAAGTTTTAGGAGTTAATTCCTAAATAATAGGGGCTTGTCTAGAGCTAGGAAATAAGATACTTCAGCGCAAGGAAATATGGGTTGGGTCAAATTCTTGCAGAGAGGTTTTGATCTAAGTATTAACAGAGAGAGCTACCTTGTTTTCTATTGAAATAGTTGGCCTTGTAAATAATTCTATTTTCTCAATTTATGTCAAAAAAATCTACAACAAGAAAACAATTTTCCTAGTTGGGTTCCATAGAAAAATATCTTGTTTTTGTGTGTGAATATATTTCTTTATCTCTGTTTCTATTCCACTACTTATCTATCATAGAGAAATATTATGTATTGGTGCAATGAAATTATTTTCCAATTTGTTCATTCAAGCAGTTGTAATATTTCAAGGAATTTCTATGTGATATCAGAGCAATGATTAGTATAATGACCAATGTTGAGACTAGTTCATGGCCAACACATATCATTTAAGAATACTAGCACTATATTGTGAAGGAGAGCTATCTAGGTAAGTAGGATGGGATTCCAAGGATTGAGATCTGACCACTATTTAGAGGGAGCTTCTAACTTCGCCTCTTGGAAAGAGAGGATGGTGATAGTATATTGGAGGATAATGGGGAGGGGGGGCTCTTCAAGAACGCTATACCACCACCTCAATATCCCCAATAGTTGACCTAATGTAATAAGAATGATAACAAGGCTAGGAATATTATACTATAAGGGGCCAAAGGTCATATAGTTACTCATATCAATGAGAAGAAGACAACTTTTGAGATGTTCAACTATTTTAGATCTATATCAGAGTATCAATGATTCCAGAAAGTTTTCTCTAAAAGAGAAGCTAAGGAGTATCCATATGAGACAATTATAGCCCATCGTTAGATATTTACGAAGTTCACTCGAGTAAGAGATGAGATAGGTGGTGTGGGTGTCACTGTACCTGAGCAGGACCTTGTGAGTTTTGTTTTACTATGAATTCACAATTCTTGGTATGGTTTCCAGGATGTAGTTGGGAAAGGTTATGGATTGAATATGTTCAAGAGAAGATATAGATAGGAACTCGAGATGGTATATCAACAAAGACCGAGGACATGAATAATATTTCTCTTACAGACAAGGTTGAGGGAAATATGGGAAAAGGAAAACACATAGAAAGCTTATTAGGGAGAAACACATGGTATATTGATTATGGAGCCTCCTTCCACATGAATGGCAACAAGGAGTATTTCAGCGAGTTGGAGGAGAAGAACATGGAGGTTCATATTGAGCTAGGAGATAATGGAAAGTACACAACCATGGGGGTTGGTGTCATCATCTTTGATATCGATTATGGAAACTCTATCCATCTTAGAGATGTTCTTTATGTTCCAGGACTGAAGAAGAACCTTGTTTTACTAGCAACCCTTGAGGACAAGGGATATGAAGTCATCTTAAACAAAGTTAAGGCATACCTCAAGCACTTAGCTTCTAGATTAGTGAAGCAGATAGGTGTGAGGGCAAGGAACATGTACAAGTTCCAGGTAGAGAGCTTTTTGTAGGAACAATGTATCAAGGAGGATCCTCTATGTAGATCACATACAAATTTTTCCTTCTAGAACTACACTAAAAATTAGGAGTTAATTCCCAAATAACAGGGGTTTTTCCAGCGCTAGGGAATAAGAGACTTCAACGCAAAGAAATATGGGTTGACTCGAGTTCTTGCAGGGAGGTTTCAAACTAAGTATTAGTAGAGAGAAAAACCTTATACTCTATTGGAACAATTTTCCTTGTAAAGTATTATATTTGCTCAATTTCCGCCAATAAAATCTACAACAAGTAGAGGGTTTTCCCAGTTGAGTTCCCTAGAAAAATAGTGTGTTATTATGTGTGATTTTGTTTCATTATCTTTGTTTCTGTTCTACTGCTTATCTATCGTAGAGAAATCTTGCACCTTGGTGTAACAAAATTAGTTTTAGATTTTCTCATTCAAGCAGTTGCAGGATTTCAAGGAATTTTTACACCCCTTAACTTCTAGAACCCCTAAGCCTTTCTCCCAACCCATAGGTGCTCCAACACTAATATTCTTGGTCATATAAATTTTTTTTTCGCTAACCCCTTCAAATGCAACCTCAAGCACTACTAGGGTTCAAGGAAAAGAGCCATAAGGTCCACAAATTTGATCCACATTTTATGGACAATCAAAATTCCCCAAAATATCATCCATGTATTTTCTTTCAAAAGTTAATAAGGGGGTTAGGGGATTAGGGGCCCCATTACCACAACCCATAAATCCCTTAACCCATAGCCACTAAATTCCTGATCACCTTAACCCCCAAGCCATAACTCCCTAACACGTACATTCATAACTCATAACCCATTAATCCCTTAACCCATTAAACCTTAAGCCTCTAACTCCTAACCTAAAATCCATGAACCCCCTAAGCCTTAACTCCTAACCCGTAACCCCCACTAGTACATATGGACCAAAAATCTGAGGTCGTTCTCCAATAGTTCAGTTGTACTGTCAGATCTTTCTTGCAAATATTTTTATTTATTTTTTATCGGATATCCAATAAACACAATTATCGTTGAAAATATGATGATCTGTTAGTTTAATATCCAATGATAATTTTGTTAGTCAGATATGTGAAGACAATTAAATGCTCCTCATATATCCAATGTTTGACCAAGTGAATTATCGATTTATCAGAATATTTATGTTCGACGAAGTCAATATTTTCCTAGTTGGATAAGGTCTCTATAGTCAACAAATGTTGAAAGTCCAATGAAATGGTTGCTTTTTAGTCATAATACATACATATTTTATTTTGTTAATTTTATTACAAATAGTCAAACACTATTGATGCTTGTTTTTTAGGATAATCATCACTGAAATTTCGGTAAGGAAAAATGTCCCATAACATTCCTCCAAGAGGAAAAGGAGATGTGAGATCTACATTGGAGGCTTTGGGTGATTTCTTGCCCTTGTTGCATCCATGTTTATCATCATTAAGCCCTAAAAAAATTTAAACTTACTCAAAAGATAATTTTAATCTCTAAGGTTTGAACATGTCAAAAATTGATTTGTTTCCAACCCATTTTTTACAGTTGAACATCACACATCATTGAGTACATCCATCATGCTTCCTCTGGGATGGGGCCTAGGTATGAACACATTGACAAACTAACCTGAAAAAATAAGCTTATGAACACATAAACCAATTATTTTGTAATTATTCATGCATTTTTTTGAGTTTTATAGAAGCCTAAGGGCCTTAGAGAAGTCTCTCACCCTATGGAAAACACTTCAACACAAGTTTGTAAAAAATTGGATGGTTTTCAAGGTGTTCTTAATGTTTTTTTATGTATTGCATGGAATTATTGTTATGTGATATAGCCCGTATTGCACACAAAAAAATCGCGTGATATGATAAAGGCCATGAAATTTTGGAAGGACATGTGGTAAAGCCTCATTGGAATATCATGAGTTGGGAAATCTTTCTCCTGTGACATGTGTCACATTGTCGTATCATTGGAAACTTTGAGGAGGACATGTGGTAAGCTCTAATTGGTTGTTTCACCTCTTGTAAATGTTGAGGTTAGCACAAGTCACATATTGTTTGGTTGTTGCATGTCTATAGTCTTTATAGATGTGATAAATATGAGGAAAGGAGGTTGCCAAAAAACAAAATAGTTTCATCATGTAATGAAGAGAGAGAGAAAGAAAAATAAAGGAAAACACAAGGGATAGAGGAAGAAAAGAGCAAGGAAGAAGAGGTGGGGGACATAGAAGATATAGGGAAAAGCAAGATGCATACAAAGATAAGTTTTGTGATGTGCTATTGTATAGAATAAGATTTTCCCCTATTTGACGTATTGCATAGATAAAATGTTCATGTGCACCGTGTAACATGGTTTAAATGGCTTGGCATGGTGAGAAGATTGGTGAGAATGTGATAGAATTGTGGAGTAGTAGCATTATAACCAAATAAGAAGTTAATCAAAGATGAATGCCTCAACAGGTGTAAACCCAAGGGTCAATCATACTAGTTTTGACATGGCATAGTATAGATGACTGGTGAACTTGCTACCACATCACCATTGTGATTGTTGACATGGTTAAGGAGAAGAGAACTTGAAGAAATATTTATAAGGTCATATATTTATACATATGTCTCATAATTAAGCCATATTGTAATGGTTAGAAAGTTATTATTGAGAAAAATGCATATACAAGCTGAAAAACGACCCTATAATAGTACATATAGAGGAAGAAAATACATTAACTCACCTCCTTAACACCACTTAGGGGGGCTTTGTACATGATAAGAGAAGATGATTTTGCCTATAATATTAAGAAAAGAACAAACCCAATAAGTGGTTAAGAAAATATTCATGTCTCAACAAGTGTGAAGCCAAGGGTGAATTATTCTAGTTGTGACATGTCATAACACAGATTATGGGTGAACTTGCTGCCACATCTCTAGTATGATTGCTAGTGTGGTTGAGAAAAAGAGAACTTTAATAAATTTTTAGAAGGTCATATCTTTCTATGCATGACCCACAATTAAGCAAGAATACAATGGTTGGAAAGTTATTGTTGAGAAGAATACATATACAAGCTCAGAATAGACCCTATAATGTACTTAAAGAGGAAAAAATACATGATAAGAGAAGATGAATTTCCCTATCATATTAAGAAAAGACCAATTCTTGGATTTAGTTCTCAAGGGTCACATCAATGTCCTTGTTGAAATTATTCATTCAAATTGGGATAGATATTGGAGTTCTTCCAAAATAATTAGATGTATAGACAACATAAAAACTAAAAATATCCATGAAAGCACTTTCACTTTTTCTATGATGAAATAAATTTTCCTTGCTTTTAAAATTTTCATTTTGGAAGAGTTCCAAAATGATTTGAGTGGGCTTAAATAAATTTCTCATAATACTATTGTATTTATCAAAGTGTAACATCTAACTTAAACTTAAACTTTCTTTATTAAAATAATTTCATCTTTATTAAAATAAATAATCTTTTAAAATCTTGAAAAAAAAAAAAAATTCAACTAAATAATGAAAAAAACAAACAAAATATATATAAAAAAATCACTCTTAAAATATTCCATGCTAAATCACGTGAGAGAGTGATTGCTAATTTGATTATTATCTTTCATACCAATTGAGACATTGGAAAGAGTTTTGAAATTGAATATTGTATCTTTTATATGAATGTATTACCCATTCCATTTGGAGTCTCTATCAATGGTAATAGAGTTTTGAATCCATTTTCCCACGTAAACTTTACTGACTTTTTCTCTTCAGAAAGAGATATTTTATTCTTATGTATATAATAGCTCGTCCCATCGCCGATATAGAATAATGCGTTCGTTCGATCACCTGTTCCTTACTACCCACAGTTTTAAGCATTGAAAATAGTCAATTCGAGCCTCGGTTCAAGGGTTTGCACAAGGATGATCATCCTAGATATGCTTGACAATAATGGCTGGATCGATTTCTCCAAAGCTTCAGGTGGCCCAGAGTTTACTTGACTTGAGCAGGTAAATATATTCATATCTCTTGCCTCTTTACACAAGTTTTCTAATGCACTCAATCCAGATCACAGGAATTCATTAAAATTGCCACATAGATCTACTTAATTCCTCATACATTCATCAAAATTTCCACATAGATCTATTTAATTCCTCATATATTCTGAATGCTTATCTCGAACAAACCCCTATGTGGAAAATGCCATAATTTTAAATCGAATTCATGTTATTTAACAAAACCCAACAAAATTTGAAAGAAAACCATGGATGTTTGTAAATTTGCTGCCCTGCAAACCCTCACTTCATTACCTTTGCTATCCTATAGAAATTGTGAAATTATACAGATTGACCATTGGAGCTCTCCTGGTAACATTACCCATTGAGACTTGAAATCAACCCTTTTGGATGTTCGATGATTTTCGATTATTCTAACCCTTGCTGCATTATGTTGGGTGAATTCTGTGGAAATTATCAATAGGATTTCTGTTCCATTTTAGTAAATTGTTTAAACCTACACATTGACCAAAAAGGTTTGGAATCACTTGGAAAATGTGACTGCACAGTGACCCATCGCGGTCTGGCAATTTTAGGTTCTTTATTTATGCCAGGAATGAATGGTCTCAATCTAGGAATAAAATGGTCTCCTCCAATGCAGGGAAGACATAATAGTCGGCCAGTGCTACACTTGCTGGGATCTGGAAAATACTAACCTTGGAGAACGTTGTTCAAATGCCCGTGATGGTAGTATCTGGCCTTTTCACTGCTTCCTACGTTATGAACACTGTGATTTCACAGGGATACTAAACACAGATCTAGGGTCGAAATTCAGTGAGAAATTCCATGGGGAAACGGGTTCCTTTATGCCGAGTGGCTTCCAGTCTTGTGTTGAGAATCTCTTAAATAATTTATCAAGGGAAGCAGCACCTGAAATGAAAATATGTGCTTGGGGTACAGCTGTAGATTCACCTCAAATGATCTACGGTCCGATCCAGTGCACCAGGGATATATGTAGTTACCACTGCACAACATGTCTAACTTACGCAATCAACACAATATTGACATATTATGGAAGTGCAGGTGTTCAGTATTGGAGTCAAAGATGCATAATTAATTATGAAATCTTTAATATGACTGCAGTTTCACTAGCCACTGCCGAAGGACAAGTGAATACACTACCGAAGCAGATCACATCCAGCAATAGTGGGCAGATAAAGCACTCAAACAAAACACCCATAATTTTAGATATTGTGGGTGCCTTGATTATCGTGTTAATTATATGCGCGTTCACAACTGGGAGAAGACTGATCTCAGCCATATTCCGAAGAGGATACCCAGATGATGAAAAAATTGAAGAAGGCACACTCATCGAACAGGATCGACCAATACTATCTACAGTAGGAAAATTACTCACTGCTACTCAAAACTTTCATGATGATAACTAGATAGGACAGGGAGGATTTGGCTCTGTATACAAGGTAACATAAGCGAAGGACACCTCACTGGTAACTGGTTTGGTTCTGTCTCGTTCACGATGGTCTGAATGTTTTTAGCAAGAATGGGGGTGTCTTTATATAGTTCTCGGGCCATCTATATGGTTCTGAGCCAAGAGTCTTATTCTTATTGGGTTTCCTTAGCTATAGCCGGTTATATGAATGTTAAAATGTGCCGAGTCTGGGGCATAAGATTTTTCGGCATATATGATGGTTTCCTTATCACGGTGCATATAGGGGTTAACTCACAGGGTCACTCACGGATTTCTGTAGACTGCCCATCGACTTGGGTTTCTTCCAGAAATATATTAGACTAAAGCTCACCTCTAATTATTTCTTCGTAGATCTCCTCTCCCTCGTCAAGTGCTTTAAGGTTGGCACAAGCTAAGAGGATACTTTCAAAGCTTATCAAATTCAGCTTCCTACCCAAAACTTCTATTTGTTGCAAGAGGCTCAGATATTTTCCATCCTACAAATTCTGTGTATACCGTGTAAAAGTTGCAAACTGAAAATTACATATAATCGAGAAATTACGTTATATAAACTTTAACGTTATTTGAGCATTGGTGAGCAGCCCATATACCATTGACACAGTGTCTGTATGACATGGTTACCATAGAAGCACCGGCATTATTAGAACAAGCAGAGTGGAGCTAGTGGCAAATCCCAGTGAAACAAACTCCCAAGGTTCTTTCTTACCAAGCACCTAGGAAAGGCCATTCATGGTTGGGATAGATGGGCTAGCCATTTCCCCAAACAAACATGAAATTTGTAACCATAATAGTGATGGTAGTTGATGAATGAGCCAAATTCTTGGCTATAATAATTGGGGCAACCAAAATAAAACTTGATCCTGCTTTCTGAATTTTATAGTTCTGGTTTTAAATTCTCCCTTATGTACTTTTTATTGGCACCTTTTATATCTTTCATTTCACATTTCAATGATGAATGACATTAGTCTGCCCACTTTTGTGAATGGAGGTATGAAAGATAAGGATTAAACCTTTGTGAGAAGCCTTCAGCCATGACAATCTATTGGATTCCACGCACTATTTCCATCAAAGGAAAAGATATCTTTTCCAAAACTCAGAAAGATACCACTGATCAGCAGAAAATTTTTGCAGCAAAATAAAGGGGAAAAAAATAAATCACAAGTATCACCCATTAGAAAATAGAAGGCATTCTATGCTAGAGCTAGCTGTAGACTAGTTTGCAATAACATGCTCTCTACTTTTTTAAGTTCTACACCGAACTCCTAAACTTGTTCTATTTGTTGCATATCATCTTTGAAGGCCGCATCTAAGATATTCACATGGTTTGAAGCCTTCTTGTAATCACATATTCGTAGAATATAAAACATGTGCAACATTCAGTATAAAGGCTCAGACAATGACAACACTACCTTTAATCCTGAGGGATTGAATTCCAAATTACATCACATTTGTTCACAACTCTCTCTATAGCATCTTCCCACTGTATAAGATGAATGTGCAATATCGATGTTACACAAACCATCTCAAGTTTAGGATACTTTATTTTACTAGAATGTTGTTGTCTAGACTCTAAAGCATGTATTGCACCTTAAAAAAACCCTTCAGTTGTCAACGCATTTGCAAGCTGTAAGGTGAAGTTGCATGACCATAATTCTGAATCCCCTTCTCCACCAGTGCTTGCTAACTCCAAGCCCAAACCTTTTTTAATGTTACCTATTTTTCTTAGGGTCACTCTCAGCTAAAAATTCTGTGAATCAGATGTATAATGCTCCTGGAACACCACTATGTGGTCTTTTAGATTTTTATCCTGATTATGTCTACCATAGTCATTTTAGGAGCTATTGTTAAAACCCATTTAGCAGCACATTCGCCTCAACCAAATTAAAAACAGAGGGAATAGGCTATCTTCACATTACTCTGCCAAGGATTCAGATTCTTCACACTCCCTGAATCAGTCTAGGTTGAAATCCAAAACTCAACATTTATTATAGATGCATATGTAATTCATATAACGTGGGTGAAATCGTCTCATATGGAACCTTGCAGATAGGAATCATCCTACATTGAGATCAATGGTGAACTTGAGATCATGCATGGTTGGGAGCCCAAAAAATCCTTTTGGAAATGCATAAGGAAACTCTAAAAAAATAGGAGTTGAATCAAATCTATCATGCCCCTTTTGTTCATGGTCACCACATAGAAACACTATCATGGTTTTTTTCAATTGAAAATTTGAAAATATGTTAAGGATACAACATCATCTAGCCCAAAAAATTGACAAACATCGTCTAGCCCAAAACATCGGTACAAATCAGCAAACATTGTCTAGCCCAAAAATTCGTGATTTCGAGATTAAATCGAGATGTTTGCAACATTGGTAATAAAACCCTCCAAGAGCCTCAGTACAAAATAAAAAAAATAACAATTCATGATGTTCATAATCACTCTCCTCCCTTCCTTTTATAGATTCCTTTTGGGGCTTTTCCCTCCTAAATTTAAATTTGAGTGACGTGCAAGTTTCCCTCCATTTGCCCCAATTTAATTTTTATTATCTAATGTTACCTAAATAACATTAAATAATAATTCACCACTTTGTATTGAATATAACCTACAGGGTTAGATAGTACTACGTCCTTGCTTGAGCAATTAATTCGAAGAAGACATTGCATGCCAAGCTGATGCCTCTATTTTGGAACACCTCGATTCTCCTGCCCACTATGCTTCACCTTTCCAAACATTCCAATCTAGTATGATCATTATGACACCTATAAAGCAATGGGAGAAATAATTATCACCTGTCAGCATTGCACCCATCTACAATTTCATAAACAACTAAAATTGATTTAAAAAGAAATTTAAAAACATCCTTTTGGTTGGCAAGTGCATTGCCAAAATCCAAAACCGAGTACTTGCAACTTGTGGCACTAGATCACTCACGGAGTGGTAACTTGATTACCACCATGAGATGTCCATATCAGTGTATGGAACTACATTTACAAGTGCATTTTCATCATCCTCGTGGTAGGCTGGTTTGAACTCCTTGACATATTCTACCTGCCTTGTAAAAGATGAGAAATTTTATAGAAATAATTCTTCACTTCCCAAGCCAATCTTCTAACAGGATTTCAAAATATTCCTTGCAAGGATGCAGAGCATACTTTCCTTGTAGTGAATTATGTTAAATTAATGCCTAGATCAACTCCTTAAAGCTTCTATTCACACGTAGAATTCTAGGCTAAATATTGTTCATGGATCCTCTGCTGGAATAGTTTCATCATCCCCCTTTGCACCATGTAAAATTGGTCATCTATGTATAGGAATATTCTTCTTTTTTCCTCCCATAAAACACCATGTCCATCTTCACATGAAAATTTGGTCTGGAGCCTCTCATTGTTCAGAAATGAGTAGCTCCGAAACTATATAGTGTGCCTCTCATTAAAGCCAAACCGTTGGTCTCATCTTGCAACAACTTACAAGATACCACTTTTACATGTCACCATGTCACCATTAATCATCCTACATAACTTACTTTGGAAGAGGATATGGTCCATATAGGAGATGTGCCATCCACTTGTCCAATCCAACCACGGTAAAAAAAGGAATTCTTTAAGACCATGAGCTCATGATCTCTATCAACATGTACATGGATAGATCTAACAACCAAGTAGGACTAATATCCTTTCTAACTGGTAGTAGTGTGCTTTTCCAAGCTACCACAAATAATCCATGTCTCTAGGAATATATGTGTTGCCTAGCTGCTAAAAAGAGAAGGTGATTTTTCGATTCAAGTTTCAACTATAACTGTGCCACCATTGCTTATGTGTTTCCTAGCTGCTAAATAGAAAAGGTGATTTGTTGATTCAATTTTCAACTAAAACTATGCCACCATTTCTGAATGAACGAGATGAGAATTAAGGGTGTGAACTGTGAATTATGCCTTACTCTGCTAATTTTCATGTCATCACCGTAGACCCTTAAACAAACTAGGCATCAACTCCATTGTTGCATTCATTTGGAGAATTTGTTAAAAATTACATGGAGGAGTACAAGCAGGTAGCTTACTAAGTTGTAGCTTAAATAGGCACATTAATATCAATTAGAGAATAAGACCTTCTATAGTCTCCCCCCACAATAACATTCAAACTTCACATTGGCCTTCTTTTGCAATCAAATGTAGGTACATTGGAAGAACATTACTAAATGGATGTAAAAACATCTGAGGGCTCGTACAAGACACATTCAATAAAATACTAATAATAGCCTCGCTAGAGGTTTCTATTGCAACTTGCAAGGGATAATCCCCTCAATTCAAAACTGCATCTGTCCTTTGTGTAGCTTCTTAAATCTTTTGTAAGAGTTGTAGAAATATCAGCATAGAAGAAAATATGATTGTAGTAAACCAACTTCACATGTTTTGTCGAGGAAAATGGAGGGGAATAAATAAATTTCTTAGTGCCAAGATACGCTATGTCAATGAAAATTTTTGAATGCCTCTTGATCTTTTACCCATCAGTTGTCAATTACCATAAACAACTTTTGATCTACATTGATATGACATCTTGGGTTCTTGTAAAAGCTCATTTAACACAAGACCATAATTTTTCTGACTCCCCTTCTCCAGCAGCGCTTGCTAACTCCAAGCCCAACCCTTTTTTAATGATACCCATTTTTTAGAGGGTCACTCTCAACTAAAAATTCTATTAATCTATTATATAATACTCCCGGAACACCACTGTGTTCTTTCAGATTGTTATCCTGTTTATGCAAGCCATAGTCATTTTAGGAGCTATTGTTAAAAATCATTTAGCAACACATCCACCTCGGCCAAATCCAAAACAGAAGGCATAGCCTATCTTCACACGACTCTGCCAAGGATTCAGATTATTCACACTCCCTGAATCAGTCTAGGTTGAAATCCAAAACTCAACATTTACTATAGATGCATATGTAATTCATATAACATGGGTGAAATAGTTTGATAAGGAACCTTGGAGATAGGAATCATCCTGCATTGAGTTCAATGGTGAACTTGAGATCATGCGTGGGTGGGAGCCCAAAAAAATCTTTTGGAAACACATAAGAAAACTCTAAAAAACTAGGTGTTGAATCAAATATATCATGCCCCTTTTGTTCATGGTCACCACATAGAAACATTATGATGGTTTTTTTCAATTGAAAAATTGAAAATATGTTAAGGATACAACCCTTTTGTTCCCATCCATAATATTATTCTAACCCAAGTCATTAAGGAGGTGAAGCAACTTGTAATTGATAGATTAATGGTATTGGAGCTAGGTTGTTTTTACTTTATTTTATAACTCCACAATATTTCCTGGCTGATTTATTTTATGTATTGTACAAAAGAGATTCTACACCTTTGCAATATCTATTATTTTAATATTGAGATGGGAATATTTCACACTCGAAAGGTCACTCACAACACCTAGGTAATTTCTCTTGGCTATGTTAACATTACTTTGCCAAGGATTCAGATTCTTCACACTCCCTGAATCAGTCTAGGTTGAAATCCAAAACTCAACATTTATTATAGATGCGTATGTAATTCATATAACATGGGTGAAATCGTCTGATAATGAACCTTGGAGATAGGAATCATCCTACATTGAGTTCAATGGTGAACTTGAGATCATGCGTGGTTGGGGGGCCAAAAAAATCTTTTGGAAATGCATAAGGAAACTCTAAAAAACTAGGTGTTGAATCAAATCTATCATGCCCCTTTTGTTCATGGTCACCACATAGAAACATTATCATGGTTTTTTTCAATTTCAAAGTTGAAAATATGTTAAGGATACAGCATCATCTAGCCCAAAAAATCGGAAAAAATCGTCTAGCCCGAAACAACGGTACAAATCCGCAAACATTGTCTAGCCCAAAAAATCATGATTACAAGATTAAATCTATATGTTATCGACATGTTTGCAACACTGGTATTAAAACCCTCCAAGGGCTTTAGCCCAAAATAAAAAATAATAACAGTTCATGATGATCATAATGACTCTCCTCCCTTTTATAGATTCCTTTTGGGGCTTTTCCCTCCTAAATTTAAACTTGAGTGACGTGCAATTTTCCCTCCATTTGCCCCAATTTAATTTTTATTATCTAATGTTACCTAAATAACATTGAATAATAATTCCCCATTTTGGATTGACTATAACCGACAGGGTTAGATAGTACTATGTCCTTCCTTGGGCAATTAATTCGAAGAAGACATTGCATGCCAAGTTGATGCCTCTGTTTTGGAACACCTCGATCCTCCTTCCCACTATGCTTCACCTTTCCAAACATTCCAATCTAGTATGATCATTATTGCACCTATAAAGCAATGGGAGAAAGAATTAGTACCTATCAGCATTGCACCCATCTACAATTTCATAAACAACTAAAATTGATTTAAAAAGAAATTTAAAAACATCCTTTTGGTTGGCAAGTGAATTTTCAAAATCCAAAACTGAGTTCTTGCAACTTGTGGCACTAAGTTACTCACTGAGTGGTAACTTGATTACCACCATCAGCTATCCATATCAATGTATGGAATGACATTTACAAGTGCATTTTCATCATCCTCGTGGTAGGCTGGTTTGAACTCCTTGAGATATTCCACCTGCCTTGTAAATGATGAGAAATTTGATAGTAATAATTCTGCACTTACGAAGCCAACGTTCTAACAGGATTTCAAAATATTCAAGGATGCATAGCATACTTTATTTTTAGTGAATTATGTTAAACTAATCCATCGCTCAACTCCTTAAAGCTTCTATTCACATGTAAAATTCAAGGCTAAATATTGTTCATGGATCCTCTGTTGGAATAGTTTCATCATCTGCCTTTGAACCATGTAAAATTGGTCATATATGTATAGGAATATTCTTCTTTGTTCCTCCCATAAAACACCATGTCCATTTTTACATGAAAATTTGGTCTGGAGCCTCTCATTGTTCAGAAATGAGCAACTCCAAAACTGTATATTGTGCCTCTCATTAAATCCAAACCATTGGTCTCATCTTGCAACAACTTAGAAGATACCACTTTTACGTGTCACCATGTTACCATGCATCATCATACGTAAATTATTTTGGAAGAGGATAAGGTCCACATAGGAAGTGTGCCATCCACTTGTCCAATCCAGCCATGGTCAACAAAGGAATTCTTTAACAACATGAGCTCATGATCTTTTTCAACATGTACATGGATAGATCTAACAACCGACTAGGACTAATCTCATTTATGACTGGTAGTAGTGTGCTTTTCCAAGTTGCCACAAATAAGCCATGTCTCTAGGAATATGTGTTGCCTAGCTGCTAAATAGAGATGGTGATTTTCTGATTCAAGTTTCAACTATAAATTTGCCACCATTGTTGAATGAATGGGATGAGAATTAATGGTGTGAACTGTGAATTATGCCTGACTCTGTTAATTTTCATGTCATCACCGCAGACCCTCAAACAAACTAGGCATCAACTCCATTTTTGGATTCATTTGGAGAATTTGTTAAAAATTACATGGAGGAGTACAAGACAGTAGCTTACTAAGTTGTAGCTTAAGTAGGCATATTAATATCAATTAGAGAATAAGACCTTCTATATTCTTCCCCCACAATAACATTCAAACTTCACATTGGCCTTCTTTCACAATCAAATGGAGGTACATTGGAAGAACATTAATAAATGGACGTAACAACATATGAGGGCTCGTACAAGACACATTCAATAAAATACTAATAATACCCTAGCTAGAGGTATATTTTGAAACTTTCAAAGGAGAATCCCCTCAATGAAAAATTGCATCTATCCTTTGTGTGGTTCCTTAAATCTTTTGTAAGATTTGTAGAAATATCAGCATAGAAGCGAATATGATTGTAGTAAACCATCTTCACAGATGTTGTCGAGGAAAATAGAGGGGAATAAATAAATTTCTTAGTGCTAAGATATGTTATGTCAACGAAAATTTTTGAATGCCTCATGATCTTTTACCCATCAGACGTCAATTACGATAAACGACTTCCTATCTACATTGATATGACATCATGGGTTCTTGTAAAATCTCGTTTAACACTTGGAGTAGCACTAACTTCTGTAGAGTGCCCGTCTACTAGGGTTTCTACCAGAAAGATATTAGACTAAAGCTCACCTCTAATTATTTCTTCATAGATCTCCTGTCCCTGCTCAAGGGCTTTAATATTGGCACAAGCTAAGAGGATACATGAAAATATTATCACATTTAGCTTCCTACCCAAAGCTTCTATTTCCTGAAAGAGGATCAGCGATTTTCCATCCTACAAATTCTGTGTATACCGTACGAAAGTTGCAAACTGAAAATTACATATAATTGAGAAATTACTTTATATAACCTTTAAAGTTAATTGAGCATTAGTGAGCAGCCCATATACCATTGATACATTGTCTGTATGACATGATGACCATAGAAGCACTAGCATGATTAGGACAATCGGAGTGGAGTCAGTGGCAAAGCCCAGTGAAACAAACTCCCAAGTTTCTTTCTTACCAAGCACCCATGAAAGCCCATTCATGGTCGGGATACATGGGGCTAGCCATTTCCCCAAACAAATAAGAAATGTTTAACCATAATAGTGATGGTAGTCGATGAATGAGCCAAATTCTTAGCTATAATAATTGGGGCAACCAAAATAAAACTTGAGCCTACTTTCTGACTTTTATAGTTCTAGTTTTAAAGTCACCCTTATGTTCTTTTGATTGGCACGTTTTATATATGTCATTTCACATTTCAATGATGAATGGAATTAGTCTGCCCACGTTTTTGAATGGAGGTATGAAAGATAAGTATTAAAACTTTGTGAGAAGCTTTAAGCCAGGACCATATGTTGGATTCTATGCACTATTTCCATCAAAGGAAAAAATATCCTTTACAAAAATTAGAAAGATACGATTGATCAACAGAAAATTTTTACAGTAAAAGAGAGGGGAAAAAAATAAATCGCAAGTATCACCCATTAGAAAACAGAAGGCATTCTCTACCAGACCTGGTTGTATACCAGGTTGCAATAACATGCTCTCTACTTTGTTAAGTTTTTCACCCAACTCCTAAACTTGTTCTATTTGTTGCATATCATCTTGAAAGGTAGCATCTAAGATATTTGCATGGTTTCAAGCCTCCTTGTAATCACATATTTGTAGAATATAAAACATGTGCAACATTCAGTATAAAGGTGCAGACCATGACAACATTCTCTTTGATCTTGAAGGATTGAATTCCAAATGGCATCACATTTGTTCACAACTCTCTCTATAGCATCTTCCCACTGCATAATATTAATGTGTAATATCGATGTTACACAAACCATCTCAAGTTCAGGATACTGTATTTTACTAGCATGTTGTTTTCTACACTTTAAAGCACGTATTGCATCTTAAAAATCCCCTCTAGTTGTCAAATCATTTGCAAGTTGTAAGGTGAAGTTGCAAGACCGTAATTTTTCTGACTCCCCTTCTCCAGCAGCACTTGCCAACTCCAAGCCCAACCCCTTTTTAATGTTACCCATTTTTGACAGGGTCACTCTTAGCTAAAAATTTTGTGAATTTGTTGTATAATGCTCCCAAAACACCACTACATGTGTCGTCTTTCAAATTGTTATCCTGATTATGTCCGCCATAGTCATTTTAGGAGGTACTGTTAAAACCCATTTAGAAGCACATCCACCTCAACCAAATGAAAAATAGGGGGAATAGGCTATCTTCACACGACTCTGCCTAGGATTCGTATTCTTCATAGTCCCTGAATCAGTCTAGGTTGAAATCCAAAACCCAACATTTATTATAGATGCATATGTAATTCATATAACATTGGTGAAATCGTTTGATAAGGAACCTTGGAGATAGGAATCATCCTACATTGAGCTCAATGGTGAAATTGAGATCATGTGTCGGTGGGAGCCCAAAAAAATATTTTGGAAATACATAAGGAAACTCTAAAAAACTAGGTCTTGAATCAAATATATCATGCCCCTTTTGTTCATGGTCACCACATAGAAACATTATCATGGTTTTTTTCAATTGAAAAGTTGAAAATATGTAAAGGATACAACCCTTTTGGTCCAATCCATAATCTTCTTCTAACCCAAGTCATTAAGGAGGTGAAGCAACTTGTAATTGATAGATTAATGGTATTGGAGCTAGGTTGTTTTTACTTTATTTTATAACTCCACAATATTTCATGGCTGATTTATTTTATGTATTCTACAAAAGAGCTTCTACACCTTTGCAATATCTATTATTTTAATATTGAGATGGGAATATTTCATACTCAATAGGTCACTCACAACACCTAGGTGATTGCTCTTGGCTATTTTCACATTACTCTATCAAGGATTCAGATTCTTCACACTCCCTGAATCAATCTAGGTTGAAATCCAAAACACAACATTTATTATAGATGCATATGTAATTAATATAACATGGGTGAAATTGTCTGATAAGGAACCTTGGAGATAGGAATCATCCTACATTGAGTTCAATGGTGAACTTGAGATCATGCGTGTTTCGGAGCCCAAAAAAATCTTTTGGAAATGCATAAGGAAACTCTAAAAAACTAGGTGTTGAGTGAGATCTATCATGCCCCTTTTGCTCATGGTCACCACATAGAAACATTATCATGGTTTTTTTCAATTTCAAAGTTTAAAATATGTTAAGGATACAACATCATCTAGCCCAAAAAATCGGCAAACATCGTCTACCCCAAAACATCGGTACAAATCAACAAACATTGTCTATCCCAAAAAATCATGATTTCGAGATTAAATCAAGATGTTATCGAGATGTTTGCAACACTGGTATTAAAACCCTTCAAGAGACTCAGCGCAAATTAAAAAATAATAACAATTCATGATGATCATAATGACTCTCCTCCCTTCCTTTTATAGATTCCTTTTGGGTCTTTTCCCTCCTAAATTCAAATTTGAGTGACGTGCAAGTTTCCCTCCATTTGCCCGAATTTAATTTTTATTATCTAATGTTACCTAAATAACATTAAATAATAATTCCCCATTTTGGTTTGACTATAACCTATAGGGTTAGATAGCACTACGTCCTTCCTTGGGCAATTAATTTGAAGAAGACATTGCATGCTAAGCTGATGCCTCTGTTTTGGAACACCTCGATCCTCCTACCCACTATTCTTCACCTTTCCAAACATTCCAATCTAGTATGATCATTATCGCACCTATAAAGCAATGGGAGAAAGAATTAGTACCTGTCAGCATTGCACCCATCTAAAATTTCATAAACAACTAAAATTGATTTAAAAATAAATTTAAGAACATCCTTTTGGTTGGCAAGTGCATTGACTAAATCCAAAACTAAGTGCTTGCAACTTGTGGCACTCAATCACTCATTGAGTGGTAACATCATTACCACCATCAACTATCCATGTCAATGTATGGAAATACATTTACAAGTGCACTGTCATCATCCTCGTGGTAGGATTGTTTGAAATCCTTTATATATTCCACTTGTAAACGATGAGAAATTTGATAGCAATAGTTGTTCACTTCTGAAACCAACCTTATAACAAAATGTTCAAGGATGCAAAGCATACTTTCTTTGTAGTGAATTATGTTAAATTAATCCCTGGCTCAAGTCCTTAAAGCTTTTATTCACACGTAGAATTCTAGGCTAAATATTGTTCATGGATCCTCTACTGGAATAGTTTCATCATCCCCCTTTGCACCATGTAAAATTGGTCATCTATGTATAGGAATATTCTTCTGTGTTCCTCCCATAAAACACCATGTCCATATTTACATGAAAAATTAGTCTGGAGCCTCCCATTGCTCAGAAATGAGCAGCTTTGAAACTGTATAGTGTGCCTCTCATTAAAGCCAAACCGTTGGTCTCATCTTGCAACAAATTAGAAGATACCACTTTTACATGTCACCATGTCACCATGGATCATCATACATAACTTACTTTGGAAGAGATAAGGTTCACATAGGAAGTGTGCCATCCACTTGTCCAATCCAACCACGTTCAACAAAGGAATTCTTTAATACCATGGGCTCATGATCTCCGTCAAAATGTAAATGGATAGATGTAACAACCAACTAGGACTAATCTCCTTTCTGACTGGTAGTAGTGTGCTTTTCCAAGCTACCAAAAATAAGCCATGTCTCTAGGAATATATGTGTTGCATAGCTGCTAAATAGAGAAGGTGATTTGTTGATTAAAGTTTAAACTGAAACTATGCCACCATTTCTGAATGAATTGGATGAGAATTAAGGGTCTGAACTGTGAATTATGCCTTACTCTGCTAATTTGCATGTCATCATCGTAGACCCTTAAACAAACTAGGCATGAACTCTATTTTTGCATTGATTTGGAGAATTTGTTAAAAATTACATGGAGGAGTACAAGCAAGTAGCTTACTAAGCTGTAGCTTAAATAGGCACATTAATATCAATTAGAGAATAAGACCTTCTATAGTCTTCCCCCACAATAACATTCAAACTTCACAATGGCCTTCTTTCGAAATCAAATGGAGGTACATTGGAAGAAAATTACTAAATGGATGTAACAACATATGAGGGTTTTTACAAGACACATTTAATAAGATACTAATAATAGCCTGGCTAGAGGTATCTGTTGCAACTTTCAAGGGAGCATCCCCTCAATTCAAAACTGCATCTGTCCTTTCTATAGTTTCCTAAATATTTTGTGAGATTTGTAGCAATATCAGCATAGAAGCGAATATGATTGTAGTAAACCATCTTCACAGATGTTCTCAAGGAAAATAGAGGGGAATAAATAAATTTTTAGTGCCAAGATATGCTATGTCAACGAAAATTTTTGAATGCCTCCTGATCTTTTACCCATCAGCTGTCAATTACCATAAACAACTTTAGATCTACATTGATATGACATCATGGGTTCTTGTAAAAGCTCATTTAACACTTGGATTAGCACTGACTTCTGTACAGTGCCCATCTACTAGGGTTTCTACCAGAAAGATATTAGACTTAAGTTCACCTTTAATTATTTCTTCATAGATCCTCTCCCTAGTCAAGGGCTTTAATATTGGCACAAGCTAAGAGGATACTTGAAAGTATTATCACATTCAGCTTCCTACCAAAAACTTCTAATTGTTGAAAGAGAATCATAGATTTTCCATCCTACAAATTCTATTTATACTGTGCCAAAGTTGCAAACAAAAAATTACATATAATTGACAAATTACTTTATATAAACTTTAAAGTTGATTAAGAATTAGTGAGCAGCCCATATACCATTAACACAGTGTCTGTATGAGATGATGACCATAGAAGCACCAACGTGATTATGACAAGCAGAGTGGAGTTAGTGGTAAAGCCCAGCGAAACAAACTCCCAAGGTTCTTTCTTACCAAGCACCCAGGAAAGCCCATTCATGGTTGGGATACATGGGGCTAGCCATTTCACCAAACGAACAAGAAATTTGTAACCATAATAGTGATAGTAGTTCATGAATGAGCCAATTTATTGGCTATAATAATTGGGGCAACCAAAATAAAACTTCAGCTTTCTTTCTGACTTTTATATTTCTCGTTTTAAAGTAACCCTTATGTACTTTTTATTGGCACCTTTTATATCTGTCATTTCACATTTCAATGATGAATGGCATTAGTCTGACCACTTTTGTGAATGGAGGTATGAAAGATAAGTATTAAAATTTTGTGAGAAGCCTTAAGCCACAACCATATGTTGGATTCTATGCACTATTTCCATCAAAGGAAAAAATATACTTACCAAAACTCAGAAAGATACGATTGATTAGAAGAAACTTTTTGCAGCAAAAGAAAGGTGCAAAAAATAAATCACGAGTATCACCCATTATAAAACAGAAGGAATTCTCTACCATACTTGGTTGTAGACCAGGTTGCAATAACATGCTCTCTACTTTGTTAAGTTCTGCACCCAACTCCTAAACGTGTTCTATTAATTGCATATCATATTGCAAGGCATCATCTAAGATATTCACATGGTTTGAAGCCTCCTTGTAATCACATATTTGTATAATATAAAACATGTGCAACATTTAGTATAAAGGAACAGACCATGACAACACTCTCTTTGATCCTGAGGGATTGAATTCCAAATGGCATCGCATTTGTTCACAACTCTCTCTATATCATCTTCCCACTGCATAAGATGAATGTGCAATATTGATGTTACACAAACCATCTCAAGTTCAAGATACTTTATTTTACTAGCATGTTGTTGTCGAGACTCTAAAGCATGTATTGCACCTTAAAAATCCCCTTCAGTTGTCAAAGCATTTGAAAGCTGTAAGTTGAAGTTGCAAGACCATAATTTTTCCGACTCCCCTTCTCCAGCAGCGCTTGCTAACTCCAAGCCCAACCCTTTTTTAATGTTACCCATTTTTCACAGGGTCACTCTCAGCTAAATATTCTATGAATCTGTTGTATAATGCTCCCCGAACACCACTGTGTCGTCTTTCATATTTTTATCTTGATTATGTCCACCATAGTAATTTTAGGAGCTATTGTTAAAACCCATTTAGCAGCATATCCACATTGACCAAATGAAAAATAGAGGGAATAGGCTATCTTCACATGACTCTGCCAAGGATTCAGATTCTTCACACTCCCTGAATCAGTCTAGGTTGAAATCCAAAACTCAAAATTTATTATAGATGCATATGTAATTCATATAACATGGGTGAAATCATTTGAAGAGGAACCTTGGAGATAGGAATCCTCCTGCATTGAGTTCAATGGTGAAGTTGAGATCATGCGTGGGTGGGAGCCCAAAAAAATATTTTGGAAATACCTAAGGAAACTCTAAAAAACTAGGTGTTGAATCAAATATATCATGCTCCTTTTGTTCATGGTCACCACATAGAAACATTATCATGGGTTTTTTCAATTGAAAATTTGAAGATATGTTAAGGATACAACCTTTTGGTCCTAGCCATAATCTTCTTCTAAACCGTCATTAAGGAGGTGAAGCAACTTGTAATTGATAGATTAATGGTATTGGAGCTAGGTTTTTTTTACTTTATTTTATAACTCCACAATATTTCCTGGCTGATTGATTTTATTTATTGTACAAAAGAGCTTCTACACCTTTGAAATATCTGTTATATGAATATTAAAATAGGAATATTTCATACTCGATAGGTCACTCACAACACCTAGGTGATTTCTCTTGGCTATCTTCACATTACTCTGCCAAGGATTCTGATTCTTCACACTCCCTGAATCAGTCTAGGTTGAAATCCAAAACTCAACATTTATGATAGATGCATATGTAATTCATATAACATGGGTGAAATCGTTTCATAAGGAACCTCAGAGATAGGAATCATCCTACATTGAGTTCAAAAGTGAACTTGAGATCATGCGTGGTTGAGAGCCCAAAAAAATATTTTGGAAATGCATAAGGAAACTCTAAAAAACTAGGTGTTGAATCAAATCTATCATGCCCCTTTTGTTCATGGTCACTACATAGAAACAATGTCATGGTTTTTTTCAATTGAAAATTTAAAAATATGTTAAGGATACAACATCATCTAGCCCAAAAAATTGGCAAACATCGTCTAGCCCAAAACATCGGTACAAATCTGCAAACATTGTCTAGCCCAAAAAATCGTGATTTCGAGATTAAATCGAGATGTTATCGATATTTTTGTAACACTGGTATTAAAACCCTCCAAGAGCCTCATCCCAAAATAAAAAATAATAATAATTCATGATGATCATAATGACTCTCCTCCATTCCTTTTATAGATTCCTTTTGGGGCTTTTCCCTCCTAAATTTGAATTTGAGTGACGTGCAAGTTTCCCTCCATTTGCCCCAATTTAATTTTTATTATCTAATGCTACCTAAATAAAATTAAATAATAATTCCCCATTTTGGATTGAATATAACCTACAGGGTTATATAGTACTACGTCCTTCCTTGGGAAATTAATTGGAAGAAGACATTGCATGCCAAGTTGATGCCGCTATTTTGGAACACCTCGATCCTCTTGCCCAGTATGCTTCACCTTTCCAAACATTCCAATATAGTAAGATCATTATCGCACCTATAAAGCAATGGCAGAAACAATTAGTACCTAACAGCATTGCACCCATCTAAAATTTCATAAACAACTAAAATTGATTTAGAAAGAAATTCAAGAACATCCTTTTGGTTAGCAAGTGCATTGCCAAAATCCAAAACTGAGTGGTTGAAACTTGTGGCACTCGATCACTCACTGAGTGGTAACTTCATTAAAACCATCAGTTCTCCATATAAATGTATGGAACTACATTTACATGTGCATTGTCATAATCCTCATGGTAGGCTGGTTTGAATTCCTTGACATATTCTGCCTGCCTTGTAAACAATGAGAAATTTGATAGCAATAATTCTTCACTTCCCAAGCCAACCTTCTAACAGGATCTCAAAATATTCAAGGATGCAAAACATACTTTCTTTGTAGTGAATTATGTTAAATTAATCCCTGTCTCAACTCCTTAAATCTTTTATTCACACACAGAATTCTAGGCTAAATATTGTTCATGGATCCTCTGATGGAATAGTTTCAACATCCCCCTTTGCACCATGTAAAATCGGTCATCTATGTATAGGAATATTCTTCTTTTTTCCTCCCATAAATCACCATGTCTATATTTACATGAAAAATTTGTCTGAAGCCTCTCATTGTTAAAAAATGAGCATCTTCAAAACTTTATAGTGTGCCCCTCTCATTAAAGCCAAACCATTGGTCTCATCTTGCAACAACTTCGAAGATACCACTTTTACGTGTCACCATGTCACCATGCATCATCGTACATAACTTTCTTTGGAAGACGATAAGGTCCACATAGGAAGTGTGACATCCACTTGTCCAATCCAGCCACAGTCAACAAAGGAATTCTTTAAGACCATGAGCTCATGATCTCTGTCAAAATGTACATCGATAGATCTAACAACGAACTAGGAGTAATCTCCTTTCTGACTGGTAGTAGTGTGATTTTCCAAGCTGCCACAAATAAGCAATGTCTCTAGGACTATATGTGTTGCCTAGCTGCTAAATAGAAAAGGTGATTTGTTGATTCAAGTTTCAACTAAAAATATGCCACCATTTCTGAATGAACGAGATGAGAATTAAGGGTGTGAACTGTGAATTATGCCTCACTCTACTAATTTTCATGTCATCACCGCAGGCCCTTAAACAAAGTAGGCATCATCTCCATTGTTGCATTCATTTGGAGAATTTGTTAAAAATTACTTGGAGGAGTACAAGAAAGTAGCTTACTAAGTTGTAGCTTAAATAGGCACATTAATATCAATTAGAGAATAAGACCTTCTATAGTCTTCCCCCACAATAATGTTCAAAACTCACATTGGCTGTCTTTCACAATCAAATGGAGGTACATTGGAAGGACATTACTAAAAGGATGTAAAAACATCTGAGGGCTCGTATAATACACATTCAATAAAATACTAATAGTAGCCTGGCTAGAGGAATCTGTTGCGACTTGCAAGGGAGAATCCCCTTAATTAAAAACAACATATGTCCTTTGTGTAGTTTCTTAAATATTTTGTAAGAGTTGTTGCAATATCAGCATAGAAGAAAATATGATTGTAGGAAACCATCTTCACAGATGTTGTCAAGGAAAATAGAGGGGAATAAATAAATTCCTTAGTGCCAAGATATGTTATGTCAACGAAAAATTTTGAATGTCTCCTGATCTTTTTACCCATAAGCTGTCAACAGGGAAAATTTTAAGGGGCCATAAACATGAAGCTGGGTTACACTTTTGTGAGAATCGAAGGCCGAATTTTTTTTTCGGATAAAGTTCGGCCAAAATTTCTTTGAAAGTTTAGCCGAACTCATGATTCTGTTAGATTGACGGCACACTGACAGTGCGGGCAAACAGAATTTTTGTCGGAGATTGGAAAACCTGCAACAAAAGTTCGGCCGAACTTTGAAAAAAAGTTCGGCCGAACTATGAGTTCGGCCAAACTTTTACTTTTAAAATAGTTCAGCTGAACTAATTCCTATAAAATAATCACCCGCGAAGATATTATGGTTACTGTTTTCATTATTCTCCGCTGTTTTTTGCGCATTTTCGTTGTTGCTTCCTGCTCGTCCCCGTTGCTGTTCGGGTGTTTTCGCTGTTGCTACCTGCTCGTCCCCGCTGTTGTTCGCACGTTTTCATCGGGTATGAGTTTTTCCTACCTGCCTGAGGTTGCATTTATTATATTAGTTACCACTGTTATGATTAGAATAGAATGCCATCACTATGATGCAACTATGATATCACTCATACCAGCTTGTTGTGTTTTCCATATCTCTACTTAATGGCATTGGTTCTCATGGTAACCTTATATGTCACAATGGTAATCAAAGTAAGCTCACTCGGCATGACCTATGACAGTTTCAAGCTATAACCACTGTAAGTTTTAACTGGCTAATTAAAATTGGAAATCGAATTTAATCAATGTGAAATAAAAAACTGAAATAAAAATGAAGGTTTTCCAAGTGCCTATTTTTTCCTGCTTTTTTGGGTACATTTTAATGTGCGTTCTTTAAATCTTAGAAACATTCCAATTGGCCTAAAAACCCTAGTGACAATATTTTTCCTAGTCACCATATTTTCCCAAGATCGAAATTGAAAATCAAATTTAACGAAAATTTAAGCAAAAATGTTTCTTCCTTTTAAATCTCAGAACCATTACAATTGGTCCAAAAATGTCGTGGCTCTCGAAGGATGAATCATTCATCTCAGGCACTTTCATTTGGCTAAGATGCTGTGGAAAGGAGGTATGCTTTTCCTTCAAAATCATTCTGGAATGCACCTATTTCAACCTCTTATTTATGCCTTAAGGGGAATTGAACCTTGCTGGGTGGTCTAGTTGGTGCACTGTAAGTACACTAAATCTCATTCTGGCTTTGTTGCAGCCTCACTCTGCCTTTCGTCAAGGAATTTTCTTAAATGCCAGAGTTCCAAACTTAACCTCACTGGACTTTGATTTGAAGTTACTATTAGACTCTTGCGAGTGTTACAGGCTATTTACGACTGTACTTGAGTTTGACAAGAGTTCAATTAAGTAGAAAATAAATTAAACTTAGATAATGCCTATTTCAAAAAGATATATTAACTAGTTTAATGTAAATCAGATAAAAAACAGTGAAAATTGTATACGTTCAACCATGCCTATTATAGAATTTTGTTAATACTGGCATAGATCCATGTTAACCCAAATTTAATTAGCCAATGTGAAACCTCCTTATTTCAACCTCCTTATTTTCACATTCATATTCAACAAATGTTTTATGAACAAATGACACCAATTGTGTCGTGAATAATTCTGTCAAATTTAATGTATGCATTGTATGTTCTGAAGACTCCAATGTAATGGATGCATTGTATGTATTTTTTTCTTATATATTTTTATGCTATTTGTCATAGTAATGTCATATAGTGTATGAAGTTTTAAATTGTTTTTAAATTATTTTTATTATGTGTTGTATGTGATTTTGATTGAAAATGTTTTTTTATTTATTTATTAATTAAAAAAATTTATTAGAAAAATTATTGCTTTAAGCCTTAGAATTTACAATCAAAATTAGAAAATGTATTTTTATCTAAACTATTTATGAAAAGTTTAATATTGTTTGATCTTCTCTACCATGTCCTTTTTACATATATCTGGAATAATTTATTATTTGTACATTTTTTGGTTTTTGGTAACATTTTACTACCATAATCAAAATCTATAGAAATAATAATCTAACATTATAATATCTTGAAATGGAGCTAGCCAACTCAAATATAGTATTGCAAATCCCTAGCTAAGTTAGTTGAGGAGTTTATGTATTACATATGGTCTTGAATGAGCATTTGGACTCTTTAGATATCTAAAGAGTCCAAATTCTCATTCAAGACCATATGTAATACATAGCCTCCTCATCTAATATATAAAACTTTAATCCATGTGCTTAACCTTAACATTGACACAAATGGAATTTACAATTTTACTCATTGCTTTATGATAGAAAAATATGTGGATGAATATTGCCCACATATCCAAAGTCAAAAGGGATAGATTAAAAAGGGATGTGCTCCGGTCATCTATAAAAGATAAATTAAAGAAGCATGACATATTAGTAATGCAAATTAGATATGCGTACCAACTATGTTCATATAACACAACAAATAGATGATTCAATACAAATGTCACATAGAAGTCATATTTATCTCATGGGCCTTCAACTTAAATTATATATCTAGCATTACATTAAGCTATAGGAGATAAATCAAAGAAGAATTTGAATGTAAATTAAACATGTGTAATACTTATGTCCTTTAGTTTAATAAATAGATAATAATTTTCAAATTCCATATCTAAGCTATATTTCATCTAAGTAGCTTTCAATTTAAACTTATATCTAATGTTAAATTATATAAAAGAATAACAGTAATCCAAACTTCAAAAAAATATTTAGAACTTTAGTATGAAATGTGACATAATTTTCCTGTGTGGAAAAACATAGTTATCGAGAGTTCAAAACTCATGCATTTGAATAGAAAGTGGGTATACAAATGAGCAAGTAGATTTTTTATAGAAATGAGGAAGTGAAGGTTGATAGAGAGCCACACAAAATTGCAAATTCATACCTTAACAAAATTGTTAGATCCTTTTAAATAAAATGTGTCATATAATCAACTTTCATCGAAATATATGATAAACTCAGCCCAATTTTATGAAGAATAGTATACCATTTTTTATATAATTTCACATAATACAAATAGATAAATTTTACTTAAGTATTGTTATAAAGATTTAACTACCCATCGATAGATGGCCAAGTGATTGAGACAGGGCATCATCACAATAAAAAACCAAGTACAAATTGTAGTAATCTTAGAATCAAGCTTTACATTAGGTAAAACTGGGGAACTCATGACTTGTACTATCGATAAAAAACATTTACCCTTACCAAAAAATATATGATAAAAATTTCCAAACTACATAAGCTTAAGCTTAAGGGGATATAATCCTTCTTGCCTTCCATATAGATAATGAAAATGATTTTTCCAATTCTCATGTTGCTTCTCATGTTATTTTATAAACCTTGATTGGAAAGAAAAATAGGAGGGCAGAAATGTAAGAAATATAAAACATAATGAAGCACAACGTAAGAAATAGAGAACATAATTAAACACGCACATACATATCTCTAGACAATCAACACAATTATTTTCCCAGGAAATTCTTATATGGGAGACAAGCAACCCTAAAAAGTAATGATGCTCTAGAATCCTTTTTCCCTAGGAAATCCTTATGGTATTTCCCATACCAAAGTATGTTCTTTTAAAACATGCTTTCTTGGTGATATGGGTGATTTAGAAATGATTGGGAGAGCGAAATTCCCCATTTAATATGTACAATATGTTTGGTTCATGCCACTAAGCCAAGAATTTTAAATTCAACTGAATTTTAATATAACCAACTAAATCTTGCAAAAAAAGAATAAAACAATTTGTGTTAGGGTTGTGGATTCAGGCATTGAAAAAACACACTGTGGTATTTGAAATTTAAAAATAATGGTTTGAGTTCTAGGTAGCTCAGAATCCTATTTGTTTTCAAAATAAGGATGCACTCCCATTTGATTCTCATGATTAGGTTGTAATCATGAGGCTCTCGCTCAAGAGTGGACCTTCCCAAAATCTTGTGATGTCTTGTCACAAAAAAAACCATCAAACTGAAAACACATCATGCAAGAAACATAGCTCACTGACATATCATTTTTCTCCTCCAAAGAATAAAAAATTCACATCATGTTAATATCTCCATGTACTCTTACGTATTGGTGTACAAAACCATCAACTAAACACAAGCCAACAAGACATGCCTCTTCAAACAACTGACTCTCACGTCAAATAATAGAGCTCATGTACAAATTTCCATATTTTTTGCATTTAAGTGTGTCAACATAACTCTACTTTCAACATCTTGCTTCATGCAACATGCACCATACTTTGAATTTGAAAAGAAATTCATGAAACATCAAAATACATGCTAGGCCTCAATTGGATAAGAACTCTAACCATCTGTTAGCAAACCATTTCAATGGCGCTTCTTTTAGCTGCACTTCATCATGTGAATCATCTTGACCCTCATCAATTATGGAATCCTCTTTTCCATTCTTTTCGTTATCTCTTTCCACCTTCTTCAAATGTTGCGGATGACTTGTTGGATACAAATTCCAACACTTGTCCACAAGGTGACCTTTCTTATGGCAATGAGTAATAAACAATTGCATCTTATTTTCAACATCATTTTCCTTGTCCAATGGGCCTTTGAATTTTTGCCTCATTTATTTAGAAAGTTTCAATGTGCATGGATATCTTCTTCCAACATCTATAAACATTATGATTATTCAAACCTAGATACTGGCATAGATCCATGTTAACCCATATTTAATTAGCCAATGTGAAACCTCCTTATTTCAACCTCCTTATTTTCACATTCATATTCAATAATTTTTTTATGAACAAATGACATCAATTGTGTTGTGAATAATTCTCTCAAATTTAATGTATGCATTGTACGTTCTGAAGACTCCAATGTAATGGATGCATTGTATGTATTTTTTGCTTATATATTTTTATGTTGTTTGTCATAGTAATGTCATATAGTGTAAGAAGTTTTAAATTGTTTTTAAATTATTTTTATTATGTGTTGTATGTGATTTTGATTGAAAATGTTTCTTTTTTATTAATTAATTAAAAAAAAATATTAGAAAAATTATTGCTTTAAGCCTTAGAATTTACAATCAAAATTAGAAAATGTATTTTTATCTAAACTATTTATGAAAAGTCTAATATTGTTTGATCTTCTCTACCATGTCCTTTTTACATATATCTAGAATAATATTATCTGTACAGTTTCTAGCTTTTTGTAACATTTTACTACCATAATCAAAATCTATAGAAATAATAATATAACATTATAATATCTTGAAATGGAGCTAGCCAACTCAAATATAGTATTGCAAATCCCTAGCTAAGTTAGATGAGGAGGCTATGTATTACATATGGTCTTGAATGAGCATTTGGACTCTTTAGATATGTAAAGAGTCCAAATGCTCATTCAAGACCATATGTAATACATAGCCTCCTCATCTAATATATAAAACTTTAATCCACGTGCTTAAACTTTACATTCACACAAATGGAATTTACAATTTTACTCACTGCTTTATGATAGAAAAATATGTGGATGAATATTTCCCACATATCCAAAGTCAAAAGGGATAGATTAAAAATGGATGCGCTCTGGTCATCTATAAACGATAAATTAAAGAAGCATGACATATTAGTAATGCAAATTAGATATGCGTACCAATTATGTTCATATAACACAACAAATAGATGATTCAATACAAGCGTCACATAGAAGTCATATTTATCACATGGGCCTTCAACTTAAATTATATATCTAGCATTACATTAAGCTATAGGAGATAAATCAAAGAAGCATTTGAATGTAAATTAAACATGTGTAATAATTATGTCCTTTAGTTTAATAAATAGATAATAATTTTCAAATGCCATATCTAAGCTATATTTCATCTAAGTAGCTTTCAATTTAAACTTATATCTAATGTTAAATTGTATAAAAGAATAACAGTAATCCAAACTTCAAAAAAATATTTATAACTTTAGTATAAAATGTGACATAATTTTCGTGTGTGGAAAAACATAGTTATCGAGAGTTCAAAACTCATGCATTTGAATAGAAAATGGGTATGCAAATGAGCAAGTAGATTTTTTCTAGAAATGAGGAAGTGAAGGTTGATAGAGAGCCACACAAAATTGCCAATTCATATCTTAACAAAATTGTTAGATCCTTTTAAAGAAAACGTGTCATATAATCAACTTTCATCGAAATATATGATAAACTCAACCCAATTTTATGAAAAATAGTATACCATTTTTTACATAATTTCACATAATACAAATAGATAAATTTTACTTAATTATTGTTATAAAGATTTAACTACCCATCGAGAGATGGCCAAGTGATTGAGACAAGGCATCATCAAAATAAAAAACCAAGTACAAATTGTAGTAATCCTAGAATCAAGCTTTACATAAGGTAAAATTCAGGAACTCGTGACTTGTACTATCGATAAAAAACATTTACCCTTACCAAAAAATATATGATAAAAATTGACAAACTACATAAGCTTAAGCTTAAGGGGATATAATCCTTCTTGCCTTCCATATAGATAATGAAAATGATTGTTCCAAGTCTCATGTTGCTTATCATGTTATTTTATAAACCTTGATTGGAAAGAAAAATAGGAGGGCATAAATGTAAGAAATATAAAACATAATGAAACACAACGTAAGAAATAGAGAACATAATGAAACACACACATACATATCTCTAGACAATCAACACAATTATTTTCCTAGGAAATCCTTATATGGGAGACAAGCAACCCTAAAAAGTAATGATGCTCTAGACTCCTTTTTCCCTAGGAAATCTTTATGGTCTTTCCCATACCAAAGTATGTTATTTTAAAACATGTTTTATTGGTGATATGGTTGATTTATAAATGATTGGGAGAGCGAAATTCCTCATTTAATATGTACAATATGTTTGGTTCATGCGACAAAGCCAAGAATTTTAAATTCAACTGACTTTTAATATAACCAACTAAATCCTGCAAAAAAAGAATAAAAAAATTGATGTTAGGGTTGTGGATTCAGGCATTCAAACAACAAACCATGATATTTCAAATTTAAAAATAATGGTTTGAGTCCTAGGTAGCTCAGAATCCTATTTATTTTCAAAATAAGGATGCACTCCCATTTGATTCTCATGATTAGGTTGTAATGATGAGGCTCTCGCTCAAGAGTGGACCTTCCCAAAATCTTGTGACGTCTTGTCACAAACAAAACCATCAAGCTGAAAACACATCATGCAAGAAACATAGCTCGCTGACATATCATTTTTCTCCTTCAAAGAAAAAAAATTCACATCATGTGAATATATCCATGTACTCTTACATATTGGTGTACAAAACCATCAACCAAACACAAGTCGACAAAACATGCCTCTTCAAACAACTGACTCTCAAGTCAAATAATAGCTCATGTACAAATTTCCATATTTTTTGCATTTAAGTGTGTCAACATAACTCTACCTTCAACATCTTGCTTCATGCAACATGCACCATACTTTGAATTTGCAAAGAAAATCATGAAACATCAAAATACATGCAAGGCCTTAATTGGATAAGAAATCTAACCATCCGTTACCAAACCATTTCAATGGCGCTTCTTTTAGCTGCACTTCATCATCATGTGAATCATCTTGACCCTCATCAATTATGGAATCCTCTTTTCCATTCTTGTCATTATCTCTTTCCACCTTCTTCAAATGTTGTGGATGACTTGTTGGATACAAAGTCCAACACTTTTCCACAAGGTGACCTTTCTTATGGAAATGAGTAATAAACAATTGCATCTTATTTTCAACATCATTTTCCTTGTCCAATGGGCCTTTGAATTTTTTCCTCATTTATTTAGAAAGTTTCAATGTGTATGGATATCTTCTTCCAACATCTATAAACATTATGATTATTCAAACCACAAAAGGAACATGTGCAAGTTCTTTTATATATATTATGTGAATATTTACCATGTTTATCATAATCAAAAGAAATTTGATTAAAGGCAAATTTATACCTTGAACATTCACCATTGTCGCCTTCTTGAGGAGGTGAATTTGATGAGGTAGTGGCTCTCCTCTAAATACTAGCAATGAATTCAATGACTAGATAGAGCTTTCAACATCCTCTTCTTTTACATTCTCATTAGCCGCATGTTTATTAACATCTTCTTGCAAAGTGGGTGTCAAACTTTTCCATTCATCATGAACACAAACTTCACAAGCTTGAGGTAATGAACACGAAATAAAATTCCTTCTTGGAATAGCTTCATGTGCCTCCTTGGCTTTGGAGCATTCTCCATCATGTTTTCCATAACCAAGACCCAAATAATTAGGCCTTTCCTCAACAACATTTGGCTCAACTATGCCTTGTACATGTTTTCCTTTAACCCTTTACTTTCATAGCCCATTTTCATCAAAAATTTGGACCTTATTCATCTAGTGTGTCTCTCAAAAGCACTTACACATTCATTTTGAGAGGAAATTGAAGACAGAAACCAATAGCTAATTCTTCTAACTAACCTTGACTAAAATGAGCTAAATTTTACTTTGATACTAACTTGATTTGAATATGGACAAACTAGTTTTGTTGGGCTATCTCCCTCATCAGTTAAATAAAAATGTGTTTAGGATCGTCTAAAGTTAGCCAATTGGGAAGGGGTTTATGTGTCAAGCTTTAAGTGTATTTTGTGAGAAATTTATGAGTTAATTAGCTTTTAAAAACTCATGTGTACAACAAATAAAATGAAAAAATTTTATTTAGGAAATTTTTTTCCCTCAATCCAGATTCCGATCATTGGACATGTAAGAGGAAGAAAGAGGGAATTCACTTTTCAAATTCTAGACCTTGTCTAAACAAAAATAAACTAGAGGTTCGGTTTTCAAATACATTCACTTATTTGGAAACGTTCTAGCTACCAAAAGTCCATATGCCAATCTACCTCCCAAGAAATCCATTTATTACACCACTGGTTAGTTTTTTGTCTTCCTATATTCTTTATCAACCTCTTCTAGTTATTCTTGAAAGGTGGATACTTAAATCCTTCCTAAAAATTTGAGCTCTAAAACGAGAAGACATACAAGGTCATTTTAAGTCATTCCTCTATCCAATTATAAAAACCAAATGAATATTTCTACATATTGATTTCTGTCCCATAAACTGTACAATATAGGTGGAGTTGCCTCGCCCTAAGCGAGATGTTTAACAAACATAATAATAGAGAAACAATTAGTGACGTCACCAAAAGATGTAGCCTCTTCAAGGTATCATATCCTCTCATCAAGGTCAAGAATTTATTCACCAAAAATGTCCTATGGAAATGATGGTTTAAGAAACAAAACTAGAAAAAAACCTTCAGTGAGAACAACAAAATCTAAAACCTCTTCAAGGTCTTCAATCTGCTCGTAAAGTTAAATTACATGTCTTGATCAAGTCCAACAACAAAGAAACATTCAGTGACAACACCAAAATCTACAACTTCTTCAACATCTTCTAAACCATCTTCAAAGTCAATATTGTGTGCATCAAATTCCTTAGTAGGGTCATCAATGTAGTCATCAAAACTACTATTTCAAACTTCAATGCCAAAAATAAGTCGAAAGAATTCAATTTCTCCTCCAAAACCTTCTTCTCTAAGTAAAGCTAGCATGATGTTGAGAAATTCAGTAATTCCACGAGGAAATTCTATCAAAGTTAAAACAAATCCTTTTCATCCATATTTAATGCCTACTTTTTCAGGTGGAACACCTCCAAATTTAAGGACCACAATGACATAAAATATCTAACTTTACCTAATAGGTGTAGACCTAGAACCCCCAACTTTGCGTGACATGTACAATTGAAGATCTTGTATGGTAAGGAGTGTGAGAAGAGAGTCATGGTCATTGAGTTGAGAAAGAGAAATAGTTTGGTATGACAACCTTACTTGTGATAGGTCTAGCTAGAAAACTATCAAATTACATGGTAATGGCATTCAAAATGTGAAAATTCCCATTTCACTTGGAAATAAGATGGTAGAGAAAGGTATAGATGAAAGGAGATATCCATCTATGGTAAAGAAATAAAATAGTTCTATCAATTCCACCTTGCAACTCTAAGAGACATTGAATTAAATTTCATCTTAAGACAGGGCTTTGAGAGGACACTTCCAAAGCCAACCTTCGTTATGGCTTTGAAACACATTGTAAGTATCAAGACTTAGCAACCTTATTTGCATAATTTTTTCTAGCATGGACCTTAATGTCATAGCCTTCTTTTTCCTAAAATGAATGCAAATTTCATTGCAATTTGGCTTGCAACATTCATAATTCATGCTCATGGAACATGATTGTGTTGCAATTGTGATAACATCTTCTCTATATAGAGGCTAATAAAAAATTATCGAAAATGACATTTTTGCTTTGTTTTTTTGAAGATTTAAGGAAAATTACACCAAGTAGCTTCCAACCTCATATGACCATCATGTCAAACTATCTCAGGATATTGTCCAAGTAAGAGCCACTTAAGCAAGCAATCAAGTATACATGACTCCAATTTCAATTAGCAGCAATGACAGTTCTAAGTATGGTGCAAACATTGCTCCAGATCCTTAACGGGGCATGTTTGATGACAATAATTTGGGGAGTGAGAGAGGTTAGGTAGGAGAAAAATTCAAGGAATCCACGGGAAATTGAAAAATATATAACTAATAAGGTGGAAGACATTTGTAACCTAAGAGAGAAACCTGTTAGGAAATGGGTGAAGTTGGTATTACACACCCAATTGGACAACCTCGAGGAGAAAACATTTCTGCCACTTTATTTGTTGGCATAATCTAGTAAGTGTGATTCACTAGCATGTATTTTGTAAAGGCCTTGACCTAGTTCCCATTCAACTCCATCCACCAGGTTGTAGAGGATTCCAAGCCTAATTTCATGAAAAGTAAGTTGGGGATGATCACATTGACCTGCTTGATGACGTGTCTATGAAGATTAACTACCTTGAACTATTTTTTTGCGTAGGGAAAGAGACACATTCCCATGTCTGAGCATGAAAACATTATTTGATATTGTTAATGCCTCTAGTGTTTACTTCTACAAGTTCTATAGGCAGAGTCTGTAAAGGGCCAGGTAGCCTCTGGATCTCATCTTTTATGAAAGGTGACATATCTAGTAAATGCCCCCATAGTCAATCTCTGGAATGGATCTAAATAGAAGTTCTTCATCTTAATATCCATAAAACACGACAAATTTAAGGTAAACTATGTACATGTGTCATTTCTCCCACAAAATAAAGTGTATAAGTGGTAAATTTTATACCAAGTGTGCTCCCACCATGTAAAGCGCAATTTGGTGAACTTATCATTTTTATAATTTCTTTTTCGATTAAATTTAATTTCACACATGATCAATTATTTCTTTGAAAGTTGTGTTCTACATAATTTGTGTACACTAAATTACAAATTGATTTTTTGAAATCTATTTTGTGTAACTGTTGACCAATAGATATATATCATGGACGATGAACAATGAAGATCAGCCGAATCCCATATGGAGGCTCAGGGATCGGGGGATGTTCTCGGTATTTAAATATAATATTAAATCTCCATACATGTGTGTACATATGGAATTTATTTTTTATTAACTTTGTGAGTTAAATTAGTTGTTAATAAGTTTCATATTTTAATTTTTAGGAGGTAAGAGGAGAAGGGTTTCAACTCCATCCATGGAGTGTGGCTAAGGTTCAACCAGTCGAGGTATGAGTTGTAGCAGGTTGTGGGAAAGGGGTGATATTTATTCCCCCGAAGGCCAATCAACGGCTGCTGGTTCTCAATAAGGTCATTGTGGGTCTGGTTCTCAGCAGCATCATTCTGGGTCTGGTTCTTAGCAGGGTCACGTTGGAGAAGATGTTAACCAAAAACATCAAGGGTGCCATCAATTTCACTATTTTTTCATTAAATTTGTACAACTTCTTTTACACGTTTTTTTTCTAATATACGAAATTATATATATATATTGATGCAGAGGCTAAAAATGTTCGAGCTAGTGGTCAAAATAGACGTAGGGCGGCCCGCTACATTAAAGAAGAAGGCTGTCAACCCAGCACAATTTATCCGGCCGAGATTTCTGATATACCATGGGAAACCAACATGGCAGAATGCACCTTACAAAGGTGTGAAAGCCTTCATGCAAAATTGCAAAGATATCTCGTCGCTTTGTCTCTACTTGTTGAGAGTCGACAAAGCCTTGAAATAGTTACACATTCATTGGGTGGAGTGGTAAATGTGAACAGAAATCTTGGGCCAACGACCGATTCATTTGTAGAATTGATGAGAAAGATAAAAGAAACAGTGATGGGTCCCGATAAATGGGAGTACATAAAACAAAAAGTTACAAGAGAAGTGGCCAAGTCAATTTTTAATTATAAGGAAGGGCCAAAATGAAAAAAGTTGAAGGTGCAGTATTTCAAGCACCTAGAAAAATATTTTTATTTGTATGATCGGCATCTTGCGGCCTTTGGAAGGCTTCCATGGAACGATGAGGTTCTGGTTTATTTTGCACAAATTTTTTATGCAAAATTTTTTTTGGGTATGAAACCCAACTACAATGACCTTCCTTCAAAATTTTTTGGCCCGGGGAAAGGTCGATTATATGACCGTAAGGGTGCTTAGCGAGATGTGGAGTTGCCTCGCCCTGAGCCGCCATTGGTGAGTCCACCGTTTCGAGTCGAGAATCAACATCTCAAATAAGTCGAGAAGCAAGGGATGTTATGATCGACAATGTTCATAGCGGATTTAGTGGAGTCGATCTTTGTTTAAATCATCAAAGAGCACATGAAAATGCACGTGCCAATTTTGTTTATTATACAGATGAGGAGATTTACAACATGAATGTTGAAGATCTCCGAACATATGCAATAAAATGTCGCAATGGTTTGCAAGACCTAATTTTTCATGAGGAAGAGGGCATCGGAACGGTATGTGTTAGTGACCTTAGGGTTTGAAATTATTTTTACATATACATGTGTACAATTTGTAATAAATACATGTGTATGTACATGTATACAGTTATTTGTATGTGTACATTAATCTAACAAAAATGTATGATTATATGTTAAAACACCATTTGCAGTTCTCACACATGATGCGTGACGAAAATGTTAATATCACGTTTGGGACCTCTAGTTCAAACAATGTAGATGGGTCTGACCATCAAGATATGTTGGCAAATGTTAGCGTTTTTTAAGTGACTTTAAAATAAATAATTGTGCACACATGTACATGTATGTATATATATAATTTGATAAAATGTTTTAACAAATACCGATTCCGTCTGATGTTTTTGGGATGGCGGTACCTTCTTCTTCCTTGGGAGATGTACCTTCTACTTCCTTGGGAGATGAGCCACAAGTATGGACAATTTTTCACAAGTTTAAAATTTATGTTTAAAAGTTATATATATATATATTCTACCTCAAAAAGTTCCATTAAAAATTGAGATATATATATATATAGAGAGAGAGAGAGAGATCTATATTTTGAGTTATTTAAATTTTTTTGAATTTAGGTTCCTATAGAAGATTTCTTTAATCCGGGGACTCTAGCGACGGAGATAGGAACATCCACAACATTTGAACAAGTTGTCTTTAGTTCCTTTTTTTAATATTATTGAAAATAAGTTTATATATGTACACGTGCATTTTCATTTGAAAGTTTTTAATATATATATATATATATATATGTGTGTGTGTGTGTGTGTGTGTATATATATATATAATTGTACATGTATATTGTACAGTTTACCACTACAGATGTTCCTATGGGAGAACTTGTTCATCAAATGGAGAGGGAACCTTGCGAGGTATTGCATGACTTTTTTGTTATATTTTGTTTTTTACATGAAGTTCTAGATATATATATTCTCATTCATTTTTAAAACTTCAAATTTTAATGTTCAAGTACATGTGCATTGTGTATGTAGGTTTCCCATTCACAGGATAGGGCGCGGACTGAGACCCTAGTAGGGAAGACGCTAGATCCTCCATTTGATGGACATGATTTATAGTAGATTTGATTTCAAAATTTAGATGGTTTTAAAATTTGTTAAACTTGATACAGTTTGATACTTGTGAGATTTACAATTTTTTGACATATTTTATTACATTGTTATTATATAATTTGTTTTATTTAATTTTTGGATGGTTTCAATCTACATTTTGCATGTGATATTTAATGAACTTTAAATGTTTAATGTTTTAATATTGCACAATATATAATCAAAAGGTTTTTAAAACTTAAAGTTTTGGATGGTTTCAATCTACATTTGCACATGTGGTATATAATGTTAAATGTTTCTGTTGGATCTAGTTGAAATATAATTGGCATGGCATGTGAGGTAACGATCTATATATAATTTAAATTTTTTTAAACTCAAGTTTTGAACGGTTTCAATCTACATCTCACATGTGATGTTTAATGTTTTAATGTTGCACGATATATTATCAAAATTTTTTAAAATTTTAAAGTTTTGGATGGTTTCAATCTACATTTGGCTCATTTGGATGGTTGAAGTACATTTGGAATTTTAAGATTTCTTTTGATCTCTCCATGTACTTTTGTTTGAATGAAAAAATTTCCAATAGGAACAACATCTAGCTTTTCAATGCAACTAACCATGTATCAATTGAGCTCTAATTGAAAAAAGGGTTTAAAGAAGTATATATATGTACAAATTATCCCTTTAATTTTGACTGGAAATATAAGTCTCTAGTACATATATATGTTTGTTGAATTTGGGTCAATGTCGTTAATGCACTCAAATAGGTAGCCTTGTCGATTTATTTACATTGTTGAAACGTTTTACCAAAAATTCCTACTAGTTTTTCATCAATGCACATAGAAAAACTACTTGGAAAAATTAATTGTGCATTCTAGAACATATCTATCCAAGACAAGTAACATTTTTCATCAATGCACATTGAACATATCCAACCATTGGACAAGAAGATTTTGTACTAGATTTTCAATCAGGATTAGAGATGTGGGTCAAACCCCACCAAAAGTTGGAGAAGTGCTCCGAGTCTCTTGTCTAAAAGGAATTTTCGTACAAAACTATACTGTAGATGATTTATTTACATTGTGTCCATACTTTTTATCAGAAAATCCAACTATTTTTTCATCAATGCACATAGAAAAACTAGTTCCAGTTAATTGCATTCTAGAACATATATATTGAGTACGTAAATAATTTTTCATCAATGCAAATAGTAAAACTAGAACAATTCATTTCATTCTAGAATATATATATAACATTTTTCATCAATGCACATGTATAGAAAAACTACTTTCAGTTGATACTAGAGCATGTGCTTGTAGCCAAAAAATTTGTACATGTGCAAACACTTGCACAAATAACATAAGCAGCTAAATTTTTAGTTGAGTACTGAAAGTTCTAAAACATATTTAATCCAAAGACAATAAATTTCTGGACAATTCACTCAAAAAAATTCTAATGGAATTCCATCCTCAATAATTCGTTTATGATCGGATTTTGACATTTTCCATCTCTTAATTTTCGATTTTTTCTTTGATTGAACTTCTATCAACTTTATGCATGTTGCACACACCAAGTGACTATATTGACAACTTATGGAATCAGGTTCATTGTCTTCAAAGTAAACAAAGTCTCCACTTTGATGAGTTTGTCTAAAAAAATAACCTTTCAGTATAATAGACCCTCTGTCATAGTGAAATCCGTAATCATTATAGTCTTGTAATAATTTCATTTTTCATTCAGTGCAATGCATCAAATAATACTTCACATTTTCATCATTTTAAATAGGTGCAATTACAACAAAAGCATGTCCTGCAAAATAAAATAAATTTAACAAAAAATTATGCATATTTAAATTTATTTCTAGATCTTTAAATCATTAGAAAGTAATTTAAATGTTACCTTCTCTAACAAGATCAGAAACTCGATCACCATCGGATGATATTGTAGTTTCCTCTAATTGCATTTCTTCAAACATTGCAACAGACATTTTTCCCTTTGTATTTAGCTCCGTATGTTTCCAATCGTTCACATACATTTTGTTTTCACAAACGTCATTGGATTTTGTGTTGTCTATGCAAACATCACAAAAACAAGAATATTTTCTTTTATCCAATGCAAACACATTTCTGGACAAATTTGTTTGAATTGAATGCAATTTTCGAGTCCCTTTTATTGTTTCAACATCATTTCCAATTGATCTATCTATGTCTTCGATTCCAATATGCCAGAAAAACCTTTATATGGAAAATTAAAAGAAGAATTTGTAAATATGATATAAAAATACAATCAAAGATAATCATTGCATGATAAATGTACAATGTTTAAAATTAGATTTCCAATATAAATTAAATTGAATGTACCTTCGCACTTCTCTTGATGGGTTTCTCTCATGGCTTAGAGCAGCGATGCACCATTGAACAACTTCTTCAGCGTTCACAAGTCGACTTGCAGAGTGGTTCATTTGATATCTTCGAAGTACTCATTTTATGCATGCTCCTGCACCGTCATGTTCTCCTTTTCCATGGCCAGTCTCAAAGAAATTCCAACAATGTTTAATGGAGGTTTTCTTATGAAGACGACACAACCAAAAAAATGATCGTGCAGATTTGAATTGACCTGCGCATCCGTCTGACCATATCCAATGTTCATTGAATGTTATTCCATGATTTTTCAATGAATCATAATTTTTTCCAAAACAATGTTGTACAAAACATGTATCATGTGTACAATCGTCACTGATATAAAAGTGATATTCTTTAATGATATGTCGATTTTCACTCGTGCTTTCTATATGATCGACATTTTGTTCAGCATGTCTACATAGAATATGGACGAGCATGGAGACTTGGTCAGAATGATAGTATTCACTTTGAATTTCTTTTTGTGGAACAAATGTGTAGTTTTCTGCAAAATCAATCACTGACAAAATGGTCCCTGGTGGAAAAACTTCACGAGATTTTTTGAATTGCAAGTCTTGACATCGAGCTCTATGGGAATGCTTGGTGTATTTGTAAATTTTTGCCTCAAACTTTCTCAAAAGTCTATCAGAAAAATTTCATCTTCTAATAATTCGATTCTTTTAACACTATCTGCACCTTGAATCGATTTACCGATATATTCATATCTCTTCCATTTCACTTTCATTTTGGACAATGATTGATCATTTATATCAATACGATATTTGTTTTGAAATTTAGTCAAATTTCCACAATCATTGCATTTTTTACCACCAACACATTTCTTTTTGTAAAATAGTTCATCGCTTTCTCTTTCACATAGAATTTGAGATATGAATTCACGGATAGTGGAAGGAGGAGGTGAATTCTTCCATAATGTTCTACCGAAATCAAGGAATGTGTCATAATATAACTCAAATTCCACATGATAACGACAACAACAAGTGTCGCGTACGGTGATAGGTTTTACATACCATGTTTTTTGTTGAACAAAAGCACTGAGTGAAACATGAATTTGACGATTCTCTTCTTTGAACTTGTTGAATAACTCTATCTGAGTGGTTTCCAAGAGATTTTTTTCATGTTCTTCGTACTGATTTCGTGCTATTCTTCTTCGCATCACATGCCTTGCAGTTGGTGAAACACGCGAATTGTTCTTCCAATATTCATATATTATTTTTTAACATTTTCTCCAAGTCTATCTTTGTATGGTTGCCTACAAATAGCTCTCCAACAAGCGAGTTCATCATTTACATCTATTTGTAGCTTAAATTTTCGATGTTTGTGCAAAGTTTTTCGCGAGGTTCCGAGTGCTCGTGCCATAGATGTTACCAAACGATTTTCTTGAGTACTTGATGAAACCATTGCCATCTGTATTCCTCTACGTACAATTGAAACATCTTTCTCTCTAGATCTCTTAATTGACTTTATAGCACTACTCATATTTTTTATCACATCTTCCTTCATTTTTTATCTTTGGTTGATTTTCGAATACCCAATAGTGTCGTAGCTTCTTTTAATTTCCTTAATGATAGGAGACCTTTCAACATTTGAGCCTGAACTGTCACCCGCTCATTTAAGAAATACTTTTCAAAAATGCAGTTAACACGATATCGTATAACATGGTCAGGGTTTTTATCTCCATATGTGTGCGTGTCAACATTTTCCAACATCTCATTATCGATAGTGATTTCATTTGTACATATTCGAAAAAATAGTACATATTCAATAAATAACTAAATTAATAAATATATCTAAAATTTCAAATATTTTTCAAATTAGTTCATCAAATAAAAATTAAGCTTCACATTTTACATTAAGAAAATTTTAAATATATCAATAGATCGTAATATTTACATTTACATACCTGCTTCAATTTCTGCTTGAGGTTGATTTTCTTCTTCAATATTTTGAGGAATATCTCTGTCTGTTTACATTAAACAAAATATTTTTCAAATTAGTTCATCAAATAAAAATTAAGCTTCACATTTTACATTAGGGAAATTTTAAATATATCAATAGATTATAATATTTACATTTACATACCTGCTTCAATTTCTGCTTGAGGTTGATTTTCTTCTTCAATATTTTGAGGAATATCTCTGTCTGTTTACATTAAACAAAATATTTTTCAAACTAGTTCATCAAATAAAAATTAAGCTTCACATTTTACATTAGAAAAATTTTAAATATATCAATAGATCATAATATTTACATTTACATACCTACTTCAATTTCTGCTTGAGGTTGATTTTTTTCTTCAATCTTTTTAGGAATATCTCTGTCTGTTTACATTAAACAAAATATTTTTCAAATTAGTTCATCAAATAAAAATTAAGCTTCACATTTTACATTAGGAAAATTTTAAATATATCAATAGATCATAATATTTACATTTACATACCTACTTCAATTTCTGCTTGAGGTTGATTTTCCTCTTCAATAATTGAGAGGGCTTCTAATTTTCTTTTGCGAGATTGTCTCGTCTCTTTTCTATGTTCCTCAGGGTCTCTTTTTCAATCATATTTTCTCGCACAAGTTCTTCGATTTTCCATGATAATAGGGTATGAAGTTCAAAAAATTAGACAATAACTCAATTGCAAAAAATATCACAAAATATTTAATTTAAAAAAATTCAATGTAAATTTTTTTCAAAAAATACATACTCCAATTCAAAACACTTACTTTAAAAAAGTCGAGCGAAAAATGTCTTATAAAAATGGAACGAAGCTCAAAAGATTTACTTCAACTCAAAAAACGTACATACCTCCAAGAAATGTCTTTTAAATGTAGGTCCAAGAATTTTTTTTAAGTTCAAAACAATTTTTGCCAAAATAAGGCCGCCTCTTAGAAATGTCTTCCAAAAAAATTCTTTAAACCCAAAACAATTCTTTGTAAAATCAATTTTCTTCCAAGAAATGTTCTTAAAACCCAACTTTGAAGATAAGTTTTTGAACCCAAACCAAGATCTTTATAAAATGAGATGAAATGTGCGAAATGTGTGAAAATGGTGAATCATTTCACGACAGTTTATATTGCCGTGAAATGTGTTTTAGTAGCAGCTCCGCAAAACTTTCCGACTGACGGAGAGTTATAGAATAGTTCGGGTGAAATTTTGATTAAAATTTCGGCCGAACTATTAAGACGTTAGATTTAACGAGCCTTCGTCGGAAAAAATAGTTCGGCCAAACTTAGATTAAAATTCCGGCTGAACTAACGCGTCACCAATTACGCAAAAACCAGGCTCTGAATACGGTTCTGCAACTTCAGACTGATTAAACTCCATGAAATATTGTTGATTAACTGTCAGAACCAAGACAAGCATTTTTATAATTGAATATACTTTCAGGAAATATAACTTTTATGGAATTTCATAAACGTTTATTAATTTTAATTATTTTTCTAATAAAATGGGTGCAAACAATTTCTGAGGGTCATGGTGATTCAGTGAAATCAAAATTTTGTATCTCCCAAAATACATGGTAAAAAAAATTTAAAAAATTATGCGGTATTACATTGGTCCGTCGTCTCTAATGGGTAGCTTTTAGATTTTTAGTTTATAACTTATATGTTAAGAAATTTCTTGCGACGCGAAACATATCCAAAATACGCATTTTTTCGTATTTGACTAGTTCAAAAAATTCTATTAATTATGATATGAATCCATTGGCTTTGTAAATATGACGAAACCAAAGTAGACTCTGTCTAGATTTTTGTAACACATTTTGTTTTTTCAAAAACACAAATTTTCAATGAATACAACATTGCGTCATAACATGACTTCTTATGAGTCCTTTGATTGCTAGGAAACACACACTCAAAGAAATGCTAAGTTGACATATCAAATCTACATTAAAAAATTTCAAAAAATAAGTAATAGAAAGCTAACAAAGTTTCTCACAACTTTTATTTTTATCAAAAAATGAAATTCTACACAGAAAAATTGTTATAGTTTGCAGAAAGTTGAAGAACAGAAAAAAATGAAAATTTTTTCTCAAAAAAGGGCAAAAAGTGTAACCCAGCTTCACATTTTCACCCATATATTAAAAACTTGGTGAATCTTAGTAGTCCCCTATATGTAAATTATAAAAAATTTTATGTTATTTTTGTAAAATATTTAGTTTTCTAATCATTTTATATTAGTATATATAATTTTTTGGCGATTTGGTAAAATATTTATAAACTATAAAATTTGGGTGAATAATTTTTTTTTTAAAATGGAAATTGGCGAATCGTTTTTTTGGAAAAGGCATGGAAAATTAGCCCACCTGTGAATATTAACCCCTAAAATTTTCCATGGTTGTCAATTAACATAAACAACTTCCAATATACATTTATATGACATCGTGGGTTCTTGTAAAATCTCCTTTAACACCTGGAGTAGCACTGACTTCTGTAGAGTGCCCATCTACTAGGGTTTCTGCCAGAAAGATATTAGACTGAAGCTCACCTCTTATTATTTCTTCATAGATCTCCTCTCCCTGGTCAAGGGCTTTAATTTTGGCACAAGCTAAGAGGATACTTGCAAAAATTATCACATTCAGCTTCCTACCCGAAACTTCTATTTGTTGCAAGAGGATTAGAGATTTTCCATCATAAAAATTCTATGTATACTGTGCCAAAGTTGCAAACCGAAAATTACATATAATTCAGAAATTAATTTATATAAACTTTAAAGTTAATTGAGCATTAGCTAGGAGCCTATATTCAATTGACATAGTGTATGTATGACATTATGGCCATAGGAGCACTAGCATGATTAGGACAAGTAGAGTGGAGTCAGTGGCAAAGCCAGTGAAATGAACTCCCAAGGTTCTTTCTTACCAAGCACCTAGGAAAGCCCATTCATGGTTGGGATACATGGGGCTAGCCATTTCCCCAAAAAAACAAGAAATTTGTAACCATAATAGTGATGGTAGTTAACGAACGAGCCAAATTCTTGGCTATAATAATTGGGGCAACCAAAATAAAACTTGAGACTGCTTTCTGACTTTTATAGTTCTGGTTTTAAAGTCACCCTTATGTACTTTTGATTGGCACCTTTTATGTCTATCATTTCATATTACAATGACGAATAAAATTAGTCTTCCCACTTTTGGGAATGGAGGTATGAAAGATAAGTATTAAACCTTTGTGAGAAGCCTTAAGCCATGACCATATGTTGGATTCTATGCACTATTTCCATCAACGGAAAAAATATCTTTTCCAAAACTCAGAAAGATATGATTGATCAGCAGAAAATTTTTGCAACAAAATAAAGGGGAAAAAAATAAATCACGAGTATCACCCATTAGAAAATAGAAGGCATTCTCTACTAGACCTGGTCGTAGACCAGGTTGCAATAACATGCTCTCTAATTTGTTAAGTTCTGCACTCAACTCCTGAACTTGTTCTATTTGTTTTATATCATCTTGCAAGGTAGAATCTAAGATATTCACATGGTTTGAAGCTTCCTTGTAATCACATATTCTTAGAAGATAAAAGATGTGCAGCATTCAGTATAAAGGCGCAGACCATGACAACACTCTCTTTGATCCTGAGGGATTGAATTCCAAATGGCATCACATTTATTCACAACTCTCTCTATAGCATCTTCCCACTGCATAAGATGAATGTGAAATATCGATGTTACACAAACCATCTCAAGTTTAGGATACTTTATTTTACTAGAATGTTCTTGTGTAGACTCTAAAGCATGTATTGCACCTTAAAAATCCCTTTCAGTCGTCAAAGAATTTGCAAGCTGTAAGGTGAAGTTGCAAGACCATAATTTTTCTGACTCCCCTTCTCCAGTAGCGCTTGCTGACTCCAAGCCCAACCCATTTTTAATGTTACCCATTTTTCACAAGGTCACTCTCGACTAAAAATTTTGTGAATCTATTGTATAATGCTCCTGGAACACCACTGTGTCGTCTTTTAGATTGTTATCCCGATTATGTCCACCATAGTCATTTCAGGAGCTATTGTTAAAACCCATTTAGCAGCACATCCGCCTTGAACAAATTTAAAATAGAGGGAATAGGCTATCCTCACATGACCCTACCAAGGATTCGGATTCTTCACACTCCCTGAACTAGTCTAGGTTGAAATCCAAAACTCAACATTTATTATAGATGCATGTGTAATTCATATAACATGGCTGAAATCATTTGATAAGGAACCTTGGAGATAGGAATCATCCTACATTGAGTTCAATGGTGAACTTGAGATCATGCATGGGTGGGAGCCCAAAAAAATATTTTGGAAATACATAAGGAAACTCTAAAAAACTAGGTGTTGAATAAAATATATCATGCCCCTTTTGTTCATGGTCACCACATAGAAACATTATCATGGTTTTTTTCAATTGAAAAGTTGAAAATATGTTAAGGATACAACCCTTTTGGTCCCAGCCATAATATTCTTCTAACCCAAGTCATTAAGGAAGTGAAGCAACTTGTAATTGATAGATTAATGGTATTGGAGCTAGGTTGTTTTTACTTTATTTTATAACTCCACAATATTTCCTAGCTGATTTATTTTATGTATTGTACAAAAGAGCTTCTACACCTTTTCAATATCTATCATCTGAAGATTGAGATGGGAATATTTCATACTCGATAGGTCACTCACAACACATAGGTGATTGCTCTTGGTTGTAGCCATACAATATCACCTCACTGACCTCACTCTTTTGGGTGATTATATCTCGGTGATTTGAAGAAAATCACATCCAAACTATTGGGGGAATTAGGTGATAGAATTTGTTTAAAGTTGAGGTAAGTCACCTACAACCACTATTACACCAAAATTCTTGTATAAGACATTTATTTAAGACAAAATTATAATTTTGTGTTAATTATTTGTTTTATATTAAATTATTATTTTGATATTTTTAATTATTTTAAATTAAAAATTGGACTTGATGTTATGAATGCTCTCAGAGAAAACAAATAGTCTTGATTTCTTGGTTGTTCACATGATGGGATTGACTACCCATTTTCCCTTTATTTGTCATTGTTCTGTCTTGGTTGTCGAGGGTTTTGCTACACCATGCCAGGGTTTCTATTCTATGGAAATGTGACTAGGGTTTTCTCAGAGTGAATGGACTCCATTCCTTTCTATGGTGGAACCCCAATATGCACTGGTAAGCAGTTTTATCATTTTTTCCAGATTCTTCTCTATTTAAAAGAGGTTGGAAATATTTGAAGGTTTCAATATAGAAAAATCGATACATCAACCATATTTAAGAAATGAGGGAATGAGATGCAGAATGCAAAACATATATATTAAATAGAGGATAATAAAATAGACCAAATTCCACATAGCAGCAAGAACAGGAAGAAGCACATAGCTTCATAAATCTCCAACCTTAAGTATTTTGTTAAAATGGTGGCCTTGGGTTATAGTTTAAAGGTGGCCGATATTATAAATTTCCTTTAAACACTCTTTTTTCAAGTATAGGGTCATATGACATAGGACATTGACTAATATAAATTAATTAATTATTTGGACCAAGGATCCATAAGGATAAAATCACTTATTGTTGGCTCTAGCTCCCTTCACACAATCTAATTCCTAGGATTTCCTAGTCTATAAACTCTTAAAACTATCTCAATCTACCAGACCTCTCCCATCAGGTTGATCAACCCAAGGAATGGGATCCCTATCTTTTTCATGCAGCCCCTCAGGTTATCCCACTTCCCTCCAGTGCTCTAGCATTGACCGGTTAGGAAATCTCACTGTTGGGACTCCAGGGATTATCAACTGTAATTAAGTTTATTCAATGAAAGGATCATAGCCCCTCCATTTTTTTTCCTTTCTCCTTCTGCAATCTGTGATTTGTTAGTATTATCATTCAATTTACCACTTTACATATTCCATTGTTAGGCCTTTCATCCATTTATCATGTAGACATATACATTACTGTTCTAGGTATAAAAAGTGCAAGTATTACATAGATATCATTATCACTCAACTCCATTTGCATGTCTCCTTTTGCTCTTGAAACATGTTGGATATCTCACAGTTGAATTTCATGTGCTTTTATCCTCCACTGTGTACATATTGATCAACAATAAAGTGGTACTGGTTGAGAAACAAGAATTTGTGGAGAAGGATGTCTCTAGCTTGGATGCCATCTCGTCCACTTCATCTTCAACACTCATATCAAACAGCTTTTGTAGCTACTTCCATTTTTGGTATATTTTCTTGCATAATGTCCCTTCTTACAACATTTGAAACATGTCACATGGATCATAGCCCCCTCCTCAGAATGAGATGAACAAACCTCTTTTTCCTTGGCCTTCTTGGGTCATCCTTTAGTCATCCTCCCAATGAGTGGGATATTTTGAGTCTCTTCCACTCTGACTGACAAATTCTCCTCTTGGAAAAAATCATCACACAATGTCTCAAAAGTGGAAAACTTCACGCATTCCCATTTTTCTTACACAAATGTAAGTCAAGATACTGAGAATCCATTTACAGTTATCTGAACTAACTCATCTTCATAAACCTTGTTTCTTATGTTTGTAAGTTGATCTCTCAACTTGGTGGTCGTTATTGGATAGCTTGCCATAGTATTACTATTTCTCATGTGGTTACTAATGAGCTTTTTCTTCAAAAGAATCTTGTGGGATATGTTCAAATTTCACACTTTGATACAGAGGGACTGAGGCATGATACAAATTATTCCCGGTATTATTCTATGTGATGTGAGGGATCAAGTGGTCCTTGAATGAATCAAGAATAATTTTCTTCTTTTTGGCCACTTTCTTATTGTGCTCAACCAAACGAACGGATGGACATCTCACCCGCAAACCTAGTACATTTCCAAGTGCCTATATTGGGGGCAGATCAACTTCAAACACGAAAACAATGGCATTGCACACACTAAAAGCTTCTGATAGATCTATCTCACAAAAAGGAGTCCCATCCATATATGGATTCACTGAGAGATTTCATATGTATAGCTCTAATACCATGTCAGTTTTCTACACCATGTTTCAGATCCTTACCCAAAGAATGAATTTTACAGCTCCTAAAACATTAAAATTTAGAATATAGATTGCACCTATCAAAACTTTAGATGAGTATACACTAAAATATTGTAAGGAAATATTCAAGAGTGGAAAGACTGCATTTCATGAGCCAATTTACAATAGAAGATAAATAATGTCTACTTGACATAAAATATGCAATTTGAAAATTATGACAACAAGCTATACCAGCTAAGTAGGGTCTGATATACATCATGTAACAATCGGAAATGTTCTATATGGCAAGGAAAAGCTACAAAAACAATCACATGGTCTTTGTATTACTCAGAAATAAAGTATTATAGCAATTTTTCATCATGCTCAAGCTCTACATGTCTGAAAGATACAACACATACAACTCTGTTGTTTGAAATATTAATCTGCCCTCCATCCTTGTATAAGCCAAGAGGAGGGGGTTACAAACTGGCCATTAATGGGCTCAAGGAGTTCACCATTCTTGGCTAATTAAATCCCTCATGGAGTGTAAATCCCAAAGTAAATTCATCCACCTGCTCAAAAATAAATGCTCCTTGGTAAGTGCAACCCTACACAACAATTGTAACTTCCAAGCATAAATTTGCCGCAGAGGGATGCATGCCCCACAATATTACAAGAGAATATTCTCTATGGTATGTGTGCTACTTCATGAATGCAAAATAGTAACCCCTGCAAATCCAAGATATAAGGGAGGGCCCATAAAGAAAATCGAACACATGAGGACCAACCTTACAAGTGTGTCATTTCTCTCCAATTTCTATTGTTGTTTACCAACGTGGAAATGATCTCCTACTAACTTAAATCAAAATATCAAAACATGAAATTAGAAAGTGGATATGGGAATAGATTTTTTCTATAAAATAATCATCAATGATGCATGGTGACAACTGCAACCTTTGTCACATTTCTCTTAAAAAATGCATTCCACATACCTCCAATATATAGATTTAGATTACAACTGATAGGCAAGGTAAGCAAGGTAGTTGGGAAAAAAAATTATGAGTTCCTAGAAGATAATTACGTATGGATAAATAAGCTTGACTACATGTGAATATATCATTATTCACATGTGGATAAATACATGTGATTATTCACATGTGCATAAATTCATGTGACTACATATATAGAACCATGTTATGTGTACCTAATGGACGAGTAAAAATTACACACAATAGACACATATGTCCTAACAATAGACATCTGTCATAAAATTCTCAACATGAAGACAGTCCAACACCTTTGTTCTCTTCAGCTCTCTCCCAAGGTGTCAAATTATCTTCCCTTGAAGATGGAAAAGCCTTGGTTGCAGCAAGAAGTTAACAAGAGGGAAATCCTTTTACTTCCCAAGATTGGTTTGTTGCTTTCATGACTCAGCATGAACATTACATCATGAATAATTGTCCCCATAGTTGTAACAAAGTTTCTCTAGTAAAGGAGATTTGGCTGAACTCTATCAGATGAAAGCTTTTACCATGGGCTAGGAGGAAATGGAAGCTCAACAACGCACAATTTTTTAACATAAAACCATCAGTCTCCTAGAATTTATTGTTTATGCTATCAAAAGCTTGGATTACATCCAAAAAAAGGATGAATACTTTAAAAGTAGAGTGCTCAGTAGTTTGAAATTTTGTTTGATGATATGTACAAGTGTCTCCGTGAAAAAGAGATTCTATGAAAGCCTAAGGATCTATACAAAAATTGAAAACTTCATCAGCCACTAAAGCGTCAAAACTCAAAGGTTTTGACATCTACTTGGATGAAATTGTGTATGGCACCAACTTTCTATTTGGATTTTCTGATGTCTTGTTAAGGAGAGTTTCTGTAGTTTTGTTTTTGGATAGTATAAAGTATTGGAAAATCTTTTATATGATTTGTAGGAAGTATTATAAAACTCACATGCTCTGATCCCAGAGTGCTTGTAAATTTGGTTTCGATAGTAATTTGGATTTTTTATGGTCTATGCTACAACTTACAAATGAATACATCATTTTGGCGGAAACTATCCTATTATTTGGTTGTACTTCTATCTCTTCTTCAGAAGAGATCTTCTATAAAATATATATTTTTTCTCTTATATACTAATTCAACCTATATCTGTCCTTTTTAGAAATTTATAGAAATCCAATATGCACTAAACTCATTGGTGTTGGTTATTTATTCTGATTTTCCAGATGAGATTGAGTTCTATGGAGACTATTATGGATGGTTTCACAAAATCTTGGAGTTGGATTTCGATTTATCTTCTGCTTTGCTTTTCCATCACTCAAAAAGGCACTTTATAAATTCTAGAACCATGTTTAATTTGTCATATCTTCATTATTACTCTATAGAATAGTTTAGACCATTGTTCTAACTATTATTAATTTTATTTTCTCCAAAATGTTTCCTCTTATGCCCCCAGGTGGGCCAAGTATAGACTATTATATTTAAGTAAATTGTAGTAAGAATGTTTGAGATGAATATTCTTTAACTTAATCATGATCACAGTGAAACAAATCAACTTGATGGTAAGTCGAAAAATGTTCCATATTTGAAGTGTCCAAGGAGAATTCCATGCTGATTTTTGCATATCCAGTGTATTAGTTAGATTTGGATTTATCTTCTGCTTTTCTTGGCCATCACACACTAAGGTGTTGTATAAATTATAGAACCATGTTTAATTTTTCATGTCCTTTTTGGTAATCTCTAGAGTAGAATATTGTTTGAACTACTATTCTATCACTTCTATCAAAAAGGGTTCCTTTTCTGTCCTAATGTGGGTTAGGTATGGACTCTTATATTTAAGTAAAATTTAATAATAATGCTTAAGATGAATTCTCTTTAACTTAATGATCACACTGACATAAATCTACTTGATGATAAGTGGAAAATGTTTCCATATTTGATGTCCAAGGAGAATTGCGTGCATATTTCAACATTTCTAGTGTATTAGTGAAGTAGTCTGTAGTCTGACACCAAATCCCCATGCCCAACATAAGAAATGTTCGTGGCATAAACATTAATGAAACATTGCAATTGGAAAACCTTTCTAATGTTGATGTGCATTTCATGAGTGTAAAATTGAGTGGGGTATTTTCAAGTTTGAGCTAATGATTTTCCCCTCAAACCAAGCCTCAATAGAATTTTACCACTAGCAAAGATCATTTTCAACACTACATTCAAGTTAATACTGCCTTTACATGCCTTCACAACTGCCTCCATGAGCATATAATGAAGATTGAAAACCTGGTCATGACCCCTTTTTCTCTAATGATGGTAGTCTGGTCAGGGAAAAAAATTCTTCAACTAAACCAAAATATGTCTGAAAGACAAATACACTATAGATTGTCGCTGCTATATACTCCATTTAATGATTTAATAGAACAATATGAAAACATTATAGTATTTTTTATTTGTTGTTTATCTTCAACCCATGCATGTTTGATATTCCATATTGTTGAGAACAATTGCAAGTCCACTAACATTCACCACCACATATAAAACCATAAATTTTGTAAGATTATGTAAATCTCTAGGCAATGCCCCACTCAATCCCTACACATACTAAGGTCTACTCCCATTTCCCCTCTCTGGTCATTGTTTTAGTCAAGGCAAAACATCTTCATAAAATTATAAATTGTCTCAAGATAAATGGGTTCTTTTAGTGGTCAACATAACTGTAAAATGTTGATCTTTACAGATGATAGGGCATCTTCTCTACCTATGGAAGAGAAGCTCTGCATTAAATAGGGAAGTACTCTTCTGGTCCTATAATATGCTAGAGCTTTAAAGATAATAATATATATACGCAAGGGACATTCAAATATAGGTAGTGTATCAATTTTTCCCCAAAATTCATAGAAAAAGCTTCCCCTTGCTGATTTTGTCTTTGACATGTACATTAATTTGCAGTTGGCTAACACTACCTATTCTATATTGGTGCAGGATACAAATCTTCATAGCACAAATATACATTTAGCAGTCTTGATTTATTCATTGGAGCATATGCATATTTTACATAGAATAGTTAACTTAGTTCATATAGATTACAATCTCAAACTTGTTCTAAGACTTCTTCTAAGATGGAATAAATATATTCTACTTGCATGTTTGGTGCTTCCCAACACTTCATTTACACCTCCACCTGATTTTCATAATTTCCATAACTATTAGGTAGACACTTACAGCTTCAATGTTATTTTTCTTGTTTATTAAATATTTTCCAAGACTTTACAAAGTTTTATAATTTCTCGAAAGTTGTATAAATTAGAATCTATAAAGTTTCAAGGTTTAATTTTTTAAATTCTTGTTTGTTAAAGGGTGCTAGCTCAATGGAAGAGCACCTGCTTTACAAGCAGGAGGTTGGTGGTTCGATTCCATCATGCCCTGATATTCATATGGAATGGTCACGAAGGCTCTTTTGACCATCACTAATGAACTTATGGTGACATTTTTCGACCCTCACCAATGAGCTTATGGTGATATTTTTTTGACCCCCACCAAATATGAAATGGTGACAGTCAACGAATGTTTCCATATATATGCATCAATAGTGACGGCCATGAAAGGTTCATCACAAAAAAAAAAAATTCATATTAAATGGTGATGGTCACTATCCATCATTATAATCAATATTCATGATGGACCTTGAATGTCACCACAACACATACTTTCGGCAATGCCACTTTGGTGACATTCAATTTTTTGGTGACAGATATTATTGTCCATCACCATTGCTCATATGAAATGGTGATGATAATTATCCGTCATTATAAATCATTATTGGCAACGGACCTTGAATGTCACCACAACACCTATACTTTTGGTGACGCCACCTTTGGTGATGTTCAGTTTTTGGTGACGAAGACTCTTTTGACCATCACCAATGAGCTTATGGTGAAATTTTTCGCCCCTCACCAATGTCCTTTTTTCTTGTAGTGATCCTTCTTCTTCGTTGTTTGATACCTCTTATTTCTCGTGCTTGGCCATAAACAATACTCTCTCATTGGCTTCTTCTTCATTGTCATTGTCTTCATCGGATGATGAGCTATCTTCTTTAAAGAGAAAGTTCCTTTTGGATCCTTTCTTTTTGAATTTCTTAAATACTTTCTTTCCTTTTGAGTTTCCATCATTTCTGTTTGAATATTTTTCTGTGAAATTCCCAACCTCACCATAGCCGAAACATATCAATGGAATTTGACCTTCAAATTTTCCCTGACCAATTTTTAGTTTTCTCGTAAAGTAAGCATATTATTCATCTGAAAGACCTTCTCCATCATCTCCCTTTTCTTCACACTTGCAGGTGCATGTATTTTCAATTGAAGTTTATTTGTCCTTATTAGTTTTCTTAGATGCAACGAACATAGTTTCTAGATGCGAAGTACCCTCTTCTTCATCAAGTCTCATTTCATATGCCATGAGAACTCCATGTAATTCCTCTTTGCTGAGTTTGTCCAGATTTGCATTGTATTCTAAGGCCGATACCTTTGGGTTGAATTTTCCTGGTAATGTTCTAAGTATATTTCGTATAATAGTCTTCTCGTCAACTGGCTCTCCTAATCCTTCTAGAGTATTGTTTATTTCATCAATGTATTGGAACTATGCAACAATGTTGCAATCTTCTTTCATTCTGAGTTGCTTGAATTTTGATCTATAGATTTGAAGCTTTTATTCTTTGACATTTGAGTCACCTGCATATATATTCTCAAGCTTGTCCCATACATTTTTGGCAATTTTACAACCCAACACCTTATGATAAAAAGATTCAATAAGTCCAATGATAATAATATTCTTTTCTTTTGCATCATTTACCAAATTCTTCTTACCTTGTTCATCCGCGGTTGATGTAAATCCATTTTGAGCAGTGTCCCATACTTTGTAACTTTGTGCCAAGATATAGACCTCCATTATTCCTTTCTAGAGTGCATAATTTTTTTCATTGAACAGAGATACACCATTCTTGGTATGCTCCATGACCTCCTTCCATCTATTAAACTGTTATTGATGGAACCAAGCTCTAATACCAATTGTTGGAAATACTGAGAGGGGGCATGAATGAATATTCCTTTCAATTAGAGAATTAGTTAATATTAAATTATTATCAGTTTTTGTACAATGATAGCAGTAAACAAAAGGAACACAAATGCACATAGTTTTTAAGGTGAAATCCCACTCCGAGACAAAAACCACCTAATGCTTTTCTAATAATTCTTTAATATTCAACTCCAATTGAAAATAAAGCTCCAACTTCCTAGAATCTAGAAAAGAATTATTCTCCAGCTCACACTAGATGGACTCTCCAATGCCTGAGATTATTCAATAGTCAACTGAATGGATGCCCCAACACCCAAAGAATTGCAACTCACCCTAGCACCACCCTACCACCCTATAGAAGAATAAAAGAAGAATGGACTCCCGTACCAAGGAAAATTGTCCACTTTACAATGATATAGAATGATGTAGAATAATAAGACACACTAGAAAATAACCCAAAATATAACACAACCACCTAATGATGATCCTAGACCTCCTGACACTGCCTCTTCAACTCTTGGCAGATAGACACAGGTACAATTTTTACAATAATGTATTTACAATGACTTAGCACAATGATACCTTTATAGTGACTGTATGCAGTGACACCCACTTGAAGACTTCATGTGATGAACTTCTTGCTGTTGTTCTACACCTTGATTGCTTCTCTTGTCATGCTACCCTCTGTTGCACCTTGCTTTTCTTTCCTTCCCTAGAAAGTCTGGTCCTTTGCATCCCTTGACAACACATGATCTAGCTTTTTCTTGCCTTCTAGGAGCATGATATTGAATCTGGTGTATCTCTGTCATTTCATATCCCCAATATGTGATTTTCAGTCCTGTAGTATTCCTATGAGTCTTCTTTCCAATGCCACAGGTTTGACCCAATTTGGATTCTTCAAGGGATATTTATGCCCAATCTCTCACAATGCCCTAATTATGGACTGTTTCAGTAGACAAAAATTGTACAGTGTGTCACGTGTCCCTATTTCTTCATTTGGCTCTAAAATTGATAGAGTGAAAACTACAGTCCATGCACTAGCTACCATATTTTATATAATTCCAATCTGATACCTAGAGAGAGAGTTATGATGATTTTCCCAAGGTCACTTCTTTGATATGAATTTCAGGAGCCTACAGAAGCACTGACGTCCACAGATCATGTCTCCCACACTATTTCACACATTGATCTAAATTTTTTACAGGAGCTTCCTCAGGATTTCGGCTTCGCCTCATCAAAATTTCAGCTTCTGATCCTTCGTAGAAAAAACGTTAGAGCGAAAATTCCACAATGACCTGTTTCAGATGGAGAAATCCCTTTCATAAGGAGGATATGAGGATCACAATTTATATAAATGCTTAGGTTGAGAAGGGACTCAAAAAGTGAACATGGGAGGGATTTTAGGAGCTTAAAAAATATTAATTCTTACATTTCAATGTCCCATGCCACAACCCCATGGGGTTTTAGCCCACTAACTCGGGGTACAAACTTCAAACATGAATATCTCTCAAACTGTGAAGAATTGCATGGCATGCCATATATCAATGGAAACATATCGACAAGTAAAAACCATAAAAATCATTCTTGACCTAGAATATAGTAATCTGGTAGGTAAAAATTGCCATGAAATATTGGGGTAGCCCCTGGTGCTGCTTGGGTTGACATCAATGACAACCACTGATCAACAGTTGTATGGTTGCTGATGAGCCTAGGAAGGGTTGCACTAGATTTACCGACACATTACATCATGCTAGTGGTCCATTCTGTGTGGGGAATGCAGGATATCGATTCCCTTATCCCTGGTTGTTATATGATTGCTGGGGTGAATTTAATGATAGCCAGGTTGTGATACGTTCTGAGTAGAATCGTATGATTATCCAGGGTATTGATTACTATTGCCTAGGTGTCCTTGGGCCAAAGACCCAATCGAACCATCTGCAATATCGACGTGCATGGTACTATTGCTACCTAGGTGATCTTGGGTAAAAGTCCCGATCAAACCATCTACAATATCGATGCACATGGTACTACTACTACCTAGGTGATATTGGGAAAATACACGATCAAACCATCTGTAGTATCGAAACACATGGTACTACTGCTACCTAGGTGATCTTGACCCAAAGACCAGATCGAACCATCTTCAGTATTGACCTACCTTGTAACTCCCTAGGTATCATGGGTGTTAGTGATGCCTAGGTGATCTTGGGTCAAATATCCATCTCAAACCGTCTACAGTAGTCGACACGCTTCGTAATGCCCCGAATACAAATTATTTTTGCCTAGGTGACCTTGGGTCAAATACCCGTCTAAGCCATTTGTAGTAATTAATGCACCTAAAAACTCAAGAGGATGAGGAAAACAAGTTCCCCTATCCCTTGTTGGTGTATGGTTTCTCGGGGGGAATTTTCGCGATGGGATCTTGCATGTGCGCAAGGTTGGGTCCCCCATTAGGATCGTCAACTTCCTATCAGTGGAAATTTTTCCTGGTGCAGAGGTGTCTGAATGTTTCCATTAGCGGGGATACCTCCGGTATGTGGTTATGACCAGTGCAGATGGTGCATAGTACCACTCTGCCAACTAAGTAGATTGTATGGGAATGAACACTACTCATCGTGCCAAATGTGGATGCTTGGAAAGGATCTGTTGTAGAAGATGAGGTCTTCTGCTTCCATTTCCATGTTGTTGGCTTGCGTGTGTCTAACTCTTTTGGGGTGTGTAGACTTAATGCTGCTCTTGCCGCTCTTAGCTTGGGGAGATGCTCACATTTAATTGTATGATGAAATTGTGAAAAAATCCAGAAATAAGTACGCATGATCTTCTCTTTGTTAGAGATAATTCTCTGTGGCAGAGAAGAGACTGTGCAAAGACTATTTGTGAGGGGCTTTAGTTCTTTGCATTGATTGACACGGTGGTCAATCCGGTCGCAGAGTCTACATGTTATGCTAGATTTGGCCTGGGTCATGCTTGGTTAGTGCATCGTCCCAATTTTCCCATCACGTTGATGTGGGTGTGGGGTTGCTGGCCTAGGTGTGATGTACTTTCTCTATCGTTTGAGAAGATCATACTGTTTCTTCTTAGTTGTATGAATCGTATCAATGAGAGGATGAACTTGCGGGATATAGGTACAATGCTTTCCACAGTGATTGCCCTAACATACTAGGAAAAATAACCTAGATATGGGGGTCCCATCGTGCTCAGTTTGTGGTCTGGCAGGGTACTAGCATCGTAACGCTACTAAGTCAGGGCAAGTGGTGACCACATGATTGGGAATTTTACATAATGCACATGTTGGGCTTCTTTGTAGAGAGAGGTTGGGGGAAACAAAGGGTTCCCTGATTGGTTTCTTTTCAACTGACAGGAAGAGGATAGATATGCTCATCACATATTCTTGGGTTGTCGAGTTGTTCATGGATTCCAAGTTCGTGTCATCTTCTTGGGAGAGGAAGACTATGGTTGAGCACATACAGGCTAGTGCTGTGTGAAATCTAGGTATGTAGTGACAATGGCACACTAGGTGATTGTCACCACATATCTAACATGAATACTGGATTTCCATGTTATTGTGATATACTATATGAATGAGGTAACATCGCTGGAACATTTCCAGAGTTGGAAAATCAATGATGAAATGATCGAGCTCATCGTAGAGTACACAACTCCTGATGCGAGGAGGGGGGGTGGTTGTTAGTCTTTCTGGTGACTGTTCTTCCTTCTGTAGGTACAAGATGGTACGAGGTTCATCTCCAGATGACTGGGTGGAGGGATCCTCTTGATAGGATTGCTCGATGGCATGTAAGGTGTCCCTATATCGCAGGATCTCTTGGCAATGATGGGTATAGTGCCCACAATTTCTGCAGATAGCGCATGCGTGATTGGTACGCAGTGCTTTTCCTTTACCTTTGGTTCCAAATTCCTTTTTTTGGGAACGTGTTGTTGTGATGTATGCGTCAAAGCCAAGGAGCAGTTTTAGTTCATCTAGCTCTTGGAAAATATGGGTAGGGTGACCTACTATGCCACATATGGCGCAACATGGTGATTCCTATTGTATGGAGGGAGTATCCACCCTCTTTTCCTCTCTCGGTTTTCTTAGACGTAATGATCAGTTTTTTAATGGTAATTTCCTTTGTATGGATGTTTATGATTATATCCTGAACGGATGGGGCCAGTTCAGAATTGATGGGGGTTAACCCTATAGAGGTGATGTGCGTGACTCCCATTGGAGTGGGTGGGAATAGGTACCAAAATGGTATTACAAATGATAAGTTTGGTAGGACTACCATGGCCATGACTTGCTATGACACAAAACCGGTTGGGGGGAAGAGGAAATGAGTTTGGGAGGCTGCGTAGGTTAGAGAGGCTTTCATGGCTAAGGACTCAGTGTCATTACTGCATGTATCCATGTCTTGACTAGCTTCGGTGTTTGATGTGGAGATCATGCACATAGGAGCTCCTGTGACATCAGGTGATGACTTAGGTATGATGGGGGGATCTCCTAGGAATGATCCTAGGATGGACGACGATTTGAACTAGCCGAGGCTAAATTATTGGTACCATGAAAGAGCGTCCATGGTTGTATCTACATAGGGTATAATTACATCGATGTTTGTTAGGGGTAGTTTTTCACTATGCATCAATTGGTCCACAGTAACGATGCGGTCCTCATAGGGGAACATCATAGTGAGGAAGACGAAGGAGGCTATGGCTGACATGGCATACATATAACTTTGACCAAGGAGTATATTATAGTACAAGTGGGCATCCAATACTTCAACATATATAAGGGTCGTCTTTCTAGCTAAGAAAACCGGGATGTCTTGGGAGAGACCTACGGGGTTTGAAGGGTGCCCATCGTATGCTCTAAGTGTGATGACTGATGGCTTTAGTTCAAGAGACCCTAACTTTTGCCAAACATTATTTGACATGATGCATGTGGATTCACCCTCATCAACGACACATCAGTGAATGGTAATATTTTGGACCGATACTGGTATCTGAAAGGTGACCATTGAAGGAAGATTAGGGGTCACTTTGTCTAAATCAAAAGCCATTAGGCATGTATCGGCAGGGTCGATAGTGCCTAACGCAGAAAGAAAGGCTTTAGATTACTTTGGGCATGACTATAATACTTCCAAAGCTAACATAGAAGTGGGGGATTGAGCTACATCATCCACAATACAATAGTTATGGGTTGCTTTGGCATAGTTTCCTGGTTGCCTAGTTGCTCCCTTAGCCATCTTTGCCAAGGGTTCAATAGGCATCTTTGATATGGTAAAAGGTGTTTTTGGTGCACTGGTACTATCCCCTGACGTATTGGTGTCTGGTGGGGTAAGTATCATAATTTTGATTTCGTGTTTGAAAAAAAAATTCCTCGCCAGTCATGTAGATTTCGTGGCTATTCTTTTCGGAGTCATCAGGATTTTGTTGCTGAGTGCTAATTGTCACCTGATGGGGGAAGAGCTCTTGCATGACTTCCTATTGCTAGGAAAATCCTCCCTGACCATGGTTACCATACATCTTCTTCAACTCAGCGAGGTTGGGACAGTGGTGAGTGTAATGGTCGTACTCACTACAGATTGAACAAGAGTGGTTTGTTTGAAGAGATGGCCTTTTTTTCTGCCGTTTGGAATTGCTTGGCTCCTAGTTTTGATTTTGGTTTGATTTGCCTCCATCCTGAGATCTTGGAGGGCATTTTTGATTGTCTCCCCCTGTCCAAGGTTTCCTTTAGGCTTGTTTTTAACTTTTTTCTTAACCACGTTAGGTGGGTATTTCTCCTGGTTATATGGTTGGCGCGGTTGGTTTTGGGAAGGCTCCACAAAGTTCACCTGTCCATTATTCTACATGGGTGGGTCTTGTGCCAAGGACTGTGCATAATGCGGTCCTTGGTTTGCAAATTGTTGTTGGGGGGGAGCTCTTCCGTCATTATGTATATCTGCGTGTTGGGTCCCCTGAGCCGAAGGATAAGGTCCTCCGTGTTGATGGTGATACGAAGATGCCCTACTAGTCAAATTTTGTGAAGGCATGTGATGAATTTGGTAGCTAGGTTGTGGTATGTTTTGGTTAGAATCATACGTGTAACTGGGGTTTTGAATGCTGCTGCCTAGGAAACTTTGGGTCAATGACCAAAATAAACCATTTGTAGAGTTTTATGCGCATGGTGATTCTTGATAAGTTTGCAAGCACGGGGAGTTTGACAAGATATTGTAAATACACCCTGACTGTGTATAGATCAGCTCAAGCTATTGGGCCTTACTGATGGCATCCTCTTTGGATATGGGCTTTTGCAGTGCCGCATCCTTTGAAATATCTGCGGTGAGAGTTTTCAGGAATAGGTCTAATAGAACTCGATCGTCGAGTTTTCCTTTTCACAAACTATGACGCTGCCGCCATTCGTGGAGATGGTCCGAGATATGGATGGCGGGGGTTTGCCTAAATTTGGTCAGTAATTCCATTCCAGAATCGTGGTTTATGGGTAATTAAAAATAGGTCAAGAATGAAGTGGCGAGGGTGCTAAAGATTCCATGTGTAGCAAAGGGTTGCTCCACATACCATTTGGCTGCTACTCCAGTTAGAGTTTGTTGAAACAATCTTTCTTGAATAGTAGTATCAATGATGTTGTTCGACAAACACCACAGGTGGAAAGTCATAACATGATTTCTGGGTTCTTCCACTTGCTTCCCTTCAAATTTTGGAATTTTTGATGGGAGCTTAGTGGGCATGGGATGACATATAGGATTGTGTGCAATGAGGCCATTTTTAAACTTGGTTAAATTTGGTAGATTCAACGAAGCTAGGAAAGGTGATTGCGAGATTGTAGCCATTGTGACTTTTGAAAACACAATGCTTTGGTTAGGAACAGGGTTTTTTTTGTGATGTACCCTGTTGTGCGTTCGATTGGCTTCCTAAATGGGTAGCACTCCTCTACCCTCTAGGGGTTGTGGGAGGAGTGGTGTGTAGTGTGGGATTGGGAGATCGACCAGGGTTCCCAAAAGATGCCCCAATAAAGGATGAACCAATAATGGTGGCAGTGTTCTGTCTTTGACGCCTGAATGGTGAAAGACCTGGAACCCCTCCCGGTAATGGGGGGTGGTCCAACATATGTCTAGATCAACGAGGTCCCGTTGGGTCCATTATGGCATCGACTAGGTATGGCTTTGGAAATATTTGAGAGGATATTGATTATAATCAAAGAAAAATTATGATCACATAATAAAACAAAGAGAAAATAAAATAAATTTTCCCTTTAGATTAATCCTATGTGATTATTCAATTAAAAAATATGGTTTTTTTTGTTTGTGTATGATACTCAAATCTTAGAAGACCTAATCATCCTCACACACTCAAATGTAACTAGGCCTTGAGAAGATATCTTATGAGTGCTGGCACAACATCCCCTAACATTTGGTGATGGCCCCAATCAGCCAAAGAAAATCCACCAAGGTAAGGGTAGAGGGTCTAGTGCTTTCCTGCACCGTCACCTATAGGGAAAATTTTCCCTAATTTTGGCTACTCAGTACCATCATCCCACATAAGAGTTTGAGTCTTGGGATTTTTGGTAGTTCAGCTAATATTACCGAGCATAAGCCAGGTCAGGCAGCCCTAACTGATACCGCATGCACTGTGCCTAAGCCTAACCCACTCTGAATCGGGTCTCTTTGGCACTCGGGTTTTTTTTTTCGTGGGTTGATAGGTGGATTTGAAAGCTCCCTAAACATTCAACTTATATTTTTCAAGATGAATAATGATCAAGGCAGCTTATTGGATGCCTACCCCATTTATCCTAACTTAGACTATAAATTATTTTTTGGCCCCTATGGGAAGAATTTAGTGAGGTTTGTTAAGTTAGTTTTTGGTGTCTTTTCTTTGCTTAGTGTGTGGATGTGTGTGTGAAAAACCTGAACAAGCACATAGTTTGAACGTGTGGATATGCAATGATCCTTTTCAAAATCCCCTATTAAAATATGTTCTAGTGTTCCTTTCTCAAAAGAAAATCATGCGCGGATATGGGCCGCTTTCAATTCTTCCTAGTTAATCTATGTGATCAACTATAGGGAGATGGTGAATTGTGAATAGAGAGAATTCATATGCTTTCCTAGGATCAGCGAAGGGTGCAAAGACATCAAATATTACTTGCTCTTCTATTGACAATTCAATCCTTGTCCTGAAATCCTAGAGCAAAAATTTAACTAAACTAATGACTTTTAAACTACAAAAAGGAACTAGCTAAGCATGGGTGGACTTGGGCCACTTACTTCGGCTAATTATATAGGTTTTTTGGTACCTAAATTTTCAAAACATGAAATTTTTTCGGAATGAAATTTAATTTCCCCCCTACTTAAACTATGTGTGAACTTTGCAAAAATCAACTTGAAATAAAACTAACACCAAGCCCAACAAAAGTAGCTAAGAGTGAGCTTTAGCAAGCTGTAGGGAACCTCAACCAGTGCTGGTAGATGTATTCTGGGCTGCCAGGCACTTTTCAAGCAAGAAAAGATGAAAATATTGAAGAAATTTTTCATTCTATTTTTTCTGGGAAAAAGGCTGAAATGACGCGATGTCTCCGCGCAAGTCAGCTTTGAACGCGTGCCTTGGGCACGCCTGTCTGTGGGAAATACACGCAAATTCCTGCAATGTAATTTTTTGGAGCTCTTCTGCTTCAGTCTATCACTTGGCATGAATCAGAGAAGGAAGGAGAGGAAGAGGGCAACTCCAACCCAACTCCATAGCACAGACAGTGGTCTCTGCAAAAAGGAACAACCACATAAACTTGGAAATAAAAGTTAGTGGAGTCGCCAACCCTGTGTTAGTTTTTTTGGTGCACATATGTACAAAATCACACCAAATTAAGGGGTGTGGTTTTCCCTCTTAAGTTATTGGTCCCAAGGAGAAAATGTATGGAGTCAAGCAATTTAGTGGAGCATGCTAGAACATAAACATACTAGATAGAGAAATAACATGCATATTCAAACATAAAACTAAAAAAAATCACACAAAATCTCTAAATAGAGTCAAATACCTTCAATAATCCAAATGATGGTGCTTACTTCCCCTCTTATTGAGTGTTGGTAGGAAATGAGGATGAAACTTTAACCCACTTGCCAAGGGGCCCTTATAACTTGGGGTTCTAAGTCCTGATGAAAGGATGTCTTTACTTCAGAGCTGCCTTGGCGCAAAGTCTCCCTCTCTCTACTATGGTGGAATGGAGTTGTTGGATGGCCAACAGCTAACTCCCCTCTATCTCTCTTTCGGATCACACACTACTGTTATTGCTTGGGGAAATTCTAGCCATCATAGCAATGTTCTCTCTAGTTGCTCATCTCTTGGTGGCCTTTTATAGGAGAATTCAAATCATCCTTCCCTCTCTTGGTACATTGTGGATGGTGACCCAAGAGAGGAGGGTGATTCCATTGTGTGCCACATTTATTCCATTGTGTGCTCCCTTGATGTCCTAAGGAGGCTTGGGTGCTTTTCCTTAGGTGGCTTCAAGTGTGGAATCAGTGTCCTGGAGTGTGCTTTTGTGGTCATGGAAAATGATTTCTGCCACTCCCAAGATTGCGTTCTTTTTAGGTCAAAAGGCGCGCAAGGGTGCGTTTATCGAAGGATTTTACGCGCAAAAGCATATTTGACTAGTTCAAATTTGATTTTTTCTCGGACCTTAGATATCTTTTAAATGCTTTTAGATTCTCTAATGTCTCTTAGCCTTGTAAATCCTTTTTCCTGACATTAAATAATGTCGTCTTTGTTTGTATGATTTTCCAGTGATAAAAAATTCCAAAAACCATTTGATAAGGGAATTAGTTGACAATGGTGAGATTGTTTTACAACATTGCAGGTCAGAGGTACATTTTGCTAATATCCTCACAAAACCATTGGGAGAGAAAAGTTTGTTTATCTCAGACAGTGTCTGGGAATGATTGATGGCGACAGTTGTGATTAAGGGGGAGTGTTGGAAATACTCCCAACCACCACCATGAATAAGGAGTGGTAGCAGCCCACACTTCATTAAATTTTTGTGCAGTGAAGGATGAAGCCTCTATTTCAAACCTGAAGGCATTTTCATTCAATCCACGCAAAATAAAAAACATAGTACCCGTTCCCTTTTCTTTGTGTTTATTTCCTTTCCGCGTTGACTTACCATTGCCCGCAACTTCACAGCCTGCAACAGTTTTGGTTTACCTCTTAAAGTTTTTCCGAATGTTAAATCTCCACCGATGCGATTTGGCAGGACCCACCATTCCCTACCATCCTCACCAATCTTCCACAAGCCTTTTTTATCACTTATTTCCTTACCTTTTTGCTTACCGCACCAACTGACATTTAAATTCCCGTAGCCCACAAATTTTAAGTTTTAACTCTAAAGCCTTCTGCCGATGTTAATTTTTTGCCAATGTGATTTGGTGGGACCTGCAACCTACCTTACCGCTGTTTACCATGCCCGCAGCCCGCACTTCGCAAGATTTAGGACTTACCTTTTTGAACACTTGAAAGTTGTTATGTTTTTCTTGCGATGCGATGTGCCTGCAAAGCACACATCGCGAGCTCAATATTTCAATGGATAAGCACCCACAAGTTAAAGTGGTTGTGTTGCGATGTGATATGTGCCAGGTCACAATTTCATATCGCAAGTTTTAAGTTTTACCTTATATGCGCCAATTAAATGTTAAAATCACCGATGAGTGATTTTCAATGGAGTGCCGGATGCGATGTGGTTTCAGAGCCGGAACCAATAATATTTCAGGTCCTCTATTATGTGTTTTTGTACGTTGTTTCATGTAGAAATAGCATAATAGAGCAGGAGGACATTTTGGTTGTTAACAGTCTGATGAGCATTAAAATGCATTCAATTTTCGGGCTTCAGCCATTTTGTAGTAATGCAATGTATTTCTCATTTGTTTAGAGAGAGAGATGAGGAATATAGAAGAGTTGAATAAATTTAAAATTGTTCCTCTCTTGTGTTTAATCGCTATCTATCTATGTGTATGAATGTTTTTTCTGCATTTGTGCATTGTCTGTGTTGAAAGAGGAACGCATTCCTCTATCATTGTTTTATTCATAATTTCCAACATGGTCTCGGAGCAGGTCTAGACTCTTAGTGAAAGAACGAGTCTTTACTGAAGAAGCTAAAAGATTATTTTGAGAAGATGATTCTCCACCAGTGAGAAGGATTTATTTTACACATTCAAGATGGCAGAAATAGGAACAATATTGACTAATCCTCAATTACCACATTTCATTGGGAAGAATTATGATTATTGGGCTATTACAATGAAGACCCTGTTATCCTTATAAGATATTTTGGAGATGGTGGAAAATGGTTTCCAAGAACTAGCAGATGCAGTAGCATATAATTATTTGACATAAGCACAAAGAGATTTGTTGAGAAAAAATAAGAAGAAGGACTGCAAATCCCTCTTCTATATTTTCCAAGAATTACATGAGAGTTTTTTCTCAAGGATTGCAGCAGCAAAAAAGTCTAAGGAGGCATGGGATACCCTCCAGACAACCTATCAAGGCATGGAAAAGGTGAAGAAAACAAAACTTGGAATGTTGAGAAGATATTTTGAAACTCTTTGTATGAAAGACTCTGATAACATAGACTCATTCTTCACACATGTGATTGGTTTGGTTACCAAAATCAAGTCTCGTGGAGAGACACTTGAATAAAGGAGAATAGTGGAGAAAATATTAAGAACTATACCATAAAGGTTTGATTCCATAATAGTGGCCATACAAGAGACAAAGGATCTCCCACAGTTTTTAGTGGATGAGCTTCATGCATCACTGATGTCTCATGATCACAGACTGAAAAAACCAACAAAATCCTCATTGTAGCATGCATTCAAGACACAAATACCTTTTAGTCAAGGTAGAGGAAGAGGAAGAAGCCGACACAAAGGTGGAAGATGCAATCCCGCAAACACAAGTGGAAGGGGCAGTAATCAGAATCCAAGCCAAGGCTCAAGCCAGAATCAAGCACAAGGACAGAGGTATGATAAATCTCAAGTCCAATGTCATTATTGCAAAAATTATGGTCATTATGCAAATGAATTTAGAAATAAGAAAAATTACATGGGTAGTAAACCTAGTGTAAATTTTACAAAAGAAAATCAGAACCAAGGAAGTGTGATTTTAACTTGTCATGTAGCACAAGAAAAACAAGAAGATGTATGGTTATTAGATTCAGGTTGTAGTAACCATATGACTAGAAACATAGCAATTTTTTCCTATCCTGATGAAATTGTAAAACCTGAAGTGAAAACAGGGACTGATAGCAAGGTCTCTTTCATGGGGAAAGGAAGAGTAAGCATACTGACAAAGAAGGGAGAGAAGAAGTTCATGCCAGATGTCTATTATGTCCCTGGCCTGAAATGTAACCTTGTAAGCATTCGACAGCTCATGCAAAAGGGCTACAACGTGTTTTTTTTAAATGATGTGTGCGCAATCATGGATATACCTGCAAGTAGACAGCTCATTGAAAAAGTGCATATGACAAGCAATAGGATGTTTCCTCTCAATATCAGATTGGACTTGAAGGAAGGAGGTGTTGTAGCAGCTTTCACATAAGAAGTCCCTCAAGAAGAATTGAAAGATGATAACTGGTTATGGAATTTGATATTTGGACATATCAATTTCGGAGGTTTGAACTTGTTTCATAGGAAAGGCATGGTAAAGGGATTACCACTCATAGAGAAACCAGACAACCTATGTGAAGGCTGCATATTGGGAAAACAACACAGAGAATCATTTCCAGCAGGAAAGAGTATAAGGGTAAAGGCACCCTTGGATATTTTCCACTCCGATTTATGTGGACCAATGCAAATTCCATGATTAGTTGGCAGTCATTATATGTTGACATTTATAGATGATTACACAAGAAATACATGGGTCTATTTCCTAAAATAGAAAAGTGAAGTGTTTGAAAAGTTCTACAATTACAAAGCTATTGTTGTGAAGCAAAGAGGAGACTGCATAAAGGTGTTGAAAACTGATAGAGGTGGAGAATATATCTCCAAAGACTTCCTACGTTTCTACAGGGAGCATGGAATACACAAGAAATTTACAACAAGATATACACCTCAAAAAAACGGTGTAGCAAAAAGAAAGAATAAGACCATCATGGACATGGCAAGAAGTATGTTGAAGGAAAAGCATTTGCCAAATGAGTATTGGGAAGAATTTATCAATTGTGCAGCATATATGTTAAATAGATGCCCAACCAAGAGTGTTATGAACAGAGTTACAAAAGAAGCATGGAGTGGAACAAAGCAGTTTGTCACTCACATGAGAGTGTTTGGATGTGTGGCATATGCACATGACCGGGATCAATTAAGGAAGAAGGTGCACATCGAGGGGGAGAAATGTATATTTCTTGGATAGAGTGATGAATCCAAGGTTTACAATCTCTATAATCCATCAACCAACAAAGTAATAATATTACAATATTTTCAAATGTGTATATGTTTAATTTCTAGATTAATTCTTTCTATAATTTTGTTAACAAAAAAAAAAGAATATATTTTGTATTAAAAAAAAATGGGATAAATCCTTAGAGTGGTTGCATCATACAAAGAGATCATAATGCACTCTATGAGCTTGGCCAAGAAAAATTAATTTATAAATTAATTCTTTCTATAATTTTGCTAACAAGAATAAAGAATATATTTTGTATTAAATCAAAAATAGGATAAATCCTTAGAGTGGTTACAGCATACAAAGATATCACAATGCACTCTATGAGCTTGGTCTATAAAAACAAGAGCTCTTTCACTTGACTATATTTTTTTTTACCTTCAAACAAAATAATGCACTATCAAGACTATGCCACGTGTAAATAAGCCAAAACTAGTCTAACAAATAGCAAAATCTAGTAAACATATTAATGTATTTTCTTTATTCATTGGAAGATATTTCCTCATTATTGATATTGGCTCGAGCGGGGTCCCCAACTTTTAGAAGACATTCCTATTAAATAAATGAAGCTTGGAGCTTTCTAGTAGTTGAAATTATGTTCTTTCAGTATTTTCTCTTATCAAAAGGAGAGAGGTACCTAAATTTTTATTTAACACTTCTAAAAATGATGGAGAGGAGGAAACATTACTTTCTTGAACCTTATTTTTAAATGAAAAAACAATTTCCATCTTTCTCATCCTTTTCCCAAAAGTGGCTTCTTTTTCTGCCCTTAATTCCTTGTCTTGGGTTTATTTAGGGATTGTCTTAATGGCGTCTTCCAATGACCATTGAGAACCTATTTTTTAATATTTCTTTGCGTGTGCACTTATAACATCTTTATTTCTATGGTGACGAGCTTTTATATGTGTTTTTCCATGTATTTCCTTTTCACCCTTTGAATTTTTGTCTATAAATCCAAAATCTAATGATTCCTAACGGTTCCTTATGTTTTTGGTTGAATGAAAAACCTCTTTTGTTTGACCCTCATCATCTATTTCCACCACATTTTCTCACTTATCCTTTGCTAAAACAAAATTTTCTTATGGAATGGTTCCAAATTTCCAAAACATGAAGTTCTCTTGTTCTTCATATATTTTTTCCTCCTTTGTTTCTTGGAGCATGTGGTCCTCTCCCAAATCTGAGGGTCCTTCTGATTCTATTGTATCTACAACTTCTTTCCTCCTATGAGCATTTTCGTTTAATGCTTGCTAAGTTGTATCTCTTTCATCAATATCATACTCTAAAGAGGTGAATGGGTTCAATGATCTAGGATTTTTATGATAGTATGCTTCTCTCTCTTGCTATATTTGATTGAGTCAATTATTTCCTGAGGATGTGTGAGGCTATCGAGACTCGAGGGCCTGAGCATTATGAGATGCATGCCTATTCACAACCTTTCACTTCCTTTGATATTTTCATTGTCCTTCATCTTCTTGGATATCTACAGTTTTTCCTTTTCTAGGTCGAAATCCTCCCTTGGAGGTCAAATTTTCCAACAATAAAGTCAAATTCATGCACCTATCTGAAGTCTGATACACACTAGGGAGGTTGCAGAACAAAATCCTCCTTTATCTAACCATCAACAGACATATCATCAAGGCAATAAATAGAGGATAAGACACCTATTCAACTCCATTTAACCTTTTACATTTACATTTTGACCTTTACATTCATCTACATTCACCCTTTAAGTTTTACAAAAGTCAAACTAGAAATTGGAGAAAATGATGCAGTGAAAATTTTAATTAAAAGCTCAGAAAATTGCAGATGCGCAACGCCAAATTGGAGGCCACTTTTGGCACCTTCCTGAAGTCAAAATGGAAATCTGAGAGAACGGTCATTAGGGGAATTTTAAGGTATAAAATGGGCCTCCTAAGAAAAATTTACAACCAAAATAAACTTTATAAGAACCAATAGGATTCAAGATGATGATGTCAACCATGGGGGATGATTCGCCATTTTTGGAGTAAAAAAGTAAAAGATCAAAAAATAATAAAGTAATTAAACTACTTTTTCAACTCATATTTTCAACTTATCTCCCTAAGGTTTTACTCAAATTTCAAGTGGGAGTACTCATTATATGCAAAATTTAATTACTCATCCAAGGAGTACCGATGTTGCATACTTTCGATGGACCCTGCTACATGAAAAATGAGAAATATCTGAAAAACGTGATTGCAATCACATTTTTTCATGTATTTCTTATTTTTCATGTATCATGGCCCATCTAAAGTATGCAACATGGGTACTCTTTGAATGAGGAATCAAATTCTACATTCAACGAGTGTTTCCATTCGAAATTTAAGTAAACCCATAGGGAGATAAGTTGAAAATACGAGTTGAAAAAATAGGTTTTTCTTTTTTCCCTCCCAAATATGATGATGTAATCTAATATTATTTTATTATTTCCACTACTATTTTATAATTTCCTTGGAGGCCCATTTTAGACGTGAAAACTCCCCTAATGAAACTAGCCTTGTCTGTCTAGTTTCCATAACATTTTGAATTTCTTAAAATTACCCATGGGAAGGCCTTCCAAAATTCATTCTCCCCAGGTATCTCTAGGTGTACAGTGCATTTCAAAAAAGAAGGTAGAATGTTGATTTTCGATATCTGTTCTTCACTTTTCTCAAAATCTTAGCCCTTTCTCAAAAATATCACGAAATGGGTTTTTAAAGGAGCGAATAAGATTTCCAAAAATGCTGAGCTTGTGCCATTTGGAGCCCTGAGGAAAAAGTGCAACACAAAGGCGTTGTGCATCCATTTTTAGTGAAATTTCTTAATTTTGTAATTTTTCACAAAATTTAACCAAAAAACTGAATTTGCTCCATATATCCCGAAAATTGGTCTAGAGTTGATGGATGAGGTGTATTATGCAATCATGGAAGCATCAGCAAGCAAATTAAGTTTACCCTTCTCCTTTTGGTTGATTAGGGTTTGCTTAAGCTTGCCTTGCAATTGCTTGATTTTGATATGTACAATCTGATTTCTTATTTGGTAGCGGGAAGCCATGCATTTATGGATCTTTTTATCTCTGTTTGCATTGTCAATGAGCTTTTCAAACTGATTATTGACCTTCTCAAGCCAAAACTCTTTGTCCTCATTGATCTCCTTTGCAATCCTTTCTTCAAAACTGAGCTCCTCATCTATACAATTTTTCTCTTTTTCTTTCTAAAATTCCTTTTTAAGACCCATGGTTCTTGGCCTATTCCTCTTCACATGTGGTTCATGTTCATCATGCTTATCATGATCAGCCACTACTTTACCTTTCCCATCATGTTTTTTTTCCTCAAAAAACCTTTTCTCCAAAACCAACAGTTTTGTCTTCAGTTGACTGTTCTCCCTCTCAAGAAATGAAATGATGAATTGAGCCCTTGCTAAGTTATCATGGAGCCCTGAGGAAAAAGCGCAACACCAAGGTGCTGTGCATCCACTTTTAGTGAAATTTCTGAATTTTGTAATTTTTCACCAAATTTGACCAAAAAACAAAATTTGCTCCAAATATCACCAGAATTGGTCCAGAAGTGATGGATGAGGTGTATTATGCAATCATGGAAGCATCATAAAGCAAACCAATCTTTCCCTTCTTCTTTTGGTTGATTATGGTTTTCTTAAGCTTCTCTTGCAATTGCTTGATTTTGATGTGTGCAATATGATTTCTTGTTTGGTAGTGGGCAGCCATTCGTTTATGGATCTTTCTATCTCTGTTTGTATTTTCAATAAGCTTTTCAAAGTGATTATTTACCTTCTCAAGCCAAAACTCCTTATCCTCATTGATCTCATTTGCAATCCTTTCTTCAAAAGTGAGCTCCTCATCTGTATGGTTTTTCTCTTTTTATCTCTACAATTCCTTTTTAAGGCTCATGGTTCTTGGCCTATTCCTCTTCACATGTGTTTCATGTTCATCATGCTTGTCATGATCAACCACTAATTTACCTTTCCCATCAAGTGTTTTTTCCTCAAACAACCTTTTCTCCAAAATCAATTGTTTTGTCTTCAATTCACTGTTCTCCTGCTCAAGAAATGAAATGATGAATTGAGCCCTTGATAATTTATCATGGAGCTCTTTGATCTTAGAATATTTTTATCTTATTATACTCTCCAAGTTTTGTTGCTCATCATGGTCCTCCAAGTCAACTAACTGAAATTCATGTTCCTCCTCATCATGCATGGATGTCTCATGTTGTGCTTATGGTAATCCTTGTAGTGAAGTAGGCTTGGCCCCTTCCTCTTTCTAAGGAGAAAACACAATCCTCCTACCTCTCTGATAGGTGAGAGTAACATCAGGCCTAGGCCTCCTTGTAACCTAAGTAATTTTTCTAGATGATCCCACCTCCATAAGTTTTGCTCACATGGCAGGTGATATTTTTTTTTGTTGAGTTGGTGTAGTAGTTGTGTGCATCTACAAATTTGTCTCAATGAAAGCATCCAATGTCATGTTCTTCTCTACCAACTTATGGATAGCTATAATATTCACCAAGTTGTGGTGAATGAGGCTAGGGTAATGTTATGTGTTCATGCCTTGCACCTTTTCTTCCATCTTTCTCACACTCCATTACAAGAAATTGCATATATTAAAAGGGACTTTACTGTTGTGAAGTGCATGAGCAGTCTGATGTGATATTGGTACAATCTAGAAAGCTTTCCCTCATATGTGAATAATTTCATCACAACCTTCATCAATGGTGCATACCTCTCGAACAAGTATCTAAATGGAATAATATGCGAATGAGTCTCTTTGTATTATGATTTTATGAAGGATTTGTACTTCTCAAGGTCTAGGTTCATGCCTTTGAAACAATATTCCCCATGATTTAGTATCCCTATTGCAAGAGATATGGAATAAACTAAAAATGTGAAATCAAACCATGGAATTGTGGCCTTTTCACCCTTAAAATTGGTGGCAAACAAGTCTGTAAGCTCCTCATTTAGCCTACCTCCTCCACTCTTTGACAAAACCCTAGGAAATTGACATCTTCAGAGAATTTTCTAATGACGGGTGAGGAGATTATTTCATTTAAAGTTGAGGGATCATACCTCATTATATTCCCCCCTTTATGTTATCTTCTCTTATCTAATGGTGAGGAATCGCGTTCCACGATTGAAAACCCTAGATGATATCAGGGGAAAATGTGGGCAAAAGTGAGTGAATAGATGAAATGAGGGAGTTAGGGAAGGGATATGGGGGAAGAAAAATTTAGGAAGATGGGAAAGGGTCTTAGGAATATTTAGTGAGTGAAATTAAGGTAAATGAGTGAGGGAAGTGAGCTAGGGAATTTAAAACATAGTCCTATCTAGGAAAATGGCCCAATTTACTAGAATAGAGCTAGGGTTTGTAGGGAGATGATGAAAAAATTATGGGAAATGGTTTGTGAAGTATGGGAACGATGTATAAATAGAAAACATAGGTGGAGGGACAATGGTACTAGGGTTTCAGAGAATCAATTGATTATTTGTAAACCAAAAGCGTGAAATTCCTATAAAACTCTAGGAAGCTAAGCTTGTTATAATTTATTGGTTTGCAAAGGAAGAGAGGGCATAAAAATGAATGTAAATACTTGTTGTGATTCTTTGAGAATAAACAATATGAAATAGAGGTAGAAAAAATTGATTTGACTAATTTTTGGGAAATTTTGGAAAAATCTGCCTCATGCACAACAGAGTTCACCAATGCATAGTGCAATTCATCCACACGCAGTGCCTCCTCTAGATGCGCAGTGCAGTTCACTGGTGCACAACGCCTCCAAATTTTTTCCACTTTCAGCTAAAAAACACATTTTTTCTCACCAAATGAAAGATGAGCTTGATTATGTGTTGTGAAACCAACTCCAAAAATAGAATAAAATAGAGATCAATGCCTTAGAAATCAGCCACTTCGAGGGGAAAACCTCCAATACATTACATAAATGAACAATTATTGGATGATACAAATGACCAAAACCTCCTTCTATATATAGGAGTCCATGGGGCCACAATATAATCCTAGTGGGGCCACAATGTAATCCTAGCCGACCTAACAATAATAATGTAAGGGAACAATAATAACAATATGGGGGTTACATGGGTACGACAATAACAATAAGGGGGGATACACTAACATAATAAGGGACTACACTATTAATATAGGGACTTAACATGCCCCTCTCCTTAAAAAAAGTGTTGTCCTCAATGCTTGATTATTTCTTGATGCTTCTATATAAAATTCTCATCCTCCCATGTGGAATATTCTACAAGAAAATTCTTCCACTTGTTGAGATACTCTAAAATTGATCATACTTGTCGAGTTCTTGTTTCTGTGACTACTTCAGAACTTCTTTCGAGGTGATGTTGATCTTCCTATTGTTTCATTAGATTCTGCACCAAAGTTAGATTATCCTTTGAGAGTTGGAGAACTTGTTGTTGATGCTCGATGTGATCTTCCACTAATTTATCATCCATATTAGCTATTATTTTATCCTTCAAACCATCCAACTTAGCCTCCATTTCTGCTTTTAAACCATCTATGTCATCTTCAGTTGCTCTTTGTAAGATCGAATTTTTTTTCTCTTGGTACCGTAATTTTGATATCTCATACTGCAATTCTTCCACTTCATGAGTCATAGTATAGATTTTTGAGGCCTTAATGGGTATGGAATTATTTTTTGGAGGAATTATAGAACCAAATACTGATAAAAATTCTAAAATATGCCCTTGGAATCACTTGAAACTGCTTTTTCAAACAAACGTTATGCAATTTTAAAAACCAAATACACACCTTTTTCTTTCTTTTGAGGAGCTCGATATTGAAACTGAATTATCTCTGTGATTTTGGATCCTGAATATCTAAAATTTGGCTTTTCAATAGCCCTCTAAATCCTCTTTCAAATGCCACAGGTCTGACCTGATTTGGATTCTTCAAGGAAAAGTTATGTCCAATTTCCCACAATGACCAAATTATGGACTCGTTCAGTAGAGCAAACTTGTATGACTTGCCAAATGTCACTATTTACTCCTTTGGCTCTGAAATTGATAGACAAGAAGCTACAGTCTATTTAATTTCAACCACTTGTTACATAATTCCAATCCGATGCTCAGAGAGAGAGAGTTATGAATATTTTCCCACGATCACCTCTTTTAGATGAAATTCAAGAGCCTAAAAAAGACCTAACTGCCACAGATCATATCTTCGACAATATTGCGAACCAAGCTCTGAAATTTGGCGATGATGTTCCTCAGGATTTCAGTTTCGCACTATTTCAGCTTTTGAACCTTCGTAGAAAAAATGTTATAGCGAAACTTCCACGATGACCTTTTTGGAGCAATGAAACCCTAGAATCCAAAGCTTTGATACCAAATGTTGTGAAACCAGCTCAAAAAATAGAAGAAAAGAGAGATCAACACCTTAGAAATCAGCCACTTCGAGGGGGAAACATCCAATAAATTACATAAATGAACAATTCTTGGATGATACAAATGACCAAAACCTCCTTCTATATATAAGAGTCCATGGGGCCACAATATAATCCTAGTGGGGCCACAATGTAATCCTAGCCGACCTAACAATAATAATGTAAGGGAAAAATAATAACAATATGGGGGTTATAGGGGTATAACAATAACAATAAGGGGGGCTACACTAACATAATAAGGGACTACACTATTAATATAGGGACTTAACATTATGAGGGCAAATAGGAGTGTAAATGAAATGTGTTTGTGAATTTTTGGTCCTTTTATAAATGTGAATTTACTCCCTTTGAGAGAAGATGGACCCCACAAGACTTTTTGTAGCATGACTTTCATTCTCTTTTTGACTTTACAACCTTGGACATTTTTCAACTTGAATTTTTTGAATCTTCCTTGGAACATTGAACTGCAACTTTAGAACCTTGAAGTACTTATTACATATAGAAACATGAAATTACATTTAAAAATTAAAAAAAAAAATTGAAGAAACTTGAATTTATTACCACTCTCCCAATTGCGGGACTTTATGCATGAAATGGCAATTTGATGACCTTGAAAACCTAATGACCTAATGAAGACACTAAACTGAATGAGATCACAGTAATGATGACTGGAATGATGATTAAAATACCTGAATAATGATATACTCATCTTATTTGATGACATGGACCAATAATTTAAAATTTTGGAAGGAGTGGAAAATAGTCCTAAACCTAATGCCCAGTGACAAAAGTTTTGCTTGAAGACCTAGTGAACTGACAAAAAATTAACTATGGAACTATAACAAGACATGATAAGATTCCATTTGATAACTAGTGATAGGATGCAATGATTGACACTAACATTGGCTCCAGTTGGGGATCGAGGCTCCTTGGAGGTGTCAAGAACACCGTAGACCAAGTAGCCTAACCATTGGGCTTGGAGTCAAAAGTTAAAAACCACACTGAATATTGAAACTTTACACGATAAATTGAATAAAAAATAGACTGCCTTGAATTTAACTAAATTTTGATAACAACAACAAATCAATGGAAATTTATGTCCTTTACCTTGAGCTCCAAGCTCCAATGATTCTCCGATTCATACTTTGGAGAAAAATTAAACTGATATGTACAATGGAATTGGGAATTTATCATAAATATTCTTAGATAAGCTAATGCTTAAGGAGCCTACCATTGAATGGTCCTCCTAAGAAATCCTCTCCATTCATTTCGTCCAATAAGAAAGCATGTTGTCCATGAGAGGCTGAATTATTGTTTGGTCCTTTCCACAGGTTCTCAAATTTACCATGCTTCCCTTTCTCCTCATTTCTAGCATCCAACGGAGGACCACATCTCCAATATTGAAATCATCTACCTTTTTATTATGGTCATATACCTTCTATATCCTTTTATGAAGTTTTGAGGTGGTTTGAAAGACCTCATCTCTGGTTTGCTGAAGATGGATCATCTAATTTATACGGCGTAGCAGATCATTCTCTTCACTACCTTCTTCTTCTAAAAACCTCATAACCAGGACTGCAAGTGATGTAGGGAAAATTGTATCTACTCCATATACCAGTTGGAAAGGAGAAATTCCTATTGACTTCTTACTACTCACCATGTCCGCCCAGAAAGCATTAACAAGCTTCTTATGCCAATTTTCTTGTATGCCTCAAACATCTTCTTTATAATGTTGATTAAATATTTATTAGAAGATTCCACCAATCCATTTCCTTGTGGATAACATGTTGTTGAGTTCCCTAATTTGACATTGTACTTGTCAAAAAACTCAACCATTTTCTTAGACTTGAATGAAACCGCATTATCTGTAATGATCTTATGAGGACAACCAAAACCAGACAAAATATTAGTCTCCAAAAACTGAATAATGACTAAATTTGTAGCTTGACTTGTTGGGATCACTTCGATCCATTTGGTGAAGTAGTCAGTAGTTGTTAAGATACATTTATGTTGGGTAGAAGATGCAGGGTAAATTTCTCCAATAAAGTCAAGGCCCCATTGTTGAAATGGTGCTTGCACGAATATAGGTTGCAAAGGAAGCGGGAGAATCTTCCTTTTACCTTGAAATATCTTGCACTCATGGCAAGTCATCACATTTTTATATAAATTTGAAAAAAGAGTAGACCAATAATATCCAACCCTCAATGCCTTATTTTTCGTGGTTTTCCAAAACAAGTGGACTAAATAATATCCCTTATGGAAATCATTCATTACCTCCTTGGCTTCATTTTTTACTAAACAGTTCAGTAAGACACCTCCCCGATATTTTCAATATAGAGAGATGTCCAAAATGCAGTATTTGGAAGCCTTAAAATTTAATGACCTTCCCTTAGTTTTAGAAATGTTTGGAGGAGGATTAAGATTTTGAAGAAGATATATGATGTCGAAATACCAAGGAGACGAGAGAAAAATATCTAATACCTATATGAGTGTGCCATCTTCTTCATCAAACAAATATGAAATGAGATTGATATCCAATGCATGTAAATTTGATTGAGCCATGAGCTTGGCTAATACATGACCTTTGATCAGATTTTTAGGCTTGATCTCGAGGTCATACTCTACCATAGCTGTTATCCACTTTCCTCTTCTTCCTTCCAGATCAGTCTGCATTAGAACATCCTTCGCTGTTGCATTAGGGACATAGGCTAGAATGTGCGAATGAAGGGTATACAGTCTAAAGTTCTTCGATGCCTTTACTAGAGCCAAGACTTGATTCTCAATGATGTTATATCTAAGGACTACATCCCTGATGGTACGGCTGAAGAATGTTATGGGCTTCTCAGTCTTATCCTTCTTTTGCATCAAAACCGTAGCCAATGTATGCTCGGAGGAAAATGAAAATATGATGAAATCAATGGAGTAGTCAGGGCTAATCAAATAGGATTTGTATTTAAGGAAACATTTACTGAATTAAAATAATTTATGGCATCCTCTAGCTGCCTTAGCTCACTATCCTTTTCGAGCATGTTGGTGATCTCTCGAAGATGTTCGGCAAGATCTGGAATGAATCTTCTCAATAATTTCCTCTTACCATTGAAAGCTTGGATCTCTTTCTTGCTGCGTGGAAAATAAATTTTCTGAATAGCCTCAATCTGAGAAGGATCAATATGGATACCATATTTGGAGATGATATGAATGAGAGGCTTTCCCTCCTCCATGGAAAAAAGACACCTTTTGGGATTGAGTGAAATCCCAAATTCCCTGCATTTCTGAAATACAATTCTCAAATGATACAAATTATCATCAGCAGAATGAGAGAAAATCATCAAATAATTAAGATACACAACTAAGAAAACATCCTTTTCATTTTCAAAGGCTATTTCCATCGATCATTGAAAGGTGGGTCCTACATTCTTGAGCTCGAATGGAATTTTGGCATACTTGAATGTGCCCCAAGGTGTCATGAACACAATATTGTCTTAATCATCCTTATGCACTAAGATTTGATTTTATCCCAAATATCCATCAAGAAGTGACATTCGGGAGGCCCCAACTACTCTCTATAGGATATGGTCCATCTTAGGAAGGGTATTTTTATCTTTTAGATACACCTTATTCAAGTTTCTAAAATCAATACAAAGACGGATTTCTCTCATTTTATTTCTCATCAGAACCAGATTTGATATCCAATTAGGAAATATAATGAGGTCAATGATGCCAGCTTTAAAAATTCCTTTTACCTCTTTCTCTATTGATGACAAAAACCTTTGGTTGATTCTTCTCAACTTTTTTCCGAAGGGATTTTGGTAAAGCTTGACGAGAATTGTTTGTTGAATGAAATTATTATCATAAGCTTTCAGATCTGCATAGTCCCAAGAAAAGACAACAAAAATTTTAGACAACAAAGAAATGTATTTTTGTTTTACCTCTGGAGATAAGGACTTGGATAGCTTGACCATCTTGGGTTTGTCTGTTGTTCCAATATTCACATCTTCAACACATTTCTCGGTAGGAACCATGGTTCTCTTTATAGAAACACCTTCTTGATCAAACAATTCTTCCAAAGGTACAAGGCCCCTTGGAATTTTGTTATCCTTCAGCTATAATACATCAACCCAAGTAGCCTTGATGACTTGATAATATTTATCATACACCTCATCAATAAAGAAATTTTCAAATTCACCTTCCATTTGTAGAAAATTTTTCACCTTCTTTTCATCCCAGAACACTTGCCAATACCTCAAGTTGTCAGGGACAGTTGGTCAGTGTTTGACATGAATTTTAAACTTCCTATTAGAATATAAGGGAAACTTAAAATTACTTGCTATTGTAGCAAGCAAATCTGCCATAATATTTTGACTTCTTGGTACTACTGACAATGTGTATTCAGGAAACATTTTGAGGATATCAAGTACAAAATTTCTATATGCTCTCATTCCTGTATACTTATACTAGTATTCCCATTTTACCTATTTGATTACAAGCTCAAAGTCTCCTTAAACAAAAATTCTTTTTGTGCCAAACTTTTTCATAATTTTGAGGTTTGTGATCAATACCTCGTACCGAGCTTCATTATTAGAACGATCGAAAGCCAACTTATATGAACATAATCTCACACTTTTTGTAACTTTACTTGGTTGATGAAGAGGACTACAAATCCAGATTCTAATGTCTTCCCCATCTTTCCCTAAGGCACCGTCGAAATCCATGGTCCAAATACCATTCTGATCATCTAGAAGTTGGAATTTTGCATTCTGATTTATCTATTATTTTTGGACCACTTCTTCAATCTTTCCTGAACCTTTTTCTGACTTCTTTGAAATCTACTCAGAATAAATAGGCTGATTTCCTTGTTTTTCATCCAAATTGCTTTTATGCTATTGGAAATTTCTGAAATTTCCTCAACTTCTATGAGTTGACTATCTAAATCATTTAAACCACTATCATTAAACAAAATAAATGACCCTAGATCAGTATGTACATCATTAATAGGATGATTCTTGGGTTTCTCTTTTTTTGTGATCATATATTTCATCTTTGTTTTTCGGTACAACTTCCTCAATTTTCCAAAAACTAGGATGGTGGCATGAGAGAAATCCAATTGTAAAGTACCTCTTAAATTTTCTCCCCAAGACCTTGATAGTAACATGCCAAACCATGGCAATATATCAGCTACTACCACATCCATTAAGACATTTTTAGCTATAATTTTCTCAAGTGAGACTACCAAGTCATTTATAAGACCAAGACAACATACTCTACCAGAATCAAAGGAGTAAATATCATGGTAAGGAAGGGTAACATACAAGCCCAATTTTTCCATTATGGCTTTTGTCATCAGGTTATGCAAAGATCTGAATTCAAGCATGTCATTATGAAGGATACGCAGATGAATTCTCAAACTCAGATAAAATGGTGGAACTTCACTATCCTCTAATTGACCATCTATGGCTGGACCAAAAATGAGCTCGGGTGACCATTTTCAACATTTATCATATCAATCATAGGATTAAATTTTAGCATTTTAGCCACGTGAAATTTGTATTGGTCATTTTTTACAATCTCAGTCAAGCAGATATAGACATTTAGCTTAGATATTTCATTTTCTAAGCTAAAAAGATTGGATCTCTTATCTACCTCTTTTACAGTGATGTCCCTCTTGTCGGGATGGTCCCTTGTTGCAGCTTCCTTATTTTGGCTTTATTTTTCTTTACTTAGTGTGCTTGTAGATGCTTGATTGATATTGATCTAATTTGCAGTTGTAGACTCCTTTCCCTTGTTCTGATTAGCTTGGGGATTTTGCTTGGGCTGAGTATATTTTTGTTGGGATGTCCTCTTCTGCATAGGAGTGACAGGAACATCTCTATTCCTCAATGAATATTTCCTCTTCTGTGAGTTGAGAGCATTAAAATAACGCTGTAGATAATCATTGGATTGAACCTCCAATTCATCATCATTTGTAGGTATGTAATCTTCATCTTTCAGAAAAATGTTTTCTCAATGTACTCTTCATCCTCTGTCAAGAATATGGTTTTTCCATATGATGTGAAGAAATGATTTTCTTGCAAAATATCATATTATTCTTCAAACCCTTGAGCATAATTATTTTGCAAAGGCCTCTGGATCTGTTGTTATGCTACCTGCTCTGGAGCTCTTTGTTCCCTCTATTTAATCCTAAAATGAGGTTGTTGTTGTTGACCTCAGAAATTAGGATTATGAACATGTGCTTCTAGTTGTATTTCAGTGGTTTGCATTCTATCAACCATTCTTTCCATAGTCCTAATCATATTATCCAATATGACCTCAGAGGATGTGTATGGTTCTTCGTTGATTGTTACCTTTCTCTCACCTTTGGTCTTTGAAATTTTTTGTTGAAAATTTTTCTTTGACACTGACTACATTCCTTTGCATATCTTCTAGTGTTGCAAGACTTCTCTCTTAGAGCTTGTATTCCACGTCTGGATCAAAAGCATCTATATAGTGCAAGAAATCCAACCCTGGAGTAGGTTTGATCTCATTTGGGATTGAGTTATACACTCGATTGAAACGAGCAGTGAAATACTGAACTAACTCATTTGGAGTCCTTTTTAAGTTGTCATACTTGAAAATAATCTGAAGTGGATTCTTTTTCACTTCCCATCTAGATATTAATGCATTGGTGATTTGCTCTGTATTTACTATAGAATGGGCAGTCGAAGGCCGTAGCCAAGTTTTTACATCTCTAGAGAAGCTTTGGGCAATGATTCTCATTTTAGCATCATCAACATATATCTCTTCTAATTCAATGAAATCAATGAATTTGACTAAGTATTTCCTGGCCCTAATCTCAGAATTATCATCAAAGAGAGGGATTTTCTGACCATAGCCTTGTGGTAAGGGTGCATTTTTACTAGGTAAAATTAGAGGTGCAAATATCGCCATGAATCCTGCTGAGTGTGGTGCAGGAGTAACACTGGGAGGGGTAGAATGAGAAGGTAATGAGGTAGAAGGGATGTAAATGGAGATAGAAAATGATTGATATTGTGTTGGAATGAAAAAGGACTCTTGTTGGTACTGGATGATAGCTTTTTTAGATGTATATTGAAGTTGATTAACTAAATTTTCAAGCCTATCAAACTAACTCCAAACTTTTCTACCAAAATCTAATTCTGATTTGGATTCTTCGGATAGTAGGCTATCTTCAAGTTTCAAGGAATCAAAAACTACTTCAGATAATTATTTAACTTTAGATAATCTCACTGCATCAAACGCTATCTCAGACAATGAAGTTTCCAACTTTGATCTAAAAAAAGACAACTCAAACCTCAAATCGAATGAATATCTTTAAGGGATAATAATTTTTCTGGTAATCATGAATATCTTACCAGTGAATATGGATCCGAATGAAACTCTGAGTGCTGGGATCTCTTCTTTTAGATTAATTTCTAAAAGCAGATATCTCAGCACTCCATTGAATCCTTGTCCTCATTGATCTCCTTTGTAATCCTTTCTTCAAAAGTGAGCTCCTCATCTGTAGGGTTTTACTCTTTTTCTTTCTGCAATGAATTTTTTATACCCATGGTTCTTGGCCTATTCCTCTTCAAATGTGGTTCATGTTCATCATGATTGTCATGATCAGCCATTGCTTTGCCTTTCTCATTATTTTTTCTTGCCTCAAATAGCCTTTTCTCCAAAATCAATTATTTTGTCTTCAATTGACTGTTCTCCCGCTCAAGAAATGAAATGATGAATTGATCCTTTGCTAAGTTATCTTGGAGCTCTTTGATATAAGAATTTTTGTCTTTGATTATACTCTCGAAGTTTTTATTCTCGTCATTTTCCTCTAAGTCAACCAATTCAAAGTCATGTTCCTCCTCATCATGCATGGATGTCTCATGTTATGCTAATGGTAATCCTTGTAGTGAAATAGGCTTGGCCCCTTCCTCTTTCCGAGGAGAAAAAAAAAGCCTCCTACCTCTATGATAGGTGAGAGTAACCTCAGGCCCAGGCCTCTTTCTAACCTCATCAAGTTTGCTAGATGATCCCACCTCCATAGGTTTTTCTAACACGACGGGTGATATGTTTTGTTGCTCATTAGGTGTAGTAGTTGTGCGCATCTCCAAAGTTGTCTCAATCAAGGCATCCAATGTCATGTTATTCTCTTCCAAATGATGAAAAACTATAATATTCACCAAGTTTTGGTGAAATAGGCTAGGGTAATGTTCTATTTTTATGGCTTGCACCTTTTCTGCCATCTTTCTCACACTTCTATACAAGAAATTTCATAGATTAAGGGACTTTAATGCTGTGAAGTGCATGAGAATTCTGATGTGATATTGGTACAATATAGAAAACTTGCCCTAACATGTGAATAATTTCATCACAACCTTCATCAATGGTTCATACCTCTCCAGCAAGTATCAGAATGGAAGAATATGAGAATCAGTCTCTTTGTACTGTGATTTTATGAAGGATTTGTATTGCTCAAGGTCTAGGTTCATGCCTTTGAACCAATATTCCCCATGATTCCATACCCATGTTGCAATATAGATGGAATCAACTGAAAATGTGAAATAAAACCCTGAAATGGTGGCCTTTTCTCCCTTAAAATTGGTGGCAAACGAATCTCTATGCTCCTCATAGTAGCCTACCTCCTCCACTCTTTGAAAAAACCCTACGCAATTGAAATATTCAAAGCATTTTCTAATGAAGGGTGAGGAAATTATTTCATTGCAATTTGAGGGCTCATACCTCAGTATCTTCCCCCCTTTATGTTGTCTTCTCTTCTCTAATGGTGAGGAATCTCCTTCCACGATTGAAAACCCTAGATGATTGGTGGGTAAAAAACAAGTTAATGTGAGTGAAGGGGTGAAATGAGGGAGTTAGGGAAGGGAGATGGGGGTAGAAAAAATTAGGGAGATGGGAAGATGTCTTAGGAATATTTAGGGAGTGAAATGAAGGTAAATGAGTGAGGGAAGTGAGCTGGGGAATTTCAAACATAGTCCTAGCTAGGAAAATTGACCAATTTGGTAGAATAGGGCTAGGATTTGTAGGGAGATGATGAAAAAATGATGGGAAGTCATTTCTGAAGCACGGGAATGGTTTATAACTAGAAAACATAGGTGGAGGGACAATGGTACTAGTGTTTCACAACATCAATTAATCATTTGTAAACCAAAAGCATGAAATTCCTATCAAACCCTAGGGAGCTAACCTTTTTATCATTTTCTGGTTTGCAAAGGAAGAGAGGGCATAAAAATCAATGTACTTACTTGTTGTGATGCTTGGAGAGTAAACAATATGAAATAGAGGTAGAAAAAATTAATTTAGGTGATTTTTGGGCAAGTTTGGACAACTCTTCCCCGTGCGTAGTGCAGTTCACCGGTGCACAGCGCCTATGCGTAGCACATTTCATCCATGCACAACACCTCCTCCAGATGTGCAACGTGGTTCAATGGTGTGCAGCGCCTCCAAATTTTTTCCACTTTCAGATAAAAAACTAGTTTTTTCTCACCAAATGAAAGATGAGCTCGATGATGAGGGTCCATAGGAGTGCAAATGAAATGTGAATGTGAATTTTTGGTCCTATTATAAATGTCAATTGACTCCCTTTGAGAGATGATGGACCCCACAAAACATTTTGTATCATGACTTTCATTATCTTTTTGACTTTACAACCTTGGATATTTTGTAATCTGAACTTTTTGAATCTTCCTTGGAACATTGAATTGTAGCTTTAGAATCTTGAAGTACTTATTACATATAGAAACATAAAATTACATTTAAAAATCAATTTTTTTTTAAGAAACTTGCATTTATTACCACTCTTCCAATTGTCGGACTTTACGCATGAAATGGAAGTTTGGTGACTCTGAAACCATAATGACCTAATGAAGACACTGAAATGAATGATATCATGGTAATGATGAATGGAATGATGATGACAATCCCTGAATAATGATATACTCTGCTTACTTTATGACATGGACCAAAAATTTTAAATTTTGGAAGGAGTGGAAAATAGTCCTAAACCTAATGCCCAGTGACCAAATTTTTTTCTTCAAGACCTGCTAAAATGACAAAAAATTAACTATGGGACCCTAACAAGACATGATAAGAGTCCATTTGATCAATGGTGATAGTATGCAAATACTGACATCAACACATACATTGAATCTTTAAAAATTTCCCTATCTACATATTTTCCAATTCATTTACAACGTTTCTCAGGGTATCTTCATTCCGATAGTGAAGAGGGAGAAAAGGTAATTTTCCCCAAACTAGAATGATAAATGGGAAATCATTCTTCGGGTTTAAATCAAATGCCCATTTGTCCAAATACAACCCTTGAGTTCCCATAAAATACAGTCCCTTTCGAAAGATCAAATCTCAATCTTCTATGTGCTACCGAAAGTGACGAATCCTTTCACAGAAAAAACACATTTGGCTTCTCCTTTAACCAAGGGCTTCTATTTCACATCCACCAATTGCATGAGGGAATTTGGGGATAGACATATTCTCACAAATTTCCCAAGCAATATTGAGAGTTATAGCTCTAGAGATATTGAGATTTACTTAAAGATTCGGTATACTTTCCAATCTCTTCATAAATTTCTCATTCGTAGTTTTAACCCCTTTCAAAACATTTTGATCAATTGTGTTGAATTTAACTGTTGTAAAATATGTGGTGCACAGCTAAGGAAATGGTGGAGAGGAGGGCACATGGATGAATCTCCGCAATGGTTGCTATTGCAAAAAAATCAAGTTGTCATTCTATCATGTATTAAGAGCCAAAAGTTGTATTTATTAATTTTTTTAATAATAGTAATAATTTACTTATTTTTTATGATTTTTAGCTAGATATAATATGAAGTAAATTCTTTCATATTTATTATAAATTGATAACTATAAATATTTTCCAACAATTTAATTTATATGATTTCTTTAACCTATAATATAAACTATCAAAACTAATTTAATATAAATTGATAATAAATTAATATTAAATATTATATTTCAAAACAATAATTAATACATCTATTGTATTATATTAAATAGAAATATAAATCAAATAAAAAAATAACACAACCATGAATATTTCAAAAAATACTATTTTTTATTTATTTATCATAAAAATATGAAAAAATAAATAAATAAATAAATAATAAATAATCATCATAAAAAGCACCATAATAATAATAATAATAATTTACTTTGATTCTAAAATTTAGGAACTCAACTTCTTAAAATTGATTCTAAAAGTTTAAGAAGAAATCAACTCCTTAAATATTACAACATTGTAGTATGAAAATTAAATTAAAATTAGTTAATTATGATTATACTTAACTAACTTTAATTAATTATGATTAAATTCATCAAATTTTTTTCAATTATTGTCAAACATTATGAACAAAACAATACCCATTCTAATTAAGCAACACAATATAATTGGTACTGATATACACTAATTAGTGTTATTTTTCATTTTTATATCAATGGTATTTACTAATATAATTATGTTAGTAATAATCCAACCACGTTTTAATTAAGTAAAAAGTGAAAACTACTTTTTATTTAGTTATATTTTGAAAACAATTTGAAGTTGAAATTTTAATATAAAAGTGATTTAAATTAAAAATAAATAGCTAACATTTCCTTTAACATTGTGAAAACTTAAAAATATAATATTATGATAAACCTATAATATAAGGGCTTATACATCATAATTTTAAATAATAATTTATGTAGTAATAAACAAAATTGCCTTGTTATAGTATACAAGTTAGTATATGTTTTAAATACGTATTAGAGCACCGAGGTAACTTTCGAGAATTAATTAATGTATTGAAATATATTATATAATTTAGACTTGTTTTTTTTTTGTTTTTTTTAATATTTATTGTAATTTAGGTTTTAAATAATATTGGGAATAATTATTAGGGACTATTATCAAAAAACAATTACCATAATTTAATTATTTATAGAAATAATTATCATTTGGTGTTATTTACAAATGTCAATTTATTCATCATTGTTATTTAATGAATCTCATTTCATTAAGCATAATGAAAACCACTCTATTATGTTTATGCATATTCAACCATATGTTTTACTATATTGAACCATGGCTAAGTAAGATCAACCATATTCAACCATGGTCACTAAGTCCAAATAATGCTTGTCTTGTTCAATTGTGTTCAAATAAGCTCAACCATGGTCAACCATATTCAACCATGGATAACATGGTCAACCATGCTCAACCATGTTTAAACCATGGACAAGCATGGTCAACACAAATACCGTGGACAACATGGAATACCATGTTCATGGTTAAGGGTAATCAACCATGTTCAAACATGGTTAATAAACATCATCAACAAGTTTAGCCATGGTGAAACTTGTTTAACCAAAAGAGTTGACAATCATGGTCAACCATGTTTGACTAAATCAACCATGATATTCCCTTGTTTTATTACCATAAATCATAGTTAAATTTTGTGATATGTCATCCACCATAAGAAACAATAGTAAACAAAGTCAACCATGATCAAGATGGGAGTCCATGCTCAACCAATATGAAGCATGGTCAAACCACTATTAACAATGGTATACCTGATAAATAAAAGGAATATGGTTAATTATGGTCAACCATTATCCAACATGTTCAAAAAAGATTACTATGGTTAATTATGGTCAATCATTATCCAACAAGTTCAAAATAGAAAGATATGAAATACACTGTTAAAATTACTAGGCAAACAAAAAACACATGAAAAAGTGGGAGTGGGAAAATACAATTGACAAATTACCTATAACTTATGTTTATTACAAGTCGCTAACATATGTTTATAAAATAATAATACTTCACAACAAATATGATCATAATTATATTATTACCATGATAATAATGAATTATTACTAGCGCAATCACATTTACCAATGTGGTTGGCAGATAGGCTTATATGAAATAGATTTACAACCACATTCACTAATGTGTTTGATATATGTCGATAGGTCTATATCCACCACCAACCACATGTATTTTACCAAAATAATCATTATATATTTATGAATATAATTACCAATATATCTTATATATCTACTTGTAATATATTAATAATATAACCTATATTGATACTATACATTAAACGAATATATATATATATATATATATATATATATATATATATATATATATTTGATAATGAAATATATAATAATTAAATATTATTAAATTTTTTCAATACATTAATAGTTATAACTCAAACTATACTAAAATTAAAATATAACATAATACTAGTATTTTATTACTATTTATAATAAGTATATATCTCTTACAAAGATACGAAGGGATTATTAATATTATAATCCAAAATAACTAATAACCCCAAGGGTCTAATATTATAAACTCAAGGAATTGGTGAACCCAAGGGGAAAATATTAAAAATTTAAGAGATCAAGAAGCCCAAGGGATCCATATTAAAAAGAGAATAGACTATTAAAACATAGGAACTAATATTTTAAATTCAAATGAATGATAAAATCACATGATTATTAATATCATAAAACAAAGAGAAAAATAACTTTATCGATTGTTAATATTATAAACCCAATGAATTAAAAATATAAACGATTAATAAACCCAATGGATTGATATTAAAAATCCAAGGAAATAATAAAACCAAGGAAATATTGAGCATGTTTGACTTAAACATTGAGACAATTATTTTCATAATGCGACGTTGGATGAAGAATGACCATGGTTTTCCATGGTTGATTTTCATATTGAGACAATATTTGTTACAGTGTGACATTCGACCATGGAAGGCCTTGATTTACTATGACTAACTATGATTAACAATGGTAGCCCATGATTGGTTTTCATATAGAGACAATGTTTTTCATAATGTGACATTGGACCATGCATTAATATTAAAGTGTATGACTAATATTTAACGCCTAATAGTACCAACCCAAAGAATTAGGAAACTCAAGGGATTAATAAACTCTAATAATTAATATCTAAAACACAAAACGTAAGAAATGAATATACCCTAAGAATTAATAATTTAAAATGAAGAGATTAATAAACCAAAGGGATTATTAATATTATAAACCAAAAGAACTAATAAATCCAAAGGTTTAATATTATAAACCAAAGGAATTGGTGAACCCAAGGGATAAATATTAATATCATAAACCAAAAAATTAATAAATCATAAGAATTAATATTTTAAACTAAAGAGATTAATAAACCCTAAGAGTTAATATTTTAAACTTAAGAGATTAATAAACCCAAGGGTTTAATATAACAAACCAAAGGAATTTGTGAACATAAGTGATCAATATTAAAGACTTAAGGGATCAATAAGGCCAAGGGATCAATATTAAAAATATAAACGATTAATAAACCCAATGGATTGATCTTAAAAACCCAAGGAAATAATAAAACCAAGGGATCAATAAGGCCAAGGGATTAATATTAAAAAGACAAGAAATTAATAAACCCCAAGAACTAATATTTTGAACTAAAAAACCTAGGATATTAATACCATAATAATCAATATTTTAAACTCAAAAGGTTAATAAGCCCAGTGGATTACTAA